>JAQQTO010000024.1:7500000-8750000 GCA_029884595.1 Ormosia semicastrata | reverse complement strand
GAATACTTTATTGATGAACAAGTTATTGAGTACACATATATATACATATAAAGAAAGAAAGAAAAATATATTCATTATTTTATTTACATGACTATAATCAAATAAGTTTAATCATGGTATAATGAATCGGGTCTTAAATTACAAATCTTAATTTTCGCATTGTATTTAATGATGTGATGTTCCCTCCCAAAATGGGGCGTGACATTAGGTTGGTATCAGAGCCCCAGTTTATGTTTTCTTTGAGTCTTTGTGGTTAGGTCTGACATTTGTGTGCTGTGTGATTCTCTGTGATTGGTATTCCGAAAGGATACATCTAGATCTTCATTATGTGTTTCAGCTAGTGTTACTTGAAAGAACGATATAACACGAGGCGGAGATATGGCAGCAGCGATAGAGGCGATGCAGCGAATGGCAGAAGTCATAGCCCAACAAACGAAAAGAGCAGCTCAATAGCAAGAAAGAGCTGCTCAACAACTCGAAGCTACAGCAGATGCGCAAAATTTGGAGGAGTTTCGTGCCACAACTCTCCTCAATTCAAAGGAGAATTTGATCTAGAGAAGGCTAGTTTGTGGATCAATGAGCTGGAGAAAATCTTTCGAGGCATGAACTGTGCCAACGATAAGAAAGTGACTTATGCCACTTTTAAGCTAATTGGGGATGCTGAAGGCTGGTGGAATAGAGCACAGAGAGTGCTAGAAGCAGAAGGTCGCGCCATCAATTGGGAAGTATTCAAGAATAAGTTCTTAGACAAATATTTCCCTGCAAAGGCCAGACATGCAAAGGAAATGGAGTTCCTCAACTTGAGGCAAGGAAACTTGTCCGTTAGTGAATACGCCGCAAAGTTTGAAAACTTATCCAAGTTTTCAACATATTTCCAGCACCAGCCGGACAAGGTGTGGAAATGTCACAAGTTTAAAGAAGGACTGAGGCATGAGGTGAAGAGAGCAGTTTTCACCTTGAAAATCAACCAATTTTCGGAGCTGCTACATACGTGTTGCCAAGTGGAAGCTCTAGATCAAGCTCGATACACAAAAAACTGAAACTTTGGACCTACTAGGTTCCAAAGAGGAGGCGGCAATAATGCCAACCACTTTCAGAAGAAGCCTTATTCTTGACTAGTGGGAAATCTACAACAGACATCAACTAGAGGACCCAGTGGAGGTTCTGGTGGGAACCGAACTGGACCAAATATGGCATCTTTGCCAAGGTGTATGAAGTGCGGGAAGGATCACCTAACAAGGGATTGTTCTATCAAAGGAATAATCAGTTATCGATGTGGAAAACCTGGACATGTCTCCAGAGATTACAATCAAGCTAAGGCTGAACCTTCAGTCAACGCCGTACGAGCTACAAAGCCGTAAGCAGGGGGCCGAGTTTACATCATGAGCAGGGCTGAAGCCTCGGAATCCGAAGATCTTATACAAGGAGAGGGCACTATAGGAGGTAATCTTTTGAATGTACTATATGACTCTAGGGCAACCCACTCTTTCATTTCATATGACTGTGTGCGACGACTTGGTTTACCTGTGTCCTCCTTACCTTTTAACTTGACTATTTCTACTCCCACTGATAAACTTGTTGTTACTACCAAAGTCTATTTAAATTGTCCGTTGATTGTTAAGGGTCGAATCTTTTCTGTTGATTTGATTTGTTTATCCCTTTCCCAGTTAGATATAATTTTAGGAATGGATTGGTTGTCTTCCAACCACATCCTTTTGGATTGCTCTAGTAAAATCATAGTTTTTCCCATAGATGAGGATTCTAGATTTTTTACGGCCAATCAAGTTTGATCTTTCTTGAAAGAAGGAGCTTAGGGATACATGCTATTGTCTTCCTTGAAAGTCAAAAGCGAGGCTAATATGAAGGAAATTCCAGTGGTCAACGAGTTTCCTGAAGTCTTTCCTGATGATGTACCTGGTCTACCACCGAAGCAGGAGATAGAGTTCGCTATTGATCTTATACCGGGGACTGGTCCTGTGTTTATAGCACCTTACAGAATGTCACCATCAGAGTTGGCCGAGCTTAAGAAGCAGTTGGAAGAGCTTTTGGAAAAGTAATTCGTTAGACCTAGTGTGTCACCATGGGGAGCACTAGTGTTGCTAGTCCAAAAGAAGGATGGTACATTGCGATTGTGTGTGGACTATCACCAGCTGAACAGGGTCACAATTAAGAACAAGTATCCACTACCAAGGATCGATGACTTAATGGATCAATTGAAGGGAGCAGCAGTGTTCTCCAAGATCAATCTGCGATCAGGTTACCATCAGATTCGAGTAAAGGCAGAGATATACCCAAGATGACTTTTCGTACCCGATACGGTCATTACAAATATCTTGTGATGCCGTTTGGTGTAACGAATGCACCTGCTATCTTCATGGACTACATGAACAGGATCTTTCGTCCTTACTTGGATAGATTCATTGTTGTCTTCATTAATGACATCCTGATCTATTCTCAAAATCAGAAGGATCATGCTGAACACCTCAGTATAGTTCTCTAGATTCTGAAGGAGAAAAAGTTGTTTGCTAAATTGTTGAAGTGTGAATTTTGGCTGGACGAAGTCAAGTTTTTGGGCCATGTGATCTCGAAGGAAGGGATTGCAGTGGATCCATCAAAGGTGGAAGCAGTTCTACAATGGAAACGACCGAAGACAATGACAGAAATTTGAAGCTTTGTGGGATTGGCTGGATACTATCGGAGGTTCATTGAAGGGTTCTCTAAAATTGCAGGACCTCACACTCAGTTCACAAGAAAGAACCAAGCATTTGAATGGACTGATGCTTGCGAAGAAGGTTTCCAAGAATTGAAGAGACGGCTAACTACTTCACCAGTGTTAGTCCTACATAATTCGGATGAACAGTTCGAAGTGTATTGCGATGCTTCATATCAAGGATTGGGAGCTGTGCTTATGCAAAATGGAAAAGTGGTGCCTTATGCTTCGAGATAGTTGTGAGTGCATGAGAAGAACTATCCAACCCATGACTTGGAGTTAGCAGCTATGGTTTTTGCATTGAAGATATGGAGGCACTTCCTATATGGGGCGACGTTCAACATCTTCAGTGATCACAAGAGCTTGAAGTACTTATATGATCAAAAGGAGCTAAATATGAGACAATGCAGGCGATTGGAATTCCTGAAAGATTATGATTTCTGACTTCTGTATCACCCTGAAAAGGCAAACGTCATGGTAGACGCATTGAGTAGGAAGATGCTTAGTATATCTGCCATGATGATTAAGGAAAAAAATCTGATAGAGCAGTTCAGGGATGTATGGTCTTTCATGGGACTAGAACCGGGAAAAATTCGCATGAACATGGTTACTATCTCAACCGAATTAATGGTAGTTTTTGCAAGAAGAAAGAGAACTAATAAGGTAAGGCAGTGTGACAACATTCAAGGAAGGAACAAATGGAATTCTGAGGTTCCGAGGTAGGGTTTGTATACCCAGGGATCAACGGCTAACGAAGTATATACTTGAACATGCTCACACGAGTAAGTTGAATATGCACCCGGGAATAACTAAAATGTACCAAGACTTGAAGAAGTTATTTTGGTGGCATGGAATGAAGAACGATATTACCAGATATGTGTCTTCTTGTCTGGTTTACCAGAAAGCAAATGTGGAACATCAGAGACCGTCGGGACTATTGCAACCTCTATCTATTCCAGAATAGAAATGGGATAGTATTGCGATAGATTACGTGGTTGGATTGCCGAAGACCCGGAAGGGTTATGACTCAATATGGGTAATCGTGGATCGACTTACAAAATCTGCACACTTTCTACTGATCAACATATGATACAACATGGAAAAGCTGACCTAGCTGTACATCTGTGAGATTGTTAGGCTACATGGTGTACCCACCAGTATTGTTTTTGACAGGGATCCAAGGTTTACTTCTAAATTTTGGCAAAGTTTGCAAGAAGCATTGGGAACAAAGCTACGATTGAGTTCTGCTTACCATCCATAAACTGATGGGTAATCAGAAAGGATGATCCAATCGTTGGAGGATTTGCTCATGGCTTGCGCTATAGAACAGACTGGAAGTTAGGATGAAGTTTTACCATTAGTAGAGTTCACCTATAACAACAGTTTTCATTCAAGCATTGGGATGGCACCCTATGAAGCTCTGCATGGATGACAGTGCCGAACACCACTGTGTTGGTACCAAGACAGCGAGTGCCTTACTATTGGACCTGATATTATACAGCAGACGAATGAGAAGGTCAAGATGATTCAGGAAAAGATGAGGACGACAAAAAGTCGACAGAAGAGCTATGCAGACAAGCGAAGAAAGCTTCTTAAGTTTGAGGAAGGCGAGCATGTGTTTTCGAAAGTCACACTAACGACTGGGGTCGGCCGAGTTCTGAAATCTAGAAAACTCACTCCCAAATTCCTTGGACCTTACCAAATTCTTTGCCGAATAGGTCCAGTAGCTTACCAGATAGCCTTACCACCTTTTCTTTCAAACCTTCACAATGTCTTTCATGTGTCACAACTACGGAAGTATATACCTGACCCGAACCATGTCTTAGCACCAGACACAATACAATTGAAAGAGAACTTAACCTATGAGGCACCTTCTGTAAAGATTGAAGATAGGAGAGTAAAACAACTCAGAGGAAAGGAAATCACATTGGTGAAAGTGATCTGGAATGAAAAGACTGGAGATGCGACATGGGAGTTGGAAGACAAGATAAAGGAGCAACACCCACAACTATTCTAAGGTATGAAAATTTCGAAGACAAAATTTCTTTTCAGAAGGGGAGAGTTGTAACACCCTAGAAATTGTTTGATCTGTAATAAATAATTATTTTATAATATTTGTGATTTTTAGATTTTTTTTTGGATTTTTCTGAAAATGTCAAATATTTTAATATATTCCTCATTTTACATGCGCACTGAGCGGAGCCAGGAAAATGAAATATTTTCCTTGAGACTGGTAAACTTTGAACTATGAAAACGTCGATAGGGGATCTTACTAAACCCGAGGCCGAGTACAGTTTACGAGATTTATGTTTTACGAGATTTTCTCTAATAAATAAAGTCACATAATATTTAATTATCTGAGAGACAATAAAATATTATTTCTACTAACTGTAACTTTTGTCCATTGAGTAATAACTCTAGTAGATTATTTCTATCTAGTTACTTTTATGACATCATCTAAGTGACCACACACTTCACTTTATCGAGAAGCATGCGAAGCTTCTCAAGGAAGCCTCCAAGAAGCTTCAAGAAAGCTTCTTCCCAAGCTTCTCAAAGAAGCTTCATCTTCTCTCTCCTCCCTCCCACTCCCACACGGCTTTGCATGCTTCATTTTGGAGCCAAAATAATGTGCTTTACTTAATTAATTACTCATATTTTATTTCTCTCTTTTTCTCCTCTCCCTCACACACGTCCCTCTCTCTTTCTCTCTTCTCCCACACGGCTATACACACACACAAACCATTGTTGAGCCTTCAAGCTTCCTTGCTCAAGCCAACTTAGATAATTGTTTCCCCTCATCATTTCCAAGCTTTCTTCTTTGTGGGACTCCTCTTTACTCTTCCATTTTCGTCCTTTGTAGCCCAGCTCCAAAGCTTGAAGCTTCGAGGTAAAGCTCTGAACTTTCTTCTCTTTTTCTCCTCATTTTCGTGGCCCTTGGTCACCATTGTGACCAAGGACTCCTCTCTTCAAGTTTTAGTGGTTGACTTGGGGAGTTTATCATCTTAGGTTCTTCTTGTGGGTGGTGAACAAAAAGCTTGAAAGGGGCTCACTTTCAATATTATCTCTTGAGGTAAGTGGAAGATTATTCTCTTCAATTTATTTTGGTAGTGAGAAACTCTTTATTGTGTTGATGGGGTGAAACCCATTTATGGGATACCCATTTGTTTGAATGATTTTGATTATGTTTTGATTGTTTGGATAGCCTGACTTTGATATATGTTGATGGATTGATGATTTGGTTGAGCCATAAGTGCTTGAATGATATGATTATAACAGATTATGACTCTGTTTTCTTCAAATTTTTACTTTGTAGTTGATTACATGGTTTATGAAATCGATTACCAAGCTTCTGGAACTGCGAAATGTGCTTTTGGACAGCTTGTAATTGATTACATGGCTCATGTAATCGATTACAAGGTTTCTGGGCAAGATGTAATCAATTACATCCAGCGTACATCCAGCGTGTAATCGATTATAGGGCTCCTGTTAGACTTGTCATCGATTACCAAGTATATGTAATCGATTACCAGGCCCCAAATCTGAGGATTTTAGCCTGAAAATGATGGAATTAGGGCTCTTTAACCCTAATAACTTAAATACAAATCTTAAATCTTGAATTGAATGATTAGTATTTATTAAATTGTGAAGAAGACTATTTATCCTAACAAATCAGATAAATGACCTTATGATTTTATTGAATCATATGTGATTGATTTATGAATTTGAATATCTATGGTGAGCATGATTGAAACATGCATTGAGAAAGATTTCATAAGAAAAGTATATCATTGTTGGATATACATGAATATACATTGAGTTATCATGCATTGAAAAGTCCGTTGGACTATTGTTAAGGCCAAGTTGCCTAGGAATTGAATCACACTTATGTGCGGGTGCGAATAGATAAGTGTAGGTCACTTGTTGACCTTGGGGGCGTCGGGGTGCGGGTACCTCGCAATGGACAGTTGATAGCTCTTCTGTCCGTGGGGCAGACCGATGCAAATGCACCGACGATCCAGACTAAGACACTGTCCTATATCGAGATCTGTGTAGAATGTCTTGTACAATGCTATGATGTACACTTTGATAAATTGAGAATTTTAGCACTTGAAGGCCTCGGTAGCCGCGATACAGACATATCTCCTGATCATTCTCTCTGAATGTTTTGTGTCAAGCTTTATGGAGTAGGATTATTGGTACCATATGCATATGCATAGTGAGTTACCATATCATTTGACATTTACTTTTTTATATGACAATTTAATCTGTTATCTTGTTACTATTATAATTGCCTATAAATGCTAAGTTATTTATTTTCTGTTCTTAATGCTGATTACCATTTCTGAAATATTATGTGGGCGTCATGCACCGTTTTATTTCTTTACTGCCATAATAGGTAATGAATGTAGAGTGTCTTACCTCTTTTCTGTATTCTCTGTTATTCTGTCTATATTTATGTTCCATTGAAGATGTCGACGAAGGGGGTGAAGTTCACGAGTTCCCCAGCTTTTGGCCCGACTTCTACTAGCACCTGCTTTTGGATCATGGCAGCATGTCCACGAGAATTTTCGGGTTATGTGCGTTTGGCCTTCCTTGGAGGTCCAGACTGTAGGCATATTAACTTCAATTCGGATCGATGTGTCTACGTGAGTGACGTGACGGTATCACTGGCTTGGGGGCGCTATGATCCGCCCATCTACACCTGCAGCGTTAGGCTACATTTAGAGTTTTACATGCCCATTAGGGACATATGGGGTGAACCTCACTACACCCCACGGGAGGATTCATTCCTCTCCACTGCCCGAGCCTTGGCCCGTAACTCGGTGGCTCCGATGAGGGTATCCTCGGATGAGGAAGACCCTAAGGAGGAACCCGAGGAGGATCCTAACACGGTTCCTTCCTTCTCTTCTTAGGGGCTGGTACTATCGATAGTCACTGATGGCTATCCGTCTTTTGGGCCTTGATATTCTTTTTGGGGGTCTGTATATCATTTTTAGGGGCTTGTAAAGCTTAGGCTTCTTTTTTATGAGCCTTGATGTAATTAATGACTCATAGCCTGTATCTAAACAATATATATATATATGATGTATCTTTCGCATGGATGTATGGATTAGTCTTTCTATTTTTTCGCTTAAAATTAAACAAAGGTACATATACATATTTATGAATCTTTTATAAGTGTCAGTACATTTGAATACTTCATTGATGAACAGGTTATTGAGTACACATATATATCCATGTAAAGAAAGAAAAAAAAAATATTCATTATTTTATTTACACAATTATAATCAAATAAGTTTAATCATGGTATAATGAATCGGGTCTTAAATTACAAATCTTAATTTTCGCATTGTATTTAATGATGTGATGTTCCCTCCCAAAAAGGGGCGTCGCATTAGGTTGGTATCAGAGCCCCAGTTTATGTTTTCTTTGGGTATTTGTGGTTAGGTCTGACTTTTGTATGCTGTGTGATTCTCTGTGATTGGTATTCCGAAAAGATACATCTAATTCTTCATTGTGTGTTTCAGCTAGTGTTACTTGAAAGAACAATATGGCACGAGGCGGAGATATGGCAGCAGCGATATAGGCGATACAGCGAATGGCAGAAGTCATTACCCAACAAACAGAAAGAACTGCTCAATAGCAAGAAAGAGCTGCTCAACAACTCGAAGCTACAGCAGATGCGCAAAATTTGGTGGAGTTCTATCGCCACAATCCTCCTCCATTCAAAGGAGAATTTGATCCAGAGAAGGATAGTTTGTGGATCAAGGAGCAGGAGAAAATCTTTCGAGACATGAACTGTGCCAACAACAAGAAAGTGACTTACGCCACTTTTATGCTAATTGGGGATGCTAAAGACTGGTGGAATGGAGCACAGAGAGTGCTAGAAGCAGAAGGTCGCGCCATCAATTGGGAGGTATTCAAGAATAAGTTCTTGGACAAATATTTCCCCGCAAGCACCAGACATGCAAAGGAAATGGAGTTCCTCAGCTTAAGGCAAGGAAACTTGTCCGTCAGTGAATACGCCGCAAAGTTTGAAAACTTATTCAAGTTTTCAATGTATTTCCAGCACCAACCGGACGAGGTGTGGAAATGTCATAAGTTTAAAGAAGGACTGAGGCATGAGGTGAAGAGAGCAGTTTTCACCTTGAAAATCAACCAATTTTTGAAGCTGCTACATACATGTTTCCAAGTGGAAGCTCTAGATCAAGTTCGATACACAAGAAACCGAAACTTTGGACCTACTAGGTTCCAAAGAGGAGGCGGCAATAACGCCAACCACTTTCAGAAGAAGCCTTATTCCTGACCATCAGGAAATCAACAACAGACATCAACTGGAGGACCCAGTAGAGGTTCTGGTGGGAACCGAACCGGACCGAATGTGGCATCTTTGCCAAGGTGTATGAAGTGTGGGTAGGATCACCTAATAAGGGATTGTTCTATCAAAGGAATAATCAGTTATCGATGTGGAAAACCTGGGCATGTCTCCAGAGATTGCAATTAAGCTAAGGTTGAACCTTCAGTCAATGTTGCACGAGCTATAAAGTCGCAGGCAGGGGGCCGAGTTTACACCATGAGCGGAGCTGAAACCTCTGAATCCGAAGATCTTATACAAGGAGAGGGCACTATAGGAGGTAATCTTTTGACTGTACTATATGACTCTGGGGCAACCCACTCTTTCATTTCATATGACTGTGTGCGACAACTTAGTTTACCTGTGTCCTCCTTACCTTTTAACTTGACTGTTTCTACTCCCACTGATAAACCTGTTGTTACTACCAAAGTCTGTTTAAATTGTCCGTTGATTGTTGAGGGTCGAATCTTTTCTGTTGATTTAATCTGTTTACCCCTTTCCCAGTTAGATGTAATTTTAGGAATGGATTGGTTGTCTTCTAACCATATCCTTTTGGATTGCTCTAGTAAAACCATAGTTTTTCCCATAGATGAGGATTGTAGATTTTTTACGGTTAATCAAGTTTGAGCTTTCTTGAAAGAAGGAGCTCAGGGATACATGCTATTATCTTCCTTGAAAGTCAAGAGCGAGGCTGATATGAAGGCAATTCCTGTGGTCAACGAGTTTCCTAAAGTCTTTCCTGATAATGTACCTAGTCTACCGCCAAAGTGGGAGATAGAGTTCGCTATTAATCTTGTACCGGGATCTGGTCCTGTGTTTATAGCACCTTATAGAATGTCACCATCGAAGTTGGCCGAGCTTAATAAGCAGTTGGAAGAGCTTTTGGAAAAGCAGTTCCTTAGACCTAGTATGTCACCTTAGGGAGCACCAGTGTTGCAAATCTGAAAGAAGGATGGTACCTCATGATTGTGTGTGGCCTATTGCCAGTTGAACAAGGTCACAATTAAGGACAAGTATCCATTACCGAGGATAGACCACTTAATGGATCAACTGAAGGGAGCAGCAGTGTTCTCTAAGATCGATCTGTGATCGGGTTACCATCAGAGTCGAGTAAAGGTGGAGGATATACCCAAGACGGCTTTTCGTACCCAATAGAGTCATTACGAATATCTTGTGATATCGTTTGGTGTAACGAATGCACTTGCTATCTTCATGGACTACATGAACAGGATCTTTCATCCTTACTTAGACAGATTCGTTGTTGTCTTCATTAATGACATCTTGATCTATTCTTAAAATCAGGAGGATCTTGCTGAACAACTCAATATAGTTCTCCAGATTCTGAAGGAGAATAAGTTGTATGCCAAATTGTCGAAGTGTGAATTTTGGCTGGACGAAGTCAAGTTTTTGGTCCATGTGATCTCGAAGGAAGGGATTGCAGTGGATCCGTCAAAGGTGGAAATAGTTCTACAATGGGAATGAACGAACACAGTGACAGAAATATGAAGCTTTGTGGGATTGGCTGGATACTATCGGAGGTTCATTGAAGGATTCTCTAAAATTGCAAGACCTCTCACTCAGCTCACAAGAAAGAACCAAGCATTTGAATAGACTGATGCTTGTGAAGAAGGTTTTTAAGAATTGAAGAGACGGCTAACTACTTCACCAGTGTTAGTCCTACCTGATTTGGATGAACAGTTCAAAGTGTACTGCGATGCTTCATATGAAGGATTGGGAGCTGTGCTTATGCAAAATGGAAAAGTGGTTGCTTATGCTTTGAGACAGTTGTGAGTGCATGAGAAGAACTATCCAACTCATGACTTGGAGTTAGCAGCTGTGGTTTTTGTATTGAAGATATGGAAGCACTTTCTGTATGGGGCGACGTTCAACATCTTTAGTGATCACAAGAGCTTGAAGTACTTATATGATCAAAAGGAACTGAATATGAGACAACGCAGGTGGTTGGAATTCCTGAAGGATTATGATTTCTGACTTCTGTATTACCCTGGAAAGGCAAACGTCGTGGCAGATGCATTGAGTAGGAAGATGCTCAGTATATCTGCCATGATGATTAAGGAAAAAGATCTGATAGAGCAGTTTAGGGATGTATTATCTTTCGTGGATCTAGAACCGGGAAAAATTCGCATGAACATGGTTACTATCTCAAGCGAATTAATGGAAGACATCCAGGAAATGCAGAAAATTGATAAGTTTTTGCAAGAAGAAAGAGAACTGATAAGGCAAGGCAATGTGACAACATTCGAGGAAGGAACGGATGGAATTCTAAGGTTCCGAGGTAGGGTTTGTATACCCAGGGATGAAGAGCTAAGGAAGTATATACTTGAACGCGCTCACACGAGAAGTTGAATATGCACCCAGAATAACTAAAATGTACCAAGACTTGAAGAAGTTATTTTGATGGCATGAAATGAAGAGCAATATTACCAGATGTGTGTCTTCTTGTCTGGTTTGTAAGAAAGCAAAGGTGGAACATTAGAGACCGTCAGGACTATTGCAACCTGTATCTATTCCCGAATGGAAATGGGATAGCATTGCATTGGATTTCGTGGTTTGATTGTCGAAGACCCGGAAGGGTTATGACTCAATATGGGTAATCATGGATCGACATACAAAATCTGCACACTTTCTACTGATCAACATAAGATACAACATGGAGAAGCTGACCCAGCTGTACATCAGTGAGATTGTTAGGCTACATGGTGTACCCACCAGTATTGTTTCTGACAGGGATCCAAGGTTTACTTCCAAATTTTTGCAAAGTTTACAAGAAGCATTGGGAACAAAGCTACGGTTAAGTTCTGCTTACCATCCACAAACTGATGGGCAATTGAAAATGACGATCTAATCGTTGGAGGATTTGCTCAGGGCTTGTGCTATAGAATAGACTAGAAGTTGGGATGAAGTTTTACCATTGGTAGAGTTCACCTACAACAACAGTTTTCATTCAAGGATAGAGATGGCACCCTATGAAGCTCTGTATGGACAACGGTGCCGAACACCTCTGTGTTGGTACCAAGATGGCGAGCGCCTTATTATTGGACATGATATTATACAGCAGATGACTAAGAAAGTCAAGATGATTCAGGAAAAGATGAGGATGACTCAAAGTCGGTAGAAGAGCTATGCAGACAAGCGAAGAAAGCCTCTTGAGTTTGAGGAAGGTGAGCATGTGTTTTCAAAAGTCACACCAATGACTGAGGTCGGCTGAGTTCTGAAATCTAGAAAACTCACTCCCAAATTCCTTGGACCTTACCAAATTCTTCGCCGGATAGGTCCAGTAGCTTACCAGATAGCCTCACCACCTTTTCTTTCAAACCTTCACAATGTCTTTCATGTGTCACAACTACGGAAGTATATACCTGACCTAAACCATATCTTAGCACCGGACACAGTACAATTGAAAGAGAACTTAACCTATGAGGCACCTCCTGTAAAGATCGAAGATAGGAGAGTAAAACAACTTAGAGGAAAGGAAATTGCATTGGTGAAAGTGATCTGGAATGAAAAGACCGGAGATGCGACACGGGAGCTAGAAGACAAGATAAAGGAGCAACACCCACAACTGTTCTAAGGTAAGAAAATTTCGAGGACGAAATTTCTTTTTAGAATGAGAGAGTTGTAACACCCCAAAAATTGTTTGTTTTGTAATAAATAATTATTTTATAATATTTGTGATCTTGAGATTTTTTCTGAAAATATCAAATATTTTAATATATTTCTCATTTTACGTGCGCACTGAGCGGAGCCGGGAAAATGAAATATTTTCCGTGAGACTGGTAAACTTTGAACTGTGGAAACGTCAACGAGGGATCTTACTAAACTCGAGGTCGAGCACAGTTTACGAGATTTATATTTTACGAGATTTTATTTGATAAATAAAGTCACAGAATATTTTATTATCTGAGAGACAATAAAATATTATTTCTACTAACTGTAACTTTTATCCACTGAGTAATAATTCTAGTAGATTGTTTCTATCTAGTTACTTTTATGATATTATCTAAGTGACCTCACACTTCACTTTATCAATAAACATGCGAAGCTTCTCAAGGAAGCCTCAAGGAAGCTTCCTCCCAAGCTTCTCAAAGAAGCTTTATCTTCTCTCTCCTCCCTCCCACTCCCACACGGCTGCATGCTTCATTTTGGAGCCAAAATAATGTGCTTCACTTAATTAATTACTCACATTTCATTTCTCTCTTTTTCTCCTCTCCCTCACACACGTCCCTCTCTCTTTCTCTCTTCTCCCACACGGCTATACACACACACACCATTGTTGAGCCTTCAAGCTTCCTTGCTCAAGCCAACTTAGACCATTGTTTCCCCTCATCATCTCCAAGCTTTCTTCTTTGTGGGACTCCTCTTTACTCTTCCATTTTCATCCTTTGCAGCCCAGCTCCAAAGCTTGAAGCTTTGAGGTAAAGCTCTCAACTTTCTTCTCTTTTTCTCCTCATTTCCGTGGCCCTTGGTCACCATTGTGACCAAGGAATCTGCTCTTCAAGTTTTAGTGGTTGACTTGGGGAGTTCATCATCTTAGGTTCTTCTTGTGGGTGGTGGACAAAAAGCTTGAAAGGAGCTCACTTTCCATATTGTCTCTTGAGATAAGAGGAAGATTATTCTCTTCAACCCATTTTGGTAGTAAGAAACTCTTTGTTGTGTTGATAGGGTGAAACCCATTTATGGGATACCCATTTGTTTGAATGATTTTGGTCATGTTTTGATTGTTTAGATAGCCTGATTTTGATATATGTTGCTTGAATGATATGATTATGATGTTGTAGTTAAGGTTTGATGGTTTGGTTTGAGTTAAAATGATTTAGAGACTCTGTTTTCTATAAATTTTCACTTTGAAATCGATTACATGGTTCATGTAATCAATTACCAAGCTTCTGGAACTGTGAAATGTGCTTTTGGACAGCTTGTAATCGATTACATGGCTCATGTAATCGATTACAAGGCTTCTGGACAGCTTGTAATCGATTACATGGCTTATGTAATCGATTACAAGGTTTTTGGGCAAGATGTAATCAATTACATCCAGGATGTAATCAATTACATCCAGCATGTAATCAATTACCAAGTATATGTAATTGATTACCAGGCCCTAAATCTGAGGATTTTAGCCTAAAAACGATGAAATTAGAGCTCTCTAACCCTGACAACTTAAATACAAACCTTAAATCTTGAATTGAATGATTAGTATTTATTAAATTGTGAAAAAGACTATTTGTCCTAACAAATCGGATAAATGACCTTATGATTTTATTGAATCATATGTGATTGATTTATGAATTTGAACAACTATGGTGAGCATGATTGAAACATACATTGAGAAAGATTTCATAAGAAAAGTATATCATTGTTGGATATACATGAATATGCATTGAGTTATTATGCATTGAAAAGTCTGTTGGACTATTGTTATGGCCAAGTTGCCTAGGAGTTAAATCACACCTATGTGAGGGTGCGAATAGACAAGTGTAGGTCACTTGTTGACATTGGGGGCGTCGGGGTGCAGGTACCTCGCAATGGACAGTTGGTAGCTCTTCTGTCTGTGGGACAGACCGATGCAAATGCACTAACGATCTGGACCGAGACACTGTCCTATATCGAGATCTGTGTAGAATGTCTTGTACAATGCCATAATGTACACTTTGATAAATTGAGAATTTTAGCACTTGAAGGCCTCGGCAGCCGTGATACAGACATATCTCCTGATCATTCTCTCCGAATGTTTTGTGTCTAGCTCCATGGAGTAGGATTATTGGTACCATATGCATGTGCATAGTGGGTTGCCATATCATTTGACATTTACTTATTTATATGACAATTTAATCTGTTATCTTGTTACTATTATAACTGCCTATAAATGCTAAGTTATTTATTATCTGTTTTTAATGCTGATTACCATTTCTGAGATGTTATGTGGGTGTCATACGCCGTTTTATTTCTTTACTGCCATAATAGGTAATGAGTGTAGAATGTCTTACCTCTTTTCTGTATTCTCTGCTAATCTGTCTATATTTATGTTCCATTGAAACCGTCGACGAAGGGGGTGAAGTTCACGAGTTCCCCAGCTTTTGACCCGACTTCAACTAGCACCTACTTTTAGATCATAGCGGCACGTCCACGAGGATTTTTGGGTTTTGTGCATTTGGCCTTCCTCGAAGGTCCAAACTGCTGGCACATTAACTTCAATTCAGATCGATGTGTCTACGTGGGTGACGTGACAGTATCACTGGCTTGGGGGCACTATGATCCGCCCATCTACACTTGTAGTGTTAGGCTACATTTAGAGTTTTACATGCCCATTAGGGACATGTGGGGTGAACCTCACTACACCCCACGGGAGGATTCATTCCTCTCCACTGCCCGAGCCCCGGCCGCAACTCGGTGGCTCAGATGAGGGTATCCTCGAATGAGGAAGACCCTGAGGAGGAACTCGAGGAAGATCCTGACACGGTTCCTTCTTTCTCTTCTTAGGGGCTGGTACTGTCGATAGTCATTGATGGTTATCCGTCTTTTGGGGCTTGATATTCTTTTTGGGGGTCTGTATATCATTTTTGGGGGCTTGTAAAGCTTAGGCTTCTTTTTTATGAGCCTTGATGTAATTAATGACTCATAGCTTTGTATCTAAACAAGATATATATATATATATATATATATATATATATATATATATATATATATATATATATATATATATATATATGTATGATGTATCTTTTGCATGGATTTATGGATTAGTTTTTCTATTTTTTCACTTACAATTAAACAAAGGTGCATATACATATTTATAAATCTTTTATAAGTGTCAGTACATTTGAATACTTCATTGATGAATAAGTTATTGAGTACACATATATATACATGTAAAGAAAGAAAAAAAATATACTCATTATTTTATTTACACAACTATAATCAAATAAGTTTAATCATGGTATAATGAACCGGGTCTTAAATTACAAATCTTAATTTTTGCATTGTATTTAATGATGTGATGTTCCCTCCCAAAAAGGGGTGTTACAGTGAATCTAGTTGGTTTTGGAATAATGAAAAATGATTTGTTAGTGGCGAATCTAGTTGGTTTTGGAATAACGAAAAATGATTTATTGGTGGTGAATCTAGTTGGTTTAATGATAAGGAAATAATGACTTGTAAGATAAGGATGTTTAATAATAAAGAAATAAGGACTTATAAGACATGAATGGAGAATGTTTCATTAAAATAAAATAAAAACAATATAAATTTTTGAAAGAATATTAGTAAATGATATTTTGAGGAATTCTAGTAATGAAAACTTGAGGTATTTTAGGGTTTAGAGAAAAGAAAAGAATTTGTGAAATCAAGTTGATAAATGACGATTTTCTGAATTATGCGATAAAGGTATCTTGTGTTTGAAAGTAACAGTAAGGTTACTGTGGGACATGAATGATGATTTTCTGAATTATGTGACAAAGATATTTTGCGATTGAAAATAATAGTAAGGTTACTACGAGGCCGACGTACTGGACCCTAGTGGATTATGGAACCGAAGTACTGGACCTGAGTGGATCATTGGTATTATGTAATTATATGGGTGGTTATATAATATCATTGATACTAATGGTATTAGACAATTGTATGGGCGGTTGCTTTAATACCATTGGGAACGATACAATGGTGGTTTGATTTCATTGTTCATGCATTGAACATTATACAGTCAGCTTTCGTTGCCTAGGAGTGAACAAGAATTTGGATAGTGTGATCCTAGATGGATCTCAGGGGGCGTCAGGGCGAGGTGATCCACTTAGCGATCTGTTATCACATTGTATACCCCTGGTCGTGGAAAACCATTGCAATGCATAACGAGGACCCGACAAACACTATCCTTTTCGTGGTCAAGCATAGACTGTCTTTTGAGGGGGGACAGATCTCTGAAACGTTCATCTCTGAATTTTTAGCTCCATGGAGTAGGAACTGGTTGCATTGAGCATAAGGATGGTCAGCATACACATTGTGCATATGTATATTCAATGTACATCTTGTTGTGGTGTGGTTTGTAATTCTGTATTTTGATGTACATTCCCGAATTATCTATTAGTTGATAACCTGACTATAACTGTTGATCTTTCATATCCCTGTATTAATATGATATTATCTATTATTCCTTGATATCGTTGTATATGAAAGGTATTATTGCCTTTGTTATGTTTCTTGCTGCTATGATGGTATTGATATAGGGGATCTCACCTCTTTTATTGTATTATCCTATCTGCTTCTGTTTTATACTCATGTTGGTAAAGACCGTGATGGTGGCAAGGCAAGATCTGTGAGGTTTCACTAGACTACAGTTTCATGGAGGCATCGAAGCGTGGAATGTCCATTGGGACACGGGGCGCATTCAGTATGTCAGAGATGTCACTTTACTTTGGAGCAGGACTTGGCATGATATTGCTACGTTTACTGTAGATGTAGCTATTCATATGGAGTTTTACATGCCTCTTGGGGAGTTTTGGGATGATCGTAGAGCTTCCTCTAGGGAGGACTCTATGGAGTCGACTGCTCGGACTCCCGTCCGTGGTGACATGCCCCGACTGGGGGTTTTGTCTGCTAGGGATCCCGAAGGGGATCTAGAGGAAGATCGGGTGCAAGACCCTACTCTTCAAGTGTTTGGACTTAGTCTAGGCTCAATCTTTATATGGTAATTAGATGTGTTATTTTGAAGTATGTAAGTTTTATGTTTTTGGAACATAAATATAATGTATTCAAGGATGTAGTGAACTTTATTTTATGAAAAGCCTTTTATTCAGTTCTTATAACTAGAGTTTTCTCTACTTTGGTCATTTTAACGTTATTTCATTTAAAAGAGAAAGATTTTGAGACTTGTATTTTATAATGTCAATTATAGTTGAGCAAAGTTTTAATTTCTCTTTTGGATAAGGAGTTAGTCTAAAACATAACGCCTCTTTTCTTTTTCTTTCGGAGAGAGGAATAAGGCGTTACACATGTTCGATGAGTTCAATTTGCTTGGATAAGTTGATTCGCTAACTAGATAGAAATATACCTTTTAGCCATGCATAGTGTGTGATTGAGAATAGATTGTTCAAGAGTGGAGTTTACACTAGTTCTCATGGAAACATAGTGAATTAGGTAAATGAAACTATGATTAATTGACTTAGACATAGGCTTTTAACTAAATCAGATTCTTAAGCTAACTTAACAATTCATTGATGTTGCTTGTAAGGATTGCTTGTTATTATTTGAAATAAGAGGTGAAAAAAAATTCCTTATTTCTCTATTTCTCTATTTATCTTAGATTTATTACTTTTTAGTCTTTATATTTCTTTAAAACACTTTTATAAATTTGATGTTCTTGGATAGGATTAATTAGACTATTGGTTAATATTTGGCTTTTATAATAAGTATGTATTCCTCGTGGGAACGATATCCGTCTCTTAGCTATATTATAAGTGCGATCCGTGCACTTGCGGTAAATAAAAGAGCGAACAATATGCTTTTATACAATCCAACAAACATGAACTAGAATCACCTAGTGTAGATGTTGCATGTTGTTAAAATTGAGTAAGTAATTATCATAGTTAGAAGTTGATGATGCAACCATAAATTTCCAAATGATTGGTCAGCTTGGTGAATCGAAAAGAAAGCAAAAAAAAAAAAAGAAATCGAAGAAAAGAAATGACCAATTTTCTATGTAATAACAAGGTTAGGAGTGTTAGAAAAAAAAATTTGAAGTACAAAATGGTTTTTCTATAAAAGAATGCTTGTAAAGAACTAGAAGCCCATAACCCTAGTCTCTATGTTACACTTCTCTTTCTTGCCTCCGATTACTAAAACCTATCTCAAGACTACCCCAACAATGATTCTTCATCCTCCTCACCATTATTCCAATACCAACCCAAGAGTTCTTTTTCTCCATCATCTCCATATTTTCCCTAGGTTCAAGCGACAATGAAGATTACTGCTATTGTTGTAGCAATTGTTGGAGAATCTATTGCAGCCAATTCATTGAGGAATTGTACTTGTTCCTAACTTCTACCAAACCTTCAACATTCCAGCTTGGTCCTTTAAAACCATTTCCTAGGTAACCAAGACCCATTTACCAAATAGACTTCTAACCCACCACATCTCCAACTGCTTTTAGAGAAGCAGAATACTGCTACTGCAAGTTGGAAGGCAAAGACATGTCCGTGGCCTCGCGAAGAGGCTTCTTATGCTCATTGTTTGAATGAAGGTGTGGCGAAAAGAATAACTTTTGACTCTACCCAAAAAATTGCCTTAGTTCTATCCTACCAAGATGCAGTTATAAAGAAGTTATAGTTTTGAGCTTTTACCTTTTCCCCATCCCAATTTCTAGAATTTAGCTGATGCTAGGTGTAATATTCCGAATTTAATAACTATAATATAACTAAAGTATACTACAATGATTAGATTCAAGCATGCTACTTGCTACAGCTATGCAATTTCCAATATAATATATCAACATTATATAGAAAATATGAGCCACGAATGAATAAATAATACACAACATTTGTATTTCTCATAAATACTATACGTACATCATTTCAAAAGAAACCACTCAGCTATACTAAGCTAAGCACACCAAGCTCCTGCTTGTCTTTACTTTCCATAAGACTTCCTCCCTAAAATTATCATGGAAACACACAAATAGGGTGAGAATCACATATTCTCAGTAGTTTAATCTATAAAACATATCATCACAATCATTCCAACCATTTCGAGGAAAAACACACTTCTAAATTCAAGTCTCATACACATCAAACTAGAAAGGTGGCAAAAGCCAAAACCATGTCCTTTCTCTTCCTGAAATAGATTCTCATTTTATAAGTTTGTATAAAAACTCATATCACAAACAGTTTTCAAGCAATTACCATGCTCACAAAAACACAGCATCTCCATCCTAGAGGTACAAACAACTATGGCTACAACCACTAACACACCAGTGGCTACGACCACTGTCTCATCTTAACAACTACTAACGACATTATACAACCGCCCATACAATTGTACATATAATTGATTATGGTAACTGTTCATACAATTACCATGAAAATGCAATGCTTGTTATGTTGTATGTTTATGCCTAACATGTCCTAAGACAATGATTATGCAATGAGATTAAAATATTGTTAGTGCAATGCCATGAAACTCGACTATTCCCATGAACTCCATTCCTTGTATTTCTCCTAAGTAATATGGTTCTAACCATATAACACTACTTGGCAATGAATAGACTACTCTACCTCTCAACAATGGGTGTTCTGTAACACCCTCCCTAGGGCGTCACATTTTAAAATAAAAACTTAAACCAATTATAATTATTTTATAAAAGCTTGAGTTTCAAAATACAAATTTTAAAATTTCTTTTTCGCAGAAATATAAACTTACCAAAAATTAAGAGTAACAATGAAATTAGATTGAACTGATTAACATACATATGCCATATACATCACAAAATAATCAACAATAAATTAAAACATGAAAATTACAGACTCGGAGAAACAAAAGAGTAAACCCAAAGAAAGTTACTACTAATAGCACTATAATAACACTAACGAGGAAGAAGAATAAACTCAACCTAAAAAAAAAATTCCATTTCTTCACCAATCGCATCATGTTGAAACTTGGAAGATTACTTCTTGACAACCGTTGTCACCATCTTCAATATTGTCTCCAATAAGCCTCAAAATACGCTTCGCCTACTACACGAATTTAAACAATACAAACCAAACAAAATAATACAATAAAGAGGTGAGATCCCCTTTCACCTTTACCAGTACGATAGCAAAGAATGATACGAATGACTAGATCATTCCATACACACAGTCAATACATGAATTTAGTCATATTATCGATTTACAATTAATTCTAATAAGCATATATTGTAATCGAATAAACCACAATAACATTACCAGGATAGATATAACAATTCACACTATATAAAATGCCATAACAATAAATCATAATAATATAGAATAAAGATTAAATGCAATATCAACATATAATATCCCAAATAAAAGATCATAGGTAAACGATCACGGATAAAAGATAATAATGTACCACATATAAACATATACAATGTGACACAATCCTACTCCATGGAGCTACAATACACACAACGATATCGAGAGAGAATGAGTTGAGACTTCTATTAGTATCTTGCCACCAATCCAAATATTGCAGACCGTCAAAACTTTGTGTCTATAGCTTTGGCTACCCCGACCAAACTATTGCCTTGTCAAAACTTTGTGTCTATAGTCCGACTGTAGATTCTTTGTTACCTTTGTCAAAACTTTGTGTCTATAGCCCACGAAAAATAAACATAGTGGCATAGCATACAACCCAGACACACAGTCAATCAATTGTATACTACAGGCAGTCTGATAGTCCTCTCAAAACTTGATTAAGGATAGTGCTTGTCGAGAACATAAGTGTGTTGTCACGCACCACGACCCAGAATGAGCTACCTCCTATCCACATATGGAATAATGCACACTATGAACTCCAAGTCCATATCAGGAACTGAACACACTATGCCTATCACATCGACAACACGATGTTATTCATCTCGTCAATCAAATCACCAATTCGTAAATTGGCACGACTCAGGGCATGAACAAAGCAATAATTACCAAAATATCCTCAGGTTTCAATTATTTATATAAGTGTCATCAATTTCCAATTATTTACAAAAATACCATCAAATCTTCATTATTTACAAAAACGCCACTAAACTTCCATTATATACAAAAATGCCATAAAACTTTCCATTATTTACAAAAATGCCATCAAACTTTAAATAATCACAAAAACACCCTCAGATTTCAAATAATATCAAAAACGCCCTCAATAGCGAAAATAATTACGTAAATGCCCTCAATGGCATAAATCTCAAAATACAGTACGCTCCCACTTGGCGCACTATCATTTCCACATATAACCAAATCAAAATACGCACCCACTTGGCGCAACATAACTTCTCATATATCTGGGTTCACCACATTGGCCCAATAGTAAAATTTGCTGTTTTTGTCAATCGCGTAGAAATTTTATTTTATTTTCAAAATCTTGTCGTTTTCACAATATATATCACATTTCCAATCGCGTAAATATAATTTGCTGTTTCCTCAATCGCGTAATAATTTTATATCATTTTCTCAATCGCATAAGCTTTTTAAATCATTTTTCTTTTCCGTTTTCCTCAAATAAACAGTTTTTGACTAATAAACAAAATTATTAAGCAATTTAAAACCATTTAAAATATTTTTCAAGCTACTGTAAAATATTTCAAATTAATGTATAATCTTTGTAAATACTAACAATACTTAAATTAGTTTCTAAAATTCAATTCGACCATTTCATTTTTAATAATCAAAACATTTTGATAAAATTTCCTTTAACATGCTTACTTACCTTAGATTATTTAGAATCCAATTTTTCTCACTTTTTGGCATGTTGGCGAAATCTCATAGTATAAATAAAATTCCAAAAATTCATTTCTTTGTTCTAATTCACTTGAATTCACTTGATATTCATTAAAAACATTGTAAATCACCTTAATTCCTTCCATTCAATGGTATGACCGAACCTAGGGTTTTGCATTCTTTGGAATGCTCATGCATTTCTAACATTATAATAACACATACAATACATATGCCACATATTTCAACACTATAGGCATGCAAAATATTCTAAAGCTATAATCATGCATATAAAAATAAATAAATCACCAACCGAAAAATACTTAAATAATCAAATAATTAACGCAAGCCACAACAATTCAAACCACCACAATTACACAAACCGAATCCTCATGGATTCTTCATACACGAACAAAAACATTCCTCACCACCAACACATGGTTGATGAGGGTAATCTCCCTCTTACCTCTTGAAGCAAAATAACCGGTTAGTCTCCTCCTTCTCCTTGAAATTTCGGGTAGCCTCCAAACAAAATCCTAACAATTTAAAACAATTAGTAAAAACTCATACAAGGTTTAATATGGAAAAACCATGGAACAATCATGGTTAGAAATATTAAAAATCAAGATTTAAACCAAAGAAATCAAAACTCACCTTTAGGGAAATAAGCAAAAAGCTTGAGTTTGGACTAGCTAGAGTGGTTTTTTAGCAAAACCTTGAGAATAAAAATTGCTTAGAATGGTGTTAGGCTTTAGGTAATGGTGTTGATAAAAATTATAAGGGAGTGAGTATGTGGGTTGAGATATTGACCGAATAAAAGAGAAGAAAATAGGAGAAGAAATAGTTAAAGCACAACTTGAATTAAAATAAAATCAAGAGATGAAGGATTAAAGATTGGATGGTGTGGTTTGGAAGTGAAGACCGAATGGAAAGAAAGAAAATGGGAGAGGAGGATGCGTGAGTTTCCTTGGAACTTTGAGAGAAAATAAGCTTATATTAGGTAAGTAGGAAAGTGAAGAATGAATGGGTTTTTGGGAGGTGCTAACCGTGCATATTTTGGGAGGTAATGGCTTATATTTTTGGGAAATAAAAGTGAAGAAAAAAGTCATAAATCAGCTGCTGCCCACCGTATTTTAACACGTGAAAAGTGAGCAAATTCACTTGAAACTTATCTCATTTTGAGTGAAAAGTCTAGCTAACCTTCGTGAATAATTGTGGTGATAAAATAAGGACTTTATTGCATCCTTATCCACTCATTTCAGCTGCTCCTTGCTGCTGCCATGTTACTGCTGCCGTGTGGAAAATTTGGGTGAGTTTAAGTGATTTAATCACATGCAAACTATCCTAACCTTCCATTCCTTCAATGGTTGAGATGAGGTCTTTATTGTAGTGCTTAAGAAGCTTGTAAAACTTGTCCAATAAGCCCCTAAAGGCTGCTGCCCAACCGTATCCTCCAAGTCCATTTTAAGTATTTAATTTGTTTTAATTACATGTTAGTCAATTAGGAAAATTTATTTGGTCAAATATCCTAATTAAATCCTAATTAACATTTTAATCCTATGACTAATATATCTAACATATACTAACATATATCATAATCTTTAATTAATTTTAGAACTTTCAATTAATATTTTAGATTATAATTAATTAAGAATTAAATTAGTCTACTTAATTGTTTATCTAATTACATAACTAGTTAATTAGACAAATAATTACATATTTTATAATCTCTAAACAATATTAGCATATTTAATTAGTATTTATATTATAATTATTTAATAACTAAATTAGTTTAATTAGTTTGCTAATTAAATAATTAATCTAGTCAAACTAAGGTTAATTAATTTACTAATCCTAAAGTCAAGTCTACAAATTTTTGACTTAATCCTAGCCATTGATTCTTCTTTAAATCCTATCCATTGATCAAATCCATGGTCATCATCCAAGCTTATCCATCAAGATTCAATCCTAGTCATTCATCAAATCTATGGTCATCATTCAAGCTTATCCACCAAGATTCAATCCTAGCCATTTATCAAATCTATGGTCATCATTCAAGCTTATCCACCAAGATTCAATCTAATGGTCCAAAATGGTCAAGCCACTTTTGTTGACTTCTCTTTATTAGTTTGACTTCTAGGTGTCTTATTTCTATTGGTCCAAGTTTCTTGTTTCTATTGGTTACTTTATTTATACGTGGGTCCCACACACAAGATTCTGATCGTCCACTGTCAAAATTTATATTGAGTAATAAAATAATACTAAAAATTATTTTATCGCACAGTTAAATTCTAAAAATTACGAAACTAATTTATATATCAATCAGAATTGGGTTTAGTAAGATCCCCCAACTCTAATTAATTAAAATAATATTTTTCCGACCAAAAAAATTATTATTTTCCTGTCCCGGAGCAAATCTCACAAAAAGTCCAAATAAAATTACAGACAGTAATATCAAACACTGTATCATGTAGAAAAACCAAAAACAGTACATTCGGGATGAAATGGTCATTTTTTCATTTTTCCCCATCACGAAGCAAAACACTCAAAACGGTCAAATAAAATAACAGACAGTATTATATGTCTGTATTTCATACAGAAAAACAAGAAACAGTAAAATAAGGATACATCGGTCTTTTACCCAAAAATTAGGGTGTTACATGTTCACCATCTCATATACCACCTGGCAATGAATGGCCTATTCCACCTCTCAATAATGGGTGTTCACCATCTCATATACTATTCGTAGATACATAGAAATAACAAGTGTGTGAGAAAAATCATACAAAGTGGTTTATAAAGCACACACAACACTACACTGAGTATCCTCCTGCACGAGATTGTACCCAATGCTTTCATCTGTAAGAAAATCCTTCTCCACAAGGTTTCCACACATTCTTTTAAGAACACTCATATAGTCACTCCATGTGCCGTTCCCATCACATTTCAACTTCACAAAGGTAGTGAGGATATTACTCACCTCCACTACGCAAGAAACATAGAGAGGATATTACTCACCTCAACTATGTTCTACAATCATCTCATGCAAAACAATTACTAATTACTTCCTATGACTAGTTTCACAATTGATTTACATGCATTTCAAGATCATTCCATAAACACTTCATTCTATACTCCTATTAGAGTCCCAACACTCATAAGGAAGCATAAGAGAAGAAACTACACCATTCACAGGCTCCATTGCATCAGACAAAAATTTTTGTCCAAAATTGGAGCTCACGCCACAGCACACCACGGGCACGCCGCCGTGCCCTGGCCTCTGCCCCCTGTCACACTGTGACACACACGGCCACACCATGGCACTGAGCTCTCTGGTCCCAAACTCTGGAAGTGCATCACTCGCATATCGCGACGGGCTACTCCTTGCATTGCAGCGTGAGCAATAGAACATGGATTCTGTAGAATTCTACATATCCGAGTACTGTTCTATTGGAACTTACCCCTCTTCTAATCACTCAAACCTCACATCTAAGTGATTTCCAACCTTCCACAAGGTCCATCCATATATTGTAACTATTATACAACTTCAATTTCACAAAACTCAACCAATCACAAACCATTCATCAACCAAAACCTAAAACCCCCATTTTCAACTCAAATGGCATCCAAGGGTGTTCAAGTGATGAAAATTTATTCTCATGCCTCCAGCAAACCAAAAACATGTTATTCTCAAGCTTTCTAATAAGATTCATGTATTTACTACCATAAACACAAACATCACACTTCAAAATCCCATTCCCCCATCAAACCAACTCATGAAATAAGCTGAAGGAAATGAAAGCAAGAAGTCAAAACAAGGCTCCCCCTACCTCAAGATCAAGAAGATGAAGCTAAGGATGGATCCAAGCTCTAGTGGATTCTTCCTCCTCCTTCCTCTTATTCTCTTCTCCTTCGGTTTCCCTTTTTTTATTTTCTCTTTTCTTTTCTATTTTCTTTCTCTGCTGTCGTGAGACAAATGAGGAAGAAAAGCCCAAATTAGCTTCATATAGCCAAGCACTAAAACTCTCGATCCGCTAAGAACACCTAGATTTCACCAAATCCAGTTTCCTAGCTTCCAACAGATTCAAAATAAATCTTAAGATTCATTAAAAATATTGTTTCACCTTTTCTCTATTTTTCCATATCAACTGCTAGTCTAACTGGCATTAAAACACACAATTAGTATGCTTAAAAATGCCAAGCTAACTCTGATTATTGTTAAACTTTAATTGTAGCACAGTTCACACATATATGACATAGAAACAAACTCTCCACATTTATTCTCATTAACTGAGCAATTTAAGTCACTTCCGAAGTAAATAACAGCTATATTTCTCACATTGTGTTACAGTAAAGTGCCTAAACATGCTCAGACAGTCACAAAACTTAACAGACATGATAAATAAGTATTAAGCTACCTTTGTAACCATATACAAGTCTATCACATTTCTCTTCATCATAAAATTATTGTAAGAGGGTGAGGTATCCTTAAGAGAGAAAAAAGTGAAGTATCCCTTGTAGTGGGGCTCAAACACAAGGGGTGAGGTATCCCAAAGGTGTTGTGAGTGCTCTTGAATGAAAAGGTTTTTCAAGCACCTGTGAACCTTGAAGATTTGGAGGCTCTAGCACAAGGGTGGAGGATCCTAAGGTGTGAGGAGTGCTCTTGCTTGTAAAAAAGTTTTCCTAGCACCCGTGAAGTCTAGGAGATAGTGAAGAAAATCTCAAGTTATAGTGAAGAAAATTTCAAGTTAAGCTTAGGGACTGGATATAGGCCACAAGTGGTTGGTGGCTAAACTAGGATAAATTCTTAAGTTTGATTCTCTCTTCCCTACACTCTTTATTGTAATGACCCAAAATAATGCATCCCTACTATGTTGGCAAAGTTGTTCTAATTATCACGGTTTAAGGATAAACAAGATAAATTTTTCATAATTTTTTTTTCAAGTTTGAAACCAATAGCTAAGATTAACGTACGGATATTACTAAGACCATTCATCATAATTCAAGTTACCAAATACTTGTCCAAAGTGACACCACAAAATTTGACCCATGCAAAGTCATATACAGGTCGGTAGTTAAAAACAACATGTAATACAAATAAAACATCAACACTTTTCTCCTCCATTCAAGTAGGAGGTGGAGGAGAAATAAGCAATGGTCAACAGTCAGCATAGCTGGGTCAGGCTACAACAGGGTCACCAAGGTGGGAGGATCACTTGGAACGTAAAGTAGCCAAAAATTGATGTAATCCCAAATTCTGGATGAGCTATGGAAGAGACTTGGATTGTGATCTGCCTAGTAAAGGTGAACAGTTTAGACTCCATGTCATAGGATCGACTTCCCTCACCCAACCAAACCACAACGGTGCTCATATCTGCGGGTTTGGAATACCACAATAAAATCACAGGGAATGAGAAAAGATTTCTCAGTAGGAAAAGACTTTAACAAAAAAAAACATAACTAATGGCGTTCCGGGGGAATTAGGTTTTTGTTTAAAGAAAAGTCCCTGACAGTAATTAATTTTTGCATTTAGAAAAATCTCTGATTCCCAAAACATTTTTCTTTCAAAAATACATTCTCTACAAAATAAAATAGATGTTAGAAATTTATAGTTAAACAATAAGAAATAAAATTTCATATACAGACAACGTTATAAATTGCATTAGTGGAGAATAGAAACATTCACACATCTACTGTAATATTCACACCCCTAATAATTGTATTAAAGCACTATAATAAATATTTATACTAATCACAATTAAAATGTAAACAAGATAAAACAATCGTAGAAATATTTTAAGTGTCTTTTACTTAAAACCAACTCCATGGAGTGCTCCTTTGGAATAGTGGATGGACGAGAGTACACATACCTCCCACTGCATGCTCTCCATCGTCCTAGAGAAAAAAAGGCATGTCAAAGTAATGCCATCTCCGGAAGCGAACCCCATGATAAACAAAATCACAGTCCAACCAGGACTTGTCCTACCCTGGACAAACATGCGATCACAATAGCATTACTCCCAAGGGTTTCACTACCCCCCAATCTACTCTTCACATATCATCGTGTAGGCTAATCCTAAGGAATCCTTGTCTTCCCACTTTTATCTTATCACATAATATAATTTAAAAGCTCATGGTGACATTAAAATGGAACTCATTAAAATAGATTCCAATAATTTAGTTCAAGGCTCACGACCATTAACCAAGTTCCAATATCTAATTTTTCCATTCGAGTTTATTTCAAGTTAAAGATTCCACATGAGCATAAGCATCACGGTCACTTTACACAACTCAAGAATTTCCAAATAGCATGGTTAGAATAATCAAGACTCTACCAACCCCATAATATTAATCAAGTAACAACTTAAACCATTTATGTCAAGCAATTCCAAGCAAGCATGTATTCTATAATCATGAACAACATCACCATTCCAACAATCATTGAAGCTCGGCTGTCCACTTAAGTAAGCAACTTACCTTTGTATTCAAAAAGAAAAATTAGTTGACTTGATGTTAAAGACAATTATAGACAGCATAGAGTTTAGATTAGCAAAGTAATTAATTAAATCCAAAATAGCAACTTACATAAACAAGGCTTATAATAAATTGTTAGTACTACAATATATTTAATTTAGAGTACTCCCTCATAAATTAAGGGCTGAAACAGAAATTGTTCTTGTTAGAGAAGAAAAGAAGAATGAAGATTTAAGAAGATAATAAAAAATTTCATGAGAAAGAGTTGTAGAGAAGTGATTTCCCCATTTGATTTTCCTACCTTGACCACTTCCCTAATAGAAAGAAAGGTAGATGATGCTTCTTCAAGGATCCACGGGTGATGAAGACAAGAATGGAGAGTGTTTGTGGATATAGAAAATTAGAGAGTGAGTTGGAAGAGTCACGGCTATGTGAGGATAGAAGTGAAAGAGGTATGTTGTCCAAGGAGAGCTTCAAAGACTTAAAGCCTTTTAAAATATCGTCCATGGTTTTCTTAGGTAGAATTAAAATTGCCATCATTACCTTCATGACTAGGCTAGGCCTTGGGGTAGCTTGGTGGCAATTTCCATCAATGGAAGAGTGTCTTTGTTGGGTACTTAGAGAGAGCATCACGTTGACAACTCAAATTCTGTAGGTTTAAAGTGAAATGGAAAAGATGAAGTGAAGGATGTGAGGTTTCTGCTACCTCCTATTTCCATCGTGAATTAAGTGATTCCCTAGTCTTGAGAGGTGTCATGGCATGAAGAAATGGATTGCATGAAGACCATGTGTCTTGTATTTTTGACGTGCTCCAAGTGAGGTGTCATTCATCATGTTTCTTGAAGACATGCTGCTGAACATGTTGTGCATAGGTGGTTTGAAAGGAAATTTTTTATTAAAATCTCCATGGTAGCCATGCCACTTCATGATGAAAAAGGGGTGTGCTCAGTTTGCACACTTGTCATGGGGTTGTTTAAATGTTTGAAAGGTGTCAAATGAGTCTTGATTGAGGTCATGCAGCAAGCCAAATGCTTCCAATTGTGGCTGTCTTGGAATGCTAAGGAATCATGTTATTTTGAGATGTCACCATGCATGGCTAGCAATCATGCAGCTTGCCACATGTTCCAGCCGTGTTTGATTACCTTGCATGGCTAGCAAGTCATGCATCTTGCCATGTGTTCTAGCCGTGTTTGTCTTGGATTCCAATACTAAATCTTATAGATATTAATTAATTTTTCTAGTTGTACAAGATTCCTAATTATCTGTAAGGGTCACCCGTTGGTAAAGAAATTCTAAGCATAAAAATATTTTCTTAAAAATGTGAGAATTATATAGAAAGTTTTTGGTAATTCTATGATGACTTGGAATAATAACTAATTGTTATTAAAGAGTCTTTGCTTCTTTAATTCACTCATTTAAATTTAGTCTAAAAAAATAAATTTTCGGGGTGTTACATTTCTCCCCCATTACAAAAAATTTTGCCCTCAAAATTTATGTACCTTGGAATAGGTAAGGATATTCTATCTTCATGGTTGCTTCTAATTCCCATGTCAAATCTTGAACATTTGCTCCTTCCCACAACACCTTGACCAACGGAACTATTTTACCTCGGAGTTGCTTCTCGCTGTGGTCTATGATTCTTACAGTGTATACTTCATAAGATAAATTTCTTTAAGTGTTAGCTTCAGGTGTCAACACATGAGAAGAATTGGGAATGTATTTACGAAGTTTAGAGACATGAAATACATTGTGAAGATTAGACAGCTGAGGTGGTAAAGCAATACGGTAAGCAACTGGCCCGATTCGACTTAAGATTTTATACGGACCTAAGAATCGAGGACTTAACTTGTTGGCCTATAACACTTGGCAAAGTCTGGTTGCTGGAGAGATTTGGAGAAAAACATGTTCTCCTTCTTAAAATTCCAGAGGTTTTCTTCTCTTGTCAGCATAGCTCTTTTGTCGACTCTGAGCAGCTTTTAATCTTTCTTGGACTACCTTAATTTGTTCTGTAGTTTGTTGTACTAATTCTGGTCCTAACAGAGCTCTTTCCCCGGTCTCATACCAACAAAGGGGTGACTGATAACTTTACGAAATGTAGTTATTTATGCCCCATATTTGTGCTTCATGGCATGCTTAGTCCTTGTTCTTACGCATATTTGGAAGGTTTTATGCTTATATTTGCGGAATTCTATTTTTAGATCTTCCTTTATGTTTTTGAGCAATTTGTGCATATTTGTTGATTGATTAAGTAAATTTGCAAATATATTTAACTTGGTGCTTTATCTAATGTAGGAAGGGCTCAAAAGAGACAAATTGATGCAAGTCAAGGCCCAACATTGGAGGAAAGAAGCCAAGGAAGCATTTCATAGTTCCACACCGCGGCTCAAACATGTGCACACCGCGGCGTGATGGTCTCAGCCAGCCACATACTGACAGGACAGACAGCTCCACTCCTAAGCGTGGGAATATACACGCCGCGACATGCGTCGGTGAGCTAAGCCTATTTATTCTATTTTCCACACTCATTTTCGCTCTCTCTCAGTTTCTCTCTTTTAGGTTTTAGGTAGTTTAGGGTTAGAGGCTATGACTAGATCATCCATTGGAGGTGGAGATGGAGCTTGGGGAGCTAAGGATGGAAGCCCTCTTTCTCTTGGAGGAGGATCCGAGCTTCAATAGCGAAATCCATAAGCTTTCTCCTTCTCTCTTTTCTCTTTTCCCTTCCTTATTTCTTGAACATGTATTTTGTAATTTGTTCTCATGTTCATTGTATAGCTGAGCTTTATTTAGGGATGACTTGGAATCCTTTTATTAATATTAATAATTTGTTCTTCTCTGAGTTTGTGTGGATCTTTGATTTTGTTCAATCATATTGATCTTAATGCTCTTGAGTGTTTGGCCAACATTTAAGTTGATTTGATAAAATCTAATGAACCTAGACATAGGGATTTGGGTTTGAGATCGTATGTATGATTGATGCATGTTCGATTCTATTCCAATGACGGGATGAGTTAATTCGCTAATGGGATAGAAATATACCTCTTAGCTATGCATAGCACATGTTTGAGAATAGACCTTAAAGAGTGAATTTTGTGTTAGCTCTCAAGGACACTTAGTGAGTTAGGCAATTGAAACCATGGTTAGATGACCTAGACATAGGCGTTTAGCTAATGTAGATTCTCAAGCTAACTTAATCATTGCATTTATATTTATGAGGAGGATTGCATGTTATTGGTTGAAGTAAAGGGTGAAGAAGGATTTCCATAAACTCTAATCATTTATCCTTATTGCTTTCTGTCTTTACTTTCTTTACTTTTATCCATTTTTATATTCTTGAATAGAATTAGGTAAGCTATTGGTTAATACTTAGCATTGGAAATAAACTTATCCTCGTGGGAACGATCTCTTACTCTGTAACTGTATTACTTGTGCGACCTGTGCACTTGCGGTTAGCAAATGGGCAAACACGTTTTGACCCTAACAAGTTTTTGGCGTCGTTGCCGGGGATAAGGTATTATTTCTGTATTGCTAATATTGACAATGAGTTTGCTTAGTTCTAATTCAAGTTTGTTATGTTTTGTTATTGTAAATAGTTTTAATTCATGTTTTTATGCTTTTGTTTTTAGTTTGCTTCAATAAGTAGTTATAGTTTGATTTTGTGTTTTTGTCAAGTTTTTGTTGTACATTCTGTGTTTTAAGTTTTTAGACATGTTTTGGAGGTGCTAGGGGCTAAAATTGAGCACCAAATCCAGCAGAAACTGGTTTGCTGCAGAATTCTGCAGTATGACTTCTCACGTCGCAGTGCAAAAATGTGCACGCCGCGACGTGCCAGTCTCTGTCTGATCAGGAACAAGCACCAGAGCGCTCCACGCCGCGGCATGTAATTGTCTATGCCGCGGCGTGGCCCCTATTTTTTGCATTTTTCTGTTGTTTTCTCTATTTTTCTTTATTTAATAATGCTCAGTTCTAGTTTGGATGCTGTTTTGACTTGCTTAAGTACCCTATAGACTATGAACACCAAGAACACACATTCACTTTGGTTTGGGGGAGTATCATTGCATGTTTTCACCTTTAATGCTTAATGATTACACATGTTTTGATACTTTAAGTATGAGCTAGTGATAGTCATCATGCTTTCATGATTATATCCTATTTTGGCTATTACTGGTGGGCTGTTGATAAAAGTTTCAATTTTCAACATTCTCTACATGATGTTATGCATGCTTGAATGAAAAATGATGAATCTTTTGAATGCTTGATTTGTTGCCATTTGCTAGTGTAGTTTTGGTTGGCCAATGATATAAATGTTTGCGATTGTCCTCAATTCTTTTGTGAATCCATTTGCGATCTTGAAGCATGCTTAAGCAATCTTGGTTGTTTTTATGCATAAGGTGTTTCTTGCTTAGATGCTTATTTAACTTTAGAAAGATTTAAGTGTTTGTCTAGAGAATGTTTATGGATTGTGCATGTGGAAGATTTCTACTATCCTTGAAATTGTTTTACAACTCTCTTGAGGTGAAATCCTAGATTATGCATGATTGAGGAAATGATTAGGGCATTGTTTGGACCGTTGAGTCTTTCAAGCTTACCCTTACATGATTATATCCCTAGGTACCCTTTTGAAGCTTTCTAAATGTTTAGCCTTCTATATTCTTCTTTCACCCTCATATTTCCTACCTTGTAACCATTCTAATGAATGCGAAAGCATTGCAATCTTTTCCTTCCCTTTATGTTTGTTGAGTGCATGATATGTTATTTCTTCACTTGAGTCCATTGTTTAGGGTATTTATGTTGTTCAATACAAAAAGTGGCTTGAAGGAACCATTTGTTGTACAAAAAGTTATTTTTGTTAAAGAAAAAGAAAATATATAAAAAGAAAAGAAAAGAAAAGAAAAGAAAAGAAAAACAAATGAAAGAAAGAAAGCATATATGAAAAAGAAAGCATCGAGTGGTTCTGAATAGTGTTAATTGTTTCATTTTGCATATCCTTATCGTAGTGGCTCAAGTCTTGAAATCTCATGTTATGTTTCTCAATGTTTGTATGTTTTCCATTCCCCTTTGTTCTTCACCCCATCACCTTGGCCTTACATTATAAGCTATAAAATCTCTTTTGATCCTCAATCATGTATGATTTATATTAGTGGAAAGAGAGTTACGATACAATTTTGTGGAATCTTGATTTGTATCCATGTGTAGATTCATAAACTTATCTGTATGAACATGATTTGAAAAAGATAAGTTGAACTTGCATGTTTGTGAGAGATGTCATGTGCATGATTGGAAGCTTGATTGATGGCATGTTAAGGATTGTGTATGTGTTGAGCTTAACTATGAGGCATGTGCATTCTTTGAGGGCCATTATAATCATTGTGCACTGGTTGTGGTTAAAATAAAATTGAATTTATCATTGTTGAATGCATGTGAGCATGAATTGTCAAAGTGAGTTTTCTTAGTCATACTTTGTGTTGCTCGAGGACTAGCAACATCTTAAGTTTGGAGGTGTGATAACTCCACAAAATGTAGTTATTTATGCCCTATATTTGTGCTTCATGGCATGCTTAGTCCTTGTTCTTACGCATATTTGGAAGGTTTTATGCTTATATTTGCGGAATTCTATTTTTAGATCTTCCTTTATGTTTTTGAGCAATTTGTGCATATTTGTTGATTGATTAAGTAAATTTGCAAATATATTTAACTTGGTGCTTTATCTAATGTAGGAAGGGCTCAAAAGAGACAAATTGATGCAAGTCAAGGCCCAACATTGGAGGAAAGAAGCCAAGGAAGCATTTCATAGTTCCACACCGCGGCTCAAACATGTGCACACCGCGGCGTGATGGTCTCAGCCAGCCACATACTGACAGGACAGACAGCTCCACTCCTAAGCGTGGGAATATACACGCCGTGACATGCGTCGGTGAGCTAAGCCTATTTATTCTATTTTCCACGCTCCTTTTCGCTCTCTCTCGGTTTCTCTCTTTTAGGTTTTAGGTAGTTTAGGGTTAGAGGCTGCGACTAGATCATCCATTGGAGGTGGAGATGGAGCTTGGGGAGCTAAGGATGGAAGCCCTCTTTCTCTTGGAGGAGGATCTGAGCTTCAATAGCGAAATCCATAAGCTTTCTCCTTCTCTCTTTTCTCTTTTCCCTTCCTTATTTCTTGAACATGTATTTTGTAATTTGTTCTCATGTTCATTGTATAGCTAAGCTTTATTTAGGGATGACTTTGAATCCTTTTATTAATATTAATGATTTGTTCTTCTCTGAGTTTGTGTGGATCTTTGATTTTGTTCAATCATATTGATCTTAATGCTCTTAAGTGTTTGGCCAACATTTAAGTTGATTTGATAAAATCTAATGAACCTAGACATAAGGATTTGGGTTTGAGATCGTATGTATGATTGATGCATGTTCAATTCTATTCCAATGGCGGGATGAGTTGATTCGCTAATGAGATAGAAATATACCTCTTAGCCATGCATAGCACGTGTTTGAGAATAGACCTTCAAGAGTGGATTTTGTGTTAGCTCTCAAGAACACTTAGTGAGTTAGGCAATTGAAACCATGGTTAGATAACCTAGACATAGGCGTTTAGCTAATGTAGATTCTCAATCTAACCTAATCATTGCATTTATATTTATGAGGAGGATTGCATGTTATTGGTTGAAGTAAAGGGTGAAGAAGGATTTCCCTAAACTCTAATCGTTTATCCTTATTGCTTTATGTCTTTACTTTCTTTACTTTTATCCATTTTTATGTTCTTGAATAGAATTAGGTAAGCTATCAATTAATACTTAGCATTGGAAATAAACTTATCCTTGTGGGAATGATCTCTTACTCTGTAATTGTATTACTTGTGCGACCCGTGCACTTGCAGTTAGCAAATGGGCAAACACGTTTTGACCCTAACAGTGACCTACACCTTCTTCCATACAAAGCTTCATAAGGGGCCATCCCTATACTGGAAAGATGATTATTATTATAAGCAAATTCTGCTAAGGGCAGGTATCTGTCCCAACTTCCACTTTGTTCTAGAGCACAAGCCCTCAGCATATCCTCCAAAATTTGTATAGTTCGCTCGAACTGTCCATCTGTCTAGGGGTGATAAGTTGTACTAAGATGAATCTTAGTCCCAAAAGATTTCTGAAGGGTATTCCAAAATCTAGAGGTGAATCGGGGGTCCCTATCAGATGTTATGCTGAGGGGGATACCATACAATTTTACTATTTCTTGAACATACAACTGTGCTAAATTTTCCAAAGAATAATTTGACCTACAGGGTAGAAAATGGGCACTCTTAGTTAAATGATCTACTATCGCCCAAATTGAATCATATCCTAGTGGGATCTTAGGCAATCCTATCACAAAATCCATGGTAATCTTATTCCATTTCCATTCGAAAATACTCAAGGGTTAGAGAGGTCCCAAAGGTTTTTGGTGCTCTATCTTTACTCTTTGACAGGTTAAACAGGAGGCTACATACTGTGCTATATATGTTTTTAACTTAGGCCACCAAAAACTTTTCTTAAGGTCTCTGTACATTTTATTTGCACCAGGGTGGATAGTGAATTTAGTCTTATGAGCTTCCTCCAAATTTTTTTGTCTTAATCCTAAGTTATTAGGTATGCACAGACGGTCATCAAACTTAAGCACTCCTTCTTGGGTTAGGCTAAACCTTGATGGAATATTTTCTTGAATCTGACTCCTAATGGGTTCTACGGAAATGTCTTGTTGTTGAGCTTCTCTAATTTGCTAAAATAAAACATTCTCTATGGTTATAACATTCATTTTCAAATCGCCATCAGTGATTTCCACAGAGTATCCTAGGTCTCTAAATTCTTCAAGAAGTTTCATCTCCTGGACCATAAGGGTAGCTACATGTAATGATTTTCTACTTCAAGCATCGGTCACTACGTTGGCTTTTCCTGGATGGTATTTTAATTCAAAATCATAGTCTTTGAGAAATTCCATCCACCTACGCTGCCTCATATTTAATTCTTTTTTATCAAACAAATATTTCAGGCTCTTATGGTCACTAAAAACCTCAAATTTAACTTTATAGAGATAATGCCTCCACACCTTCAAAGCAAAGACTACAGCTGCTAATTCCAGATCATGAGTAGGATAATTTTCCTCATGGGCTCGTAGCTGTCTAGAAGCATAGGCAACTACTTCTTGGTTTTGCATTAAAACACATCCTAATCCAAGCCTAGATGCATCAGAAAACACCTCAAAGGGTCCTTGTGGGTTAGGAAGAACTAAAATAGATGTGGTAGTCAATCTATCCTTCAACTCTTAAAAGCTCTTTTCGCAACTAGGGGTCTAATCAAAAGGTATTCCTTTCGTAGTTAGCCTGGTTAGAGGTAAAGCTATATGAGAAAATTCTTTAATAAACCTCCGATAATACCCAACTAATCCTATAAAGCTTTTAATCTCAATAACTGACTTAGGATTCTCCCACTGCATCACAGCCTCTATTTTACTTGGATCTACAGAAATTCTTACTTGTGACATGACATGTCCTAAGAATTTCACTTCTTTGAGCCAAAATTCACAGTTGAATAACTTAGCATATAATTTCTTTTCTTTAAGAATTTCAAGTACACACCTAAGATGTTGGGCATGCTCTTCCATGGTTCTAGAATAAATCAAGATATCATCTATGAACACTACAACAAATTGATTGAGATATGGCCTAAAAATTCTATTCATATAATCCATGAAAATTGTGGGTGCATTGGTAAGTCCAAATGGCATCACCAGAAATTCATAGTGTCCATACCTAGTTCTAAAGGCAGTTTTGGGTACATCCTCAGGTTTCACTCTAATCTGGTGATAACCAGATCTAAGATCTATTTTGGAAAATACAGAAGCTCCTCTCAACTGGTCCATTAAGTCATCAATCCTAGGTAATGGGTATTTATTTTTAATAGTAACCTTATGTAACTGACGGTAATCTATACACAGCCTCATGCTACCATCTTTCTTTTTAACCAAAAGGACAGGTGATCCCCAGGGTGAAACACTTGGACGGATGAATTGTTTTTCTAGTAATTCCTCTAATTGTTTCTTTAACTCTCTTAATTCTAGGGGTGACATTCTGAAAGGTGCCATAGAAATAGGACCAGCCCCAGGTACCAAGTCTATGCTAAATTCTATCTCACGTTCTGGCGGCAACCCAGGGATATTGTCAAGGAACACATCAGGATAATCCCTTACCATAGAAATTTCATTCAAAGACTGCTCAGATTCTACAACAGAAGAGAAAAACATGTATTCTTCAAATTTCTCTAGTAACCTGGTACCATCAAAGGAATATAATGGAGGAGAAAGGGGTTGGAAAGTCATTGTTCTATTAAAATAGTTTAAGAGTACTTTATTTTTAGATAACTAATCCATCCCTAAAATAATGTCAAGATTACTCAAAGGTAGACAGACTAAATCTTGACTGAATTTCTTGTCTTTTATCTCAAATGGACAGTTTAAACATATTTGAGAGGTTAATACAGACTTTTGGGTAGGAGTAGACACAATCAGGTCATAAGGTAAGGTGGACACAGGTAATTGCAATTGTTTCACACAGTAAAAAGAAATAAAGGAATGAGTGGCTCTTGAATCAAATAACACATTCAAAATATTTTTATAAATTTTGCACTTACCCTGTATAAGATCATTCGACCTAGCTGCTTCTTCGCCACTAAGGGTAAAAACTCTTCCAGTGGTCTTTGGTTTGGGTTTGGAGGTACTAGCAATATTCCCCTAATTACATGGGCAATAGCTCCGGATATGTCCGTATTCTCCACATCCAAAGCATATAAAGCAAGGCCTTCCTTCGTGACTTTTGCCATACTTTCCGCATGGCGGTCCAAACCTTCGTGGTTGTTATGGCCGACTTCCTTCCTGAGACTTCTTAAATTTTGTATTTCTATTTCCTTGTTTTGAGACAACCTTCCTTTTTTGCGGATAAGGATTTGTTCGGAGTGTCTATGCACGAGCAACATATCCTTCAATTATTTGACACTTATTCAAGGAGAAAGATCCAATGGCCTAGATTTGGTCTTATCAACATAGAAGCTATACTTAGAAGCTATGTTAATATAAACCATTGATTTAATCAAAGGCTAACAATGCTCAAAATGGTGGCTAGTGAAAATTGACACTCAAGAGTGTACAAGAGGGGGGGACGATTTTTTGAAGGCATAAGGCCATAGGGAATTTTCAAGACCACTTCATTTTCTCCAAAATCCTAAAGCATTCAAAAAAATTTCTCTTCTCTCTCTCCATGATAGTTTTGGCTAAGCACCCCAAGAAACCTTCCATCACTCTATAATTTTAACCAACCACATATCTTGCATCCTAACATCAATCTAAGAACCTTTGTAGTTAAGCCCAAGCTCTAAATCTTTCATCTTCAAGGACTTTCTTCAAGATCAAGTTCTAGGTTTTTGAGGTGAAGTGTAAGGAAACTTCACTACTTGTCTTATTTTCATGTTCCAAGCCATGTTTGATCCATGGTTCTCTTTGTTGAAGGTTAATATGCTAATAAACTTGTGTTTTATTTTGTGTTTGAGAAGTTTTTAGTGGTGAATCACTCACTCAAGGAGCAAACCAAGGAGCTTGGGAGGTTCTTCAAGAGGTAAGAGGGAAATCCATCTCGTCAACCAAGTATGGTGGTGAGAGATGAATTTTGTATTTGATGGATGGTGAAACCATGTGAGGATTCATATCCTTGGTTGTGTAATTATGTGTGGGTGTTTATGTGCTTTAAATTATTTATTTGTGTTTGCATGCTTTATGTGATTTTTATTACTTTAAGGTATGCTTGATTATATGTATGATGAATATATACATGTATGCCATGAATTAATGATGAAAGAAAAATAAATTTTTGGTTCCAATGACCATGAGGGTTTCGGCCATAACACCTCAAAATAGGTGTTTCCAAACTAAAATTTTCATGAATGGTAAAATTGAATTATTAGAAAGGAAAGGAAAAAGAAAAATGGATTGGTTTCAAAGAACAATGGTTCACGATTTTGGAGGGATTTTAATGGTGGTGTTGGTGTAAAAATATGAATGGAACTTAGTTGATTTAGAAGGAAAAATGTATGATGGTTTCAATGGCCATGTACCATGGGTTTTGAAGGCTTGTAATTGCCTTGGTTTTGTGAAACAAATTGATTTCAAAATGGGAAATATAATTGATTAAGTACAAGGATTAAAGAAATGGAAACAAAGTGTTTTATCACCTAGAAAATGGAATTTTAATACATGAATGGAAAAGAGAGGTTGAAAGTGTTTGAACCTCAATTTATTTTAAAGAGGATTGATTTTTTTAGAATTATTTTGAGAATTAAGAAGAATACGTTAGTAACTTGAAATTTACTGACGTATAGTTCACTCTCTGGGTTTTGAAGCGCGTTAGGAAATTTTGAGCTGTAATATCTCCAGTAACTATAAGAAATAAAATTTTCTAGGAAACAGTAGACATACTGAATTTTAGAGGGACTATATTGTAAATATTTAAATTTTCTGAAAAATAGTAGAAATACTAATTTTTAGAGGGACTATATTGAAAATATTCTTTAAAAATAGACTTTATTGCAAATATTATTTAATGAAGGATTGTTTTGAAAATATTATTTGAAGAGGGACTATTATGAAAATATTATTTTATAGAAGGACTAATATGCAAATAATGAAAATAAGGTTGAAATGGAATTTTTGGAAGATTGAAAAATCAATATGTGATTTGAAAATGTGACAGAAAAGTTACGCGATTGAGAAAACACAAAAATATGATTACGCGATGAAAATACAATAAAGAAACTGTTGGGTCAATGTGTGAACCCTGAATATGAGATGATGAATTTGAACTGAGAATGATGCATTTGTACATGCATTGGAAAGGTCCGATGGACTGTATGAGGCTAATTTCCTAGGAGAGAATACACCTCTTGAGTGGGTGTGATATGCGTAGTGTAAGTCACTTGTTGACTTTGGGGGCATTGGGGTGCGGGTTGCTTACAATGGACAGTTGGTAGCTCTTCTATACCGTGGGTTTGACCGATGCAACACACCGATGATCCTGACTGAGACACTATTCTTAATCAAGATCTGATAAAGACTGTCGTGTATATGCTAGATGTGCAAATACATTTGAGAATTGTGGCACGTGGTCCGAGGTATGTTGGTACAAACAGATCTTTTCGATCACTCTCTCTAACTTGAGTTTTAGCTCCATGGAGTAGGAAATTGAGTTTATGTGCACATGCATAATTATTGAGTATTGATACCGGTATGATATTTGAACTATTGAGAATATTGGGAGATTATTGAGGGCATTATCGTAATTATTATTTATGATAATTGAATGATTGAATATTGGGAGATTGTTGAGGGCATTATCGTAATTATTGTTTATGATAATTGAATGATTGAATATTGGGAGATTGTTGAGGGCATTATCGTAATTATTATTTATTACATCTATTGTGATAATAAATAATGTTAATGGCATGATTGTAATTATAGTATGATGTATCTGTATGGTATATTGTATGTGTTATCTCCATGCTACCATGTTGGTATTGGCGTAGGTGATCTCCCCTCTTTGTATGCCTATTTTGTACTGTATTTATATTTACAAAGATGTTAAGCAAGGAATTGAACAAGAAGGCGAAGAGGAGCAGATTCCTGTGAAGGAAGCTAAATTCTGAGAAGATGGCAATGCCCAGTTTCCTAGGATATATGAGGTTGCAGTTTCGTGGAGGTCTGGAAGCATAGCATATTGATCTAGATAGAGCGTGTATTTACTATATAGGAGACTTGAAGATTACCCTAAGTAGGCTTTATCGAGGGAATCCTTATTTTAGTGTAAATGTTAATGTACGCTTAGAGTTTCCATTGTCCATTAGGCAATACTAGGGAACTTATTACCGTACTCCTAGTGAGATTAGTATCGTATCGTCTGCGCGGACACCTATCCGTAAGACTTCACGTCAAGTCAGATTCCTACCTGCTGAGGAATCTGAGGAGGACTCATCTGAAGGTTCTGCTGTTTAGTAGTACTTGGGCAGTATATTAGTTTTAAATAATGTTCAAATAGTTTGAGAACTTGGTCTATAAATATTTAAGTATGACAGTACTAAGACTTATGTATATATGATGTAAATTATTTACGATGATGTTGTAATATTTTCATTTTTCGCTAAGTTTTTCTTATTAATATTAAGAAATTTTACAACTTATATTTACATTACAAAGCATATTTTATAATGAAGGTGTAATTTGGTAATTAAATAACATAAATGTGATACCCTACGGTGGGTGTTACATGAGTTTGTATCAGAGCCCAAGTTAGAGTCTTTTTGGGTTTGTGGTTAGGTCTGTCTTGTTTAAGTTGTGTGATTCTCTGTGTTTGAAGATTAACTTTCACTCTTCTTTGTGTTGTTCAGTCTGATTTGAGAAAACGTAATGGCTGGACGAGGAAAAGGACGCATGAATACTAGAGCAGGATTTGAAAATGTTGGTGACGATAACCAAAACATGGCTGCAGTTATAGCAGCAATGCAACGGATGGCTGATGTAGTTGTGCAGCAAAACCAAAGAGCAATTGAGGATGCTCAGAGTTTGTCAGAATTTCATAGAAACAATCCACCAAAGTTTCATGGTGAATTTGACCCAAAGAAAGCTGATCTGTGGATCAAAGAACTAGAAAATATATTTGAAGGTATGGGTTGTACCGATGAGCGGAAGCTTACCTTTGCAGCTTTTGTGGTAGTAGGAGATGGAGAAGCTTGGTGGGCAGGAGCCCGAAGATTGATTCAAGCTGAGGGAAGAGTTGTGACATGGCAGCTCTTTAAGCAGAAATTTCTGGGGAAGTATTTTCCTAATAGTGTTCGTCATGCTAAGGAGATGGAATTTCTTAGTTTGAGGCAAGGGGTGATGTCCATAAGTGAATATGCTGCAAAATTTGAAAGCTTGTCTAAGTTTTTGAGGTATTTTCATATGCACCCGGATGAGGAATAGAAGTGCAAAAAATTTGAAGAGGGGTTGAGAATTGATAGTAAGCGAGCTATAGCAACCGTGGATATTTATCAGTTTCCAGTATTATTGGATAAGTGTCGAAAGGTTGAAGAAATTGATCGTCAATGTGAGGCAAGAAATAGGAACTTTGGACCTACACGGTTTCAAAGAGGAAAGGTAGCAGTGGTAACAGTTATCAGCAGAAATCATATGCCAAACCGGCAAGATGTCAGAATCGACAGTAATATTTTGGAGGAAGTTCTGGTAGCAGTAAGGTGAGTCAAGCTGGAACCTCTACACTTAAATTTTTCAAGTATGGGAAAGATCATCTCACCAAAGATTGTCAACATAAAGGAGTTGTCTGTTATAGATGTGGAAAGCCTGGATATTTCTCTAGATAATGTGATCAGTTGAAAGTGGAACCATCGATGAGGAGTGTTCGTACTGCGAGGCCACAGGCGGGTGGTCCTGTGTATACCATGAGCGGAGAAGAAGTCGCGAAATCTAAGGACTTGATTATGAAGGAGTGTGCCATCGAAGGTAATCCTTTAACAGTGTTATATGATTCGGAAGCAACACATTCTTTCATTGCATGTGATTGTGTGGAGCGTTTGGGATTGACTGTGGCTACATTGCCTTATGATTTGAGTGTTGTTACTCCTATTGATAAGCCTGTGATAACTACAAAAGTATGTTTGAATTGCCCTATGTGTGTTAGGGATAGAATCTTTTATGTGGACTTAATTTGTTTGCCTTTTTCCAAGATTAATGTAATCTTAGGAATGGATTGGTTGTCTTCTAACCATATCCTGATAGACTGTTCCAATAAGACGTTAGTTTTTCCGGAGGTTAACAATTCTAGATTCCTAGTGGCTACTCAAGTAGAAGCTTGTTTAAAGGAAGGAGATCAGGGGTACTTGTTGATATTTTCTTTAGAGGTTCAGTGTAAAGATGTCTTGAAGGATATTTTCGTAGTTAATGAATTTCCTGAGGTATTTCCTGAAGATATACCTGGACTACCGCCGGAAAGAGAAATTGAGTTTTCTATAGATTTAGTACCTGGAGCTGGACCTATATCTATGGTGCCTTACAGGATATCGCCAGTAGAGTTGGCAGAGCTTAAGAAACAGCTGGAGGATTTATTGGAGAAGCAATTTATGAGACCAAGTGTATCACCATGGGGAGCTCCGGTATTATTGGTAAAGAAGAAGGATGGGACTTCTCATCTATGTGTAGACTACCGACAGTTGAACAAGATTACGATTAAGAACAAATATCCACTTTCAAGAACCGATGATCTGATGGATCAATTGTGAGGAGCCGCAATATTTTCCAAGATTGACTTATATTCTGGTTATCACCAGATACGTGTGAAAGTGGAGGATATTACCAAAATTGCATTTCGGACACGTTATGGGCATTACGGATATCAAGTGATGCCATTTGGTGTGACTAATGCACCTACCATATTCATGGACTTTATGAACAGGATTTTCCGTTCGTACTTGGATAAGTTTGTTGTTGTCTTTATCGACGACATTTTGATTTATTCTCGAAGTCCGGAGGAATATACTGAGCATCTCAGAGTGGTTCTCCAAATTCTGAAGGAGCATAAGTTGTATGCTAAGTTGTCCAAATGTGAATTTTGGTTAAGCGAAGTTCAATTTTTGGGACACGTTATATCAGAAGAAGGAATTGAAGTTGATGCTTCAAAAGTGAAAACAATTATTGAATGGGAAAGACCGAAGACTGTATCAGAAATCCATAGTTTTATCGGATTAGCCAGCTACTATTGACAGTTTATTGAGGGGTTTTCGAAGATAGTAGGACCTCTTACCCAACTTACACGAAAGAATCAACTGTTTGTATGGACTGATGCATACGAAGAAAGTTTTTAGGAGTTGAAAAGACGACTGACTACTTCACCATTTTTTATTCTACCTGATCCGAACGAACCTTTGGAAGTATATTGTGATGCTTCGTACCAAGGATTGGGTTGTGTACTTATGCAGAACCATAAGGTTGTAGCATATGCGTCGAGGCAGTTGAAAATGCATGAGAGGAATTATCTGACTCATGATTTAGAGTTGGCAGCTGTAGTGTTTGCACTGAAAGTGCGGAGACATTTTCTTTATGGGGCAACGTTCACTGTCTTTAGTGATCATAAAAGTTTGAAGTATCTGTTTGACCAAAAAGAGTTGAACATGAGACAAAGGCATTGGCTAGAGTTTCTGAAGGATTATGACTTTCAGTTATAGTATCATCCCGGAAAGGTGAATGTTGTAGCAGATGCTTTAAGTAGAAAAATGCTTAATGCTTCTGTTATGATGATTAAGGAGAAGGAACTGATAGAAGAATTTTGGGATATGCATTTGTCTGTGAGATTGACACTGGGGAAGATGTGTTTAAACATGATCGCCATTTCAAATGATTTAATGGATAGAATACGAGTAGGACAAAACAGTGACCAGTATTTACAAGAAGAAAAGGAAGCAAGGAGTCAAGGAGCGATATTGGAATTTAGCGAAGGTGCTGATGGAATTCTGAAGTTTAAAGGACGAGTTTGTGTGCCAAACGATCCAGAACTTAGGAAATTGATTTTGGATGAAGCCCATAGGAGTAAATTGAGTATGCATCCAGGAGCCACAAAGATGTATCAAGACTTGAAATAGCTATATTGTGGCAAGGAATGAAGAGGGATATCGCTGAATATGTGTCATCCTGTTTAATTTGTCAAAAGGCTAAGGTGGAACATCAAAGACCACCGGGAATGTTGCAACCTTTGCCTATTCCTGAATGGAAATGGGATGACATAGCAATGGATTTTGTAATAGGACTACCAAAGACTCGGAAAGGTCATGATTCTATCTGGGTAATTATTGATCGGCTTACAAAGTTGGCGCACTTTTTGTCGATTAACATTAAGTACCCAATGGAAAAGTTGGCCCAAATGTACATCAATGAAATTGTTAGACTTCATGGTGTACCATCCAGTATTATTTCTGATCGAGAATCGTGATTCACAACGAGGTTTTGGAATAGTTTGCAAGAAGCGATGGGAACAAAGCTACGTCTAAGTTTTGCTTACCATCCACAAACAGATGGTCAGTCAGAAAGGACGATTCAGTCATTAGAGGACTTGTTGAGAGCATGTATTCTAGAACAAACTGGTTGTTGGGATAAATTTTTGCCATTGATAGAGTTTACATATAACAATAGTTTTTATTCTAGCATAGGGATGGCACCCTATGAGGCATTATATGGGAGACGATGCAGAACGTCGTTATGTTGGTATCATGATGGTGAAAGTGCTATTGTAGGACCAGAATTTGTACAACTGACAACTGAGAAAGTGAAGATGATTCAAGACAAGATGAGGACAACTCAGACTCGGCAAAAGAGTTATGCTAATAAAAGACGAAGACTGCTTGAGTTTGAAGAAGGTGACCATGTGTTTCTACGTGTAACACCTATGACTGGAGTTGGACAAGTGATTAAGTCAAGGAAACTCACTCCAAAGTTTATTGGGTCGTATCAGATACTTCATCGGGTAGGTCCGGTAGCTTATCAGATTGCATTACCACCTTTACTATTAAATCTTCACAATGTATTTCACGTATCACAACTACGAAAATATATTTTTGATCCTGCTCATGTTATCGAACCAGACACCGTACAACTGAAGGAAAATTTAACCTATGAAACGTTTCCAGTCAAGATTGAGGATCGAAGGACAAAGCAACTTCGAGGTAAGGAAATTGCATTAGTTAAAGTAGTTTGGAATGATGTAAGTGGTGAGGCTACATGGGAGTTGGAAGATAAGATAAAAGAGCAATATCCATATTTATTTTGAAGGTGTGAAATCAAGTTTCGAGGATGAAACTTCATTTTAGAGGAGGAGAGTTGTAACACCCCAAATTTTCTAACTATTGACAGTAATAACAGAATTCTACTATTTAGTGATTTCTGTGTACTGTAAAATTATTTTGAGTATTCCGTGAATACATTTAATTGTTTTATGTGATTTACTCCGTGTAAGGAAAATAATAATTTTCAGGCCGGGGAAAATATACAGTAATTTATTTATTACTATTGATTCTTAATTCTTTTTGTTAATCTGATTTGATTTTCATAAGTTTTATAATTTTTATGATTTTGTGGATCATTATGAGATTTTATATTTTTTTGATTATTTTAATATTATTCTTCGGCTGTTGTGGGCCCAGAGGGCTGTATGTGGGCCTAGGCAGGGCCGAAAAAGTGAAAATTTTTCCAGAGCCAGAAAATTCTGTACTGTTTAGATGGGGACGGGGGATCTTACTAAACTCGAAATCAGAAACAATTTTGAAATTTTTATTTTATTGTGTTATGTACTGTATTTAATTATCAGGTAATAAAAAACTACTGTTAATTGTGTTCATAGGGTAATAGCAGATAAAATAAATATTATACTAGTTAGTCAACATTAGTGGTTATAACGACTTTATGACGGACCAATAGGAAGTAAGCTTAATGTTGAAGCCTTTGGATATCCACCATTGATTTAATCAAGGATGGATATTTGATCTTACAAAGTGGCTATGACCATTTGTGACCATTAGATGTAAAGCATGAAGAGGAGATCTTGACCCTTCATTTTGGAGATACATCTAATGGCTAGGATTTCAACGAGAAAGATCCAATGGCCTAGATTTGGTCTTATCAATATAGAAGCTATACTTAGAAGCTATGTTAATATAAACCATTGATCTAATCAAAGGCTAACAATGCTCAAAATGGTGGCTAGTGAAAATTGACACTCAAGAGTGTACAAGAGGGGGGGACGGTTTTTTGAAGGCACAAGGCCATAAGGAATTTTTAAGACCACTTCATCTTCTCTAAAATCCTAAAGCATTCAAAAAAATTTCTCTTCCCTCTCTCCATGATAGTTTTGGCCAAGCACGCCAAGAAACCTTCCATCACTCTATAATTTTAACCAACCACATATCTTGCATCCTTACATCAGTCTAAGAACCTTTGTAGTTAAGCCCAAGCTCTAAATCTTTCATTTTCAAGGACTTTCTTTAAGATCAAGTTCTAGGTTTTTGAGGTGAAGTGTAAGGAAACTTCACTACTTGTCTTATTTTCATGTTCTAAGTCATGTTTGATCTACGGTTCTCCTTGTTCAAGCTTAATATGCTAATAAACTTGTGTTTTATTTTGTGTTTGAGAAGTTTTTGGTGGTGAATCACTCACTCAAGGGGCAAACCAAGGAGCTTGGGAGGTTCTTCAAGAGGTAAGAGGGAGATCCATCTCACCAACCAAGTATGGCGGTGAGAGATGAATTTTGTATTTGATGGATGGTGAATCCATGTGAGGATTCATATCCTTGGTTATGTAATTATGTGTGGGTGTTTATGTGCTTTAATTTATTTATTTATTTTTGCATACTTTTATATGATTTTTATTACTTTAAGGTATGCTTGATTATATGTATGATGAATATATACATGTATGCCATGAATTAATGATGAAAGAAAAATAAATTTTTGGTTCCAATGACCATGAGAGTTTCGCCATAACACCTCAAAATAGGTGTTTCCAAACTAAAATTTTCATGAATGGTAAAATTGAATTATTAGAAAGGAAAGGAAAAAGAAAAATGGATTGGTTTCAAAGAACAATGGTTCACGATTTTGGAGGGATTTTAATGGTGGTGTTGGTGTAAAAATATGAATGGAACTTAGTTGATTTAGAAGGAAAAATGTATGATGGTTTCAATGGCCATGTACCATGGGTTTTGAAGGCTTGTAATTGCCTTGGTTTTGTGAAACAAATTGAAATGGGAAATATAATTGATTAAGTACAAGGATTAAAGAAATGGAAACAAAGTGTTTTATCACTTAGAAAATGGAATTTTAATACATGAATGGAAAAGAGAGGTTGAAAGTGTTTGAACCTCAATTTATTTTAAAGAGGATTGATTTTTTTAGAATTGTTTTGAGAATTAAGAAGAATACGTTAGTAACTTGAAATTTACTGACGTATAGTTCACCCTCTGGGTTTTGAAGCGCGTTAGGAAATTTTGAGCTGTAATATCTCCAATAACTATAAGAAACAAAATTTTCTAGAAAATGGTAGAAATACTGATTTTTAGAGGGAGTATATTGCAAATATTTAAATTTTCTAAGAAATAGTAGAAATACTGATTTTTAGAGGGACTATATTGAAAATATTCTTTAAAAATAGACTTTATTACAAATATTATTTAATGAAGGATTATTTTGGAAATATTATTTGAAGAGGGGCTATTATGAAAATATTATTTTATAGAAGGACTAATATACAAATAATGAAAATAAAGTTGAAATGGAAGTTTTGGAAGGTTGAAAAATCAATATGTGATTTGAAAATGTGACAGAAAAGTTACGCGATTGAGAAAACACGAAAATATGATTACGCGATGAAAATACAAGAAAAATACTGTTGGGTCAATGTGTGAGCCCTGAATATGAGATAATGAATTTGAACTGAGAATGGTGCATTTGTACATGCAATAGAAAGGTCCGATGGACAATATGAGGTTAATTGCCTAGGAGAGAATACACCTCTTGAGTGGGTGCGATATGCGTAGTGTAAGTCACTTGTTGACTTTGGGGGCATTGGGGTGCGGGTTACCTACAATGGGCAGTTTGCAGCTCTTCTGTACCGTGGGTTTGACCGATACAACACACCGATGATCCTGACCGAGACACTATTCTTAATCAAGATCTGATAAAGACTGTCGTGTATATGCTAGATGTACAAATACATATGAGAATTGTGGCACGCGGTCCGAGGCATACTAGTACAGACAGATCTTTTCGATCACTCTCTCCGACCTGAGTTTTAACTCCATGGAGTAGGAAATTGAGTCTATGTGCACATGCATAATTATTGAGTATTGATATCGGTATAATATTTGAACTGTTGAGAATATTAGGAGATTATTGAGGGTATTATCGTATTTATTATTTATGATAATTGAATGATTGAATATTAAGAGATTGTTGAGGGCATTATCATAATTATTGTTTATTACATCTGTTGTGATAATAAATAATGTTCATGGCATGATTGTAATTATAGTATGATGTATCTGTATGGTATATTGTATGTGTTATCTCCATGCTACTATATTGGTATTAGCGTATGTGATCTCACCTCTTTATATGCCTATTTTGTACTGTATTTATATTTATAAAGACGTTGAGCAAGGAATTGAACAAGAAGGCGAAGATGAGCAGATTCGTGTGAAGGAAGCTGAATTCTGAGAAGATGGCGATGCCCAGTTTCCTAGGATATATGAGGTTGCAGTTTCATGGAGGTCCGGAAGCATGGCATGTTGATCTAGATAGAGCGTGTATTTACTATATAGGAGACTTGAAGATTACCCTAAGTAGGCTTTATCAAGGGAACCCTTATTTCAGTGTAAATGTTAATGTACACTTAGAGTTTCCATTGTCCATTAGGCAGTACTGAGGAACTTATTACCGTACTCCTAGTGAGATTAGTATCGTGTCGTCTGCGCGGACACCTGTCCGTAGGACTTTGCGTCAAGTCGAATTCCTACTTGCCGAGGAATCTGAGGAGGACCCGTCTGAGGATTCTGCTATTTAGTAGTACTTGGGCAGTATATTAGTTTTAAATAATGTTCAAATAGTCTGAGAACCTGGTCTGTAAATATTTAAGTATGACAGTACTAAGACTTATATATATATGATGTAAATTTTTTGCAATGATGTTGTAATATTTTCATTTTTCACTAAGTTTTTCTTATTAATATTAAGAAATTTTACAACTCGTATTTACATTACAAAGCATATTTTATAATGAAGGGGTAATTTGGTAATTAAGTAACATAAATGTGATACCCTACGGTGGGTGTTACATCAGCAGCTATGAAAATGTTTGTAACTTACTTACAAAGTTAGCTATGAACCACCTTAAGAAGTTAATCTTGTCAATCAGGCTCTAAAGCTCTTTCTTATTAGTAGGCAGTCCAGCTCCAAGTATAGCTTTGGCCTTATTCATATCTACCTCTATACCTCTCTTGTCAACTAGGAACCTTAAGAAATTTCCAATTGAGATGTGCAACACCCTAATACTAGTACTAATAACATGTCTAGGATCATGCATTAGTAGTTAGGATTAGGTATGTCACTTTGATACTAATAACAAAATATGATAAAATATTTATAATATATACAAAATATGAGCTTGTTGCAGGTGTAATAATATACATATACCAAAAGGATTGCTATACAAATACATTCATCTTAATACAAATACTACAATATTTGTCGCCATGGCAATACTTATACAAATATCTACACATTATTTTTCTAACACCTATAACTAAACTTATTCTTCACAATTCTGAAATTTTTCTCTGCTTGTTGAAACCTTCTTCGTGCCTGGAGGAAATACAAATATGTGGGGGTGAAAATTCAAAGAATTCTCATTTGTTTTATAAAAACGTGTCATCGTAGTATTTCCAGTTATTTTGGGGAAAAACACACTTTATTTAAAACTCAATATACATACATACAGATATATATACATATACATACATATATATACACTCATAAGTTATAAAGGTGGCAAACTGTCAAATCTGGTACTTTCTCTTCCCGAAACAAAGGTTCAATTATTATTCTTTATAAAAACTCTTTATACAATCTAATAAATTATACAATTTCTAATCCAATTCTGTATCAAAATCAAATCAGTTATCAATACTAAACATATAGTTATTCATCACAGGTATTCATTTTTTTATAATAAAACATAGGATACAAACCATACAATTATCATTTCTCAACTCAAATTACAAATATTTATTAAATATCTATATTCATCATCCATTCATCATTCATTCCTTGTGTTTCTTTTCATCATTGTTCAAGATTCATAATTCATCAAATCTTATTCTTCAACAATTCTCATCATTTCTTACATTCATCATATTCATTTATTCTTCATATTATCTTATTATATTGTAATCGTTTCCTGATACTCTCATACTCGAGGTTATATCCCATTCTATTTTGGATACTCTCATACTCGAGTTTATATCCAGTTCTCATATACTATGATAGGGAGGGAAATATCATCCTCACACTAACATTTCATTTTCATTCATATTTGCTCGGTAGTAGTATGCTTTCAGGTTGGTGCACTTTAACCTATTCGTGACATTGCTAGGTATGTCACACAGAACTACTCCATATTCAGGATAACCCAAACCACAACCTATGAAGGAAATACCATCCTCATTTCAGAGTTATGGGTGTGAGGGAAATACCATCCTCACATACTATGATAGGGAGGGGAATTCCATCCTCAACCTATCATTTCATTCTCATGCATATTCTTGGTAAGTGAGGGAAATACCATCCTCATAATACCATGCATACCAGGATCACCTCTGCCAACTACGAAGAACTTGAGTGCAGAGGAAGAGGCCATCATCCATCCTCAATCCTCAACTACTTCGGAAGGAAGGGAAATACCATCCTTAACCTTCTATTCTAACCAGAGTGAGGATCCTTTCCTTTTTATATACTCAATCCAAGATCATCTCTAGTAGAAGAGGGAATATCCATCCTTGACTACCTTTCACCTAGGGAAAAGACTTAGGTAAAGAGGGAGGGTGTGTCCATCCTCAACCTCAATAACTCTGGTGATAAGAGAAAATACCATCCTTAATCACCATTTTGCAAGTCCCACCCAAGTTTGAGGATAATCCTAGATAAAGGGTTACCTATAGTTGATAACTTCATAAAATGCAGTTATTTGTGCCCTAATTCTGTGCTAGAATGAATGCTAAGTCCTTGTTTATAATGCATATTTAGAGGTTTTGTGCTTATATTAGTCATATTCTGATTCTGAACCTTTCTTGTATGTTTTATAGTAATTTGTGCTTAAATGATCATGGATTAGGTAGATTTATATATGTTACTAATTTGGTGTATTCTCTATGATAGGAGGGGCTCTAAACAAGGAAGAGGAAGCCAAATTAGACATTTCAGTGGTCACCGCCGCGGCGCAGAGAGCATTTTCAGTCATGCTATACTTGGACCCAAGGCAAGAGGGCCACGGTGCAGATGAAGTGGGAGCCGTGGCAGACGTAGATCGACCCATTGGGTGCCGCGGCGCGCATATGTGGAGGCCGCGGCGCTGAGGCAGTAACTGAGCCTATAAATAGATTTTATGCATTTTTCTCTTAGTTCTGGCCATTTTGGGCGATTTCCATTTTCAATCCTTTGTAGTTTCTTAGTTTTAGGTTAGTTTAGTTTGACTAGATCTCCATTGATGGTGGATTGGAGGCCAAGAACAAGGGTTGAAGGAGGATTCAAGCTTCGGAGACAAATCAATGAGCTTCCTTTCTCTTTCTTCCCTTTCTCTCTTCTCTTCCTTATATGTTGTATAGCTGAGCTATGTTTTAGGATACTTTGAATCCTTTTATTTATATTAATAATGTGTTCTTCTCTGAGTTTGTGTGGATGTTTGATTATGGTTCAATCATTATCTGTGTTTAATGCTTGTTCTTGGTTAGCCTTGATTGCATGATCCTAATATTGGAAAATGAACTAGACATAGGGATTTGTTAATATGGATATGGTATGATTGATGCATGTTCGGCGAGTTCAATTGGCTTGGATGAGTTGATTCGTTAATAGGATAGAAATATACCTATTGGCTATGTATAGTGTGTGATTGAGAATAGATCATTCATGAGTGGAAGTTGAGCTAGCTCTCAAGGAAACTTAGTGAGTTGGGCAATTGAAACCAGGGTTGATTGACCTAGACATAGGCTTTTGACTAATGAAGATTCTCAAGCTAACCTAATCAATGCATTTGTGTTTATGAGGGGGATTGCATGTTGTTGATAGATGTAGGGGGTGAAGGAGGATTTCCTGAAACCTAACCGTTTTTATCTTTATTGCTTTTATAGATTAGATTAGTTTAGTTTATTGCTTTCCTATTTTTATGTCCTTGTTTAGAATTAATTAAGCTATTGGTTGGTACTTAGCTTTATAATCGAATATCCTCGTGGGAGCTGATAACGACACAGAATGCAGTTATTTGTGCCCTATTCTTGTGTTAAAATGAATGCTAGGTCCTTGTTTATAATGCATATTTGGAGGTTTTGTGCTTATATTTGTCATATTCTGATTCTGAACCTTTCTTGTATGTTTTATAGCAATTTGTGCTTAAATGATCATGGATTAGGTAAATTTATATATGTTACTAATTTGGTGTATTCTCTATGCTAGGAGGGGCTCTAAACAAGGAAGAGGAAGCCAAATTAGACATTTCAGTGGTCACCGCCGCGGCGCAAGGTGTTGCGCGTCGCGGCGCAGAGAGCATTTTCAGCCATGCAATACTTGGACCCAAGGCAAGAGGGCTGCGGTGCAGATGAAGTGGGAGCCGTGGCATACGTAGATCGACCCATTGGGCGCCGCGGCGCGCATATGTGGAGGCCGCGACGCTGAGGCAGCAACTGAGCCTATAAATAGATTTTATGCATTTTTCTCTTAGTTCTGGCCATTTTGGGCGATTTCCATTTTCAGTCCTTTGTAGTTTCTTAGTTTTAGGTTAGTTTTAGGTTAGTTTAGTTTGACTAGATCTCCATTGATGGTGGATTGGAGGCCAGGAACAAGGGTTGAAGGAGGATTCAAGCTTCTGAGACAAATCAATGAGCTTCCTTTCTCTTTTTTCCCTTTCTCTCTTCTCTTCCTTATATGTTGTATAGCTGAGCTATGTTTTAGGATACTTTGAATCCTTTTATTTATATTAATAATGTGTTCTTCTCTGAGTTTGTGTGGATGTTTGATTATGGTTCAATCATTATCTGTGTTTAATGCTTGTTCTTGGTTAGCCTTGATTGCATGATCCTAATATTGGAAAATGAACTAGACATAGGGATTTGTTAATATGGATATGGTATGATTGATGCATGTTCGGCGAGTTCAATTAGCTTGGATGAGTTGATTCGTTAATAGGATAGAAATATACCTATTGGCTATGTATAGCGTGTGATTGAGAATAGATCGTCCATGAGTGGAAGTTGAGCTAGCTCTCAAGGAAACTTAGTGAGTTGGGCAATTGAAACTAGAGTTGATTGACCTAGACATAGGCTTTTGACTAATGAAGATTCTCAAGCTAACCTAATCAATGCATTTGTGTTTATGAGGGGGATTGCATGTTGTTGATAGATGTAGGGGGTGAAGGAGGATTTCCTGAAACCTAACCGTTTTTATCTTTATTGCTTTTATAGATTAGATTAGTTTAGTTTATTGCTTTCCTATTTTTATGTCCTTGTTTAGAATTAATTAAGCTATTGGTTGGTACTTAGCTTTATAATCGAATATCCTCGTGGGAGCTGATAACTATACAGAATGCAGTTATTTGTGCCCTATTCTTGTGTTAAAATGAATGCTAGGTCCTTGTTTATAATGCATATTTGGAGGTTTTGTGCTTATATTTGTCATATTCTGATTCTAAACCTTTCTTGTATGTTTTATAGCAATTTGTGCTTAAATGATCATGGATTAGGTAGATTTATATATGTTACTAATTTGGTGTATTCTCTATGATAGGAGGGGCTCTAAACAAGGAAGAGGAAGCCAAATTAGACATTTCAGTGGTCACCGCCGCGGCGCAAGGTGTTGCGCGTCGCGGCGCAGAGAGCATTTTCAGCCATGCTATACTTGGACCCAAGGCAAGAGGGCCGCGGTGCAGATGAAGTGGGAGCCGTGGCATACGTAGATCAACCCATTGGGCGCCGCGGCGCGCATATGTGGAGGCCGCGGCGCTGAGGCAGCAACTGAGCCTATAAATAGATTTTATGCATTTTTCTCTTAGTTCTGGCCATTTTGGGCGATTTCCATTTTCAGTCCTTTGTAGTTTCTTAGTTTTAGGTTAGTTTTAGGTTAGTTTAGTTTGACTAGATCTCCATTGATGGTGGATTGGAGGCCAGGAACAAGGGTTGAAGGAGGATTCAAGCTTCTGAGACAAATCAATGAGCTTCCTTTCTCTTTTTCCCTTTCTCTCTTCTCTTCCTTATATGTTGTATAGTGAGCTATGTTTTAGGATACTTTGAATCCTTTTATTTATATTAATAATGTGTTCTTCTCTGAGTTTGTGTGGATGTTTGATTATGGTTCAATCATTATCTGTGTTTAATGCTTGTTCTTGGTTAGCCTTGATTGCATGATCCTAATATTGGAAAATGAACTAGACATAGGGATTTGTTAATATGGATATGGTATGATTGATGCATGTTCGGCGAGTTCAATTGGCTTGGATGAGTTGATTCGTTAATAGGATAGAAATATACCTATTGGCTATGTATAGCGTGTGATTGAGAATAGATCGTTCATGAGTGGAAGTTGAGCTAGCTCTCAAGGAAACTTAGTGAGTTGGGCAATTGAAACCAGGGTTGATTGACCTAGACATAGGCTTTTGACTAATGAAGATTCTCAAGCTAACCTAATCAATGCATTTGTGTTTATGAGGGGGATTGCATGTTGTTGATAGATGTAGGGGGTGAAGGAGGATTTCCTGAAACCTAACCGTTTTTATCTTTATTGCTTTTATAGATTAGATTAGTTTAGTTTATTGCTTTCCTATTTTTATGTCCTTGTTTAGAATTAATTAAGCTATTGGTTAGTACTTAGCTTTATAATCGAATATCCTCGTGGGAGCTGATAACTACACAGAATGCAGTTATTTGTGCCCTATTCTTGTGTTAAAATGAATGCTAGGTCCTTGTTTATAATGCATATTTAGAGGTTTTGTGCTTATATTTGTCATATTCTGATTCTGAACCTTTCTTGTATGTTTTATAGCAATTTGTGCTTAAATGATCATGGATTAGGTAGATTTATATATGTTACTAATTTGGTGTATTCTCTATGATAGGAGGGGCTCTAAACAAGGAAGAGGAAGCCAAATTAGACATTTCATGGTCACTTGCCAACGGCAAGTAGGTGTTGCGCGTCGCGGCGCAGAGAGCATTTTCAGCCATGCTATACTTGGACCCAAGGCAAGAGGGCCGCGATGCAGATGAAGTGGGAGCCGTGGCATACGTAGATCGACCCATTGGGCGCCGCGGCGCGCATATGTGGAGGCCGCGGCGCTGAGGCAGCAACTGAGCCTATAAATAGATTTTATGCATTTTTCTCTTAGTTCTGGCCATTTTGGGCGATTTCCATTTTCAGTCCTTTGTAGTTTCTTAGTTTTAGGTTAGTTTTAGGTTAGTTTAGTTTGACTAGATCTCCATTGATGGTGGATTGGAGGCCAGGAACAAGGGTTGAAGGAGGATTCAAGCTTCTGAGACAAATCAATGAGCTTCCTTTCTCTTTTTTCCCTTTCTCTCTTCTCTTCCTTATATGTTGTATAGCTGAGCTATGTTTTAGGATACTTTGAATCCTTTTATTTATATTAATAATGTGTTCTTCTCTGAGTTTGTGTGGATGTTTGATTATGGTTCAATCATTATCTGTGTTTAATGCTTGTTCTTGGTTAGCCTTGATTGCATGATCCTAATATTGGAAAATGAACTAGACATAGGGATTTGTTAATATGGATATGGTATGATTGATGCATGTTCAAGGCGAGTTCAATTGGCTTGGATGAGTTGATTCGTTAATAGGATAGAAATATACCTATTGGCCATGTATAGTGTGTGATTGAGAATAGATCGTTCATGAGTGGAAGTTGAGCTGGCTCTCAAGGAAACTTAGTGAGTTGGGCAATTGAAACCAGGGTTGATTGACCTAGACATAGGCTTTTGACTAATGAAGATTCTCAAGCTAACCTAATCAATGCATTTGTGTTTATGAGGGGGATTGCATGTTGTTGATAGATGTAGGGGTGAAGGAGGATTTCCTGAAACCTAACCGTTTTTATCTTTATTGCTTTTATAGATTAGATTAGTTTAGTTTATTGCTTTCCTATTTTTATGTCCTTGTTTAGAATTAATTAAGCTATTGGTTGGTACTTAGCTTTATAATCGAATATCCTCGTGGGAGCTGATAACTACACAGAATGCAGTTATTTGTGCCCTATTCTTGTGTTAAAATGAATGCTAGGTCCTTGTTTATAATGCATATTTAGAGGTTTTGTGCTTATATTTGTCATATTCTGATTCTGAACCTTTCTTGTATGTTTTATAGAAATTTGTGCTTAAATGATCATGGATTAGGTAGATTTATATATGTTACTAATTTGGTGTATTCTCTATGATAGGAGGGGCTCTAAACAAGGAAGAGGAAGCCAAATTAGACATTTCGGTTGGTCACTACCATGCACAAGCAAGGTGTTGCAACGCGTCGCGGCAGCAGAGCATTTTCACCATGCTATACTTGGACCCAAGGCAAGAGGGCCGCGGTGCGTAGATGAAGTGGGAGCCGTGGCATACGTAGATCAACCCATTGGGCCCGCGGCGCGCATATGTGGAGGGGCCGCGGCAAGGCCGAGGCAAAGAATCGAGCCTATAAATAGATTTTATGCATTTTTCTCTTAGTTCGCCATTTTGGGCGATTTCCATTTTCAATCCTTTGTAGTTTCTTAGTTTTAGGTTAGTTTTAGGTTAGTTTAGTTTGACTAGATCTCCATTGATGGTGGATTGGAGGCCAGGAATAAGGGTTAGTTCAGTCCTGTGTTTAATTGTTATGAATTGAGTAGATTTATATATGTTACTGATTTGGTGTATTCTCTATGTTAGGAGGGGCTCCAAACAAGATTAAATATGGAGCAAATGAGCTTAAAGAGGAAGAGAAGCCAAATCTGCCATTTCAGTGGTCACGCCACTACCTATATATACGAGGGTCACGGCAGAGAGGTTTTTCAGCAAGTCCATACTTGGACCCGAGGCGAAAGGGCCGCGGCGCAGATGAGTGAGGGTCGCGGCGCAAGTAGGCCGACCCTGTGGGGGCCGCGACACGCATATGTGGGGGCCGCAGTGCTGAGGCAGCTGCTGAGCCTATAAATAGATTTTCATGCATTTTTCTCTCATTCTCTCTCAGTTTTTCAGTGTTCTGGCCGTTTTGGCCAGTTCCTTTTATAGTTTTCCTTTTTAGGTTAGTTTTAGGTAGTTTTAGGTTAGATAGTTTAGCTAGATCTTAATGGATGGTGGATTGGAGTAAAGGTTCAAAGGATTGAAGGAGGATTCAAGCTTCAGAGACAAATCAATGAGCTTCTTTCTCTCTTTTCCCTTTCTCTCTTCTCTTCCTTATCTTTTGTGTAGCTAAGCTTTGTTTAGGAATACTATGAATCCTTTTATTTATATTAATGATGTGTTTTTCTCTGAGTTTGTGTGGATGTTTGATTATGGTTCAATCATATCTGTGTTTAATGCTTGTTCTTGGCTGATCACTGATTGCATGATCTTAATTTTGGCAAATGAACTAGACATAGCGATTTGTTGATATGGATATGATGTGATTGATATATGTTTGCTGATAATAGGGTAGAAATATACCTATTAGCCATGTATAGTGGAAGATTGAGAATAGATCGTTCATGAGTGGAAGTTGTGTTAGCTCTCAAGGAAACTTAGTGAGTTGGGCAATTGAAACCAGGGTTGATTGACCTAGACATAGGCTTTTGACTAATGAAGATTCTCAAGCTAACCTAATCAATGCATTTGTGTTTATGAGGGGGATTGCATGTTGTTGATAGATGTAGGGGGTGAAGGAGGATTTCCTGAAACCTAACCGCTTTTAGGTTTATTGCTTTTGTAGGTTAGATAATTTTTATATTGTTTTCCTATTTTTATGTCCTTGTCTAGAATTGATTAAACTATTGGTTGGTATTTAGCTTTATATCGTAATATCCTCGTGGGAACGAACTTTTACTCTGTATCTGTATTACTTGAGCGATCCGTGCACTTGCGGTAGCAATCAAGTTTTTGGCGCCGTTGCTGGGGATAGTTTTTATATTGCTAATATCAACAATGAGTTTGATTGATTCTAATTCAAGTTGTATATACGTTGTATATTATCTATATTTTGTTTTTGTTTTGTTGTAGTTTCGAATAAGAGGTCGGGTGATTTCATTCATACGAGGCCCTTGAGGGAAGTTGCAAATTCCTAAAAAGGATACCCTTGGATCAAGTTCTTGAAGATTACTCATCCGCAGTACTTCAATTTTGGTGACAAAGTCCTGCTGGGACTATAACTCAGGCCCTTCGTGGGAGGGTACCCCATGTTTATGTTTAAATTCTTGTTTTTACTTTGTGCATAAATACATAGTATGTTAATATGTTTATTTGGTTAAATATGTTAGTATATTAGTATGGTTTGTATGTTGTTTTAGTGCGTAGTTATATGTAGGTTGTACATTTTTGTAATTTAGCTTTTTGGACAAGTTTTGTTGCAGCTAGAGAACCAAATGAGCTAATCCAAGCAAAGAAAACTATGTTTGTTTGCTAAATTTAGCAATTCAGTAGCTCATTACGCGGCCCAGGTATGGGTGCGCCGTGGCGCAGTGGGCGTTTCTGCAGTGATTCTGCAGCTTTTTGTGTGAGCGCCATGCCAGGCATGGTGGCATACAATGAGCCCTGAGCCCTGTTTTTGTGTTTTTTGTTATTTTTCTCTATTTTTTATTTTTTCTGTTATTTTTTTTGTTTTGTAGTATTTAGTAATGCTCAGTACTAGTCTCAGGTTCCCTATAGACCATGTTCTTAATGATACATTTCATTTTAGGTTTGGGGGAATATCTTTCCATGTTTAATTCTTTTGTGTTTAATGTTAACATGTATTAGTATTTTGAGTATACAGTGAATTTAGTCAACATATTTTCATGATTATATCTTCTTTTGACTATCACTGATGTGCTGATGACTAGATTTTCAATTTTCACATTATGCAAGAGATGTTGTGCATGCTTGAACTTAGAAAGTGAATCCATTTGGATGCATGACATGTTGCAAGAATGTTGGTGTTGTTTTTGGTTGTCCATGATTTGAAAGGTTGTTATTTGCCCCCTTTTCAGTGAAACCTTATGTGATCTGATGCATGTGAAACAATTTAGTTACTTTTGATGCATGATTTACATCTCACTTAGATGCAAGTGTAACTTTGAAAATGATAAGAGTGCATGTTTTGAGAATGTTTATAGATGTACATGTAGAGTTTTGATTATCCTAGAAATTATTTTTGAACTCTCTTGAGGTGAAATCCTAGGTTGTGCATGATTGAGGAAATGATTAGGGCATTGTTGGACTGATTGAGCCTTAAAAAGCTTACCCTGATATGATGATATCTCTAGGTCCCTTTTTGAAGCCTTAAACTGTTTGGCCTTCTTTGTTTTTCATAACCATTGTGTTCGTTAACCTGTTAACCATTCTAATGCATATGAAAGCATGTCATTTTCTTCCTACCCTTATTGTTTGTTGAGTATATGATGTGTTATTTCTTGAAATGAGTCTGATGATTAGGGGTATAAATATTTAATACAAAATGAGCCTGAAGGAACCAGATGCAAAACAAAGAAAAGAAAAAGCAATGCTTTGCAAAAATAGAAGAGAAAAGAAAGAGAAAATGAAAAGAAAAATGAAAATGAAAAGAAAAGCAAAAGCTTGAGAAAAGTAAAGTTCAAAAAGCATCGAAAATGGTTTTGGCAAGTTTTATGATCTCACTTTTGAATACCTTGCTAATATCATGTAGTGGCTCATTGATTGAAATAGTATATTATGTGTCTCAATATTTGTATTGTATCCTTTTCCCGTTCATTTCTTTCGCTCATACCATTGGCCTAACATTATAAGCTGATAAAGTTCCTTTTGATCCTCAATCTTGTGTGATTTACATTAGTGGAGAGAGAATTGATTTACAATCTTATGGATTCTGTGAATCATATACATGTATGTTTGTAAACTTATCTAGATGTGTATGACTTGATTAGGATAAGTTTATCTTGCATGTTTGTGATAAATGTGAATTGCATGAAGAGTTGTTTGAATTGATAGCATGTTAAGGGTTATGTATGTGTGGAACTGTTTACGGGACATTTGTACTTTTTGAGGATTGATGCAGTCATTACACACTAGTATTTATTTTTAAATGAAATAAGAAGATTGAAATATATATGCTGAATGAACGTTGTTTTTAATTGTTAAATGGTTTACTTAGTTCTATTTTGTTTTGCTCGAGGACGAGCAAAATGTAAGTTTGGGGGTGTGATAACTACACAGAATGCAGTTATTTGTGCCCTATTCTTGTGCTAAAATGAATGCTAGGTCCTTGTTTAAAATGTATATTTGGAAGATTTTGTGCTTATATTTGTCATATTCTGATTCTGAACCTTTCTTGTATGTTTATAGCAAAATTGTATTTAATTGTTATGAATTGAGTAGATTTATATATGTTACTAATTTGGTGTATTCTCTATGTTAGGAGGGGCTCCAAACAAGGTTAAATATGGAGCAAATGAGCTTAAAGAGGAAGAGAAGCCAAATCGCCATTTCGGTTAGTCACGCCGCGCGCTCATATGTGAGGGTCATGCGCACAGAGAGGTTTTTCAGCAAGTCCATACTTGGACCCGAGGCGAGAGGGCCACGGCGCAGATGAGTGAGGGCCGCAGCGTAAGTAGGCCGACCCTGTGGGGGCCGCGGCGTGCATATGTGGGGGCCGCGGTGATGAGGCGGCTGCTGAGCCTATAAATAGATTTTCATGCGTTTTTCTCTCATTCCCTCTCAGTTTTTCAGTGTTCTGGCCATTTTGGCCAGTTCCTTTTATAGTTTTCCTTTTTAGGTTAGTTTTAGGTAGTTTTAGGTTAGATAGTTTAGCTAGATCTTCATGGATGGTGGATTGGAGCAAAGGTTCAAAGGATTGAAGGAGGATTCAAGCTTCAGAGACAAATCAATGAGCTTCTTTCTCTCTTTTCCCTTTCTCTCTTCTCTTCCTTATCTTTTGTATAGCTAAGCTTTGTTTAGGAATACTATGAATCCTTTTATTTATATTAATGATGTGTTTTTCTCTGAGTTTGTGTGGATGTTTGATTATGGTTCAATCATATCTGTGTTTAATGCTTGTTCTTGGCTGATCACTGATTGCATGATCTTAATATTGGCAAATGAACTAGACATAGCGATTTGTTGATATGGATATGGTGTGATTGATATATGTTTGCTGATAATAGGGTAGAAATATACCTATTGGCCATGTATAGTGGAAGATTGAGAATAGATCGTTCATGAGTGGAAGTTGTGTTAGCTCTCAAGGAAACTTAGTGAGTTGGGCAATTGAAACCAGGGTTAATTGACCTAGACATAGGCTTTTGACTAATGAAGATTCTCAAGCTAACCTAATCAATGCATTTGTATTTATGAGGGGGATTGCATATTGTTGATAGATGTAGGGGGTGAAGGAGGATTTCCTGAAACCTAACCGCTTTTAGGTTTATTGCTTTTGTAGGTTAGATAGTTTTTATATTGTTTTCCTATTTTTATGTCCTTGTCTAGAATTGATTAAGCTATTGGTTGGTATTTAGCTTTATATCGTAATATCCTCGTGGGAACAAACTTTTACTCTGTATCTGTATTACTTGAGCGATCCGTGCACTTGCGGTAGCAATCAGGAGCGAACTTTTACTCTGTATCTGTATACTTGAGCGATCCGTGCACTTACAGTAGCAATCAAGTTTTTGGCACCGTTGCCGGGGATGGTTTTTATATTGCTAATATCAACAATGAGGTTGATTAGTTCTAATTCAAGTGGTATATAAGTTGTATATAATTTATTTTTCTTTTATGTTTTGTTTTAGTTTCAAATAAGAAGCCGGGTGATTTCATTCATACGAGGCCTTTAAGGGAATTCGCGACTCTTGGAAAGGATAATCCTTGGATCAAGTTCTTGAAGACTACTCATCCGTAGCACTTCAATTTTGGTGACAAAGTCCTGCTAGGACTATAACTCAGGCCCTTCGTGGGAGAAAACCCTATGTTTATGTTTATTTTATTATTTTTACTTTATGCATAAATATATAGTATGTTGTGTTGTGTATGTTTGTATATAGATGTTTATGTTTTGTTACTTTTGTTAATATGTTTTAGTTAGTATGTTAGTATTTTAGTATGTTAGTTATGTTAATTTTTGTTGTTTGTTTTTGTTTTTAAGTTTTGAGTTTGTTTTAGGTTGTATATAGGTTAGTATGTTATTTTTGTGTTTTATTATGTTTGTGTTGTACATTTTTGTAATTTATCTTTTTAAACAAAATTTGTTGCAGCTAACAACCTATATGAGCAAGATCCAGTAGTAAAACTATGTTTGCTGCTAAATTTAGCAGTTTAGGTAGTCACGTCATGGCGCAAGGTGTTAAGTGTCGTGGCGCAGAGGGGTATTTTCTGTAGAATTCTGCAGCTTTTTGTGAGCGCCGCGGCCCAAGCATGGGGCCGCCACGGCGCTGATCCCCTGTTTTTGTTTTTTCTGTTATTTCTCTATTTTTTAGTATTTAATAATGCTATCTACTAGTCTCAGGTTCCCTATAGGCCATGTTCGTTAAGGATATATTTCATTTTAGGTTTGGGGGAGTATCTTTACATGTTTTATTACTTTTGTGCTTAATGTTAACATGTAATAGTGTTTTGAGTATGCAGTGGTTTTAGTCATTATATTTTCATAATTATATCTTATTTTGACTATCACTGATAACCTATGACAAAATTTTCAATTTTCATTTTATGCAAATGATGTTGTGCATGCTTGAACTAAGAAAGTTGAATCTAATGCATGACATGTTGCAAGAATGCTGGTGTTGTTTTTGGTTGTCCATGATGTGAAAGGTTGCTATTTGCCCCCTTTTCAGTGAAACCTTATGTGATCTTGAAGCATGTGAAACAATTTAGTTGCTTTTGATGCATAATTTACATCTCACTTAGATGCAAGTGTAACTTTGAAAATGATAAGAGTGTATGTTTTGAGAATGTTTATGGATGTACATGTAGAGTTTTGATTATCCTAGAAATTGTTTTTGAACTCTCTTGAGGTGAAATCCTAGGTTGTGCATGATTGAGGAAATGATTAGGGCATTGTTTGGACTGATTGAGCCTTAAAAAGCTTACTCTAATATGATGATATCCCTAGGTCCCTTTTTGAAGTCTTATACTATTTGGCCTTATTTGTTTTTTCATAACCATTGTGTTCGTTAACCTTTTAACCATTCTAATGCATGTGAAAGCATTGTATTTTCTTCCTGCCCTTATTTGTTGTTTAGTACATGATGTATGCTATTTCTTGAGGTGAGTCTGATGATTAGGGGTATGAATATTCAATTCAAAATGAGCCTGAAGGAACTAGATACAAAACAAAGAAAAGAAAAGGCAATGCTTTGCAAAATTAAAAGAAAAATGAAAATAGCAAAGAAAAGCAAAAGCTTAAGAAAAGTAAAGTTTGAAAAAGCATTAAAATAGTTCTGGCAAGTTTTATGATCTCACTTTTGAATACCCTGCTAATGTCAGTTGTGGCTCATGTCTTGAAGTAGTATGTTGTGTGTCTCAATGTTTGTATTGTATCTTTTCCCATTCATTTCTTTCGCCTATACCATTGGCCTAACATTAATAAGTCCCTTTTGATCTTCAATCTTGTGTGATTTACATTAGTGGAGAGAGAGTTGATTTACAATCTTGTGGATTTTGTGAATCATATGCATGTATGTTTATAAACTTATCTGGATATGTATGACTTGATTAGGAGAAGTTTATCTTGCATGTTTGTGATAAATTTGAATTGCATGAAGAGTATTTAGATTGTTAGCATATTAAGGATTGTATTTGTGTGGACCTATTTACAGGGCATTTGCACTTTTTGAGGATTGATACAGTCATTGCACACTAGTTTTGGTTTTAATTGAATGAAAAGAAGATTGAAATATATTTGCTGAATGAAAGTTGATTTTAATTATTAAATGATTTACATAATTCTATTTTATTTTGCTCGAGGACTAGTAAAATATAGGTTTGGGGGTGTGATAACTCCATAAAATGCAGTTATTTGTGCCCTAATTCTATGCTAGAATGAATGCTAAGTCCTTGTTTATAATGCATATTTGGAGGTTTTGTGCTTATATTTGTCATATTCTGATTCTGAACCTTTCTTGTATGTTTTATAGCAATTTGTGCTTAAATGATCATGGATTAGGTAGATTTATATATGTTACTGATTTGGTGTATTCTCTATGATAGGAGGGGCTCTAAACAAGGTTAAATATGGAGCAATTGAGCTTAAAGAGGAATAGGAAGCCAAATTAGACATTTCAGTGGTCACCGTCGCGACACAAGGTGTTGCGTGTCGCGGCATAGAGAGCATTTTCAGCCATGCCATACTTGGACCCGAGGCAAAGAGGGCCGCGGCGCAGATGAAGTGGGAGCCGCGGTGTACGTAGACCGACCCATTGGGCGCCGCGGCGCGCGTATATGGGGGCCGCGACGCTGAGGCGGCAGCTGAGCCTATAAATAGATTTTATGCGTTTTTCTATTAATTCTGGCCATTTCCATTTTCTGTCCTTTGTAGTTTCTTACTTTTAGGTTAGTTTAGTTTGGCTAGATCTCCATTGATGGTGGATTGGAGGCCAGGAACAAGGGTTGAAGGAGGATTCAAGCTTCGGAGACAAATCAATTAGCTTCCTTTCTCTTTTTTCTCTTTCTCTCTTCTCTTCCTTGTATGTTGTATAGCTGAGCTATGTTTTAGGATACTTTGAATCCTTTTATTTATATTAATAATGTGTTCTTCTCTGAGTTTGTATGAATGTTTGATTATGGTTCAATCATTATCTGTGTTTAATGCTTGTTCTTGGTTTGCCTCGATTGCTTGATCCTAATATTGGCAAATGAACTAGACATAGGGATTTATTAATATGGATATGGTATGATTAATGCATGTTCGGTGAGTTCAATTGGCTTGGATGAGTTGATTCATTGATAGGATAGAAGTATACTTATTGGCTATGTATAGTGTGTAATTGAGAATATATCGTTCATGAGTGGAAGTTGAGCTAGCTCTCAAGGAAACTTAGTGAGTTGGGCAATTGAAACCAGGGTTGATTGACCTAGACATAGGCTTTTGACTAATGAAGATTCTCAAGCTAACCTAATTAATGCATTTGTGTTTATGAGGGGGATTGCATGTTGTTGATAGATGTAGGGGGTGAAGGAGGATTTCTTGAAACCTAACCATTTTTATCTTTATTGCTTTATAGATTAGATTAGTTTAGTTTATTACTTTCCTATTTTTATGTCCTTGTCTAGAATTGATTAAGTTATTGGTTGGTACTTAGCTTTATAATTGAATATCCTCATGGGAACGAACTTTTACTCTGTATCTATATACTTGAGCGATCCGTGCACTTGCAGTAGCAATCAATACTGTTCATTCAATATTCTTTTATTCATTTTCTTGTTCATCAAATTCATTATACATACATTCTTATGCTTTTCATTATCATACTTGCCAATATCATTCATTAATATGCATATGTTAATATACTTCTCGATGTTACTCATTACTATGTTTTCAATATCATTCACACATCAATTTGGATGCATATTCATTCCACTATTTAGTGAACTTCAATCACTTAATTCAAGGTTTAAGGTTTATATTTAGGTCCCATAGGGTAAAGAACTTTGTTTCTAACATTTTTAGATCAAAATCCTCAATTTAAGGGTCTTGTAATCGATTACGAGACCCTGGTATTCGATTACCAGCTTGGCAAAATCCTAGTTATCGATTGCATAGATGTTGTAATCGATTATATCTTTTTCAGAAGCTTGGTAATCGATTAAATAGGCTACGTAATCGATTACCAACTGCCTAGAAGTTCATTTCACAGCTCCAAAAGCTTGGTAATCGATTACCAACTCAGTGTAATCGATTACCACTTCAAATCTTGCAAAGAACAGAGCTTTTAAAACCAGTTTTACCCAAATCAAACCTATACACATCAATATCAACATCAAACCAACATAAATATGCATCCAAATCACTCATAAAACATCAAATTTCAATAGGGTTATGAAACTCCTTTTTCAAATTCTAAAACTCATAATGAGTCCAACAAAAAAATCAAATTTTTAAATCATCAAATCATTCATTCAAAATCATGGAAATCCATATAAATCATTGTTAACCACTTTTGTGTACCGCAAGTGTACGGGCCGCACAAGTAATAAAGTGAGAAGTTAAGTTCGTTCCCTCGAGGATTAGGATTAATATCTAAGCTCACTATCAACCAGTAGTTTAAGAAATTCTATTCAAGGACATTCAAATAAGGAGAAAAGATGTGAATTGATTAAAAGACTAGAAAGCTTTAATAAGAGATTAAGAGTCAAGGATTGGAGAATAGGGATTCCTTCTTCACCAACTATTCCACTTGATAATATACAACCAATGTGAGCATTATGCATGAATGAATTTGTTCGCATAAGAAACTCCGCTAGCTAAAAGCCTATATCTAGGTCAATTAACCATATGTTGTTTGCCTAGCTCACTATGTGTCCATGAAACTAGAGCAAATTCCATTCATTAAGATTGATTCTTAACAATTGCCATGCATGACCAAAGGGTATATTTCTATCCTGTTAGCTAATTAACTCACTCATCCATTAAAATGAAATTAAATATGCATCAACCATATTCATGATCTAAAACCTAAATCCCTATGTCTAGTTCAATAGATTCAACCAAAACACAATAAATGTTGGCCACACATTCATGAACATTAAGAGAAATATGGATGAACAAACCACATCATCATAAATAAATGACAAGGTTACAAAATCATCAAGTTTATATAGAAAGATCTAAAGGAATCCCTAAAATTAACTTAGCTAGCCATGGAACACGAAAATGTCACAGCCATTTCCATGCCCATACCTTAGAATGAGAGAGAGTGAAGAGAGAAAAGGGGAAACACTATAATGCTGGTGGTTGGAAGAATGATCCTCCTTGAAGAATGGTGGATTCCACTTCTAGTCCCTTCACAACTCTCCAAAATGCCAGCAAATGAGCCCTAGCTGCGTTTTCTCAAGACCTAGAACTCTTTTTTTTTTTCTGATCTGATAGCATCGTATTTATAAGTGCTGCTGACATCCACACGCCACGGCGTGTACTTGTCTGCGCCTTGGTGTGCAAGCCTCTGTCCTCTCAGTACGTTGCAACTTGAGAGCTCCACGCTGCGGTGTGGACATGGATTCACCGCGGCGTGAGAAACTGGGACGTCTCTTGGTTCTTCTCTTCCCATACTGGGCCATAAGTTACTCCAATTCATCTATTTTTTAGCCCATCCTACAATTTATAGTCCACCCAGTTAATCACAAGTGCAAAATCAACATAATCTAACAAAAGAATCGGAAATATGTTCACAAAACAAAGAGGAAGACATCAACAAACATTTGAATGAAAATAAGGCTAAAGTATTCCAATTATGCCTAAGAACAAGGACTGGCCAATCAATAAAGCACTGATATAGGGCACAAATAACTATATTTTATGGAGTTATCACACCTCAAAACCTAGATTTTTGCTAGTCCTCGAGCAAAACCAAGTATTAGCGCACATGCATTGATAAAATCTACCCATTATGCATCCAACAACTAACATGGATTCCAAATTTACTTTCACCTCTCCTAGTGGATAATGATTGTATAATCCTCAAAGAATGCTCTTGCCTCACAATCTACTTCACACACATACAATCCCTATCATGTTAACAATCACAGCTTCTTTTCATGTAAATCACCTTTCCCACAAGCATGCAAGCTAACTTTTCTAATCAAATCATGTTCATCCGAATAAGTTTATGAGCATACACATGGATATGAATCAAAGAATCCACAAGATTGTAATTCAACTCTTTCTCCACTAATGTAAATTGCACACAACTGACGATCAAAAGGGACTTTAATAGCTTGTAATGTAAGGCCAAGGTGATGGGGTGAAGAACAAGGGGGAAAGGAAAACATACAAACATTGATAACATAACATAACATTTCAAGACTTGAGCCACAATAAGGGTACGCAAAATGATATAAACAACACTATCCAGAACCACTTAATGCTCTTTCACATTTGCTTCCTTTTTTGCATTTTTTTTATGTTTTTTATTTTTTTTTAGATTTTGACTTTCCTATTTTCTTTTCTTTTCTTTACAAAAAAAAGTAATTTATTGCATAGTAAATGGTTCCTTCAAGTCACTCTTGTATTGAACAACATAAACACCCTAGTCATTGGACTCAAATCAAGAAATAACATATTATGCACTCAACAAACAACATTGATGGTAAGATGAAAATGCAATGAATAGCCCAAAAAAAAGTATTTTCTCTTATTATCATCAATCAAAAACAAAGATTAAAAGCAAAAATCATAACAAAAAGCAAATAAATTGTGAAATAACAAAGAAAAGGGGAATAAACGCAAAGTGAAAGGAGAAGAGGGTGAATGAAGTATTACCTGGAAGGGGAGTGAGACTGTGGGTGGAAGAAAAATGCACCAAATCAAGAGCAGAATGTGGGGAGAGTGGGGGAAAAAGGAAGAGAAGAAGGAAGAAATGAAGAGCAAATGGAAGAATGAGGGCTCACGCCCATTTTAACGCACACAGGACTCTCAGTGAAATGCACGTTTCACGTAGGGCAAGCCCCCCCTTTTTTTGAATCTGGCATTATCGCGCCGTGATGTGCACTCTACCTGCACCGCGGCGTGCTGCTCGCGGCCTCAAAATCCTGATCAAACAGAGACCGGCAAGCCGCGGCATGATAATGTGCACGCCGCGGTGTGAGACACCAAACTGCTAAATTATGTAGCAAACCTGATTCATCAACTGCAATTGGTTCCCAGAGGTCTCCACCACCTGCAAAATTAGTCCAACTAGCACAACTGCTGTAAGCATGATCAAAATAACATGAAACCTTAAAATTAAAGGCATTAGTTGTGCTAGACTCAAAACGAAAGGTGTAAGAATAAGGGTGGTTCCCTCTCAAAAAAGGTAAGGGCCTTTTTTTTATAGTCCAGGCAGGACTTTTTCTACTACTATGCTGGGGCAGCCAATGTGAAGGAGGTCTTCTCCCTATCAATTTCTCCTCCTAGATAAGGCTTCAAGCGCTGGCCATTGACTTTAAAGGTTGACTTTCCCTCAAGATCTGCGACTTCAACAACTCCATAGGGAAACACCTTTTCCACTTAAAATGGACCTGACCACCTTGATTTTAGCTTTCCTGGAAAGAGTTTAAGCTTGGAATTGTAAATGAGGACTTTTTGGCCTTGCTCAAATCTCTTATGCAAAATCTTCTTATCATGCCAACTCTTCACCTTCTCCTTGTACAGTTTTGCATTTTTATAGGCTTGAAGCCTAAATTCATCAAGTTCATTGAGCTACAATAATCTTTTTTTACCAGCAGCTTGCAAATCAAGATTCAACTGCTTTATGGCCCAATAAGCATGATGCTCCAACTCAACGGGCAAATGGCAAGCCTTCCCAAATACAAGCTTGTATGGAGACATACCAATGATGTTTTTATAAGTTGTCTTGTATGCTCATAGTGCATCATCAAGTCTTCTTGACCAATCCTTACGGGATGGACATACCGTCTTCTCAAGTATTCGCTTAACTTCACAGTTGGACACCTCTACTTGCCCACTTGTCTGTGGATAGTACACGGTGGCAATCCGATGAGTTACCCCATACTTGGCTGGGAGAGCATCAAAGTACTTAATGCAAAAATATGACCCTCCGTCACTAATAATGGCCCTAGGAGTACCAAAATGGGTGAAGACTTGTTTCTTCATAAAGTTTATCACTACCTTAGAGTCATTGGTAGGAAATGCACACGCTTCCCACTTGGACACATAGTCCACTACCACAAAAATGTACAGATTCCCACAGGAGGGGATACAGGGGCCTATGAAGTCAATGCCCCACACGTCAAAAATTTCCACCTCAAGAATGGAATTGAGGGGCATCTCATTTCTCCTTGAGATGTTTCCTGCTTTTTAGCATCTATCAAATTTGCTGACATGAAAGTACGTATCCTTGAAGAGAGATGGCCAATAAAAGCCAGATTGTAGCACCTTGGCTGCTGTCCTCTCCCCACTATAGTGTCCACCGTATGGAGAAGAATGGCATTGGTTCAAAATTTGTTCAACTTCCTCCATAGGCACACATCTCCTAAACATGTGGTCAGGGTACTATTTAAACAAGAATGGTTCATCCCAGAGATAGTGCCTGATATCATGCAAGAACTTCTTCTTTTGATGAGAGGTAAGATCCGGAGGCAACACACCACCCACTATGTGATTCACAATGTCAACGTATGTTGTGATATTGGCAAGTGCACCAAATCATAAAAGTAATAAATAATGAGTAAGATATCATTCCCACGAGGAATTAGTTTACCAAGTTTCACTTCTCTAATATTAATACTATCTAGGCAACCAATAATTGTGATTCAAGATAATTAAAGACACAAAATTATAAAAAAAAAAAATACATAAGAATGCACGAAATTAAAACACTAGGGATCTAACTTCACTTAATTCAATAATCTATCAAAGATAATAGAGTAGTTTTGGGATCTTCATTCTAATTAATTTCTAGTCATTCAATTGACGAGGAGAATCCCTTAATTAATTAAAACCTAATTCCTTGGCGAGTTAATTCTCTTTAATTATCAAAGCCTAGTCAATTCCTTGATCTAAACCCTAACTCTTAAAGGCATGACCTTCTCTCTATGGATTCTCATGAAAAATGCCACAATTCTCTCACACAACTTATAACCTTTGTTCCTAGATGATTATAAATCATGGCACTTATTATTTATAGTTTAAGTCATATACAAACCTTTCGATTCTACACACATCTCACTAGATCAATTTATGAGTGGCCAATTCATAAAAGCATTAAGAACCATATTAAACACTAAAATTGAATAGAAAAGAAATTAATTAAAAATCTAATCTTAATACATGTCGATTGAATCAAGTTACATCTTCACTCTAGAAACACACGAATTTAGCTACACATGACAAAAGAGAAGAAGAGATAGGAAGAGGAAAGAGAATTCATCATGATAGAACTGTAGAGAAGAAACTAAAGTATCTTCAATGGTTATTCGATTCTCAACTCCATGAGAGCTCCATGATGGCTCCTCCTCATCTCCTAGGGCTCCGCCCCTCATTGCCTTTGAAACTCTCAAAACTCTATATTTTTTTATGTGTTTTGAACTAAAAAAGAGCTACTTTGCTAAACTTGTTTTTCCCTTTTTATAGAAAAATTGATAGCTTTTCGTATCTTTGTTTTTTTTTTGCAAAATTTTTCTCACCCACCAGATAGCAGAATCTGCCCTCGATCTCAACAGATAATTTGTAGGATTTTCTGTTAGGTCTTCAATGCCGTAAATAGCACATTAATCTGATCTCTTAATTAATCTTTGATCAAATCTCTTGTTTCCTTTTCCTTTTTATTGAATCCATATAAATTAGGAAACAAATATTCCACTCAAATTAAGAAACTCCTTGAGATTCTTGCATTAAACGCAGAGATACTTAGTTATCAAGTAGAGATTATTTGCACTCCAATTAAGAATCTAACTTGATCTTTCCTTAAATTCCTACAAAACACAATAAAAATACATTTAATTCAGTGGGCACATAATTCACTCAATATTATTAATAAATAGTATAATTCTGCTCTTAAAATATTCAAATCCTTCAAATATTTATATTTAGGAATTTCTTATTTTTACACAAAATTTAAGGATTTATCATAAAATTCAAATAATCCTAGGTGAAGAGATAATTATTTAAAAAGTAAATTAAAAACAAAAAATAAATAAAAAACTAAATAAATATAAATTAAAAATTCTAATAAATAAACTCAAAAGATGAGTGTATTTAATATTCCCAAACTTAAATATTGTTTGTCCTTAAATAATAAAGAAAAAGAAGAATTAAAAAGAAGAAAATAAAAGAAAACAACTAAAACTCAAAACATGCAGACTCAAAAATGGCAATAGCGATTATTGAAAATCATTTATATCCTCAGAAATTACTTCACAATCTAATTTCAAAGTATCACACATGAACAATCCAATTGCCACATTGTTTCTCACATGCAACTCTCATGCATAAATGACTTCCCATAGACATGAATGTAAAACCAATTCCTACTAATAAAGTACAAGCCCAGATAGGTTTATAAAAATGCAAATGCATATAAGACCTGCATTCATAGGATTGTTTTTCATCTTTTTCTCCACTAATGTAAACAACACATAACCAAGGATCAAAAGGGACTTTACAAAGCTTGCAATGTAAGGCCAATGGTGAGGGTTAAGAAAGAAGGGGTAGGATAATGAAAACAAAAGTTGAGATACAAAATCATGTAAATTTCAAAATTCAAGCCACAAAATGTAGGACAAATGCAAAATGGAGCATAAGAATCAACACTTTACTATTTTTTCTTTTTTTTTTATAACCTCCACCCCCAAACTTATTTCTTTGCAACACATTGGGTGGACTTTTTTTATTTTTTGAAATTTTTTTGAAATTTTTTTAAGCTCCATAAATACTCCATGCACAAAAATAATTAAAGCTTGAATAATAAAATAATACAAGATATGCACTCAATAAATGGTGTGTAAGAGATAAATTTTTTCTTCTTTTTTATGGGTATGGGAAAGGAAAATGTGGGTATAGAAAAGAAATAAAGGCCAAACAATAACAAGGCTGCAAAAGGGACCTAGGGATATACTGTGTCATAGGTTGGCCTGAAAGGCTCAAACGATCCAAAGAAGGCCCTTATCATTTCCTTAATCATGTATTGTCTAGGATTTCACCTCAAGAGAGAATCAAACGACTTTTAGATACAAATCATCCACACACATGCATTCCCATAAACTTTCTCTAAGCTTGACATGTAATTAAATTTCAAGATCTATCAAACATAAAGATGAGAAATACATCCATACACAATTGAAATAACATAAATAAATGCAACTCATAGATTCTCATATGATATCCCAAGAAATCAAATCAATCTACAATTCAAACAATCATTGGATATTCAATTCAACACACCGGCATGCACAGAATGATCAAAACACAATAGGATGATGATGATAAAATAAAAATAAATAAATAAATAAATGTTGAAATTAAAAGCTAAAGGAAAGAGAAGAAAAATCTTTTTGGTGGCTGACAGCTATATACATCCCCTTACAAAGGCTCCGAGCCTCGGGAGACACCTAAGCCAACTCAACATTACGAAACTTCAAAACAAAAATAGAAAAATGTTAGTTAATAAAATAAGAAATAATAAAATAATATAAAAAATAAATAACTAATTGAAATTGAAAGGTTAAAAGAGTAAAGAAAAAGAAGAAAGAAAATATAAAAAAATAAAGCCTAGAGTAATATTCTTCCTAGATACTAATGATATTGATAAAAGCCTAATTTCCTGACAACGGTGCCAAAAACTTGTTGTGATATTAGCAAGTGCACCAAATCGCAAAAGTAATAAATGATGAGTAAGATATCGTTCCCACAAAGAATTAGTTTATCAAGTACCACTTCTCTAATATTAATACTATCTAGGCAACCAATAATTGTGATTCAAGATAATTAAAGACACAAAATTATAAAAAAAAAACACACATAAGAATGCACGAAATTAAAATACTAGGGATCTGACTTCACTTCATTCAACAATCTATCATAGACAATAGAGTAGCTTTGGGATCTTCATTCTAATTAATTTCTAGTCATTCAATTGATGGGGAGAATCCCTTAATTAATTAAAACACAATTCCTTGGCGAGTTAATTCTCTTTAATTATCAAAGCCTAGTCAATTCCTTGATCTAAACCCCAACTCTTAAAGGCATGAGTTTCACTCTATGAATTCTCATGAAAAATATCACAATTCTCCCACACAACCTATAACATTTATTCCTAGATGATTATAAATCATGTCACTTATTATTTATGGTCTTAGTCATATGCAAACCTTCCGATTCTACACACATTTCACTAGATCAATTTATGAGCGGCCAATTCATAAAAGTATTAAAAATCATATTAAATACTCAAATTGAATAGAAAAGAAATTAATTAAAAATCCAATCTTAATACATGTTGATTGAATCAAGTTACATCTTCACCCTAGAAACACATGAATTTAGCTACACATGACAAAATAAAAGAAGAGATAGGAAGAGGAAAGAGAATTCATCATGATAGAACTGTAGAGAAGAAACTAAAGCGTCTTCAATGGTTATTCAATTTTCAACTCCATGAGAGCTCCATGATGGCTCCTCCTCCTCTCCTAGGGCTCCTCCCCTCAATGCCTTTGAGACTCTCAAAACTCTATATATTTTTTTATGTATTTTCTGAACCAAAAGAGAGCTACTTTGCTAAACTTGTTTTTTCCTTTTTATAGAAAAATTGATAGCTTTTCGTATCTTTTTTTTTTGCACGATTTTTCTCACCCACCAGATAACAAAATCTGCCCTCGATCTCAACAGATAATTTGTAAGATTTTCTATTAGCTTTTCAATGCCACAAACAGCACGTTGATCTGATCTCTTAATTAATCTTTAACCAAATCTCTTGTTTCCTATTCTTTTTTATTGAATCCATATAAATTAGAAAACAAATATTCCACTCAAATTAAGAAACTCCTTGAGATCCTTGCATTAAACGCAGAGATACTTAGTCATCAAGTAGAGATTGTTTGCACTCCAATTAAGAATCTAACTTGATCATTCCTTAAATTCCTACAAAACACAATAAAAATACATTTAATTCAGTGGGCACAAAATTCACTCAATATTATAAATAAATAGTATAATTCTACTATTAAAATATTCAAATCCTTCAAATATTTATATTTAGGAATTTCTTATTTTTACACAAAATCTGAGGATTTATCATAAAAATTCAAATAATCCTAGGTGAAGAGATAATTATTTAAAAAATAAATTAAAAAATAAAAATAAATAAAAATAAACAAAAATTAAATGAATATAAATTAAAAATTCTAATAAATAAACTCAAAAGATGAGTGTATTTTACACTCATCAGCGTACCAAGGGTATAGACAAGTTGCTATAACAAAGAGTTGCTCATCGGGGAATGCCTCATTAATTGTGATTGGGTCAACTTGATATTCCTTATTTTCCAATCTAGAGAGGTGATATGCAACTTGATTCTCTGCCCCTTTCTTATCCAGAATCTCTAAATCAAATTCTTGCAACAACAAGACCCAACGAATCAATCGTGGTTTTACATCCTTTTTGCTCACAAGGTAGTTAATTATGGAGTGATCCGTGTAGACTATCACCTTAGTGCCCACTAAGTATGCCTGAAACTTGTCAAATGCGAAGACAACTTCCAGAAGTTCCTTTTCTGTTGTTGTGTAGTTTAGTTGCGCATCATTGAGAGTTTTGTTTGCATAGTATATGGAGTGAAACACCTTATCTTTCCTTTGCCCCAAAACTGCACCAACAGCATAGTCACTGGCATCGCACATCAATTCGAAAGGTAATTCCCAATCCGGAGTGATTATCACCGGGGCTGACACTAGTCTCCTTTTTAGTTCCACAAATGCATCCAGGCATGATTCATCAAAGTTGAACTAGATGTACTTCTCCAATAGGTTGCAAAGGGGCTTAGAAAACTTGGAGAAGTCTTTTATGAATTTTCGGTAAAAATTGGCATGACCAAGAAAGCTGCGAATTCCTTTTACTGAATTTGGTGGAGGAAATTTGTCAATCACCTCAATCTTTGCCTTGTCACCCTCCAACCCCTTGATAGAAACCTTATGGCCAAGAATAATGCCTTCTTGAGCCATGAAATGGCATTTCTCCCAGTTTAGGACTAGGTTGGTCTCTTCACGTCTTTTCAACACAGAAGAAAGAATTTGCAGACAACTATTGTAAGAATCTCCAAATATCGAAAAATCAACCATAAAGACTTCCAGGCCATGCTTAATCATATCTGCAAAGATAGCCATCATGCAACGCTAAAAGGTTGCTGGTGCATTACATAACCCAAATAGCATTCTCCGGAAAGCAAACGTACCATAGGGACATGTGAATGTTGTCTTTTCTTGATCTTCAGGTGCTATGGCAATTTGGTTGTATCCAGAGTAACCATCAAGGAAATAATAATAAGCCTTTCCAGTCAATCTATCCAACATTTGGTCAATGAAAAGGAGTGGGAAATGATCCTTCCGAGTAGCTTTATTCAATTTCTGGTAATCCATGCATATCCTCCATCCAATGACCTTACGAGAAGGGATGAGCTCATTATTTTCATTGGTAACCACCATCATATCTCCTTTCTTTGGAACACATTGGATTGGAGAAACCCACGGGCTATCGGAAATAAGATAGACTATGCCAGGATCAAGCCATTTAATTATCTCTTTCCTCACCACTTCCTTCATTATTGGATTTAGTCCTCTTTGGTGCTCCACAACTCCACTCAGATTATCCTCCAACAGAATCTTGTGCATACAAATGGAGGGGCTAATGCCATGAATATCAGCAATAGTCTATCAAATGATACGGTTGTACTTTCAGAGCACACGAAGAAGTTTCTCCTCTTGCTCATCAGTGAGTGATGATGATATGATTACTAGCAAGGTAGACATTGCTCCCAAGTAAGCATATTACAAGTGATTCGGCAAAGGCTTCAACTCAAGCTTTGGGGGTTCCTCAATAGAAGGCTTAGGCAGCTCCTTAGATGCTTGGAACTCCAAAGGCTCAAACTTAGATGACCTGAAATACTTAGGAAGAGCATCAAATCGTTTAACAAAATCAAGTTCAACATCCCTAGCATCATCTTCCTGGCTAGTTGAAGTAGTCAATGCTAATGCAAAAGGGTCATCAAGAAAGTTAGCATGAAATGCATCAACAATTATATTATCAAGCATGCCTATATATGAACACTCTTTAGGATCATGAGGAAATTTAATTGTCTTAAAAATGTTAAAAGTTACCTCCTGATCCTGAACTCTCATAGTCAATTCACCTTTTTGGACGTCAATGAGTGTTCTTCCTGTGGCCAGAAATGGTCTCCCAAGGATTAGAGGCACGTTTCAATCTTCCTCCATATTCAGAATTATGAAGTCTGTAGGGAATATGAACTTGTCCACCTTGAGTAAGACATCTTCAACAATTCCCTTCGGGTAAGAGTAGGAGTGATTCGCTAGTTGGAGGGTAACTGAAGTCAGCTTACATTCCCCCAAACATAGCTTCTGGAAAATGGATAGGGGTAGGAGATTAATACTTGCCCCTAAGTCACACAAGGCTTGTCCACAGAATTTTTCTCCAATTGCACACGGAATTGTGAAGCTTCTTGGATTTTTAATTTTGGAGGAAACTTTTGTTGCAAAATAGCACTGCACTCTTCTGACAATGCCACTGTCTCAAACTCGCCCAGTTTTCACTTTTTAGACAATATATCCTTCATGAACTTCATGTAACTAGGAATTTGTTCTAATGCCTCTGCAAATGAAATGTTTATTTGAAGCTTTTTGAATACTTCCAAAAATTTCTTGAACTGTGCATCCATTTTATGCTTGGCAAAGCGATTAAGAAACGGCAAGGCAGGAGAAGTGCTTTCTTCTTTCTTCTTGATTTCTTCCTTATTTGGCTCATCTTTGCTCTTGGTAATCACCTTACTCCTTTGGTCTTCCTTGTACATAATCTCTTCTTCTTGTGTCACCTCAGCATCATCAACAAACAGTTTGGTCTTGGGATTCCCTTCTATGTTCTTCCCACTTTTAAGGGAAATAGCTTTGCAATCATTTGGGTTACCTTTTAGATTATTGACGGTGTCACTTGGAAATGACCCCGGAGATCGATTGTTGATAGCATTTGCCAATTGCCCCATCTGTGTTTCCAATGCTCTCATTGAAGTTGTTTGGCTTTGAATCATTGCATCATTTCTAGCCAAATGAGCATCGATTTTAGACATATAAGTATCAGATTTAACCATGAACTGCATGAACATGTCCTCAAGTGATGGTTTCTTCTCTTGTGGTGGTGGTCTTGCTTGTGAAGAGAAACCGGGAGGATAGTGTGGTCTCTCATTTCCAGTTGATGAAGAAGTTGCTCCTTGTTTATCCCTCCATGAGAAGTTTGGGTGATTCCTCCACCCAGGATTATACTATTATGAATAGGGTTTATTTTGAGAAGGACGATAGTTTCCCATATATTGAGCACTCTCCATATTAGATGGGCATCTATCTGTTGCATGGTTATCCCCACATCGGTCAAACAACACGAATGGGCTTTGATGAGAGCTTACACCCAAACTGTCCAACTTATTAGCAATTGCAACCACTTGAGTAGAAAGTGACGTAATTACGTCTACATCATGCACTCCAGCCACCCTTTTTAGGGTATTTCTTGCAGATGGCCATTGATAGCTATTAGCGGCTAATTCTTCCAACAATTGGTATGCCTCATCAAATGTTTTACTAAGCAATGAACCACTGGAAGCTGCATCCACAATTGGACGGTGGTGAGCCAGTAAGCCCTTATGAAATGAATAGATTTGGTGCCATGGTGGTATCTCATGGTGAGGATACCTTCTCAGAAGATCCTTGTACCTCTCCCAAGCTTCATACAAGGATTTAGATTCAGCTTGTGTGAATGAGGTGATATCATTCACCACCTCCGCAGTCTTGGCAGATGGAAGTATTTATTTAGAAACTTGCCACATACATCATTCCAAGTGCTTATAGACCCTGCTGGCAAAGATTGCAACCAGCTCTTGGCTCTATCCCTGAGAAAGAAAGGAAAGAGCCTTAAACGGATGGCGTCTTCAGAAACACTGTTATGCTTGAAGGTGTCGCATATCTCCAAGAAATTTGACAGATGAGCATTTGGGTCTTCACTTGGCAAGCCACCAAATTACACCGATGTTTATATCATCTGTATGATGGCAGGCTTGATTTCAAAATTATTGGCTCGGATGGAAGGCCTTGTGATACTCGATTGAAGATTACCCATCTGAGGAGTAACAAACTCCCTTAAAGGCCTTGTGTGATCATTGTGATCCGCCATTGTAAGTGTACCTAAAATAGACAAAGAATGAAACTTGAATTAAAATGAAATAAAAGAAAAACTTGAACTAGAACTAATCAAACTTGTTGTTAATATTAGCAAAGTATAAATTAGCCGTAATCCCTGGCAAGGGCGCCAAAAACTTGTTAACCATTTTTATGTACCACAAGTGTACGGGTCATGCAAGTAATAAAGTGAGGAGTTAAGTTTGTTCCCTCAAGGATTAGGATTAATATCTAAGTTAACTATTAACCAGTTGTTTAAGAAATTCTATTCAAGGACATTCAAATAAGGAGAAAAGGTATGAATTGATTAAAAGACTAGAAAGCTTTAATAAGAGATTAAGAGTCAAGGATTAGAGAATAGGGACTCATTCACCAACTATTCCACTTGATAATATATAACCAATGTGAGCATTATGCATGAATGAATTTGTTAGAATAAGAAACTCCACTAGCTAAAAGCCTATGTTTAGGTCAATTAACCATATGTTGTTTGCCTAGCTCACTATGTGTCCATGAAACTAGATTAAATTCCATTCATTAAGATTGATTCTTAACAATTGCCATGCATGACCAAAGGGTATATTTCTATCGCGTTAGCTAATTAACTCACTCATCCATTAGAATGAAATTAAACATGTATCAACCATATTCATGATCTAAAACCTAAATCCCTATGTCTAGTTCAATAGATTCAACCAAAACACAATAAATATTGGTCACACATTCATAAGCATTAAGAGAAATATAGATGAACAAACCACATCATCATAAATAAATCACAAGATTACAAAATCATCAAGTTTACATAGAAAGATCCAAAGGAATCCCTAAAATTAACTTAGCTAGCCATGGAACACGAAAATGCCACAGCCATTTCCATGCCCATTCCCTAGAATGAGAGAGAGTAAAGAGAGAAGAGGGAAAACACTATAATGTTGGTGCTTGGAAGAATGATCCTCCTTGAAGAATGGTGGATTCCACTTCTAGTCCCTTCACAGCTCTCCAAAATGCCAGTAAATGAGCCCTAGCTGTGTTTTCTCATGACCTAAAACTCTTTCTTTTCCTGATTTGATAGCATCGTATTTATAGGCACTACTAACATCCACGCGTCACGGCGTGCACTTGTCTACGCCTCGATGTGCCAGCCTCTGTCCTCTCAATACGCTGCAACCTGAGAGCTCCACGCCACGGCGTGTACATGGATTCGTCGCGACGTGAGAAACTGAGATGTCTCCTGGTTCTTCTCTTCCCATGTTGGGCCATAAGTTACTCTAATTCGTCTATTTTTTAGCCCATCCTACAATTTATAGTCCACCCAGTTAATCACAAGTACAAAATCAACATAATCTAATAAAAGAATTGAAAATATGTTCACAAAACAAAGAAGAAGACATCAACAAACATTTGAATGAAAATAAAGCTAAAGTATTCTAATTATGCCTAAAAACAAGGACTGAGCAATCAATAAAGCACGGATATAGTGCACAAATAACTACATTTTATGGAATTATCAATCACTTTCAAACTCATACAAATAACTCATAAACATGAAGATAGTAGAAGAAAACATTCCCCCTACCTTCCTTCCTTTAGCTTATTAGAGTTCTCTTCTTCATTTTCTTCTTTCTTTCTTTCCTTGAAACTTAGTTCTTCACTTTTTTCCTTGTATTCCTTTCTTCCCTTTTCTCTTTTCTTCTTTCTCCTTCGTCTTCTGCTTCCTCACCCTCTATTTTCTATTTTCTTACTCTGTTTGGTTTCTCACTTCTCTCTCTTTTCTTTCTCCCTTTTCTTTTTTATCTTTTCTTCTTTTCTTTCTCCTTTCTGTTGACAACAGATAAAGATAGGATTCTATCTAGAACTTCCATATCTCTTAGGAATACTTTAATCCTCCAAAATCATATTTTTCAACTTCCATAAGTGTTCCAGAAAATCGTAGGTTTCAACTAAATTCTCGTGTTTATATTTCCTTAATTTTCCATATACTGCTATTCATCCAGTAAGTTGCTCTACTTTTCCTAAATTAAGTTAAACTTGTAAAGTACATAAATATACTTGCCTTAACTCACTTTCTATACCAAGATATTCTCTATATTCTAATTATCATCTCCCAACAGTTTCATAATTTTCCAAGCTATTTAGCTATTTAATTTTACCTTTTAACACTTTCTCAGTGTTATTAAAAATACCCAATTAATCCATTTGGTTCTCCAAAATTTCCTACAATTCATGCTAATTATCGTCACCCTGGGAATACATTTTCCCATATTTATTTTCTTCATTTAAGCTATTTCTATTAAAATATAAGCTATTATTCACTTTTTGTGTTATAGAATTGCCCTCAAATTTATCCAAAAGATTTTCAAAATTATTATCCAGCTTATACTTATAATATTGAGCTTCTATAACACTAAGTAGAATTGATTAGGTTAGGGAGGATGTTACAAGATGCAGAAAGCACACTTGGTAGGGTTTATCTTCAAGTTGGACTTTCTCATATGTTGAAAAGGCTTTTTCTAGATCGGCCAAATGCTACCTAACCAAATGACATTATTACAATCAAATGTGTCGATTACCCCCTAGTATTTGAATACCATTTTGGATGTGTCTGCTTCGACTATGTATGTCTTATATAGCCGGAGTAGCCATCCATTAAGGATAAAATTTCATATGAAGTAGCAACATCTATAAGCATATTGGCTACGGGCATGGTATACTCATCTTTGGGTGTAACCATGCTTAAGTCCTTGCAATACATATCTATAGCTTCCTATTCTTCTTAACTACTAGTACAATGTCTGCAAGCCACTTTGTGTACTTGGTAGTTCTAATAAAGCCAGCTCATAGCAACTCCTCCATTTTTTCTTCAATCTTTGGGATTAGCTTCGGTGCAAATTTTCATGCTACTTGCCTGTAAGATTTAGCTTTGGGTGTAAGTGGTAACTAGAGCTCCACCAAGCTTCGGGCAAGGCTTGGCATCTTATGGTAGTCCCATGTGAATAAATCCCTGTATTTCTAAAGCAATTAGAATAAGTTTCTCCTTCAAGCTCTCCTCTAGTAAGGCGCTAATAAATGTTGTTCTTAGTGTATTGGTTGTACCTAAGTTGACCTTCACCAATGGCGGGTCTTGAGTCTTAATAGTCTTCATATCTTCCCATAAAGTGGATTCTATGAATATTACTTCATTGACTTCAACTTCCTCAGGAACTACAGATATTGCTTTATTTTTTGCATTGTAAGTGGTCAGTTTGGCTTGCAAATCTTTAATAGCCTCCTTCTAAAAAGTTACAACAGTCAAGGCTTCAGCCTTATGCTTCACTTGAAATTCCTCATAAGTTCACCCAATAGAGTTACCTTCTCTAAAGGGTTTCTGCTTCAAATCAAATAAAGTAGAATATGGGGAGTAGAATTGGGCTTTAGCCATACTTACCTTTGCTACAAAAGGCTTGTTATTCGCCTTGACAATCTCCACCTTATCACCATTCCAATATATCAAAAGGTGACAGAATAATGAAGGGATGCACTAATTGACATGCATCTAATCACGCCCCAATAACAAGGTGTAAGTGACCTTAGCATCAACTACAAAGAAAGCAGTGGTGGCGGTTCTACTTCCAATAGTAAGCCCTAAAGGGATTATGCCCTTAGCTATTGTAACTTAACCAATAAAATTTGTCATTTGCATATTAGTGGATACTAGATCAAATTTAGTTCCCAATAGCTCATGGGCATAATGTTAAAAATATTCTTGTTGTGGATGAAAACTCTGGCAAAAGGCTGACTATTCATATATGCCCTGATATAAACTGGCTTCAAATGTCTAGCCATGGCTTTCTTTGGCTTTTCAAACACAGTTTTGACTTCCTACCTCGGGTATTTATTAGTAGAGAAAATAGCTTATTTAGCCGTAGAGGCTAGAACATCTCCTTCCAGGTAGTTGGTTGAGTTGCCTTTTGGTGAGAAATCGACTGGAAGTATGTTGATCATGTCAACAACCATTAGCTTCTCTAATATACCTTGCAAGTCTAATTCAGCTAGTATATATTTGCTTTATTCTTGAGAAGTATCTATAACTCCAAGACTAGTAATTCTTCTTTAGTTACCAGCATCACACCCTATAATGGGATTAGTTGAAGTTGTGGAGCTTGTTTTTCCTATTTAGGCTCCTTGCTAACTACTTCAGCCTTGCTTTGAGTCTAATTTTCCACAAGAAACTATTTCAATGATTACTTCTAGGCTTTTTTCTGGTTATTAAACTCTACATTGCTAATTGTATCTTCTTGATGTGCCCATCTAGGCCGCTTTCTAACTTCAATCAACATTTACTACAGTTTATTCTTTTTCTCTACAACTTTCTTGCATTGCCATCTCCTTCTCTGAGTCTTTGTAAACCCTTATTGTGGCTTCTTGAAGCTTGCAATCTTAGCAGCTTTTGGGTGTTGGTTAATTATCCATTCTCTAATCCTAGGATCAACCTTCAGCTTCACCATTCTTGGAAGTCTTCTTGTTAGTAAGGAAATCCACAAGCTTGAGTACCATCAACCAGAGGATACTCCTGTACTTGCCTTTCAATAAAAGGACAATCATCAGAAATACCAATAGTTTGTGGGCCTAACCTTTTACGAAAATCACTCTTAAGTTCAACTTTTCTGGGTGCAACAACTGTTGGCATCTTAGTTGTTGCCCTTGAGCCCTTAGGAACCCGAGTGAGTCTAGCCTTGGCATTAACTCGAACTGATGGTATTCTGCTTCTCAAGTTTCAAAGTGTTATCATGTTAATAGTAGACGACTTTGAGAAAACGTCAGTATCTACAGCCATCTTTGAGGCTCCTTTGTCTGTTAGCTTAAACCTTCCTTCCTAGATAGCTTTCTATATAGAAGCTCTGAAAACTACACAATTTTTAGTGTAATGACTACATGAATTGTGCCATTTACAGTATTTTTTTTCCCATTAATGTATTCTAGTTTTGGAATATGATGGCCTTCAAGAAGTCGAATCTGCTTATCCTTCAACAAAAAATTAAAGATCTAATCAGCCTTTTTAATGACAAAGAGAACCCAATCCTTTTGCGTAGCCATTGAGGATCTTAATGCTGGGCAAGTATAAGCTAATCCTTTCACGATCTCTACCACATTATCTCTCCATCTTCATCTTGCAAGTACTCCACATCAACAAGATAACTAGAGTATCTAGCAAGTGAGATAGCATGTGGACCTTTATTAGCTTTAGAGAACCTCCTTCTATCTTTGTCCTTGATCCATGTCACATAATGAATAGCCTTGGAAGCTAGTTGAGGTAAATCTACAAAATCGATTAAGATTAGTCTCTCTTTCAAGAAGTCAAGCATACTTTCTATGGCTAGCTTTGCATATTCACTCTCAAATAATGGAGGATGGCATAAAGTTTTGGCCACCATAAACCTTTCTAGATAATCGACTACAAGCTCGTTTAGCTTCTACTTTATCATAATTAGATCGGCTATTGAGAGTTTTGGTTGTGGCTTATAGAAATAGTCATGGAATAACTGTTCCATTTTGTTCCAACTCTGAATAGAGCCAAGTGGAGAATTGGTATACCACCCGTGACTCGCTTTGGTCAAAGATAAAGGAAATAATTAAAGCTGATAAAAATCATTTTGGCTGAGCTCCCCCCATTAGTCAGTAAATTCGTTGATATGCTCCAAAGTGGTCTGACCATCATCTCTAGACAACGTAGAAAATTCTGGGTACTTATAGCCCTTTGGGAAAAGTGCCATGCGGTCAATCCACTAAGGGTATGACTTTTTGTAAATTAGCCTCTCATTTAGCTTCATATTGACCACAAAGTGCCACTTTAAGATATATGTTGTAACATCTTGAGACTGCCTGTAGTATTGACGAGTGTCTCCATAAACCAACACAGGTTTTTTCAGCGTGCTTTGTCCTCACTCACATGCATCCTAGGAAACTTCCTAGGAGGTCATCAATCCCACAATTGCTCCAGGTTAAGCATGCTAAACCATGGAGTTCTTATGTTCTAGGCTCTCGAAAAGAAGTTACAACTTGTTGATATGGCTACGCCAAATCAATTCCTTTAAGTCATCCTCAACTATGCAATCCCATACTTGCCTAGTCTCCGAATCCCTCTCATTCTGGTGCATATTCAGTTCATTCATGCGACCCTTCGCCTAGAAGCCGCTCCTTGTCTGTGCTTCATTGCACCGGTGATCATTCCCCGCCCTCGTCAACCTTGGGACACACATGCCCACCAACTTTCGCTTGGTTCGTCCCTAAAGCCACACTGTACTGGGAGAGGTCCCGGCTCTGATACCATCTGTAATGTCCCAGGACTGCCTGTAAGATTGACAAGTGTCTCTACAAACCAACACGGGTCTTTTCAGCGTGCTTTGTCCTCACTCACATGCATCTTAGGAAACTTCCCAGGAGGTCACCCATCCCACAATTGCTCTAGTTAAGAATGCTTAACCATGGAGTTCTTATGTTCTAGGCTCCCGAAAATAAGTTGCATGTGTGTCCCGAGGCCAACGAGGGCGGGGAATGATCGCCGGTGCAATGAAGCACGGACAAGGAGCGGCTTCTGGAAGCCTTCTAGGCGAAGGGTCACATGAATGAACTGAATACACACTGGAATAAGAGGGATTCAGAGACTGTGCAGGTATGGGATTGTATAGTTGAGGATGACTTAAAGGAATTGATTTGGCATAGCCATATCAACAAGTTAAAACTTCTTTTCGGGAGCCTAAAACATAAGAACTCATAGTTAAAGCTGGAGCAATTACGGGATGAGTGACCTCCTGGGAAGTTTCCTATAATACGTGTGAGTGAGGACAAAGCACGCTGAAAAGACCCATGTTGGTTTATGGAGACACTCGTCAGTCCTACAGGCAGTCCTGGGACGTTACATATGCAATCTAATTAGGAACAATATTTAGCGACTAAATCATAATAAGCCAAACTATAACCTTGTGCTGGTGACCATGCCATGGGTGTTTCCTATGGATGGGGTGTAGCAACATGTTGCAAATATAATTGAGAAGCTTATTAGTATGGCATATAAGTTTCAGTAGTTTCTTGCCATGCATGTGCGGTACCAGTTAAGTTTGTCCCATAATTCGGCTGATAAGTTATTGGAAACTTATATTATTATGTATATTTATCTAGATTCATTGTATCTAAGGCTAGAAATGATCGAGCTCTGTAACACCCTCCGTAGGGCATCACATTTCCCACTACAAGCTCATAATCTGAAAATGATTTCTTAAAAGGTTTGAGTTATAAAACATGGGTTTTAAAATTTCTTTTCGTGGAAACATAAACTTATTGAAATTTATAGGTAATACTGAAAAATAGATTTAAACTGATTAATATACATTATTGACACAACATAATATTTAACAATTATTTAGAAAACATAAAACTTACAGACTCAATTCTAAACAGTAGCAAACCCCATTACAGGTCCTATTCAATAGCACGATAAAATACTAACAACAAAAACTCAACATACTTATTCCGTCTTGTATCCCTCTTGATGCGTCATATATCTGTTCATCCTCAAAACTGCACACCAACTAATCCGGGGTGGTCACTTCTCGATGTTATCACCAAACTCAGAATATTTACCTCCAGTCGCGTCTAAGAAACTCGTTCCATCTACTATATATAATTTTAATAATACAAGCACAACAAAACAATATAACAAAGAGGTGAGATCCCCTTTCATCAATACCAAACTGGTAACAAGGAATGATACGAATGACAAAGTCATTCCATACGCATAGATATCACAGTTTCATTCATGTTATCAATTCATCACAATTCCCTATCCATTCATCATACTTCGTTATCATTTCATCATACTTTGCTATCATTTCATCATACTTTGTTATCATTTCATCACAATTCCAGTAAACATATATCTCAGTTAAATCACCAGTACCAATTTCATCATAACATATATCCTCAGTATATAAAATGATGATGTCACATCATATAAACATTTCTCATGCCACGACAATATGTATTTTGACTCATGTGTATGCATACTAGACCAATTTTCCCACTTCATGGAGGTTTTCACAATTTCGAGAAGAATGCTCTGGTTAACTGTCCAGCCTTAGCCCACAGACAATCTCTAGTCTTCGAAAAGAATCGTGTTCTTGTCGGGTATCGTCAATGTGTTGCAATGGATTACGTCGCCACATGGCACAAGGTACTTGCCTCTGCCCACTGGATCGATTGCCGCGCCTTGACGCCCCCAAGATCCATTATAGATCTCACTTTTCAATTCTCATTCCTTCTTCAATCACAAGGGCCATAATAGCTATCAGTTATATTCCGTTCAATGCACGAATATCTCAATGCAAGTTCTGTTTAATGCACAAATAACTCAATGCATGTCTCAATTTCATCATATGCCTCAATGCATATCTTTCAATTTCATCATTAAAAAGGTTCCCTTTTAGTACATCCGTTCTTTACAGTATCTTTACTATATTTTCAATCGCGTATCATTTTTAACGCATTTTCAAAAATTGCGTAACTTAAAAATCATACTTTTAAGTCGTGTAAACCCTTTTTCATCATTTTTCAACTTCGTAAAATATTTCTCAGTATTCCAAACATCGTTTTTGATTTTCAAAACTCAATACCATTTCCAACTTCATTTTCCACATCTTCTTCACTTAAAAATCTTCTACGTAATATTTTTCATCATTTCCACTCAAAATCAATATTCCTTCAAAATCAATCATTCCAACTTAAAATTTCTTAATGCGCCTCAAACCCAACGGGTGAGCTATACATTAGTAAATTTCAGGTCACCAACGAATTCTCCATAATTCTAAATCAATTCTAAAATCAGTCCTTTCCAAAATAAGTGGAGGTTTAAACACTTCCAACTCTCTTTTTTTTTCATCGACGAAATCTTCATCTCTCAAGTGATAAAGTATTTCTCTTTCATTTCTTAAATCCTTTTATAAATTTCTTGTACTAAATCAATAAACTTTTCATTTCTAAATCAAAGTTTTACATAAAGTAAAACCATTTCAAACTTACAAAACCGTAACTACATGGTCATTGAAACCATCATATCTTTTCTTTTCTTTTTTCTTTCTAATCATCCAATTTTTACCATTCATGAAACTCTTAATTTACCAATCCTTAGCATATTAGTAAAAAATCATAAATACCTTCATCATAAAAATCTTTGTTCATTTCCTTGTCCACTTTCTTTGCAAATCCTCAAAATCATCAACTTATTACCTTTTTTTATGTAAAACTCATAATTAGTAAAATACTTAGAATCTTTTGTTCCCAAAAATTAATTTGAGGCCGTGTGGCTCCATGGTTCTTTGGAACCAACATATTTTCCTTTGTCATGTAATTTACATCTTAAAATATACACAATTCATCATGCATCATAAACACATACTAAAACATGTTATCAAAGCAATAAACATCTCAATCACCAAACAACCATAAATATGGAAAGCTCTTAAACAAACAAGTGAAATAATCCTTATGGATTTTTCACCACATACACATCCATTCCTCACCACCAACACATGGTTGATGAGGGTAATCTCCCTCTTACCTCTTGGAGAAACCTCCAAAGCTCCTTGTTTTGCTTCTAGTACAAGTCCTTCACCACCAAAAGCTTTCTTAAAAATCAAAGTAAACATACATAATGAATATCTAAGACTTGAATAAGAAAACCATGGATCAAAACATGGTTTAGAACTTTAAATATAAGATCTAGAAAAGAATATCAAGAACTTCACCCTTTACCCTTCAAACTTAGATCTTAGGAAAAGTACTTGAAGATGGATGATTTAGAGACAGTATTCAACATGAAAGTTGCTTAGAATAAGGTAATAATTCAAGAAACAAGGTTGGTTGAAATTATTGAAGAGTGGAGGTATGAAATAGGCCTCTTGGCCGTGAGCTTGGGGAAGAGAAAGGAGAAAATTTGTGAAGCTTTGGCTTAGGAAATGTTAAAGATGATTAATGAAATGAAATGAACACTTTCCTATAGCCATTTTAGTCTTCAAAATCGTGGCCTCCCCCCTTGTACACTTAGGAGTTGTCCAAATACATTAGCCACCATTTTAGACTTCAAGAGCCATTGATTAAATCAATGGTTGATGTTTGGTATAAGCTTCCAAGTGATATGATCAAATCTAAGCCATTGGATCTCTTCTCCATGAAATCCTAGCCATAAGATGCATCTTCAAAAGTGGGGGGTCAAGATCTTCTCTACACACTTTCCATCCAATGGTCGCAAATGGTCCTAGCCACTTTGTGAGACCAATCTCCACCGTAGATTAAATCAACGGTGGATATCCAAAGCCTTCCTTATTAAGCTTGTCTTTACAACCATTGATTAGATCAATGGTGAACATCCAAAGCTTCCTAACTAAGTTTACTCCCACACCATTGATTAAATCAATGGTGATCATCCAAAGCTTCTTCATTAAGTTTGTTTCTCAACCGTTGATTAGATCAATGGTTGATGTTCAAAACTAAGTCTTCTTATCCAAGGGTGCAAATCAAAGTCAAGCCCTCTTTGTTGACTAATTTCTATTGGTTTATCTTATTTCTATATCCTTCTAATTGGTTCATCAAATGAAGACTAGATTCTAATTGGTTTACCATAAAGACATAATTTTACGATATTTTTATTGCCCAATAATTAAATACAGTACAAAACACAGTAAAAGAAAATTTCAAAAAATGTTTGTGATTTCGGGTTTAATAAGATCTCCCAATCCCGCCTTGACAGTCTGGAACTTTTTGGTCCAGAAAAAAATTTAATTTTTCTAGGCCCGCCTCGGGTCTACCCCGGGTCCACACACAACTCAAAATAACACTAAAATAATCAAAAACTCAGAAAGTTCTACAAAAATTCACAAAAATCATAAAAATTATAAAACTCATATATTTTCGGAAAAACAAAATTCAGACATCCAGTTTTCAAGATAATATTAAAATATCAAAATAATATTAAAATATTCAAAATAATTAAAATTTCCCAAAAATTAACAAAAACTCTTAAATATTATAAAACTCATTTATTTCAAGAAAAATAAAAAATTGGGGTGTTACAATTCTCCCCCTCTAAAAAAAATTTCGTCCTCGATATTTCTCTAACATCACATACAAAAAGTTATTAATCCTATATTTTGTCTTCAACTTCCACGTAACATCTCCAGTTATATCGTTGCAGATGATCCTCCTACTTTTCTTGGATTTCCTCCATCAGATTATTTGAATATTAATCGTAGCCCTTTGAAAATTTTAGCTGTCATCCCTTCTTCGTATTAAACTCTTCTTCATCGAACAGGTACTCCAAGTTCATGTGATCACCGTAGATATTGTAGAAAAGAAACGTCTTTAGATCTTCAACATAAAATAGCCATCGTAAAATCTAAAATGTGAATCGGATAATTCTTCTCATGCGATTTCCTTGCCTTGAAACATACATTACTACCACTTCTTTAATCAAAATTCGCACTTGAACAGCTTCGCATATGACTTCTTCTTCTTCATAAATTTGAAGAACTATATCCAGATATTTAGCATGCTCATTCGGACCTCAAGAATAGATCAAGATATCGTCAACAAGGACAACAACAAATCTTCCTTAAAACATTTTCTTCTTTCACGTAAATCTAATAATAATTGAAACGTAAATCGATCTTTGGAGACAGCGGCTTCCTTCATTTGATCTTCTAGTTTTCGTGTTGTATCTCCCATCGCACTGTTTTAGATTTCCTTCTCCAAGATAAGTTACTTCACTTTCCTATCTTTAATCTTAATAGAAAATGTCTCATAGATTGAGTTTTCTTCTAATTGTACTGCATTTGACACTATGACATGAATTTGAATTGGAATATCCTTTCTTGCAATTTGTGATATATGAAAGAACATTATGAAAGCTAGAAAGAAAAGGTAGTGAAACTATCCGATATGGTACCGGACATATCAAATAAAGAATTTGATGTTGCCCGATTTTTAAGAATGGGTTTTTTTTTTCTGGGATACCAAAATTTTACTAAAACAATCTACAGGAGATGGTTGGAAGATAACCAATCTGTTTCAAAGATAATGTCTATTTATGAAAGAAATAAATAGATCAATCTAACGAAAAATTTTGATCTGTAACAACGATAGGATAATTTGAATAACTTGATAGCACGATAGGCTAGTAATAGAAATAGAAGTATACAAATCAGAAGGTAAAGAAAACACAGATAACGCTAATCAATCCACATAGTCAAGTAACCATAAAAGAATGGATTGAATCAAGAATATAATTTCGCAATTGCGACACATGAACAATATTATGGATGTGTAGAAAAAAAATATAGTGAAGTAATTTAATATGTTATTGGACCTATCCAACAGAGAAATTGATATGGTCCAATGAATTTGGTAATGAGCTCTTTAAGTTGAATAATTCAACTGACAGATCTAACAGAGTATGGATGGTTGGAAAATAATCAATCCATTTTTAAGATTATATCTATTTTGAAATAGATAAACAAATCAAATCAACAGAAAAGATTTAGTCTTCGATAGACATAGGATAGTTTAAGCAACTTGAATATCAACGATAGGTTTTTGGTAAGAGAAATAGAAATAACTAGATCAAAGATAATGAAGACACATATAACATATAATTGATCCACACAATCATATGCCATAAAGAATGGGTTGCCCCCAGAATTATGCAGTATAGTTAAAGGATTACCTCCTATGGTACCATCTCCCTTACTTAGAGGTCTTCAGCTCGGAACACTCCTGTTCTATTCGGGGTATCGACTTTCCTACTACTTGAGATTTTGAAATATGTACGCTACCCATAGAAAACTTTATTTTTGGTGGAACACGATCTCTGGAAATGTGTCCAGGCTTTCTGCACTTGAAACAAATTATTTCCTTGAACGTACAATCCTTCATTAAGTGACCTCTTCCACATCTCTTATAAAATAGTAAAGACTTCGTGGTCTGTCTGAATTTACTATTACAAGCACTTTCTCCTCACATTGGCTGTTGCTTCTGATTTCCTGGTGATCATAAATACATTTTTCGCTGAAATCGATTTACCTTCCTATTATTCCTCCTTTGGAATGCCCAGGTTCCAAGATTACGAGATCTGGTATTTCAAGACTGATTCTCTTCTATCAGATCCTGAACCTCAACCTCCAATTCCCGCTGTTCAGTGATCCTCTGTTCTTGCTGTACTGTCATGTTAGTTATCCTCCGTAATGCTCCCGTAGTTGCAACCGTATTATTAGTGTCACGTTCCGCTTCCACACACGTACGTATACCACGAGCCATTTCCTTTCTTCCAAGACGGATAAATCAAAATACAATGGAAACCAGATGTAGCCATTTCAAACAACATTATTTCCTTTCAGAAATCAAACACACAGAGAACACAACACAAGCAAAATAGACCTAACCACAAACCCCAACAGACTCAAACTGTGCTCTGATACCAACTAATGTAACACCCTCCGTAGGGCATCACATTTCTGACTACAAGCTGATAATCTGAAAATGATTTCATAAAAGGTTTGAGTTATAAAACATGGGTTTTAAAATTTCTTTTTGTGGAAGCATAAACTTACTGAAATTTATAGGTAATACTGAAAAATAGATTTAAACTGATTAATATACATTATTGACACCACATAATATTTAACAATTATTTAAGAAACATAAAACTTATAGACTCAATTCTAAATAGTAGCAAACCCCATTACGGGTCCTACTCAATAGCACGGTAAAATACTAACAAGAAAAACTCAACATACTTATTCCGTCTTGTATCCCTCTTGATACGTCATATATCTGTTCATTATCAAAACTGCACACCAACTAATCTGGGGTGGTCACTCCTCAATGTTATCACCAAACTCAGAATATTTGCCTCCAGTCACGTCTAAGAAACTCGTTCCATCTACTATATATAATTTTAACAATACAAGCACAACAAAACAATATAACAAAGAGGTGAGATCCCCTTTTATCAATACCAAAGTGGTAACAAGGAATGATACGAATGACAAAGTCATTCCATACGCATAGATATCACAATTTCATTCATGTTATCAATTCATCACAATTCCCTATCCATTCATCATACTTCGTTATCATTTCATCATACTTCGTTATCATTTCATCACAATTCCAGTAAACATATATCTCAGTTAAATCACCAGTACCAATTTCATCATAACAGATATCCTCAGTATATAAAATGATGATGTCACATCATATGAACATTTCTCATGCCACGATAATATGTGTTCTGACTTATGTGTATGCATACTAGACCAATTTTCCACTTCATGGAGGTTTTCACAATTTCGAGAAGAATGCTCTGGTTAATTGTCCAGCCTTAACCCATAGACAATCTCCAGTCTTTGAAAAGAATCATGTTATTGTTGGGTATCGTCAATGTGTTGCAACGGATTGCGTCGTCACGTGGCACAAGGTACTTGCCTCTGCCCACTGGATCGACTACCGTGCCTTGACGCACCCAAGATCCATCATAGATCTCACTTTTCAATTCTCATTCCCTCTTCAACCACAAGGGCCATAATAGCTATCAGCTATATTTCATTCAATGCACGAATATCTCAATGTAAGTTCTGTTTAATGCACAAATAACTCAATGCATGTCTCAATTTCATCATATGCCTCAATGCATATCTTTCAATTTCATCATTAAAATGGTTCCCTCTCAATACATCCGTTCTTTACAGTATCTTTACTATATTTTCAATCGCGTATCATTTTTAATGCATTTTCAAAAATCGCGTACCTTAAAAATCATACTTTTAAGTCGCGTAAACCCTTTTTCATCATTTTTCAACTTCATAAAATATTTCTCAATATTCCAAACATCGTTTTGGATTTTCAAAACTCAATACCATTTCTAACTTCGTTTTCCACGTATTCTTCATTTAAAAATCTTCTACGTAATATTTTTCATCATTTGCACTCAAAATCAATATTCCTTCAAAATCAATTATTCTAACTTAAAATTTCCTAACGCGCCTCAAACCCAACGGGTGAGCTATACATTAGTAAATTTCAAGTCACCAACGGATTCTCCATAATTCTAAATCAATTCTAAAATCAGTCCTCTCCAAAATAAGTGGAGGTTTAAACACTTCCAACCTCTCTTTTTCTTTCATCAACGAAATCTTCATTTCTCAAGTGACAAAGTATTTCTCTTCCATTTCTTAAATCCTTTTATAAATTTCTTGTACTAAATTAGTTAACTTTTCATTTCTGAATCAAAGTTTTACATAAAGTAAAACCATTTCAAACTCACAAAACCGTAACTACATGGTCATTGAAACCATCATATCTTTTCTTTTCCTTTTTCCCTCTAATCATCTAATTTTTACCATTCATGAAACTCTTAATTTACCAATCCTTGGCATATTATCTGAAAATCATAAATACCTTCATCATAAAAATCTTTGTTCATTTCCTTGTCCACTTTCTTTGTAAATCCTCAAAATCATCAACTTATTACCCTTTTATCTAAAACTCATAATTAGTAAAATACTTAGAATCTTTTGCTCCCAAAAATTAATTTGAGGCCGTATGCCTCCATGGTTCTTTAGAACTAACATATTTTCTGATACACACTTTTTAATTGTCGCATTTGCAAACCCAAGTGCAGGTTGTCTCAAGTAATAAATTTCTCGGTGAGTCCGAGGTCGATCCACAGGGAATTGTTGAAGATTAAGGTGAAGTAAATATTTTGTGACTACGGTAAAAATTATTTACTTGGGTAAAAAGATCCACTCTTGGTAAATAAAGGAAAAGTAAGATTAATTCCTTTTATAACTCAATTAGAATCCTCGCAACATGGAGGTTCCAATCGGAAAATGCAACGTTAAAAGTCCATTAAAATAATATACGTAATTATATTATGTTTCCTTTAATCATCTATTAATACTATCACTCATAAATGGGATCAAGCATTTACTGTGCCAATATTTTGTCTACAATAAATCAAGATCTCCACTTTACAAGGAGAGTTTCTAACACCACCACTTGTAAATGGGTTAAAGCATTCATTGTGCCAATCTCTTGTCTACAACAAATCAAGAACTCCACTTTACAAGGAGGATTTCTAAATTGATTGGAAACAAAATATAATACGAAATAAAATAATATACGTAATTATATTATATTTCCTTTAATTATTACCACCACTTGTAAATGGGTTAAAGCATTTACTGTACCAATATTTTGTCTACAATAAATCAAGAACTCCTCTTTACAAGGATAGTTTCTAAATTATCAGAAACAAAATATAATACGTATAATAATTACTAAAAAGATAAATCATTAAAGCACAAGAGAGGAATAAATCTAACCTTATTTTATTACCAAGAGCTTCACACTTTAACCCAAGTAGACTGGAACTTATTTACACATAGATTAAAAGAAAGAAAAAGAGAAGAAGAGAGAGAAAGGAAATTGGAGGGAGGAGGAAATTCCTCAGAATTTCCCCTCCCCCGAAGTGTGTTTCAATTTGCAATTCAATTGCCTATTTATAGGCAAATTTGTTTCCAATGTGGCTACAGGAGCCACAATTATCAAACTTAACAATTAAATCTTAAACGTCATCCATGACGTTTTTTTATTTTCTTTTTCTTTTTTTTTCTTTTCTTTAAAATAATAATTGAGTAAATGCATAGCCGTGCGTCCAGTCATTTTTTTATTTTTAAGAGAAGTGGTCTTCATGAAAGTTGTAGGCCTGGATATTTACTTTAAAATGGCTTTAGTTTCAGTCCAAAATCATTCCTAGAACTGAAGATATGGTCCAATTACTGCAGAGTATTTAGACCCAGTTTCAGCTCCTCTATTTTGACTTCAAAGCCCAATATCACCTCCAAGTAGTCCGATTCTGGAAAATTGTTCAACATCAAAGTTGTAGGGAATTGTCTAAGCTTTCCTACAAGATCAAAATCACATCGATCAGATATTTGTAACTCAAGTTATAGCCAGTTTACTAAACATTGCCAAAGAGATAATTACGGTTAATTTATGTAATAATTTATTTAATTGTCCAATTCGGCTCAAAATCATAAAATGTGTCAAAACCAACTTAATTAAGCCTAATTGAACCTTAAGAAGCCTAGTGAGAGGATTACAAAATGTATAAAATACAGTGTTATCAAATTCTCTCACACTTAACTTTTGCACTCCTGAGCAAAACACAAAAGACAAAAACCAAGGAATAAAGAAAAACAACACAAACTCAAAAACTAAAAACTCTAAAGGATTCAATGACTCAAGAGAGTAACTAGACAATCAAGGGATCAAAACAGTCATGAGGTAACATTTCTTCGCATCTCAAACCAATAAACAAGGAAACTTCAGTTGAAAAGAATGAATCAAGAATGATAGATCTTCATAAGATTCACTCTCAATCCCTCAAGTGTTTAAAAGGTAAGTATTTCACTCAATTCAACCCATGAAAATTACACTACCATAAGCTTGCTTATCTTCTACTTCTCCACTACTCAAAACACATGCACACACAAATCATGAGGACTTTATTCAAGGTTGTAATGAGGTCAAGGTAAAGGAGGAGGTAATATGGATATGACAAGTTAAACACCGGAAAATAAAAGAACATGAGAGCTGAGTTCAATTAACAAACATGAAAGTTCATCCCAACTCCACCTAATATAAATTCCCTTTACATATTCTTTTCTTTTCCTTTATTACCTTGTTGACCCTCTTCTTTTTACATTTTTTTATTTTAATTTTTTTATTGATTTTTTTTTTTTTACAAAAAGAACATCATATATACATTTTTTTTAACCATTCTACACACACACCCCCACACTTGTTCAAGAACTCATCGAATAACAAAACTAATGTTCTCTTATTCCCTAAGGTCAAGTAAGAACATGGTTTTTCATTTAAGGCACATAATGAATTCGAAACAAAGAATAGTCAAATAAGCTCAAAGGGGTTAAGCAAAGGAAAATATGCAAGGTTGGCTGTTTTGTCAAAGTAGTTAATTCAAGAAAATACCTCAATCATTTTTATGTATGCATATGAAAATATAGTCTCAAAAAGAATCAAAGCAAGTTCTAAAGTAACAATTCCATGAGTGAAATTCACTCAAGAAAGAATAGAATGGTACAAATGTTCAATCCATTCATCAATAGGCTCAAAATCTCACAAGGCATAATTCTATCATTCTCAGTCCACCAATTCAACATCCATAACCAAGCATGTGAATTTTAAGAAAGAAGACAATTTACTCAATCATGCAAATTTTTCTGAATTTGAATTGCTACTTCCACACAAACTAGTTGTCTACCCCAACTAAGATGCATCTCAAGAGTAAAATTTACTCCTTACTCTGTCATCCTTAACTGGTTTAGTAGTTATTGACAAACATATAAACACAACAAACATATTAATACACACAATTCCTAAAAAAATTTTTGGGTTTTTTTTTACACAACTCTACACACAACAAACATAAATACACTTACTATTTTTTTTATACATTTTTTTTACACAACTATCCTTCCCCCAACTAGATCACAACATTATCCTCAATGTTAAAAAATAGAAAGGAAAAAGATAGAAGATAGTACCTGTTACCGCAATTACTGAAAAGAGAAACTTCACACAAATATAAACAGAAACAAAATACGATGAACAAAACCAAAGCTTGTAATTATTTAAATAATTGGAGTGTCTGAACTGGCTTATTTTTCTTACTGCTTCCCGCAACATTTCTTTCTAACCAATCTATCTGAGCTGCTACTGGATCAGGGCTGTCATAAGAAGAAGATATACAAGAAAATATATACATGTAGTTGTGATTGTGGCTCACATCTTCCTCTGGTTTTACGTCCAGTAACGGCTTAAACGCTTTCTAAGAGTCGAGGATAAGCTTCCCATCCAATTTTCTTATAAATTGACAAACAGGGTCTTTTTGAGTCAGATTCCCAAGACTGTAACACGCTTACTCGCCTTTGAAGAGATTCCACAAATTAATAAATTCACACTGCACAAATTCATAAGAATGCGTCTCAATAGTCAAAAAGATTTCACCTAATGACTCCTTACTCAGGCCATTCTTTAATGAAAAATATTTTATCTTTTTTTTTATTTGCAGAAACCATCCACAAAGAACAATTTCGCTTGTTACAAGAAAAATTGACAATTTTGGCAAACCAAGACATGAAATTAAAAATTCATCAAAGAAGAAAAAAAAATCATTGATAGGTGTAATTTAAAAAAAAAGTGAGCCTATTGTAAGTATGGACAAAACATTTTTGGCTCATTTTGAATTCTTGAAGCAACACAATCCACCGTATCAACCTAGGTGTACAAAAACTTGTTGAGAAAATCGACGAGTGACCAAAAGGTCAAAATAAAGTTGACTATTTAAAAAGAAAAGAAAAACAAACACTAAGACACACGAAATTGAGAAGAAAAAAAAAGAAAACAAAGTTTTTTTTATTTTTTTGTATTTTTTTTTGTATTTTTTTTTTGAAATGAAAACACATGAAATTAGAATACTATGGATCAGACTTCACTTGATTCAATAATCTATCATAGACAATAGAGTAGCTTTGGGACCTTCCTTCTAATCAATTTCTAATCATTCAATTGATGGGGAGAATCAATAATTTAAAAACACTTAAAGGCATGACTTTTACTTTATGGATTCTCATGGAAAAATATTACAGTTCTCCCACACAACCTATAACCTCCATTCCTAGATGATTATAAATCATGGCACTTTATTATTTATGGTCTAGGTCATATGCAAACATTTCGGGTTACACATATATCCACTAGATCAATTTATGAGTGGCCAATTCATAAAAGCATTATGAACCATAATAGGCACTCAAATTGAGTAGAAAAGAAATTGATTAAAATTCCAATCTTAATACATGTCAATTGAATCAAGTTACGTTTTCACCCTAAAAACACACAAGACAAAAGAAAAGAAAAAATAAGAAAAATAAATTTTACAAAGGTGTGGAATAAACCAACCACCAAATAAAAAATTAAAAATAGTGTGGTAGAAACCAACCACCAAATATAAAAAAAATAACAAAGGTGGGGTAATAAACCAACCACCAAATATATATATTAACACTTAGTAAATAAATATTAACAAAAGTGTGGTATAAACCAACCACCAAATAAGTTAATAAGCAAAAATAAAAAATAAAAAAAAAAGTTAGTATGCGAGATAAATTAAAATGTTAGAAGCGGGTAAAATAAAAAGTTAGATAGTTAGTAAGAAAGTTAGTAAGTTAGTAAACAAAAATAAATGATAAAAAAAAAATAACAAAAATAAATGACACAAAATAAATGACACAAAATAATAAAGTGCAGAAAAATAATATACGAAAAAATAAAGTGCAAAAAGTAAATTTAAAATATGAAAACGGAGAATCGGCAAGTCGATTTTTTGCTCCATGAGAGAGAAAAAGAAAGAAGAAAGATTATTTCATTAATGATTAAAGATCATAGAGAAATTAGGGAGAGTTTCCCCCACTAAGTTAGTACATTAGTAGTAAAAGGGAGAATTTCCCCACTATTAATATGTACAAGAATTAAAAGGGAGAGATTTCCCCCACAAAATTAGTATATACAAAAATTAAAAGGGAGAGGTACCCCTACTATACAGAAATTAAAAGGAAGAATTACCCCCACTGTTAATATATACAAAAAATTAAAAGGGAGATTTTCCCCCACAAAGTTAGTATGTACAGAAAATAAAAGGGAGAGTTTCCCCCACTAAGTTAATATGTACAGAAAAAATAAAAGGCTTTTTTTTCATTTTTTTATTATTTTTGTTTTTTTTTATTTCTTTCACGTGGGACAGCCTTGTCCACCAAAATTTTTTTTTTTGGTGTGACCACCTTTTTCATTATTTTTAAAGGGAGGGACAACCTTGTCCCCATTATTAATATTTTTATTTTTTTGTCCTTTATGTTTTTTTTAATTATTTTTTTGGTTTTTTTTTTGTGTCACGGGTGTGACCACCTTATCTTTTTTTTTTTGGTATTTTTTAATTTTTGTTTTTTTAATATATAAACTTTTTTTACTTTTTATTTTTTTTACTTTTTTACTATTCACACATCTTTTTCTTTTAATTTTATTATTATTTTTTTATATATTATTAAAAAATATTTTTTTACTTTTTTACTATTCATAATATTCACATATTATTTACACACTATTCACATTTTACTATGTACAAAAATATTTACACCAAAAATTTATTCTTCAAAACAAGTCCTCAACAATCTGCAAAAACTTGATGCACACTTTTTAATTGTCACATTTGCAAACCCAAGTGCAGGTTGTCTCAAGTAATAAATTTCTCGGTGAGTCCGAGGTCGATCCACAGGGAATTGTTGAAGATTAAGGTGAAGTAAATATTTTGTGACTACGGTAAAAATTATTTACTTGGGTAAAAAGATCCACTCTTGGTAAATAAAGGAAAGGTAAGATTAACTCCTTTTATAACTCAATTAGAATCCTCGCAAAATGGAGGTTCCAATCGAAAAATACAATGTTAAAAGTCCATTAAAATAATATACGTAATTATATTATGTTTCTTTTAATCATCTATTAATACCACCACTCATAAATGGGATCAAGCATTTACTGTGCCAATATTTTGTCTACAATAAATCAAGATCTCCACTTTACAAAGAGAGTTTCTAACACCACCACTTGTAAATGGGTTAAAGCATTCATTGTGCCAATCTCTTGTCTACAACAAATCAAGAACTCCACTTTACAAGGAGGGTTTCTAAATTGATTGGAAACAAAATACAATACGAAATAAAATAATATACGTAATTATATTATATTTCCTTTAATTATTACCACCACTTGTAAATGGGTTAAAGCATTTACTGTGCCAATATTTTGTCTACAATAAATCAAGAACTCCTCTTTACAAGGGTAGTTTCTAAATTATCAGAAACAAAATATAATACGTATAATAATTACTAAAAAGATAAATCATTAAAGCACAAGAGAGGAATAAATCTAACCTTATTTTATTACCAAGAGCTTCACACTTTAGCCAAAGTAGACTGGAACTTATTTACACATAGACTAAAAGAAAGAAAAAGAGAAAAAGAGAGAGAAAGGAAATTGGAGGGAGGAGGAAATTCCTCATAATTTCCCCTCCCCCGAAGTGTGTTTCAATTTGCAATTCAATTGCCTATTTATAGGCAAATTTGTTTCCATTGTGGCTACAGGAGCCACAATTATCAAACTTAACAATTAAGTCTTAAACGTCATCCATGACGTTTTTTATTTTCTTTTTCTTTTTTTTTTAAAATAATAATTGAGTAAATGCACAGCCGTGCGTCCAATCATTTTTTCATTTTTGAGAGAAGTGGTCTTCATGAAAGTTGTAGGCCTGGATATTTACTTTAAAATGGCTTTGGTTTCAGTCCAAAATCATTCCTAGAACTCAAGATATGGTCCAATTACTGCAGAGTGTTTAGACCCGGTTTCAGCTCCTCTATTTTGACTTCAAAGCCCAATATCACCTCCAAGGAGTCCGATTCTGGAAAAGTGTTCAACATCAAAGTTGTAGGGAATTGTCTAAGCTTTCCTACAAGACCAAAATCACATCGATCAGATATTTGTAACTCAAGTTATAGCCAGTTTACTAAACATTGCCAAAGAGATAATTACGGTTAATTTATGCAATAATTTATTTAATTGTCCAATTCGGCTCAAAATCATAAAATGTGTCAAAACCAACTTAATTAAGCCTAATTGAACCCTAAGAAGCCTAGTGAGAGGATTACAAAATGTATAAAATACAGTGTTATCATTTTCCTTTGTCATGTAATTCACATATTAAAATATACACAATTCATCATGCGTCATAAACACATACTAAAACATGTTATCAAAGCAATAAACATCTCAATCACTAAAAAATCATAAATATGGAAAGCTCTTAAACAAACAAGTGAAATAATCTTTATGGATTTTTTACCACACACACATCCATTCCTCACCACCAACACATGGTTGATGAGGGTAATCTCCTTCTTACCTCTTGGAGAAACCTCCAAAGCTCCTTGTTTTGCTTCTTGTACAAGTCCTTCACCACCAAAAGCTTTCTTAAATATCAAAGTAAACATACATAATGAATATCTAAGACTTGAATAAGAAAACCATGGATCAAAACATGGTTTAGAACTTTAAATATAAGATCTAGAAAAGAATATCAAGAACTTCACCCTTTACCCTTCAAACTTAGATCTTAGGAAAAGTACTTGAAGATAGATGATTAAGAGAAAGTCTTCAACATGAAAGTTGCTTAGAATAAGGTAAGAATTCAAGAAACAAGGTTGGTTGAAATTATTGAAGAGTGGAGGTATGAACTAGGCCTCATGGTCGTGAGCTTGGGGAAGAGAAATGAGAGAAAATTTGTGAAGCTTTGGCTTAGGAAATGTTAAAGATGATTAATGAAATGAAATTAACATTTTCCTATAGCCATTTTAGTCTTCAAAACCGTGGCCTCCCCCCCTTGTACACTTAGGAGTTGTCCAAATACATTAGCCACCATTTTAGGCTTCAAGAGCCATTGATTAAATCAATGGTTGATGTTTGGTAGAAGCTTCCAAGTGATATGATCAAATCTAAGCCATTGGATCCTCTTCTCCATGAAATCCTAGCCATAAGATGCATCTTCAAAAATGGAGGGTCAAGATCTTCTCTACACACTTTCTATCCAATGGTCACAAATGGTCCTAGCCACTTTGTGAGACTAATCTCCACCGTAGATTAAATCAACGGTGGATATCCAAAGCCTTCCTTATTAAGCTTGTATTTACAACCATTGATTAGATCAATGGTGAACATCCAAAGCTTCCTAACTAAGTTTACTCCTACACCATTGATTAAATCAATGATGATCATCCAAAGCTTCTTCATTAAGTTTGTTTCTCAACCGTTGATTAGATCAATGGTTGATGTTCAAAACTAAGTCTTCTTATCCAAGGGTGCAAATCAAAGTCAAGCCCTCTTTGTTGACTAATTTCTATTGGTTTATCTTATTTCTATAACCTTCTAATTGGTTCATCAAATGAAGGCTAGATTCTAATTGGTTTACCCTACAGACATAATTTTACGGTATTTTTATTGCTCGATAATTAAATATAGTACAAAACACAAGAAAAGAAAATTTCAAAAATTGTTTCCGATTTCGGGTTTAGTAAGATCCCCCGATCTCGGCTTGACAATCCGAAACTTTCTGGTTCAGGAAAAATTTTATTTTTCCGACCCGCCTCAAGTCTACCCCGGGCCTACACACAACTCAAAATAATACTAAAATAATTAAAAACTCAGAAAGTTCTACAAAAATTTACAAAAATCATAAAAATTATAAAACTCATATATTTTTAGGAAAAATGAAATTCAGACATACGCTTTTCAAGATAATATTAAAATATCAAAATAATATTAAAATATTCAAAATAATTAAAAATTCCCAAAAATTCACAAAAACTCTTACAAATTACAAAACTCATTTATTTCAAGAAAAATAAAAAATCAGGGTGTTACAAGCTCAACTCAACTCAATAAGGAATAGTCCAACTCAAAACTCGACTTGAGTTCGATATGAATCATTTTTGTAGCTCGAGTTTAGCCCGAATAATGTTCGTAAACTATTTGGTTTGCCTTGTCAGCTCAAATTGAATGAACCAAATATCAAAATAAGATAATATAAATCAAACGATTCAAGCGAACTCGTGAGCCTGATTCATTAATTAGGTTCATAACTCAAATTTCATTTTAAACAAATATCATAAGTCAACAAATATTCTATATATCTTTTCTCATACTTTTTATTTTTGAAATATTTTTAAATATAAAACATTATATATATATATATATATATATATATATGAAAACATATCGGGTAAGAGGAGTATTTATTGTAAGAGGTGAGAGGAGTGAATTTTGACCATTGGATCTTACATGAATGGTCAAGATTAGAATATAAATGCATGTGACTTTTTTAAGTGGTCACATGACCTTTAAGTAATTTTTAATCTTGACCATCCATGTATGATTTTATGTTCTAGATTTACTCCTCTCACTAAATATCCTCGTATATATATATATATATATATATATTCAAGCTAGTTCATGAATTAAATGAATTGAGCAGTGTTTGGCTCAATTTCAGCTCGTTTATTTAACAAGCTCAAATTTGAGCTCAAGTTCAACTCATTCGGTTCATGAACCAAGTTTATCAAACTAATTAATGAATCGAGTCTTGAACTACTAACAAATTGATTTGGTTCATTGCCACCTTTTTTATATAATGCCTAGGTTCATTGTATTATATAAATATAGTAATTAGGTCAAAATGTATTTACTCATTCAATATGAATACATAGTCTGTGAGGCAGTTGATACACACGATTTTTCAGCATATGCTTCTCTGCTTTCTCTTTCTCTACATGGTATATAGAGCCTAAAGAGAGGTAGCCCTAACACCGTGTATGCCCAGTGGACCCACTGCCCTATGGTGAAAATCAATTTTTTTTGGGCAACCGTGTTTCAACTCTGATTTGCTAGTCTCCCTCTTTATTGTCACTTTCTTGTAGAACTAATCTCCCACATTGTTGTTTGTCGCCATCAATCCCCGTCTGCCACCAGGAACCCACTTTCTAGCAACCTTTTCGACTAACAACCCCACCACTAGACTCGTCGATCTCTAATCAATCATCCCCCCAAAGACCCATCCTGAATAGCATAACCACCTGCTTACACCTGCGTACTCTAGGTTCTACAACTTGCCTAACAACCAACTTTTCAGTTGTGCGTGGTGGCGCGTCTGGTAACGTCTTTGGTCTCCATCTAGTATACTTGACTCACCCTTCCCTCCACTCTCTAGATTTAGTCTTACCTCCTCTGTCCATGGCCTAAGTTAAGGAATAAATGATAGTTGTCGAGAAAATCAAATTAAATAAATTTATAAACTGATTCACCAAAATACTTGTAGTATAAGGCACAACCAGGTCGAGCCCTTAGATCATTCTAATCAAGCAATCAAATTAAGAGGTTAACATGGGGAAAAAGGGTTGCAAAATTAATTAACAAAAAGTAATTAAAAATTATAAATAGAATTAAGTAAACAACCTATCCAAGGAAATCAACTAATCTTGAATATAATCTATCATTGATCACTAGGAATCCATTTAATTGCTAATCAAATTCTTGGTCTTAGATCACATCAAGAAGGCTTAAGATGATCTATGAATTCTCTACTAGATAAGCATCCAAAATTTAATTAATCAAGGTTAAATGAATCAAGCATCCATCCAATCCTAAATTAATCTAAAACCCAGAATTCAACCAAGCTTAACAAACAACATCCAAGAAGCCTTTGACGCATTGTTTAGTCTCTATAATCCTCATCAAACACGTGGTAATTATGCAATTATTGTTAGTCATGCCAACCATTACCCAAGAGGGGGTGAATTGGGTATTAAAAAACTTTTCGCAAATGCTCTTAAAATAAATACAAATATTTAAGCTATTAAATAAAAGAGAAAGAATTGCGAGATGAAGAAAGAAACCTTTAAGAATCTGTAAATAAATAAATGTACAATAATATAAAATTGTATAAATAAATGTGCAATAATATAAAATTACGTAAAATAAAGATTGCACAAAATAAAGAGATAAAGAGAAGAAGAGCAGACACGATATTTATCCTGGTTCGACCACCAACCACTTGTGGTCTACGTCCAGTCCCCGAAACACAGTTCGAGATTTTTCACTATATGTACAAGCTTCAATAGGTGCTTGCAACCGTTACATGAAAGAGCACTTTTCACACACAGGGAAACTCTACCCTTGTGCTAAAGTCTCAGCCTGCAGGGATACCTCACCCTTATACAAACCTTGAAGGATACCTCACCCTCAATACAGAAGAACAGAGAATATAGATGAAGAGAAACTCTCACTCAGAGTAAATAATACAATTTGAAGCTCTATGAAGCTCTCTAAGGATATCTCAAATTTTGGCTAAAAAGAGCACAGAAATTTGGTAAAATATGTATCACAAAATAAAGCAAGAAGGAATCATTTCAGATAAATGGGTGTGTTTCAAAGATGTCCCAAAAACATGTATTTATAGTGGTATAAGAAAAAGAGCCGTTGGGTATAAATTAATATCACATTTAAAGCTTCTGAAAATAGCCGTTGCGTAGAACTGGATCGTGTTTATTCGAATAAAATGAAGTCCTATTCGAATAAATCACTGTTAACACATTAGGAAGTGTTTTCAGAAACCTTTTATTCGAATAAACATTTGGTTATTCGAATAAACGTTTAGTTATTCGAATAAAACGTTAAAAACACGTTCAGTAACATATTTTGGGTCATGTTATTCGAATAAAAGTTTGGTTATTCGAATAAAACGTTAAAAACACGTTTTGCAACATTTTCTGAGTCAAGTTATTCGAATAACCCTTTGGTTATTCGAATAAACTAGTAAAAATTTGTTCTGGTATGATTTCTGTGGTGTGTTATTCGAATAACACACCATTTATTCGAATAAACCACTCAGCTTTTGAAAACTGACTTTAAGTGATCATAACTTCTTCATTTCTTATCTGTTTAAAGCAAATGACCAGTCATTGGAAAGATCTTTGAGTCTATTTTCAAATGAAAGAAGTTTCAAAACAAAACTCAAAGTATTTTGAAAGATATGATTAAAATAGTGACCAAAGGTCAGTTTTGCAAAACTCAAACTTTGCTATTTTTCATAAATTTGAACTACCACCATAAATAACTTTTCAAAACTTATTTGTTGGGTATTTTATCATAGGAAAACCATTTGTAAAAACATATTTGAGATATCCATAAGGCTTCGTACATAAAGACACTAAGTCCTATAAGCTATACCATTTAATCTTCCTTTGGACTTGGTCTTTGACATGACTTTGATGTTTATCAATACCTTCATGAAATAGGCATTCACATTCTCCTTTGTGTTGAGCTTAATTGAGATCTTTTGCTTTCTTGTTGCAAGCTCACTATTAGTACTTGGACTATCCTATAAAGTATCACTCACTTAAACAAGCATAGTTAGTCCAAAAAATATAATTTAATATCTTCATATGCATAAATCATAAATATATAGCTTTAGTTAGTTTAACATGCATATAAGACATTCATAGACACATCCAAATAAGATATTTATTAAATATTAATGGATATGCTCTATATAGAATGCAACAAAGAGTATAAGCAAGATATTCTTTTTGTCTTGTATTTGTCATCATCAAAACTTAACATATAAAACCATTTGAGGCAAACTTATTTCCACAATCTCCCCCTTTTTGATGATGACAAATCACCAAAGAAAAATATATTGAGCAATATACAAGAATTGATATTTATGTAAGCATATCAAGCAATTGAGCACAAGAACATATTTTTCTTTCTAATTTTCTCTCCCCCTATTTGACATCAACAAAAAGGCTTAGGAAGGAAAGATAATAATTTTCTTTCCCCTTATAGATAAAACTCATGTTGTCAAAGAGAAGAAACGATCATGCTTTCAAGATATATAAGATTATTCATACAATGCTTGTCATATTTTTGTATGTCAACATTTAGCATATGATAACAATAAAACACTTTATGTAATCAACCAAGGATGTAAGGCAAGAGATATAAACAACTTAAGAGCTAAACTCCCCCTCAAAATATGCATATTATCAAAATAAAGTAAGGGCAAATATATTTATTCTTAATCCAAAATTTTAAGACTTCTCCCTCTTTCAAAAAGAATTTTATAAGAGCAGCATTTTAGAAAGGTAGAGATGTTTTTAAAAAAAAACCATATATTCCTTGGAAGCATCTAGTTATTTAAGATTAATTCATCAACAAGTATCATACAATTCATAACATATAGAATACCATAAAAGCTAAGGGATAGAGATACTTATTGAATCATATAAAGAGTGATGCTCCTTCTTTATTGGTCCTTTAACTTTGAGCTTTCTTCCTTTGAATTCTACATTCCATTGCGCTAGAAGAAAGTATTCTTTATCTTCCTCTTCATTTGAATTCCATTCAGCTTTTCTCATTTATCCACATATGCTTGTATGTAAAAAAAATCTGATGGCTATATTTGAAATACATAGAGAGACTTGCAAAGCTAACTTTAAAAGTCCTCTAAAACATAGGTTAGCATCAAATATCATTTAATCTCATTTACAAGCATAAATTAGGTTGATATATAATTTAAAGCATGTATCACATTATCAACCTTGCAATATTAGTTCTAACAAGAATGCATGAAGCACATATGCACTTTGAAAAAATTGTTTAAGCATTTTAAGGCATGATTAAAGTTTATCAAGAAATACATGATCAACATCAAAACTTATATAAGCATTTTGGGGCAAACAATGATCATGTTAGGCATGTAATATCAAGTAAGGAATTTTAGTACTCACACATGCTAAGAACAAAAAGTTCCTTATTATAATGAAAGAATTGAAAAGCCATGGAGCTGTAACTTTTGAAATTATTTACTTCTTGTTTTCAAAATTTAACATATCAAACAAGAAGACATGTAACATTTTACTTTCCAATCTCCAAGTAAGTATATAAGACAATTAGGCATCAAAGAGAAGGGATTAGAATGACTTTTGAGAATGTGAATTTTCATATTTAAACAAAGAGAATTGATCACAAGCTTAATAACAAAGATATTATCATAGCATGTCATTCCAAGCAAAAAATGTATGCATATCTAGCATGTTAGCATATGTAGAGATACTTTCAAGATATAATGCTAGAAAAGCACAACTTAAAACATGTTAAGGCATAAAAACAAATTTCTACTTATCCAAATATCACATGATATCAAATTTAAAGCATAAATAAGGATTGATATCACCAGAAGTGTAGTCTTTGAATTTTTGTAGACGACTCTCACTTCCAAGCTTCAAGTTTTCACGAGGGAATAGATATTCTTTGCACCCCTTTCAAAAGTTGAATTCTTTTACTATCCTCAACTTGAATAAGCTTATTCCATTTAAATGCTTGCTTGAGGTAGTTATCACCCTACAACACAATTCAAAGAATTTTCTTTTGTATCCATCAATTTTGGATCCATAGAGGTTAGTTATTATGCCAAACTCATTAACAAATAAGCATTTAAAATAATAAATAAGTTCACAATGGCAACAGATATTTCATGATCAATCAAGCTAATTATATATAAGCATCAAAAGAATTTCACATGTATTAACGAAACGTAGCAGAACCTTTTGTTTTTAAAAAAGAAACGTGATTATTCGAATAAAAAAGGTTTTATTCGAATAGATGAGCAGGGAAGGCCAATCGTTTTGGCCATATACCAGGTTTTATTCGAATAACTTAAAAGTTATTCGAATAGACAGAGAGCATACATAAAAGACTGAGAAAACAAATCTCAGGTTATTCGAATAGAGTGAATGTTATTTGAATAGACAGAGATCAGTCAAATAAGACTGATGAAATAAGCTTCTGCTTATTCGAATAAGCTTGAATTTATTCGAATAGACAGAGATAGCAGTAAACACTGAACTGATATAGGAGTCAGTTTATTCGAATAAACTTAGTTTTATTCGAATAAAACTATTAAAAAGCACAGTAAAGCATACGTTCAGAGACTCAAGACAAAGTATATATTCATGTGATTAAAAAGAAATAATATTCAGCAATAAAACATGCAATTATATATTGGATTGATCAAAAACTCAAGTTCAAGGATATTATTATTTCAAATAAGAAGTGTATTTTCAGATTATAAGGCTAGAAAAGCATAATAAAAGGTTTCACTTATCCGGAAATTGTAAGTCCAAACTTCACGGAGACAAGGAAGAGAGCTTGAAATTATTTCTGGTTTTTGTACTTGCAGCAACCACTTTCAAGATGTCAAAGTCAGCTCTTGGCCTTCAAGCACACCTACAACACACTTTAATTTTTGATTTTTGGTACCCAAATTTTCTTGAGTCCTTGTGTGTTAGTTTTTGGCTATTAATCTATTATGCTCTCATAAAGATCGATTTTTCCATAATATATAAATTGAGCACAATAAATTAAATAATCATTTTTTATTAAGCATATAATCGATAACATGCTTGCTTTCATGATACATAGACAGTTTTAAAGCATATAAAGCATACATAAGCATTATAGAACTTTATGTACCAAGATATAACAAATTAATGAATTTTAATATAATAAGAATGAACATAATCATGTGTTAAATATAATATTCAAATTTTATCAAATACACATGATTCTATCCTCTACCTAAGGCCTACAAGGAATATACCTCAAATTTATTGACTTTGCATGTAAATGCTCATGAGAGGTAAAAACTGTTGATACCTTGGCCTTGGTAAACAAGGGAACTCTTTTCCTTACCCATTGCTTCTCTTTTGGTGTTTTGAACTTTGCAAGTTCTATATTTTGTACTTGAGAAGCTTTGGTTGAAATCATCTTCCTTCTTTGACTAAAATCTCTTTCATTAGGCTTTGGAAGCGCTCTTCGTGATGATTCCTCTTTCCTTTGACTAATAAGTCCATCCTTTTGAGAAATTTTCTGCATAATTGAAACACTAGGAGGACATTTTGGTACCCACTTCATTTTGGGTCCTTGAATGTTAGTATTAGGGCCTTTAGGATTTTTCGGAACCCATACCATACAATTTCTCATATAATGATTTCTTCTATAATTGCAATAATGAGAAATATATCCTAGATGACCACAAAAATTACAAACAATTGAATTTAATGATGGCTTAATCATTTGAATATCATTTTTAAAAAACTTAAGCCTTTCGTTATTTTTATATTCTAAATCATTTTTGCCATAAGCCTTACTTGAATTTTCACATGAAATAACACTCATTTTATTCTCATTAACAAGTATAGAATTTAAGCAATTACAACCATTTGCTTTGGCAAATTCAGAATATAAGTCCTCAACTTGATTTTCTAAATTAATGCATTTTTCACAAGAAGATGAGGTTTCGTATTTCAAAGGCATTTCCTCATTAAGAAAAGTATATTCATTTTTTAAAGTCTCAATTTCATTTTCAATAGAGGAAATATTTTCCAAAGACGATAAGTTTTTCTTTTCTAAATTTAACAAACCATCATACAATTCATTATATGTACTTTGCAACTCATCATAGGAAGGACTATAATTTAGTTTAGAATTATTTACCTCAAAGTCCTTTTTAGCCATATAGGAAGTAGTCTCAATTTCTAGTATACTTGGCTCTTTAAGGGAATCACCTTCTTCCTCATCAATTTTATTTTGCTTTGTCTCTTCTTCGAATTGAGCACCATCGTCACCAAGAGACATTTGGCTTGCTTCAGTAATTTGAACATCTCTTTTAGCATGCATTTCATGACAGGCTTCCTTCAATGACTTTTGCTCTTCTTGCTTTCTATATGCAACTTTATGCACAAAATCATCGTTAGCAAGATAAATAGCATTAAGAGCATCCCATATATCTTTAGCACAAGAACAATTTTTAATTTCAGCATAAGTATCATCATTTAAACAACTTCTCAAAATTTGCATAGCTCTAATATTCAAAGAAAAACATTTTTTGTCAAAACTATTCCACGTTTGTTTTGATTTGTAAATAAATCCATTTAGCACAACATCCCATAAATCTAAATTAATTGATTGCATATAAAACTCTATTCTAACTTTTCAATAAACAAAATGCACACCATCAAAGAATGGTGGTTTATCAATTTCAAAACCTTCCATTTTGAAAAACTTTCAAGGTTGCTCACAAGTAAGGATCTTTAACTCTAAGCGGTTAAGCTTTTACCAGAGCACGAAGCTCTGATACCACTTGTTAGTCATGGCAACCATTACCCAAGAGGGGGGTGAATTGGGTATTAAAAAACTTTTCGCAAATGCTCTTAAAATAAATACAAATATTTAAGCTATTAAATAAAAGAGAAAGAATTGCGAGATGAAGAAAGAAACCTTTAAGAATCTGTAAATAAATAAATGTACAATAATATAAAATTATATAAATAAATATGCAATAATATAAAATTACGTAAAATAAAGATTGCACAAAATAAAGAGATAAAGAGAAGAAGAAGCGGACACGATATTTATCCTGGTTCGACCACCAACCACTTGTGGTCTACGTCCATCCCCGAAACACAGATTCGAGATTTTTCACTATATGTACAAGCTTCAATAGGTGCTTGCAACCGTTACATGAAAGAGCACTTTTCACACACAGGAAACTCTACCCTTGTGCTAAAGTCTCACCTTAGGGATACCTCACCCTTATACAAACCTTGAAGGATACCTCACCCTCAATACGTAAGAACAGAGAATATAGATGAAGAGAAACTCTCACTCGAGTAAATAATACAATTTGAAGCTCTATGAAGCTCTCTAAGGATATCTCAAATTTTGGCTAAAAAGAGCACGTAAATTTGGTAAAATATGTATCACAAAATAAAGCAAGAAGGAATCATTTCGAGATAAATGGATGTGTTTCAAAGATGTCCCAAAACATGTATTTATAGTGGTATAAGAAAAAGAGTCGTGGGTATAAATTAATATCACATTTAAAGCTTCAAAAATAGCCATTGCGTAGAACTGATCGTGTTTATTCGAATAAAATGAAGTCCTATTCGAATAAATCATCATAACACATTAGGAAGTGTTTTCAAACCTTTTATTCGAATAAACATTTGGTTATTCGAATAAACGTTAGTTATTCGAATAAAACGTTAAAAACACGTTCAAGAACATATTTTGGGTCATGTTATTCAATAAAAGTTTGGTTATTCGAATAAAACGTTAAAAACACGTTTTGCAACATTTTCTCGAGTCAAGTTATTCAATAACCCTTTGGTTATTCGAATAAACCAAGTAAAAATTTGTTCGTATGATTTACGTGGTGTGTTATTCGAATAACACACCATTTATTCGAATAAACCACTCGACTTTTGAAAACTGACTTTAAGTGATCATAACTTCTTCATTTCTTATCTGTTTAAAGCAAATGACCAGTCATTGGAAAGATCTTTGAGTCTATTTTCAAATGAAAGAAGTTTCAAAACAAAACTCAAAGTATTTTGAAAGATATGATTAAAATAGTGACCAAAGGTCAGTTTTGCAAAACTCAAACTTTGCTATTTTTCATAAATTTGAACTACCACCATAAATAACTTTTCAAAACTTATTTGTTGGGTATTTTATCATAGGAAAACCATATGTAAAAACATATTTGAGATATCCATAAGGCTTCATACATAAAGACACTAAGTCCTATAAGCTATACCATTTAATCTTCCTTTGGACTTGGTCTTTGACATGACTTTGATGTTTATCAATACCTTCATGAAATAGGCATTCACATTCTCCTTTGTGTTGAGCTTAATTGAGATCTTTTGCTTTCTTGTTGCAAGCTCACTATTAGTACTTGGACTATCCTATAAAGTATCACTCACTTAAACAAGCATAGTTAGTCCAAAAAATATAATTTAATATCTTCATATGCATAAATCATAAATATATAGCTTTAGCTAGTTTAACATGCATATAAGACATTCATAGATACATCCAAATAAGATATTTATTAAATATTAATGGATATGCTCTATATAGAATGCAACAAAGAGTATAAGCAAGATATTCTTTTTGTCTTGTATTTGTCATCATCAAAACTTAACATATAAAACCATTTGGGGCAAACTTATTTCCACAATTATCATATCAAAATCCAAATAAAATTAACCAATTTAATTCAGATTTAACAAAATAAAATAGGAACTTGATTAATAAGTAAAAAAGAAACTTGATTAACAAGTAAAAGATAAACTTGATCAACAAGTGAAAGAGAAACTTGACTAGTAAATTAAATGTAAAACAATCAAAACAAGATCTCAAAATTAAACATCAAGATTGTCAATCCCTAGGATTGATTTAAAAGGGTCTAGCCCTCCATGGATGGAAGGGAAAAATAGAAAAGAATGAAAACTAGAGAGAAAGGAGAAGAAGAAAGATGAAAAGAGGAAGTGCAAGCAAGAGTGGCTACGAGAAAATTAGGGTTGAGTTTCGTGGTTGTAACTTTTGCTTAAATAATTATCTCTAAAATTAAAAATTTAATTTTTCCTTAACTGATGATTAATCCTCTTCCTCTTAGCTTTAATTGGACACCTAATTCGCCTAATTTGGGCTTAGGATGAGAGAGTTATGCCCAAAACATTTTTAACAAGTCTCTGATCCTGTTAGCCGACTTCAAAGGTTGAAAACACCATCAAAACATCACAATTTTGATAAGTTGTCTTCGTAAGAAGTAAATATAGATGTCCTAGATTTCAAATGCCACTGGTTTCATGTCCATATCATACCTACAACCCAAGTTATGACCCAATCTTTGAAAATCATTTAGGTTCCAATGACAGCATCTCTGTTCTGACTTCAGGGCCCAATCCGACCCACTATACATCTGATTCATCTTTTAAGCTCTTCATCAAAGTTGTAGAGTTCTCTCTCATATTTTCTACAAGGTAAAATTCATAATTTTTAGATGTCTAGAACGGAAGTTATGCTCAAAATATAGAAATAGTGTAAAATTCTCATTCATACTGAAAAATACAATTAAGTCCAATTTAAACCCAAACTTATAAAATGTGGTCAAAACTAATCAATTAAGTATATAAGAGGTCTAAGAGACTAAATATGAGGGTTAACTAATATATGAAAATTGGGTTTATCAAATTCCCTCATACTTAGCTTTTGCACTCATTGGCAAAACTAGAAATTTAACATAGGGAACAAAGAACAATAACACAAACTCAAAAGTTAAGAACTCTAAAAGACTCACTTTTGAATGATGTTCAAGAATGTGAAAGGAGAGCAAGAAGAGCAACCAAAAATTCAAGGAATTAAAGCATTCATGAAGTAACAATTTCATGAGTGAAAATCACACAAGAAAGAAGAGAATGACACAAATATGCTCAATCTATTCATTAAAAGGCTCAAAGCATCACAAGGTATGTTTCTATCAAACTTTAATCTACCAATTGAATTTTCATTACTAAACTAGTAATCTCAAGATGAAAGACAATTTATTCACTTATGTTATCTCAATTTATGCATGCTCATAACTTTCACAAACTCAAAGTTTCATTGGAAAGCAATTAAAAACACAATTTCTTATATATATTTATTTATTTATTTTCAAAATAGAAAAATAGAATTGAAAAACAAAATAGAAACAGTAAAATTAAAAAAATAAAAATAGAAAACAGAATGTAAATTCCTTCCCCACACTTAAATCTTACATTGTCCTCAATATAAAACTTATAAAACATCAAATCATCAATAAATTTAAGACAAGTAAAATAAAGCAGAGAAGGAAGAAACATCCTTATCAAGTGATGTATATGGCCGCCTACAAGTGGACCTCCTCCACTATGCCTTCTTAAGCTCCCTCATAGAATTGCTTGAGGTGATGTCCATTGACCTTGAAAGCTTTGTTAGCTGCCTCACTTGTGATCTCCACTACACCATAAGGAAAAACCTTAGTGACTATAAAAGGACCTATCCACCTAGAACGGAGCTTGAGGCGAGAATTGTGAAGGACACTTTTTCACTAATCATAAATTCTTTTCTTGCAATCATCTTATCATGAAAGGCTTTGGTCTTCCCTTTATAGATACATGAGTTTTCATAAGCTTCTAACTGAATCCCTTCAAGTTCTTGGAGTTGAAGTTTTCTTTAGGATCCGGCTTGGTTTAAGTCAAGGTTGCACTTCTTTACTGCCCAATAGGCCTTGTGCTCAATCTCCATTAGAAGGTGGCAAGTCTTACCAAAGACTATCCTATAGGGAGACATGCCTAAAGGAGTCTTGAAAGCAGTCATATATGCCCACAATGCATCCTCAAGCCTCTTGCTCCAATATTTTCTATTCGGTTGGACTGTTCTTTCCAAGATTTGTTTCAACTCCCTGTTCAAAACTTTAGCTTGCCCATTGGTTTGTGGATGTTAGGGAGTCGAAACATTATGTATCACACCATATTTCTTCAACAACGCCTCTATGTTTTTATTACAGAAATAGGAGCCCTGGTCACTTATTATGGCTTTCAGAACTCCAAACCTGTAGAAAATGTGAGACCTGACAAAGTCTAAAACAACATGAGAATCATCAATCCGAGTGTCTTTTGCCTCCACCCACTTAGATACATAATCAACAGCTAACAAAATGTAAACAAAACAAAAAGAATTAGGAAAGGGGCCCATGAAGTCAATGCCCCATATATCAAATATCTCACAAAATAATAATGGTTGTTGAGGCATCTCATTCCTACAGGAAATGTTAACTGTTCATTGGCATTGTTCATAATTCTTACAATAATTGTAAGCATCATGAAACAAGGTGGGTCAATATAATCCAGAGTCTAAAATCTTCCTAGCAATGCGTTGTGGTCCAAAGTGACCATCATATGCAAGGGTATGACAAAAATGCAGAATAGACTGAAACTCATAATTAGGCACACAACGTCTAATCACTTGGTCACTACATAGTCTCCACATATAAGGATCATCCCATATATAATATTTAGACTCACTCTTAAGCCTATCAATATGATGCTTTTTAAAATAACCAAGTAACTCAAGTGTAACTAAATAATTCACTAAATCAGTATACCAAGGGTCCTTACCTCGCAGCTGAAATAGAAGCTCATTTAAGAAGGTTTCTCAGATAGGAAAAGTGTCCACTTCCTGTGGGATTTGACACTCAGATGATCTGCAGCCAAGTTCTCGGCTCCACTCTTATCTCTAATCTCAATGTCAAACTCCTGTAAGAGAAACATCCACCGAATGAGTCTAGGCTTCGCCTCGAGCTTCTTCAGGAAGAACTTCATGGCTGCATGATTAGAGAAAACAATAACTTTAGTGCCCAACAAATAGGAACGAAATTTATCTAAAGCAAAAACAACTTCTAAAAGCTCATTTTCAGTGGTGGGGTAATTGGCTTGGGTAAAATCCAAAGTATGAGAAGCATAAGATATCACATGAGGTTGCTTTCCAGCTCATTAAGAAAGGCTGGTGCCAACTGCAAAGTTGGAGGTGTCACACATTAACTCAAAAGGAAGCTCCCAATTTGGCACCTAAAAAATGGGATAAGAGGTCAAGTTCTTCTTCAATTGATCGAAAGCCTTTTTGCAATGCCCATAAAATTTGAACTCGACTTTGTTTTGAAGAAGCTTGAACAATGGAAGCGAAATTTTGCTAAAGTCCCTGATGAAACGCCTGTAGAACCCTGCATAACTAAAAAAGGAATGCACTTCCCGCACATAAGTGGGGTAGGGTAAAGAGGCAATAACATTGATCTTTGCTCTATCTACTTCAATACCTTTGCTAGAAAATACATGCCCTAAGACTATGCCTTATTCTACCATGAAATGAAATTTTTCAAAATTCATAACAAGATGTGTCTTAATGCACCTATCAAGCACCCTGGCAAGGTTATCTAAACATGCATCAAAAGAAGATCCATAAACTGTGAAGTGATTACACCTAAAGAATAATGCGATAATTGTAGCACAACTTTGGGGTGTCGATTCCACAGAGAGACAAATTAAAAGAATAACTAAAGAAACGAAGAAACTAAAGAAAAATATCAAATGATTAAAAATAAATAAATATTAATTTAAATTCAAAATTAACTAAAACAAAATAAAGCAAATTAGGTTATATACCAGATGTAAGGTGACTAAGGTTCAAAATCCACCAAGATTAATTTTAACATTAACCATGCTAAATTATTTTACCCACATAATTTAACTCATGAACATCTAACGACAAGTATGTCCTCACGAAAAATATATCAATAAAGCATTAAAAATAATAATCTTATGTATGATCAAATTTCCTTAATTAATAGTAATTATCAAACCATCAAATGTATCCCCAAAAAGAAATCATAATTGATATCTAACAATTATCACTATCATTTAGATAACATAAATAAATTACCAAGCATGAGAAAAGCATGACTGAACTCATCTTAAAATTCATTCATATAATCTAATAGAAAAATAGAATCAATAAACATTAAATCTTAAAATCTGGGTAAAAATAATTCAACATAGTAATACCAAAATAACCAAGGTTTCATCATTCCATTAGTACAGAAAATTTAACAAGACATAATGAGATTAAAACATAATAAAATTATCTCACTAAAATTCTCTATAGTGCACAAAACTATTTGCGACGTGCTACATTGCGCTTTTTCTCTTTCTTATTTTCTTCTCTGCTGGGCAGCGTTGCTACCTTTTCCAATCTGCCCCTTTTTCAATCTGCCCAATTCTTCAATTCGTTCCTCAAGGAACGTGCTCTAATAATCCAATTCCTTTAATTCTCTTTTTTTCCTATTGATGTGCACGACTGGAACCTGTTTCTTTCTATTTTGTGCTTTGAACTCACATGACACACAGGGCACACTCCAGGAATGAGTCTCCTTCTCATATTTATAAGCTGCTTGCAGTAGCTTTTAGGTTTTTTTTAAATTTATTCTCATACACTGTACGGTCCAACAACTTTTTTATTATTTGGGCTTCAATTAAATTCTCCTTTGAATTTGACTGGGCTTTCACTTGTTCTTTATAAGCTCTGAAATTAAACATAAAAATCTATTTACGAATATTTTAAAGTAAATAGAAATTCAATTTAGAAATACACATTAATTCTAATAATTTCTATTCACATTCTAACATTTTAGTTCAATAATAGGGTATTTAGAGAGCACTTTTGTACGCTCATCGTAGGACTTCGCGTCCGTCTGGATTCCTACCTGCGGAGGAATCTGAAGAGGACCCATCTGAGGGTTCTACTGTCTAGTAGTACTTAGGCAGTACAATAGTTTAAATTAAAGTTTTAAAGTTTAAATGTTTTGAAAGTCTAGTTTGTAAATATTGAAGTATGACAATACTAAAGACTTGTATATAAATATATGATGTAAATTATTTGTGATGATGTTGAAATGTTTATATTTTTCGCTAAGTTTATCTTATTGTTATTAAGAAATTTTAGAACTCGTATTTCCATTACAAAGCACGATTTTCCAATGACGTGGTAATTTGGTAATTAAGTAACATAAATGTGATGCCCTAAGGAGGGTGTTACAGAAGTGATAGAGCCCTGCTGGAAATAGTGTGCCAGACATATCAGAGATCTTTAAAAATATAATTGACGCTATAAGAGAACAAACAACTATGATTATTAGAATATTAGAGAATATAAGGAATAATCCAGTTCAGGTGGAGAATCAGGACTTCCATAATTTATCCGAATTCAAAAAGGTGAACCTTCAATCCTTTAAAGGATAGTATGATCAAGTAAAACTAGAAGAATGGATATGGGAATTAGAGAAGATATTTGTAGTGATGAGATGCACAGACAATCAAAAGGTGTCTTTTGTTGATTATAGTTAATCAACATGTTTTTTTGCAGGTTTAATCCCCTTCACTAGAGAAGGGGGAAGGGAGTCATGAGGGGGAAGAGGAACCTTGGGTAGGGTGGGAATAGATATCCTATCAGGTCTAATTAGGGGGGTGGGGAGAGGATAGAGTAATCAAGTTAGAATAGGATAAAAATATTTGACCTGATTTGACTATACTATCATGTTAAAGCACCAAACACCTAATAAGATCTGATAGTATAGCTAACACTATCATGTCCTCCTTATCCTGTCCACCAAACGCAGCCTAAAACGTGAATTTTGTATAAGGAGAAAGAGAAGGTTATTGAATAACCTATATAAAATCTGAAAACGTGAACTCACATTTAGAATGTGTTAAAAGCTATATAAAAGCTATTCAATTAGACCTATTATGCGGATTGTTAATGAGAGAATATATATATATACTATTCAAATAACATATTACTTTTACTATATATATTATAATAATTTACTTGATAGTGGTAGAATAACATATAACATATATATACTATTCGTATAGCATAATATTTGATAGTTAGAGAATAGATTTATTAATTGAATAGATAATAGCATGTTTAGTTGTATTGAAAATATGATTGGTTAAATAATAATGTTAGTTATTCAAGTAGAATATTTTATATGATTTCAAATGTTTTCGCTATGATTAATAATTAAATTTATGAATGGACACATTGTGTCAAAGTTGAGCATAGATAGAATTCCGGAATTCTAGTCATGATGCATTTGGAATGTTTGAAATAAAAGTTGAACTATTTGGTATTTGGTTTGAGCATGAGAGTTTGCTCTCTTATTTTTCAAGATTGAGATAGTATTTTAACTTGAAATTATATTTAAATATTCAGTGCTCATTGAAGTTGTATTTGAACTTGTATTTGAATTGAATTGTATTTGACTTGAGCATGAGAACATGGAAATTGTATTTCATCCTAGTGTACTATTCTTAACATATGAGTATCTTCATGTGTATAATGATACTGGAATAGCTCTGTGTGACACATATGGTAGTGTCATAAATAGGTTGGAATGTACTGGCCTGAAAGTAGGTATTGCCAATGTTGACAGGATACTGGAATAGCTCTGTGTGACACAGATGGCAGTGTTATAAATAGGTTGGAATGTACAGACCTAAAAGCAGGCTATTGCAAATGTTGATAGGATACTCGGAATAGTTTTGTGTGACACAGATGGCAGTGTCATAAATAGGTTAGGATGATCCGACCTGAAAGCAGACTATTACCAAGTAAGAACTCAGGTTATGTGAGGTGACCTTTGTTCTGTGGGAATAAGCATATGGATAAATGAGCACTGAGTTATAAAACGTATTTGTTATCTTGAATGATACATGGAATTGATTTGCAACTTGAGTTTACATATTGAAATGTGAATATATTGTGATCTTTTGATAACTAATGTTTTTCTTAAATTTAAAAGTTAAAATGAGAATTCTGTTTTGGGAAGAAGAATGACATGATTTTGGATTTTGCCACCTTCCTAGGTTATAAAATTAGTTTTAAAATTAGATTTTTCCCTAAAATAACTAGAAGTATTATGTTGACATGTATTTTTAATAGTACTATTGAGAATTATTGTTCTCCATAATATTTATAGGAAGTTGTAAAGTGCACCAAGTGCCAGAAGATGATACATGAAGATAAAGAATAGTACCAGTTGTTTGGTTTTAGAAGTTTTATAGTCTTGGATGTATTTATAATGATTTAGAGACATGCTACGTAATTTTGTACACTGATGTATATCATTTATATAATGCCTTGTACATTATATGTATAAATCTCAACCACAATAGGCTCATATTTTTTATATCTCTTATATTTAATTTTAAATATATTATGTTAACTAATACGTGACATGCTTAATTTAAATTAATAATGCATACTTCCGAATACGTTATTAATAATAAAGTTAATGATGTTACATTTTTAGACAAGTTAATGGCACTTGTATTGTCACAAAAGATAGGGATGCGGTTATACCTCATGGAGTAATCCTCCACTTGATGTTTAATCCATAAAAGTTATGAGCAGCAGCTGGATGTAGAGATGTACTCAGCTTCCACAGTTAAGATGGCTATTGAATTTTGCTTCCTACTTGACCAAGTCACCAATGCATTCCCAAGAAAGTGACATGCACCACTTGTACTTTTCCTCTCAACTCTATCTCTAGCAAAATCAGCATCACAATACCCTACTAGATCAGAATTATATCTTTTCTTATACCACAAAACATAGTTAGAAGTACCAACATTTTCACAGCTTTAAGGTGTGACTCTTTTGAGCAAGATTGAAATCTTGCACGTATGCTAACACTAAACACAATATCAGGTCTACTTGTTGTTAAGTGAAGTAAAGAACTAATCATACCCCTATAAAGCTTGTCACTTATAGATTTACCTTTATCATCCTTCTCAATCACATTTGAGGGATGCATGGGAGTCTTCATTAGCTTGCCTCCATCCATGTTGAACTTTCTCGACAAGTCTTTCGTATATTTCTCTTGATAGATGAAGATTCCAGACAGACTTGTCTTGCTTGATTTGCAGACTAAGAAAGAATTTCAACTCTCCCATCATACTCTTCTCAAATTCACTTTTCATTAAATAAGAAAATTCTCTACACAAGCATTCATTAGTAGATCCAAATACAATGTTCTAACGCCTCAATTCGATTACTATAGCATATCTGGAATATACATAAGTAAATAGGATTAGGTGCATCACCTCTAACTTTTAAACATCTTTAAAAGCTTTATAACAACTATACATATAGAAATATAGAGCCTCGAATGGGAAGTAATTGAACTGTACAAGATAGTTATACATTTGAAAATTTTGATTCTTTACTGAAATATCGAGTATAGTTAACTAGTACATCAGCAACTGTACGAATACAAACTAAGCTTTCACAACATATGTACAAAATACACAAGTCAAAAGTAAATATCCTACTCTGAGTCACCAACTTCACTTCCTCTCCTTGGAAGGATTTTGATCTAGAAATTATAATGGAAACAAACAAAGGGGTGAGAATTTGAAAATTTTCAGTAGCATAACATAAATAGTGACAATCATAATACAATTCCATGATAAATACACGTAGTTAACATGTTGTATGAAATTATGTACGGATGCTTATGAAATGACAAATTTTAATGCTTATGAAATGTATTATGTTAATGCTTATGAATTGTCATGTCTTTCGAAAAAGGGATTTTCTTACTACTTTGACCTTAGCAAAGTGCTTTTCTTGTTCCTTTTCTCTTGGCAGAGTGCTTTTTCCACTCCTTTATCGAATAATTTATCCTTGGCAAAGTTCTTTTCTTGCTCCTTTTCTCTGACAAGGTGTTTCTCTTACTTCCTTGTTTCACTTTATGTTATGCTTATGTCATGACATTCTAAATTCTATTGTTCAAACAACTCTCTTAGCATTTTTCGAATAACCTCCAAAAAACATATAACTAGATTATGCCTTTAAAATAACTTATTGACTTTTCGATTTAAATAGAAAACATGCCATTCGAATAGCTCTCATAGTATATTTGATTAGCCTCGAAAAGCATGTTATTCTAGAATGGCCTATTCAAATAGCTCTATTAGTCTATTCGATTAACATTAAAAATATATCATTCTATACTGTCATTCAAATAGCTATCATGATCTTTCAATTAGCATCGAAATTATGCCATTTGAATAGCTTACTTAGTCTACTCGATTAGTATTAATAGTATGGCCTTCTGAATTTTGTCAATCAAATAGCTCTCCTAGTCTATTCAATTAACCTCAAAATTATGCCATTTGAATAGCTCTCAGTATATTCAATTTATCATCGAAAACATGCAATTCAAATAGCTGACACATCAAATTTGGAACGTTATGTGATATTCTATTTGAATTGCCCTATGGCCTATTTGAACAGAATAATGCAAAAAGGTATTCTAGTATAACAAAATAACAATTTTCATTTCCATACCAACCTTTTATCTGCAAACGTCTATTTATACCATAAATCATGTAGTAAAGTGTTAGAAAATCATCAACAACAAGTTCTGGTAGCTGTATTCATGCATATACATGTCCATACAAATCTATGCTCAAGTCTCATCAAACATATCTCTTATTACACACAATCATGATTTTCTTCGAGTTTCATGAAAAACTCCATTTTGTCCATTCCTTACTAGTTTTCATGAAGCAAAGAATGATAAAACATAGAAAACAAACACAACAACCTCTACCACAGCTCCTTAAAGTGATGATAGGATATAGTTCTTTCTTGCTTTTCATTTTCGTCTTCCTCTTTATTCTTTCTTCTTCCTTTTCTTTTTCTTTCTTTTCCTTTCTTTCTCTTTCATTTCTTTCTTTCTTTCTTTCTTTTATCCTCTATTTTTCCGTTTGTTACGTATGAGGTGAGAGATAAGTAAGAAAGGATGAGAGTAGAAGTCAAAGATGGTGAAAAAGAGGAATTAGGATAATATGATTTAATTTTGGGTGACTTTGGATGTTTAGTACTCCTTAAAGATATTTTAGTCTTTTGTAATATCAAAAATGCCTAACTAACTCAAATAACTCTCTAAATTTATCTCATCACATTCTATTCTTTTGTAACGTAAAATTATATTTTTCACATTTATAATTCACAGAGTCACCAAAATTAACAAGTAACTCATACTAGTGTTAATGCATTTCTATAACAATAATTAAAACTAATAGGTTAGGGAGGATGTTACATTTCTCTTCTCCTTTTTAAAAAATTTTGTCCTCAAAATTTCTTACCTCATATAAAAAGTTCGGGATAGTCTTGCCTCATGTGGGACTCCAATTCCCAAGTAACCTCATATGTGCTAATCCCATCCCATATGACCTTCACCAAAGGAATCTACTTTCCTCTGAGCTCTTTGACTCATCTGTCCACAATCCTCACAAGTTTAATCACATATGTTAAGTCATCTTTAAATTACACTGATTCAATTTCCATAATGTGTGAATGATCTGGGTTGTAAAACATGGAATACATTGTGAAGGTTAGACAAGTCAGGTGAAAGGGCTATTTGGTAGGCTACAGGTTCAGTTCTTTCCATGATTTGGTAAGGACCAAGAAACCGAGGGTTTAACTTCCTACAATTTCCTTGTTCTCTCCTTCTCTTATCTGTATAGCTCTTTTGTCTACTTTGAGCAATAACGAATCTATCCCTGATCATTTTTATTTGTTCTATGGTTTGCTATACTAACTGTAACGACTCGGGACTGCCTGCAGGATTTATGAGTGTCTCCACAAACTAACACGGGTCTTTTCAGCGTGCTTTGTCCTCACTCACACGCATCCTAGGAAACTTCCCAGGAGGTCACCCATCCCACAATTGCTCCAGGTTAAGCACGCTTAACCATGGAGTTCTTATGTTCTAGGATCCTGAAAAGAAGTTACAACTTATTGATATGGCTACACCAAATCAATTCCTTTAAGCCATCCTCAACTATGCAGTCCCATACCTGCACAGTCTCTGAATCCCTCTCATTCCGGTGCGTATTCAGTTCATTCATGCAGACCCTCCGCCTAGAAGCCTGCTAGGAGCCACTCCTTGTGCGTGCTTCATTGCACCGGCGATCACTCCCCGCCCTCGTCGGCCCCGGGACGCCACATGCCCACCAACTTCCGCTTGGTTCGTCCCCGAACCACACCGTACTGGGAGAGGTCCCGTTTCTGATACCATTAATGTAACGACTCGGGACTGCCTGCAGGATTGATGAGTGTCTCCACAAACCAACACGGGTCTTTTCAGCGTGCTTTGTCCTCACTCACACGCATCCTAGGAAACTTCCCAGGAGGTCACCCATCCCACAATTGCTCCAGGTCAAGCACGCTTAACCATGGAGTTCTTATGTTCTAGGCTCCTAAAAAGAAGTTGCAACTTATTGATATGGCTATACCGAATCAATTCCTTTAAGCCATCCTCAACTATGCAGTCCCATACCTGCACAGTCTCTGAATCCCTCTCATTCCAGTGCGTATTCAGTTCATTCATGCAGACCCTCCGCCTAGAAGCCTGCTAGGAGCCACTCCTTGTCCGTGCTTCATTGCACCGGCGATCACTCCCCGTCCTCGTCGGCCCCGGGACGCCACATAATCTACTCAATCCCATATACACAAAGAGACGAGACTCCTCCATCACGTCAAAACTCAGCATCCTCTATCGGAATCTACTCTTCCTCAGCTTCTTGCTCAAGTCCTCGCTCAACGTCTTTAAAATTTATAATTACAATACAAATAGACATACAAAGGGGTGAGATCACTTACGCCAATACCAGTATGGTAGCAATGAAGATAAACACATACAATATCTCATACCAGTACATCATACATAATCACAATTATGTCACCAATATCATTTATCATCATGATTCATACAATAAGTCACAATTACGATCATGTCCTTATCAATATTCAATTATTCAATAATTCAATTATCATAAACAATAATTACGATAATACTCTCAGTATCTTTGCATATGCACCTAGACTCAATTTCCCCACTCCATGGAGTTACAACTCAGATCGGAAAGAGTGATCGTAAAGATCTGTCTGCACTACATGCCTCGGATCACGTGCTCCATTTTTTTGCACATCTGGCATATGCACCAGTCTTTATCAAATCTTAATTATGGATAGTGTCTCGGTCCGGATCATCGGTGTGTTGCATCGGTCTAACCTACGGTACAGAAGCTTTATTAACTGTCCATTGTAAGCAACCCGCACCCCGATGCCCCCAAGGTCAACGAAAGACCTACACTACGCATATCGCACCCACTCAGGAGGTGTATTCTTTCCTTCCTAGGCAAATAGCCTTATTCAGTCCATCGGACCTTTTCAATGCACATACAAATGCACCATTCTCAGTTCAATTCATTCTATCATATCCTCAATTCAATTTTCTTTATCTCAAGTTCGGGGTCCTCATATTGGCCCAATAGTGTCATTACTGTAACTTCATCATGAAATCATATTTTCACATTTTCTCAATCGCGCAATAATTTTGTCTCATTTTTCAAATCAATTTTTCAACGTCTCTCAATCAAGTAAAATATTCTTCACACGTTTTAAATCAAAAATACTATCTTTCTCATTTAACACCAAAATTCAATTTCATTTTCCATATTTGCATAATAACCCCTCAAAACATAATATTTACATTTTAGTCCTCACTTAAATAATATTTTCACAACAGTCTCTCATAAAATTTATATTTACGAAATTATCCTGCATAAAATTCATATTTACAAAATAGTCTTTCATAAAATTCCTATTTACAAAATAATCCTTCTAAAACATAATATTTGCATTATAGCCCCTCTAAAATCATTAATTGCAATATGGCCCCATTAAAAATGAAAATTACCATATCGCCCCTCTAAAATTCATATTTATAATAATTCATTTTCCCAAAAATCATTTTACTTTGCTACACTCAAATTTGTCCCAAAGTCCTTTAAATCTCTCAATTCTCATTTTAATTCATCAGTAATTCGATTATTTTCCCACAACTTTCAAACTTGTTCAAATTCATTTCTTTTCCATTTAAATCCTTCATTCTCAATTGAATCTCTCATTTTCAGGACTTTGGTCCTCTTTTTCATATTAAGGCCGTGAGCCATCAAGCTCTTTGGAACTCTCATAAATTCGTTTCCACATATTATTCACATATCACTTTACTCATACATTTTCATGCATTCAATTTCATACATACAAACATACATCAAAACAATCAACATAACATCACACATGCAAACACAATTATGAAACCATAAACACCAAAATCACAAACAAAGAGACATCAAACAATAAGTGAATAAACCCTTATGGGTTTTCCACCATACACAACCATCCCCACACCACCAAAATATAGTTGGTGAGGTAAAATCTCCCTCTTACCTCTTGAAGACAAGCTTTTCAAGCTCTTCTCCTTCTCCTTGTTTTCGTACAAGCCACAACAATTCCTAACAATTCTAAAACAATTAGTAAAATCACAAACAAAGCTCAATAATAATAAACCATGGAACAAACATGGTTCAGAAAATCATAAACATGAATTTAAACCATAGAAATCAAAGTTTACCTCCAAGGAAGTAAGATAGAAGTGGGATTTTGAAGCACTTAGAATGGGATTTTGGGAAAACTTTCTAAATGGAAAGTGTTTCAAATGGTGTTTAGCTTTAGGAAGTGATGAGAATGAAAATTATAGGTGATGGATAGTGTTTGTAAGGTGCTTGGCCGAACCAATGAAGAGAAAAGGAAGAAAAATGATGCTCAGGTTCGTGGGATTTGAGAGAAAAAGATGAATACTTTTTGATGTGAGAGAAAATGTAATTTATGAGAGTGAAATTATGAGGCAGCTTTCATGGGATAAGTATAGGAAAAATTAGGATTTACTTGAAGTAAAATATCCTATTCTGAGTGCACCTGCTATTCCACATGGCTTACGTCATTCACTTGACTTTCAAGGCATTTAGATTATTCAAGAATCATGTAGAACCTCCTCCAAGCTGCTATATGGCGGTGAGTTTCAAGGGAATTTTTGATGAAAATTAACATGACAAAATGATGTAAAATGGGAGAACATTATTTTCCCAGAATGGCTAAAAGCTAAGTTCTGTCGGATGAAAATTCTATCGAACAAAGGTCAAAACTGTCGAATATACAAAAAGGTTAATAGAAATCCTAATTCGACATACGGGTGTCGACATTGGAGAAATCTTCCAAGTGTCGAATCAACGAAAGTACTATATGGTCAAAATTCTATTTCGACGGATTTTGACATTAGAGAAGTTTCTCTACTAACTGGTCAGAAATTCTTATTCGACTGTCATTAGCATCATAACTCGATGAACATTATCATTCTAATTCGACGGACATTGGTATCCTCACTCGACAGAAATTGACATTCTCACTCGACGAATTTTAACATGGTACCAAATATTCAGAAGATCAAATTCGACAAATTTTGAACAGAAGTTCAAATTCGACGGATATGGCATTGTTTCAGAAGGTCTAATTCGACGGATAATGTTTGTCCAACAATGAGCAACTTTTGACATAAAGTCGTGTTCGACAACGAATAATAGTACTATTTATCATCAGTTAGGTCAATTACATATCAGTCATCTTCATTTTTAATTTACAGAATCGTCCGACAAGATTAAGAGAAAAGGAGAACCAGATTATTTTTATCAACTGATATAGCAACGTCCATCGTTTTGTCGAATCTGAGGACGTCTTCCATGTTTTGAATTGATAGTTTTTGTTGGAAAAGATAACCTTGGTCGAAATAGATAATTTTGGTCGGAAGAGATGGTTTTCGTCGGAATAGATGGTCTTGGTCGGAAGAAATAGCAATAACAACCAAAATCTTTGATTTCTGATTCAAAAACTGAGAATCAACTTCATCCGATTTTGAGGTATTTTGGGTTCTATCGAACTACCGGTTGATGTTGTCGAGAAATGCTCTGAAGGTGTCGAACTCAGCTCACTATTTAACTTATGCTTACATTCAGTAATTAAATCTGACGGGATCAAAATGTTAGGAGAATTTCTTTAAGTGTTTGGATCTTGTCCAAATTCTGTCGGTGTCAAGACCTTCAAAAATCTTGGATTGTCGAATGAGTTATGTGAGATTGGTCTTTTAGATCCCTATAATACTTGAGAGAGACCGAATCAGTATCGACAAGAATGTATTCATAAAATTATAGTTTTGTTTGTCGAAATAGCCTTGTCAAAAATAGACTTGATTGTCGAAATAGGCTTGTCGAAAATAGACTTGAAATGAAAACCGTTAGGGAAAATCTTGAGGAACTTCGATCAGGTTGGGATTCCAGAATTTCGGTCTGATTGGGATTTCCAAAATTTTGGTCGGTTCTGGTTGGATTGGGATTCCTGGCCAAATGCTTTCTAAACTGGCCAAATGCTTTCTTTTAGAATATAACGAGGTTTTGGAAAAATATGTCGAATTTGGGTGACTTATATTCAGTTTTTGGTCGGTTAATTATTTTGGCAAATTAAACTATACTAGGTCAAATAATTCATAGCAATAATAGCTATGCATAAAGCAACAGATATTTATCAGTAAAATAGAATTATTTTATAGATAAATTCTAAAAATTAAGAGATTCTTTTCTGTGTTACTCAGATTCGGGTTAAGTAAGATCCCCCATCTCTAAATAACTCAGATAAGAATTTCTCCAGCCCGAAAATTATTATTTTCCTGACCCGGAGCAAATCACATAAAACAATCAAAAATAGTATCGGAATAATCAAATTATTTTTGTAGTGCACAGAAAACACAAATAGTGTAATTCTGTCAGTTCTGTAACGTAGTCTAAAATTTGGGGTGTTACACTAACTCAAGACCTAGGATGGTTCTTTCTCTTACCTCATACCAACATATTGGTGATCAACATTTCCTACCATATAAAGCCTCATACGGTGCCATTTCTATGCTAGTGTGGTAGCTATTATTGTAGGCAAATTCTACTAAAGGGAGAAAGCTATCCTAACTACCCTTTTGGTCAAGAACACATGCTCTAAACATATCCTTTAGGGTTTGGATAGTTCTCTCAATTTGTCCATCAGTTTGTGGATGATAAGATGTGCTAAAACTTAGCGTAGTCGCAAAGGCCCTTTGCAAGGCTCCCCAAAATCTAAAAGTGAATCTAGGGTCTCTATCAGATACTATGCTTGAGGGGATCCCATGCAATCTAACAATCTCCTGTAAGTACAGTTGAGCTAGTCTATCAAGAGAAAAATCGACTCTTATTGGCAAAAAGTGGACAGATTTGATTAATCTATCCACCAAAACCTATATGGCATAATACCCTGGCTGGGTTCTAGGTAGTCTTATTACAAAATCCATTATAATACATTCTCACTTCCACTCAGGAATCTCTAAGGGTTATAATGGTCTAGAGGTTTCTGGTGCTCTATCTTAACTTTATGACAAATTAGACACTTAGACATATATTTTGCTATATCCAATTTCATCTTAGGCCACCAAAACATTTTCTTAAGATCCTGATACATCTTTGTGGCTCTAGGATATATGGTATACTTACTCTTGTGAGCTTCTTCTAAAATCCTTTCTTTGATTTCAGATTCCTTTGGAATGTAAAGTATATTTCTAAACTTAATCATCCTATCATCTACTTTACTAATCTCCTTTAGGTTCCTAACCAAAATTTGCTCACTTATTTCCTTTAAAGTCTCATCTCTCTCTTGAGCTTCTTTAATTTGAGTCCTTAAGTTATTAACTATATCTACTTCACTCATACAAAGACTATGTGGTGACACAATCACTGCTAGACTCAAGTTTCTTAAACTCTCTAACAGCTTTTTCTCTTGGATCATCATTCGGGATACATGTAGGAATTTCCTACTAAATGCATTAGCCACTACATTGACTTTACCCAGATGATATTTCAACTCGAAGTCATAATTTTTCAAAAACTCCTTCCATCTCCTCTGTCTCATATTCAATTCCTTTTGATCAAATAAATACTTTAAGCTCTTGTGGTCACTAAAAAATTCAAACTTAACTCCGTAAAGATAGTGTATTCAGACTTTCAAAGCAAACACCACAACTACCAATTCTAAGTCATGAATAGGGTAATTCCCTTCATGTGGCCTCAACTGTCTGGAGGCATAGGCAACTACTCTCCTATTTTGCATTAGAACACACTCTAACATTTTCTTTGAAGCATCACAATATACTTCAAAGTCCTGTTGTGGATTTGGAATTACCAAGACAAGTGTTGTGGTCAATCTTTGTTTCAACTCTAGGAAACTATCCTCACATTCTTGTGTCCAGTAAAAATAACTACCTTTCCTAGTTAACTTAGTTAAGGGTAGAGCTATTAGAGAAAATCCCTTGATGAACCTTCTACAATACCCAACCAGTCTTATAAACTTCTAATTTCAGTTACAGTGGTAGGCCTTTCCCATTGCACCATTGCTTCTATCTTACTAGGGTCCATTGATACCCCTGTTTGAGATACCACATGACCTAAAAACTATACTTCCTTCATCCAGAATTCACATTTGGCCAACTTAGCGAACAATTGTTTCTCTCTAAGGATTTCTAAAACCATCATAATGTGCTGCTCATGCTCCTCTGTTGTCTTTAAATAGATAAGAATATCATCTATAAAGACAACTACAAATTTATCTAGGTATGGTTTAAAGATTTTGTTCATGTAGTCCATGAACACCACGGGTGCATTTTTTAAACCAAAGGACATCATGAGATATTCATAATGTCCATTCCTATTCTTGAAGGTGGTCTTAAGAATATCCTATTCTCTAACCCTGATTTAGTGATAACTAGATCTTAGATCAATCCTTGAGAAAACTGATACTCCTCTTAATTGATCCATTAGTTAATCTATTCTGGGCAAAGGATACTTATTCTTAATGGTCACCTTATTTAACTGCCTATAATCTACACACAGTCTCATACAACCATCCTTCTTTTTCACTAGGAGCACTGGTGCGACCCAAGGTGAAACACTAAGTTTGATAAATTGTTTTTCTAACAACTCCTCTATTTGTTTCTTAAGTTCTACTAACTTTAAAGGTGCCATTCTATAAGGTGCTATAGATATAGGTCCAGTTCCTGGCACTAAATCTATAGTGAACTTTGTTTCTCTCTTAGGTGAAAAATCAGTGATTTCCCTAGGAAATACTTCTGGGTATTCCCTTACCATAGGTATATTTTCTAAGTTTAGAAAATATAGGTCCAGTTCTTGGCACTAAATCTATAGTGAACTTTGTTTCTCTCTTAGGTGAAAAATCAGTGATTTCCCTAGGAAATACTTCTGGGTATTCCCTCACCATAGGTATATTTTCTAAGTCTTGCTCAACTTTAACATTTGAGGAAAAAAGGAGAACATATCCCTAAGCCTCTTCTACTAAGCAGTTGTTAACTTATTTAGCATTCAAAAACACAGACTCAGAAGAAATAGCCATAGAAGGATTATTAGACACAAACATCAAAGTTTTATCTAAACAGTTTAAAGCAAAATGGTTTGATGACAACCAATCCATACCTAGGATAATGTTGATGTCAAGAAGAGGTAAACGGATAAGATTCACAAAGAAAATCATATTTTATATTTTCACACAACAATCTAGACAAGTAAAGGAAGTTGTAACTGGCTTTCCTGTTGGTGTAGACACAAACAAAGCATGGGGAAGCTGAGACATAGGTAAATATAATCTCTTCACACATTCATATGAAATAAAGGAGTGAGATGCTCTTGAATCATATAATAGAATTAAGAGATTATCTTTAACTATACATTTACCTTATATAAGATTGGGAGATTGAGCCGCCTCCTTACCACTCAGAATATAAACTCTTCCTTTGGCTTGAGGTTTAAGGTTGGATGCTGCTCCCTGTCTCTATGGACACTCCCCAGCAAAGTGCCCTGATTGGCCACATGTATAACATACTGACTAACACACTGAACAAGGTCTGCCACCATGTTGTCTCCCACATTTAACATATTTATGTCCCTTAGGTTCCACTAGAACATGCTTGCCCTTATCTTATGGATACTTAGGCCGAGAAGTATTCTTCTTGAACTTGTCATCCACTCTCTTTGTCTTCTAAAAGTTTTGTGTCTCCTGCTCCATTTGAGGTTTTAAGTCACTAGAATCTATGATCTTATGTAACATCCTCCTTAGGGTATCACATTTTAGACCAACTCCTTTAATATAAATTACCCAAGTTATAAAATAATAAATATATTATTTAAATACTGATTTCAAAATTTCTTTTTCGCAGAAACATAAACTTATCAGAGCAAAGTAATACAAGATCTGAAACTGAGTAACATACATCTCTTGTATATATCATAAATTAGTAACAACTTCATTACATAAAACTTACTTACTCAAATTAATATATAATTACCATAGAAAAACTTGACCTGGCCCAAGTCCAAATACTTGAAGAGTAGGGTATTGTACCCGATCTTCTTCTAGATCCTCCTTAGGATCCTTAACAAACAAATTCCCCACAACAAATAACATTCTTAACATTGGCATCATATCGCCAGGCATCAGTGCCTCCTCGAAACTGCGCTTGCACGTAAACAGAGAAACCACTCCTTGCAGCCACTGCAGACTAATCAAACAAAGTTAATCCAACTCAAATCTAAGCGATCCAACCTCATTCTTCTTACCGTCTTTATCAAACATAAACACAAAAACAAAACAAAGAAACAATACAGCAAAGAGGTGAGATCCCCTACATCGCATACCAATATGGCAGCAAGGAAACGATAAACATGCCAATACAGTTCAACATATAGTTCATAAAATAGCATAAGATCAACAAATATATTCATGATATTTAATAAATAAAGAACCCAATAAATATCATAATAATATTATACCACCACATCATAAATGCTGACCATGTATATTCAATCAAATCAAACCACATCTGACTCATTCGTCAATCTGATGTGTACAAACCACATCTGACTCTTTTGTCAATCTGATGTGCACAAACCACTGTTGAACTGTTCCCAATTGTATTAAAGCAACTATTCACACAATTGTCTATTACCTTTAGTATTAATGATATTATATAACCACCCATACAACTACATAATACTAATGATCCATTCTGGTCCAGAACTTCGATCTAACAAAACTCGTTGTTCCACTCAATCGCATAGCAATGTTATCGCATTTTCACAATCGCAGAAAACTTTTGTTACATTTTCAAATCGCATAATGATTTTTCAATGTTTTCTCAATCGCGTAAATAAAAATCACTATTTCTAAATTGCGTAAGAGTTTTTATGCGTATTTTCAATCGCGTAAAACATTTTAATCATATTCTAAGCTTAAATGAAAGCTTTTCTCATTTAATATCAAAATTGGACTTTATTTTCAATATTTCCTTAATAAATCATCTTTAAATAATATTTCTATCATGTTTTCATTAAAAATGGTATTTTCTACTATTTTCCATAAAATTACCTTTATTTGGTTAACTTGAGATATTACAGCTCAAAATTTCCTAACACGCTTCAAAACCCAAAAGGTGAGCTATACGTCAGTAAATTTCAAGTTTTAACATTTATCTTACATAATAATATAATTACACTAATTCAATTCTAAAAAATTAGTGTACTTCCATTGTAGGTCTAAAAACCCATCAAATTAATTTCTTATCAATTAAATACCTAAGTCTACACTTAGTAAAATAATTTGAATTTAGTATATCAAAAATAATTGGTTGGCCAAAATTTACATTTTGTTTCCTTAAATCATAACTAATAATTTTCCATCACCTCATTTCGTATAAAAAAACAAATCTTAAATCCAATTACTTGTTATCTAATCATCTAAAATTCATACTTAGTAAAATAATTCAAGTGATTAGTCCCAAAATTTTCATGGAGGCCGTGAGCCTCTTGGTTTATTATAACCAAAATAATTTTCCTTTCCACGTGGTTCTTGTCAAATCCAACATATCATTCATGATATTTCTACTGTCCCATGTTCATACGTACTATCAAAGCACTAAAAATCATATTAAGCATCCAATCATAATTTAACCAAAATCATATCATCTCATATAATTATTCAAGCAATCAAATCATGCATAATTAATAAACAACAAAATCACAAATAATAGAACATAGAACACATAAGCACACACAATCATATAAACATACATAATCGAGTGAATAAATCCTCACATGGATTTTTCACTCACAAACACAAACAAATCCATTCCCTCACCACCACATATGATCGATGAGGTTAATCTCCTTCTTACCTGGTGTGTAGATTCCTAAGCTCCTTGTAAAACTCTCTTTGTATCAATCTTTCACCACTAAAAAGATCTTAGAATCAAAACAAACACATACAAATTAGTATCTAAAGCTTGATTAAGATCACCATAGATCAAACATGGCCTTAGGATTCTAAAAATCAAATAAGATATCAAGTTTCAAGATATTTACCTTGAAACCTTAAAACTTAAATTCAAGATTCAAGCTTGAAGATGATGGAATTTGATCTTGATTACAACATGAAAATTGCTTAGATTGATGAGAGGAATCAAGAAGTATGGTTGGATAAAATTAAACAAACTTGGAAGATGGTGTTTGGATGGTTGGCCATGAGCCACTTCAAGAAGAAAAGCAAGAGCTTTTTGATCTTCAACTTGAAGAACAAGGTTGAAGATAATAGAACTAGGCTAAGATCTCAACTACAAAGTATCTTAGAATTGTGTCTAGGTTCTAGATCTAAGGTTGTAAAAAATTATTGAAGCTTGGAAGTGTTTCCATGGGTCTTGGCCGAATTCTACAAGAAGAGAGACAGAATAGAGTTCTTTGGTTGTTCTTGAATTTTGAGAGAAAGATGATAGCTTTTCTTTTGTCACAAAGTGTGAGGAAATGAAATGGAATAGCCTATTATGCAATGCATGGTCGTGGGATGCATTAGGATAGAAGAATTAAAGCTTATTTTGCAAGATAGAAACATAAGCACATGGGCTCACATAGGTGCACATGGTTTTGGTCATCAAGTGGTCATCATTTGATTATAAAATGAATCTAGAACTTGGTAGAATGGCCTTATGGCCGTGTGGTTCAATGGAGAAATGAAACTAGTTTGGTTTCATTCTAATTTCCTAGGTACACTTAATTAGTTAGGGTACCTAGTTACATTCTAACCATTTAGTTACTTGATTAAGTTATTGCATATGTCATACTTTGTCATGCATTGATCATGTTTCTATAAAACTCTAGATATTTTCTTGTAACTATAGAATTTAAGTATTTTCTAACTTAGTTAGTTCCATTTAGTTACTACTTTGGCTATTAGAGTAACTAAGTTAGATTATCTAGTTTCTCAACTAACAAATCTAACCATTAGAAATTAACTCCATCTCCTATCCATTGATTAAATCTAAGGTGGATATCATAAGCTTCTTTATCAAGATTGCTCTCACACCATTGATAAGATCAATGGTGATGATCTAAGGCTTTTTCATCAAGTTTTCCATTCAATGGTTCAAAGCAAAGTCCAAGCCACTATGTTTGACCAATTTCTATTGGTTAGCCATAAAGCTATGTAATGATGGTTCATCATTACTCTTAAGATATTTAACTAGATATTTTCTGTTTTCATGATTACACTTGAGATATTTAGCGCAGATATTTTTTGATTAGAAATATCTTAGATATTTTCTGCTTGGATATTTTCACCTAGATATTTGTATTCAGATATTTGTCTAAGATATTTTACTGAGATATTTTCTCATTAGATATTATCCTTAGATACTTACTAGGTGAGTCATCATAGAATTTTCTAGAACAGCTGAGTCAGCATGGTGAGTCGTAGTGCTGAGTCACTAGCTGAGTCATCAAGAGAAGCTTCTGGAATATGCGACTCATCGTGACAAGTCATTGGGTGAGTCAACATTCCACATCCTTTTAGAATATAGCGAGTCACCATTCTAGAACATGGCGAGTCATCACTTCTAGAAAAAGAATGACAACACAAACTTAAAATATCTTGAAAGAGTAAGTAGTCAAATTGAATTTGTCTTCTTGCTTGAGTAGTCAATTTGAATTTCTCCTCTTCAAGTTGAGTATTCAATTTGCCTTCTTCCTGCTTACCATTAGTCCATCGCTTTGACTTATCACCATTAAGATATTTTCTAGCAAATATTACCCAATGGACAATAGTTGTTGCTATTATTACACAAGGGATAATAGAAAACTCAGATACATAAAATCTCTGTCAACTATTCTCGATTTAGGGTTTCGTAAGATCCCCCGATCCCGCCTTGATAGTCCGAAACTTTTTGGTCCAGGAAAAATTTTTATTTTTTCGGGTCCGCCTCAAACACACATACAACTTAAAATAATATTAAAATAATCACAAACTCAGAAAATTCCACAAAAATTCCCAAAAATCATAAGAATTATAAAACTCATATATATTCCGAAAAATAAAGTTCGGGCATATATTTCAAAAATAATATTAAAATATTCAAAATATTTAAAATTTCCAAAAAATCCACCAAAAACTCATAAATATCACAAAACGTATTTATTTCAAGAAAAACGAAAAATCAGGGTGTTACAACTCTCCCCCTCTAAAAAGAATTTCATCCTCAAAATTTCTTACATATAAAAACAAAAAGAATATTACTCCTTTATTTTGTCTTCGACTTTCACGTAGCATCTCCAGTTATGTCGTTTCAGATTATCCCCGTGCTTTTCTTGGAGTTCCTCCATCAGATTATTCGAATAATAATCGTAGTCAAACAGAATCTCCTTAATCATCATAGCAAATATACTAAATACATTTTCTACTCAAGACATTCACCTTTCAGAAAGACATTAAAGTTGAAAATTGTAGTCCTTTGAAAATTTTAACTATCATATCTTCTTTGTATCAAACTCCTCTTGATCAAACAGGTACTCCAAGCTCATGTGATCACCGTAGACATTGTAGGTTGATTCATAAAGAGAACATCTTTGGATCTTCAACGCAAAACAGCTATCGCAAAATCTAAAATGCGAATCAAATAATTCTTCTCATGCACTTTCTTTGCCTTGAAGCATACGTCACTACCATTTCTTTAATCAAAATTCGCACTTGAACAGCTTCGCGTATACTCTCTTCTTCGAAATTTGAAAATTGCATCCAGATGTTTAGCATGCTCCTTCGGACTTCGAGAATAGATCAGAATGCCATCAATAAAGACAACGACAAATCTGCCTAGATAGGAAAGAAAGATCCTATTCATGTAATTCGTGAATATCATAGAAACATTCGTTACTCCGAATTGATCTTGAAGAAAATAGTGACTTTCTTCATTTGGTCTTCTAGTTTCCAGTTGTATCTCCCATCACATCATTCCAAATTATCTTCATCAAGATAAGTTGTTTCACTCATTTATCCTTAATCTTATCATAAAATGTTTCATAGATCAAGTTCTCTTCTAAATGTATCTTACACTTATTCACTAAAGAAAAAAAATCCCTAATCTCAAAAAGTCTTCTTGCTCTCTTTATGTCATCTCGAAGACCAGCTTCAAACTTAACACATTTTCAGTTCTCATCTGGATTGTACCTAAAGTAGGTGGAAAATTTTGATAATTCTTCGAATTTGGCTACATATTGCCCCACTGACATACTTTCTTACTCAACCTTTAAAAACTCTATTTCTTTGTCATCTTGCAAATTCTTTGGGAAGTATTTATCCAAAAAGGTTGTTCTAAATACTTCCCATATAATTTGAGTTCCCGCCCCTTCCATTAATCCCCTAACACTAGTCCACTAATACTTTGCCTCCCCTTTTAACATATAAGAAGTAAAAGAAATATTCTGGTCATCTGTACAATGCAACACCGCAAAAATCTTCTCTAATTCCCTTAGCCATTCTTTAGCCTTTGTCGGATTGTATTCTCCCTTGAAAGATAGAGGATTTGCCTTTTTAAATTCAAAGAGGTCATGGAAGTTTTTGTTCATCACTACTATTGCATCTTTGATTGGCTGTGGAGGTGGATTTGCCTCCTTCTTTCGAGTACTCTATTGGTGACAGTAGTTTGCGCCCTCATCGCATCTGTAATAAAAACTCCCATCATGTCTGCCATATTTTCGTTGGCATATTCCCTATTTCTTTATGTATGCCTAGGAGGTGCCATAATCTCCTGTACACATAAAACAATACATATTGTGTAATGCCCTAATACTAATATCTTGATATATCTGACATATACAAAGATATACAGCATTAACCACATCACTTCTTACTTACAAACATTATAATATATCCATAAAAAGCACACATGCTATTATAGTAAGCCTTGAAGGAATGTGGAAAAACATACATTTATAAAGATATATATACATCGTTAGCCTCAAACAGGGCATACCATACTACATAACTTTATGTACATAATCAAGCAATTATAATAATATACAATGCTTGTTCTAGAAGCAATAAAACTAAAACTACTCTTGTCTTTCAGCTTCTTTTTCTTCTTTCCCTTATGGGGTTTGACCTAGATTTGTCATAGAATAGCAAAACAAGTGAGAATTCACAATTCTTAGTAAAAGCATCCCATAACTAATGATTTATAACATTATAAAAATAATCTTAACAATTAAAGAATAAGATAGGTTGTAAAACATTTCCATGGCTTAACTTTAGCAACTAAGGAAACCAAGTTGGGTAAACATTCATGGTTTACAAACACCAAGCTAATCATATAACATAGACCAAATAAGGAGCCAAGTTGAATTTTACAATAGGGTCCAATTAAGGATCCAAGTTCATATAACATGGTCCAATTAAGGAACCAAGCTGGTTTATCATCGCTTAATAGAGAACTAAGCTGATTTCTCATTGTCCAATTAAGGAACCAAGCTACATATAACATGATTCAATTAAGAACCAAGCTAGTTTCCTAAAGTCACACTATTGAACTCAAGGTCTGACTCACATGCCTAAGGCATTCCACTCCTTTTTGGATGCTCAAAGGTCTATACTTGTATATATATGCTATATGACTATTTCCCTTGTGAAATGTCCCTAGAAGTGTCTTAACACACATTAGCAAGCATATAAGAAGGATTCCCAACAAGTAGGGAACTCCATTTCATCAAAATAAACATCTTGACAAAATCTAGTAGGTGCCACTCCTCCACGCCTTGGCATGGGCATGTTAGGGCAATGCCCTGTTTCCTTCAGCCGCTGGTGCTTAGGTGCCCAAAATATGCGCTTAGGTGCTATGTGTAATGCCCTTTTTTGAGGAGGGAACGTCACACCATAACCATGAAACAAAAATACAATATATAAACTAAGACCTGGTTTATTATAATATAGATAAGCCTGTTTAATTGTAATCATACAAATGATTTTGGAGAATTCTTTTTTTTTTTGTAATAAAAATAAAATAAGATGATAAGATGTAGTTACAGCAAAAAGTAACATGAGAAGTAAACCATACATTCATACATCATACTTATATATTTTTATATCATACTTGTTTAGATACATCACCAGATATACAAAAAGAAGAAGTTTTACGTGCCCCAAAATGATTACACATATATAGCCCACCAAAAAGACAAAACATCAGGCCCTGAAAAGATTTACAGATAGCCATTAGCGACTACCAACAGCATCAATCCCTAAAGCAAATGAGAAGGAACCATAGTTAGATCCTCCTCAGGGTCTTCCTCATCAGAGGAAATCCTCATCAGAGTAACCGAGTTACGAGCGGGTGCTCGTGTAGAGGATAAGAATGAATCCTCTTGTGGGGAGTAATAGCGTTCACCCCACATATCACGTATGGGCAAGTAAAACTCTAAATGCAAGTGAGCATTAAAACTAAAGACAAGTGGATCATAACGTCCCCAAGCCAGAGACGCAGTCACGTCTCCGAGGTAGATGCAGCGATCCGTACTCAAGTTGATGTGCCAGCAGTCCGAACCTCCATGAAAAGTCAATCTCATATAACCCAAAAAGTCACACTGACGAGACGCCATGTCCAAACAGGAAACTAATCAAAATCAGGCCAGAAGCTAGGGAATTCATGCACTTCCCTTTCTTCACCGACGTCTTCAGAGAAACACATAAATACACAGAATAGCATAAATATAGAAAAAAGGTAAGACATCCTACATTCAGTACTAATTATGGCAGTAAAGAAACAGAATGGCGTAAAGCGCCCACATAGTATTTCAGAAATTATAATCAGCATCAAGAAGGAAATAGTAAACAACTTAACAAATCCAAGCAGTTATAACATCAATAAGGCAACAATTCCAATCATCATATGAATAAATGCCAAGTAATATGTTTGTAACACCCATCGTAGGGTGTCACATTTATGTTACTTAATTACCAAAATTACCCCCAAGTTCATATAAGGTGATGTTGTAATAAAAAATATGAGTTGTAAATTTTTTTTTCTTCTTTGACAACTATAAAATAAACTTAGTGGAAAATAAAATATTATAGCAACCTCACACATAGTTTACATCACATACATATTACAAACGTGCTATCACGATTATTTATTTACAGACCATGTCTCAAACTACAAACACACTCAAATAATTACACATATAGCTTATATCAGAGTTCAAACTTGCCTAAGTTTAACTAAGCAGCAGACCCCTCAGACGGGTCCTCCTCGGGTTCCTCAGTAGATAGGAATCCGTTATGACGAGTAACCCTACGGACAGGTGTCTGGGCTGACGATACTATGCTGATTTCCATTGGGACATAATTCCTAGTATCCCAATGTCGCCTGATATGCAAAGGAAATTCAACATAAACAAAAATAGTCACACAGAAAAATGGATCCCCGCGAAACAACCTACTAATACTAATGGTTAGATACCCCTCGTAAATAAGTCCTCGCTCATCGGGACTTGTTCTCCATTCTCCAGCTTCTCCGTGAAATTGTAGACGTACATAACCGAAGAAACTAGCTCTTGACGTCATACTATCAAAATTCTGCGTTCCCAGCCGTGAGAAGTAGTTCTTATTCTCCTTCTTGTACTGTTTCTTTCTCAACGTCTTCACCCAATTATAAATACAATATACAAATATACATACAAAGAGGTGAGATCACCTACGCCAATACCAACATGCTAGCACAGAGATAACATAACAGCATACCATATAAACACGTCATATTACAAATATGGCATCAAAATATTATCAATCAAAATTAACATTTAATAATTACAGGAGATGCCATCTACACTAAGCAGATATTTATAATTATCATAATCAATATTTCACAACTATTATATCTCACAGATGTAAGCATTTATGTTAATGTATGAACATATAGACTCGATTTCTTACTCCATGGAGCTAAACTCAGGTCGGAGAAATTGATCGAAAAGATCTGCCGGTACCACGTGCCTCAGACCAAGTGCTATAATTATATCTTGCACATCTAGCATATACACGACAGTCTTTGTCAGATCTCGATTAAGAATAGTGTCTCGGTCCGGATCATCAGTGTGTTGCATCGGTCTAACCCACGGTGCAGAAGAGCTACCAACTGCCCATTGCGAGCAACCCGCACCCCGATGCCCCCAAGGTCCACAAGTGACCTACACTACACGTATTGCACCTACTCAAGAGGTGTACGTTTCTCCTAGGCAATTAGCCATATACAGTCCATCGAACCATTTTCAATGCATGTGTAATGCACCAATTACCAACCAAAGGTAAATCACATAGTTTCTCATACAAGGTTCAAATACTGTTTTACGTTCGTAAAATGGATTAATGCCAATTACAGGCAAACTTCTCAATTTCTTGTACGACATTCACATACTGATTTTAACTATAAAGTTTACTGTATAACTAACAGCAAAATTACATTATCACATTTTTCTCATTCACAAAAATATTTTTTTTCACGTTTTCACAGTCACGTAATATTTTATTACGTAAACAACGATTTGTAACATTTTCTGTTACGTTAAAAAAATCACGTAAAAATTTTCTACTGTATTCTAAATTGCGTAAATATATTCTTTTGTTTTTAAATTGCATAGCAATTTTTTTCTCCAACATTTTGATCGTGTAAAATATTTAAACGCTTTAAAAATCGTGCAAAAATATTTTAACATTTTTCAAATTGCGTAACTCAAAATTTACGTTTTTGAGTTTCATAAATTGTTTTTCACCATTTTTACCCTTCGTAAAATATTTCTCAACTTTAAAAATATTACTTGGACTTTTCTTATAATAATATACTTTCTTACTTTATTCCCTTCTTATTCTTAGTCAAAAATCTTTTCCTTAATATATTTTCTCAAAATCACTTTTTATTGATCTAGTCTTACAAAATCACATTTAGTTGATTTAATTACTATTTCTAACTTTAAATTTCTTAACATTTTCCAAAACCTAATAAATAAATTCTACGTTAGTAAATTTAAGTTACAAACGTTTTCTTTTATATTTCTAAATCACTTCTAAAAATCGATTTTCTTTAAAATAATTTGAAGTTCAACACTTTCAATCTTCTTTTTCTTTTATTTAGGAAAATTCACTTCACTTAATTGATAACACTTTAATTCCCTTTCCAAAATCCTTATTTGAAAATTCTTGTATTTTATAACATCAAAACATATTTCTAAATTATCAAAATCTTATAGATGGCCATTGAAACCATGAAATATTTTTTCTTTCTAACTTAAATAAATTCCATTCTTATTTCTACAAAAAAATAAATTCATGAAAACATAATTCAAAACCGTGTGCATTCTTTTTGCAAAACAAACTCTTTTGTTTATTTTCTTTACTTCTCAAATCATTCAATTTTATCATTCATGAAAATATAATTTTGTGAACACCAAATTAGTTGGTGTCTTGGCCAAAAATTTGCTTAAGTTTAAGGACCAAAAATTAACTCCATTGTTCTTGAAAAATTTCAATAGAAACCCTTGTTTTGGAAGCTCAAAACCGTGACCTTCTCTATGGCCTTTGGAGCCAAAATTTCTTGTTTTATCATACTTTCATCATAATATATTCAATATATCTTCATCATGCATATCATAAGCATATCATATAAGCAAATAAAAATCATACTAAGCATGCATACAGAAGTAAATCATGCAAAGCATATCAAGCATAGACAAAAATAATCAAAGCACATAACACACACAAATTATTACATGACTATGGATATGAATCCTCACATGGATTCACCATCCATCAAATATAAAATCAACTCTCACCACCATGCTTGGTTGGTGAGATGGATCTCCCTCTTACCTCTTGAAGAACCACAAAAGCTCCTTGCTTTGGATTTAGAACAAGATCTCCACCAACAAAAGTCTCTTGAACATAAAACAAACATAAATAAATTAGTATATTAAGCTTGATTAAGAGGAACCATGGATCAAACATGGTTTAGAACATGAAAAAGAAGAGAATAAATGAAGTTTCCTTACACTTCACCAACAAAACTCTATAACTTGATCTTAGTAAAAGTCCTTCAAGATGGAAGATTTAGAAAAAGTCTTCAACATGAAAGTTGTTTAGAATAAGGTAAGGATTCAAGAAACTAGGTTGTATGAAATTAAAAAGTGATGGAGGAGAGGTTTAGGATGCTTGGCCGAATGGTCTTCTATAGGGAGAGAGAATGGAGTTTTCTTTGGTTTGTTTCTTGAAACTTAAGTGAAATAGGTGAAGATATGATAATATGAAGTGTAGAAATGAATTACTTGGTCTTCAAAGCTATGCATGGCCATAGCTTGCATTAAGAGAAAGGCAGAAAGTGAAGTTTGAAAAATATGATCATTAATGATCAATAAGTGAAGTTTCAAAGCTATTGCCTTCATCTTTTTCTTTGGCCTAAAAAAAACCTATTCAAAGTTATCTCCCCTCTCCCTTGCATCTCCAAACCGTCCCCCCTTTCCATGCTTCATAAAATGTGACAAATTTCATAGCCATCATCCTAAGCCATCCTAACCCTTGATTAAAAGAATGATTTAGATTAAAATAGCTATTAGGTTTAGTTATAGATGGAAGACTTTATTTGAGCCATTGGATCATTTTTGGCTTGCAATCCTAACCATTGAATGTGTCTCCAAAATGAAAGGTCAAGATTACACCTTCAAACTTTACATCCAAGGGTCCAAAATGGTTGTAGTCATTTTTGATGACCAATTCTCCACCATTGATCTAAATCCAAATCCAATGGTCATTAATGATCCATCTCCACCATTGATTAAATCTACATCCAAGGGTTGATAATGGTCATAGCCATTTATAAGACTAAATCTCTACCCTTAATTTAATTTCCATTCAATGATTATAATTGATCCTATTCACTTTTAAGATCAAATCTCCACCGTTGATTAAATCAAGATTAAATCTCCAACGGCGATTAAATCGATGGTGGATATCCGAACCACCAATGTTGACTTAACAGTATAGAATTTTATTTTTATCTGTTATAACCCCATGAAAGAATATATTTACTGTATTTTTATCATCCGATAATTAAATACTATATAAAATACAGTAAAGAAAATTTTCTAAAATTGTTTCCAGATTTAGGTTTAGTAAGATCCCTTGTCTCCGTTTAAACAGTACAAATTTTTCTATGCGTAAAATTTTTTTTCACTTTGCGAGACCCACTTGGGCCCACGTATGGCCACCTGGGCCCACAAACAGTAAAAATTTTCATAATCACACATAAAATCACAAAAAATAGAAAACTCACAAATATCAATTCAAATTACATAAAATAATTAAGACTTTTCAGTAAAAATTAAATTACATAAAATTTTTTCGACTCAAAAATTATTATTTTCCTGACACGGAGCAAATTACTCAAAACGATCAAATATACAGATGAAATATTCAAAATAATTTTACAGTACACAGAAATCACTAAATAGTAGAATTCTATTAACTGTCAAAATTACTGTTCCTAAGATAGAAAGTTCGGGGTGTTACAACTCTCCCCCTCTAACAAAAGTTTCGTCCTCGAAACTTGATAAACTCGATTTCACACTTTTAGAATAAATATGGATATTGTTCTTTTATCTTTTCTTCTAGTTCCCATGTGGTTTCTCCACTTACATCATTCCAAACTATTTTAACCAATGAAATTTCCTTACCTCGAAGTTGCTTTGTCCTTCGATCTTCAATCTTTACTGGAAAAGTTTCATAGGTTAAATTTTCCTTCAGCTGTATTGTATCTGGCTTGATAACATGAGTAGGATCAGAAATATATTTCTGTAGTTGCGATACGTGAAATACATTGTGAAGATTTGACAGAAAAGGTGGTAATGCAATCTGATATGCCACCGAACCTACTCGACGTAAAATCTAATACGGTCCAATAAATTTTGGAGTGAGCTTCTTAGATTTAAGCACTCGCCCAACACCCGTCATAGGCGTCACTTGCAAAAATACATGGTCACCTTCTCCAAACTCAAGAAATTTTCTCCTTTTATCAATGTAGCTCTTTTGCTGAGTTTGACTCATTCTCATTTTGTCTTGTATCATCTTCACTTTCTCAGTTGTCTGTTGAACAATCTCTGGTCCTAACATAATACTCTCACCGTCTTGATACCAACATAACGGTGTTCTACATCGTCTCATATACAATGCTTCATAAGGTGCCATCCCGATACTTGAATGGAAACTGTTGTTATATGTGAATTCTATCAATGGCAAGAATTCATCCCAACCTCCAGTTTCTTCCAGAACACTTGCTCTAAACAAGTCTTCTAGCGATTGAATCGTCCTTTCTGACTGACCATCAGTCTGTGGATGGTAAGCAGAACTTAAACGTAGCTTTGTTCCCATCGCTTCTTGCAAACTACCCCAAAATCTCGATCCGAAATGATACTAGATGGTACACCATGAAGTCTAACAATTTCACTGATGTACACTTGAGCCAACTTTTCCATTGAGTATTTAATATTAATCAGCAAAAAAGTATACTGACTTAGTAAGCCGATCAACAATTACCCAAATGGCATCATGACCCTTCCGAGTATTTGGTAGTCCCGTCACAAAATCTATTGCTATGTCATCCCATTTCCATTCGGGAATAGGCAAAGGTTGCAACATTCTCGAAGGTTTTTGATGTTCCACCTTAGCCTTCTGACAGACTAAATAGGATGATACATACTCAGCAACATCTTTCTTCATTCCTTGCCACCAATATAATTGTTTTAAATCTTGATACATCTTTGTGGCTCTTGGATGCATACTCAACTTACTCCTGTGAGCTTCATCCAAAATCAATCTTCTAAGATTCGGATCATTAGGCACACAAACTCTTCCTTGAAACTTCAAAATTCCATTAACACCTTCGCTAAATTCCAACACTGCTCCTTGGCTCTTTGCTTCTTTTGCTTCTTGCAAATATTGGTCACTGTTTTGTCCTTCACGAATTCTATCCATCAAATCATTTGAAATGGTGATTATGTTTAAACGCATCTTGCCCGGCGTCAATTTCACAGATAATCGCATATCCCGAAATTCTTCTATCAACTCCTTTTCTTTGATCATCATAACAGAAGCACTAAGTATTTTTCTACTCAACACATCCGCTACGACATTCGCCTTTCCGGGATGATACTGCAATTGAAAATCATAATCTTTTAGAAACTCTAACCAACGCCTCTGCCTCATGTTCAACTCTTTTTTGGTCAAACAAGTACTTCAAGCTTTTATGATCACTAAAAACAGTGAACGTAGCTCCATAAAGAAAATGTCTCCATACTTTCAACGCAAACACCACAGCTGCCAACTCCAAGTCATGAGTCGGATAATTCCTCTCATGATTTTTCAACTGTCTTGAAGCATAAACCACCACCTTACGGTTTTGCATAAGTACACAACCCAATCCTTGGTACGAAGCATCACAATATACTTTTAAAGGTTCGTTTGGATCAGGTAGAATCAATACTGGTGAAGTAGTCAATCGTCTTTTCAATTCTTGAAAACTTTCTAATCATGCATCAGTCCACACGAACGGTTGATTCTTTCATGTAAGTTGGGTAAGAGGTCCTGCAATCTTTGAAAACCCCTCAATGAAACGTCTATAGTAACCAACTAATCCGACAAAACTATGGATTTCTATTACAGTCTTTGGTCTTTCCCATTCCAAAACTGTCTTCACCTTTGAAGCATTAACTTCAAATCCTTTCTCCGATATCACGTGTCCCAAAAATTGAACTTCACTCAACCAAAATTCACATTTGGACAACTTGGCATGCAACTTATTCTCCTTTAAAATCTAGAGAACCACTCTGAGATGTTCAGCATGTTCCTCCTGACTTCAAGAATAAATCAAAATGTCATCTATAAAGACAACAACAAACTTATCCAAGTACGAATGGAAAATTCTGTTCATAAAGTCCATGAATATAGCCGGTGCATTAATATAGCTGGTGCATTTGTCACACCAAACGGCATCACTAAATATTCATAATGCCCATAACGAGTTTGAAATACAGTTTTGGGAATATCCTCCACTTTCACACGTATTTGGTGATACCCAGAACGTAGATCAATCTTGGAAAATATTGCGGCTCCTCGCAATTGATCCATCAGATCATCTATCCTTGGAAGTGGATATTTATTCTTAATCGTGATTTTGTTTAATTGTCGATAGTCTACACATAGACGTGAAGTTCCATCCTTCTTCTTGACCAACAGTACTGGAGCTCCCCATGGTGACACACTAGGTCTCACAAATTATTTCTCTAATAAATCCTCCAGCTGTTTCTTCAGTTCGGCTAATTCTACCAGCAACATCCGATAAGGCGCCATAGATATTGGTCCAGCTCTAGGTACAAGGTCAATGGCAAACTCGATTTCCCTTACTGGTGGCAGTCCAGGTATATCTTCGGGAAATACTTCAGGAAATTCGTTGACCACGAAAATATCCTTCAAGACATCTTCACATTGCACCTCTAAAGAAGATAACAATAGATACCCATGATCTCCTTCCTTCAAACAAGCTTCCACTTGAGTAGCCGTTAGGAATCTAGGATCCTTAGCCTTAGGAAACACTAATGTCTTATTTGAACAATCAATTAGGATATGGTTAGAAGACAACCAATCCATTCCCAAGATTACATTAATCTTGGAAAGAGGCAAACAGATCAAATCCACATAAAAAGATTCTATCCCTAACATAGACAGGACAATTCAGGCATACTTTTGAAGTAACAACAGGCTTATCATTAGGAGTAGCAACACTCAAATCATATGGCAATGCAGTCATAGTTAATCCCAAACACTCAACACAATCACATGCAATGAAAGAATGAGTTGCTCCCGAATCATAGAGTACGGTTAAAGGATTACCTTTAATAGCACACTCCTCCATTATTAAGTCCTCCGATTTAGCGGCTTCCTCCCCGCTCATTGTATAGACACGACCACCCACCCGTGGTCTTGCAGTACGGACATTTCCCATAGAGGATTCCTTCTTTATCTGATCACAGTTTTTAGAGAAATGTCCAAGCTTTCCACATTTAAAACAAATAACTTCTTTATGTTGACAATCTTTCGTGAGATGATCATTCCCACATTTGAAACATCGAATAGGAGTCCCAGCTTGACTTGCCTTATTACTGCTAGAACCTCCACCCACAAATTGCTTCTTGTTCTGACCTCCTGTCGGTTTCATATACGGCTTTTGCTGAGAGCGATTTGCTTGATTATTCTTCCCTTTTTGGAACCTTGCAGGTCCAAAATTCTTATTCCTTACCACACGATGATGATAAATCTCTTCAACTTTATGACATTGTTCAATCAAAGTTGGAAATTGATTAATCTCCAACATCGATACAGCTTTCTTAATATCTAGCTTTAATCCTTCCTCAAATTTCCTGCATTTCCAGCCCTCATCTGGGTTCATCTGCAAATATCTCAAAAACTGAGACAGACTTTCAAATTTTTCCGCATACTCACTGACGGACATCAATCCTTGTCGTAAACTCAGAAATTCCATTTCCTTCATATGCCTCACACTTGCTGGAAAATATTTCTCTAGAAATTTTTGCTTAAAAAGTTGCCATGTCACCATCTTTCCTTCAGCTTCCAACAGTCTTCTAGCTCCTGCCCACCAACGTTCACCATCTCCTACCAGCATAAACGTTGCCAACGTAAGCTTTCGTTCATCAGCACAACCCATACCATCAAATATCTTTTCAAGTTCTTGGATCCAAAGTTCAGCTCTCTCTGGATCAAACTCTCCACGAAACTTCGGTGGATTATTCCTTCGAAACTCCGATAAACTATGAACATCTGTATTCGCTCTCTGTTTCTGCTGCACAATAACTTCAGCCATTCGTTGCATAGCTGCTACAGCTGCAGTCATGTTCAAATTATCATTCCCACTAAGTTCTATATCTGTGCTATTATTCCCACGTCCACCTCCTCGTCCAACCATTACTTTTTCTATTCAAACTAAACAATACAAAGAAAGTAAGGTCAATCTTCAAACAATATTGTTTCTTTTCAGAAAACAATAACAAAGAATCACACAATATAAACAAGACAAACCTAACCACAAACCCCAAAAGACTCTAACTTGGGCTCTGATACCAACTAATGTAACACCCACCGTAGGGTGTCACATTTATGTTACTTAATTACCAAAATTACCCCCAAGTTCATATAAGGTGATGTTGTAATAAAAAAAATGAGTTGTAATTTTTTTTTCTTCTTTGACAACTATAAAATAAACTTAGTGGAAAATAAAATATTATAGCAACCTCACACATAGTTTACATCATATGCATATTACAAACGTGCTGTCAGGATTATTTATTTACAGACCATGTCTCAAACTACAAACACACTTAAATAATTACACACATAGCTTATATCAGAGTTCAAACTTGTCCAAGTTTAACTAAGCAGCAGACCCCTCAGACGGGTCCTCCTCGGGTTCTTCAGTAGATAGGAATCCATTATGACGAGTTACCCTATGGACAGGTGTCTGGGCTGACAATACTATGCTGATTTCCATTGGGACATAATTCCTAGTATCCCAATGTCGCCTGATATACAAAGGAAATTCAACATGAACAAAAATAGTTACACAGAAAAATGGATCCCCATGAAATAACCTACTAATACTAACAGTCAGATACCCCTCATAAATAAGTCCTCGCTCATCGAGACTTGTTCTCCATTCTCCAGCTCCTCCGTGAAATTGTAGATGTACATAACCGAAGAAACTAGCTCTTGACGTCATACTCTCAAAATTCTGCGTTCCCAGCCGTGAGAAGTAGTTCTTCTTCTCCTTCTTGTACTGTTTCTTTCTCAACATCTTCACCCAATTATAAATACAATATACAAATATACATACAAAGAGGTGAGATCACCTACGCCAATACCAGCATGCTAGCACAGAGATAACATAACAGTATACCATATAAACACGTCATATTACAAATATGGCATCAACATATTATCAATCAAAATTAGCATTTAATAATTACAGGAGATGCCATCTACACTAAGCAGATATTTATAATTATCATAATCAATATTTCACAACTATTATATCTCACAAATGTAAGCATTTATGTTAATGTATGAGCATATAGACTCGATTTCCTACTCCATGGAGCTAAACTCAGGTCGGAGAAATTGATCGAAAAGATCTGCCGGTACCACGTGCCTCAGACCAAGTGCTATAATTATATCTTGCACATCTAGCACATACACGACAGTCTTTGTCAGATCTCGATTAAGAATAGTGTCTCGGTCCGGATCATTGGTGTGTTGCATCGGTCTAACCCATGGTGCAGAAGAGCTACCAACTGCCCATTGCAAACAACCCGCACCCCGATGCCTCGAAGGTCCACAAGTGACCTACACTACGCGTATCACACCTACTCAAGAGGTGTACGTTTCTCCTAGGCAATTAGCCATATACAGTCCATCGAACCATTTTCAATGCATGTGTAATGCACCAATTACCAACCAAAGGTAAATCACATAATTTCTCATATAATTTTCAAATACTATTTTATGTTCGTAAAATGGATTAATGCCAATTACAAGCAAACTTCTCAATTTCTTGTACGGCATTCACATACTGATTTTAACTATAAAGTTTACTGTATAATTAATAGCAAAATTACATTATCGCATTTTTCTCATTCACAAAAATATTTTTTTTTCACGTTTTCACAGTCACGTAATATTTTATTACGTAAACAATGATTTGTAATAATTTCTGTTACGTTAAAAAAATTGCGTAATAATTTTCTACTGTATTCTAAATTGCGTAAATATATTCTTTTGTTTTTAAATCACATAGCAATTTTTTTTCTCCAACATTGCGATCGTGTAAAATATTTAAACACTTTAAAAATCGCATAGAAATATTTTAACATTTTTCAAATCGCGTAACTCAAAATTTACGTTTTTGAGTTCCATAAATTATTTTTCACCATTTTTACCCTTCGTAAAATATTTCTTAACTTTAAAAATATTACTTCAGACTTTTCTTATAATAATATACTTTCTTACTTTATTCCCTTCTTATTCTTAGTCAAAAATCTTTTCCTTAATTTATTTTCTCAAAATCACTTTTTATTGATCTAGTCTTACAAAATCACATTTAGTAGATTTAATTACTATTTCTAACTTTAAATTTCCTAACATTTTCCAAAACCCAATAAATAAATTCTACGTTAGTAAATTTAAGTTAAAAACGTTTTCTTTTATATTTCTAAATCACTTCTAAAAATTGATTCTCTTTAAAATAATTTGAAGTTCAACACTTTCAATCTTCTTTTTCTTTTATTTATGAAAATTCCACTTCACTTAATTGATAACACTTTAATTCCCTTTCCAAAATCCTTATTTGAAAATTTTTGTATTTTATAACATCAAAACATATTTCTAAATTATTAAAACCTTATAGATGGCCATTGAAACCATGAAATATTTTTTCTTTCTAACTTAAATAAATTCTATTCTTGTTTCTACAAAAAAATAAATTCATGAAAACATAATTCAAAACCGTGTGCATTCTTTTTGCAAAACAAACTCTTTTATTTATTTTCTTTACTTCTCAAATCATTCAATTTTATCATTCATGAAAATATAATTTTGTGAACACCAAATTGGTTGGTGTCTTGGCCAAAAATTTGCTTAAGTTTAAGGACCAAAAATTAACTCCATTGTTCTTGAAAAATTTCAATAGAAACCCTAGTTTTGGAAGCTCAAAACCGTGACCTTCTCTATGGCCTTTGGAGCCAAAATTTCTTGTTTTATCATACTTTCATCATAATATAATCAATATATCTTCATCATGCATATCATAAGCATACCATATAAGCAAATAAAAATCATACTAAGCATGTATACACAAGTAAATCATGCAAAGTATATCAAGCATAGACAAAAATAATCGTAGCACATAACACACATAAATTATTACGTGACCATGGATATGAATCCTCACATGGATTCACCATCTATCAAATATAAAACCATCTCTCCCCACCATGCTTGGTTGGTGAGATGGATCTCCCTCTTACCTCTTGAAGAACCACAAAAGGTCCTTGCTTTGGATTTAGAACAAGATCTCCACCAACAAAAGTCTCTTGAACATAAAACTAACATAAATAAATTAGTATATTAAACTTGATTATGAGGAACCATGGATCAAACATGGTTTAGAACATGAAAAAGAAGAGAATAAATGAAGTTTCCTTACACTTCACCAACAAAACTCTATAACTTGATCTTAGTAAAAGTCCTTCAAGATGGAAGATTTAGAAAAAGTCTTCAACATGAAAGTTGTTTAGAATAAGGTAAGGATTCAAGAAACTAGGTTGTATGAAATTAAAAAGTGATGGAGGAGAGGTTTAGGGTGCTTGGCCGAATGGTCTTCTTTAGAGAGAAAGAATGGAGTTTTCTTTGGTTTGTTTCTTGAATCTTAAGTGAAATAGGTGAAGATATGATAATATGAAGTGTAGAAATGAATTACTTGATCTTCAAAGCTATGCATGGCCGTAGCTTGCATTGGAGAAAGGTAGAAAGTGAAGTTTAAAAAATATGATCATTAATGATCAATAGGAAAATAATTGATGGTCTTGACACTTGGCTATTGCCTTCATCTTTTTCTTTGGCCCAAAAAAAACCTATTCAAAGTTGTCTCCCCTCTCCCTTGCATCTCCAAACCGTCCCCCCTTTCCATGCTTCATAAAATGTGACAAATTTCATAGCCATCATCCTAAGTCATCCTAACCCTTGATTAAAAGAATGGTTTGGATTAAAATAGCTATTAGGTTTAGTTATAGATGGAAGACTTTATTTGAGCCATTGGATCATTTTTGGCTTGCAATCCTAACCATTGAATGTGTCTCCAAAATGAAGGGTCAAGATTACACCTTCAAACTTTACATCCAAGGGTCCAAAATGGTTGTAGTCATTTTTGATGACCAATTCTCCACCATTGATCTAAATCCAAATCCAATGGTCATTAATAATCCATCTCCACCATTGATTAAATCTACATCCAAGGGTTGATAATGGTCATAGCCATTTATAAGACTAAATCTCTACCCTTGATTTAATTTCCATCCAACGGTTATAATTGATCCTATTCACTTTTAAGATTAAATCTCCACCGTTGATTAAATCAAGATTAAATCTCCAATGGTGATAAAATCGATGGTGGATATCCAAACCACCAATGTTGACTTAACAGTATAGAATTTTATTTTTATCTATTATAACCCCACGAAAGAATATATTTACTGTATTTTTATCATCCGATAATTAAATACAGTATAAAATATAGTAAAGAAAATTTTTTAAAACTGTTTCCAGATTCAGGTTTAGTAAGATCTCTTGTCTCCGTCTAAACAGTACAAATTTTTCTATGCGTAAAAATTTTTTTTACTTTGCAGGACCCACCTGGGTCCACGTATGGCCACTTGGGCCTACAAACAGTAAAAATTTTCATAATCACACATAAAATCACAAAAATTAGAAAACTCACAAATATCAATTCAAATTACGTAAAATAATTAAGACTTTTCAGTAAAAATTAAATTACGTAAAAAATTTTCGGCCCAAAAATTATTATTTTCCTGACACGGAGCAAATTACTCAAAACGATCAAATATACAGACGAAATGTTCAAAATAATTTTACAGTACACAGAAATCACTAAACAGTGGAATTCTGTTAACTATCAAAATTACTGTTCCTAAGATAGAAAGTTCGGGGTGTTACAACTCTCCCCCTCTAACAAAAGTTTCGTCCTCGAAACTTGATAAACTCGATTTCACACTTTTAGAATAAATATGGATATTGTTCTTTTATCTTTTCTTCTAGTTCCCATGTGGTTTCTCCACTTACATCATTCCAAACTATTTTAACCAATGAAATTTTCTTACATCGAAGTTGCTTTGTCCTTCGATCTTCAATCTTTACTGAAAAAGTTTCATAGGTTAAATTTTCCTTCAGCTGTATTGTATCTGGCTTGATAACATTAGTAGGATCAGAAATATATTTCCGTAGTTGTGATACGTGAAATACATTGTGAAGATTTGACAGAAAAGGTGGTAATGCAATCTGATATGCCACCGAACCTACTTGACATAAAATCTGATACGGTCCAATAAATTTTGGAGTGAGCTTCTTAGATTTAAGCACTCGCCCAACACCCGTCATAGGCATCACTCGTAAAAATACATGGTCACCTTCTTCAAACTCAAGAAATTTTCTCCTTTTATCAGTGTAGCTCTTTTGCCGAGTTTGACTCATTCTCATTTTGTCTTGTATCATCTTCACTTTCTCAGTTGTCTGTTGAACAATCTCTGGTCCTAACATAATACTCTCACCGTCTTGATACCAACATAACGGTGTTCTACATCGTCTCACATACAATGCTTCATAAGGTGCCATCCCTATACTTGAATGGAAACTGTTGTTATATGTGAATTCTATCAATGACAAGAATTCATCCCAACCTCCAGTTTCTTCCAGAACACATGCTCTCAACAAGTCTTCTAACGATTGAATCGTCCTTTCTGACTGACCATCAATCTGTGGATGGTAAGCAGAACTTAAACGTAGCTTTGTTCCCATCGCTTCTTGCAAACTACCCCAAAATCTCAATGTAAACCTTAGATCTCGATCCGAAATGATACTGGATGGTACACCATGAAGTCTAACAATTTCACTAATGTACACTTGAGCCAACTTTTCCATTGAGTATTTAATATTAATCAGTAAAAAATGCACTAACTTAGTAAGCCGATCAACAATTACCCAAATGGCATCATGACCCTTCCGAGTATTTGGTAGTCCCATCACAAAATCCATTGCTATGTCATCCCATTTCCATTCAGGAATAGGCAAAGGTTGTAACATTCCCGAAGGTTTTTGATGTTCCACCTTAGTCTTCTGACAGACTAAACAGGATGATACATACTCAGCAACATCTTTCTTCATTCCTTGCCACCAATATAATTGTTTTAAATCCTGATACATCTTTGTGGCTCCTGGATACATACTCAACTTACTCCTGTGAGCTTCATCCAAAATCAATCTTCTAAGATTCGGATCATTAGGCACACAAACTCTTCCTTGAAACTTCAAAATTCCATTAACACCTTCGCTAAATTCCAACACTGCTCCTTGGCTCTTTACTTCTTTTGCTTCTTGCAAATATTGGTCACTGTTTTGTCCTTCACGAATTCTATCCATCAAATCATTTGAAATGGTGATCATGTTTAAACGCATCTTGCCCGGCGTCAATTTCACAGATAATCGCATATCCCGAAATTCTTCTATCAACTCCTTTTCTTTGATCATCATAACAGAAGCACTAAGTATTTTTTTACTCAACGCATCCGCTACGATATCCGCCTTTCCGGGATCATACTGCAATTGAAAATCATAATCTTTCAGAAACTCTAACCAACGCCTCTGCCTCATGTTCAACTCTTTTTAGTCAAACAAGTACTTCAAGCTTTTATGATCACTAAAAACAGTGAACGTAGATCCATAAAGAAAATGTCTCCATACTTTCAACGCAAACACCACAGCTGCCAACTCCAAGTCATGAGTTGGATAATTCCTCTCATGATTTTTCAACTGTCTTGAAGCATAAGCCACCACCTTACGATTTTTCATAAGTACACAACCCAATCCTTGGTACGAAGCATCACAATATACTTCGAAAGGTTCGTTTGGATCAGGTAGAATCAATATAGGTGAAGTAGTCAATCGTCTTTTCAATTCTTGAAAACTTTCTAATCATACATCAGTCCTCACGAACGGTTGATTCTTTCGTGTAAGTTGGGTAAGAGGTCCTGCAATCTTTGAAAACCTCTCAATGAAACGTCTATAGTAACCAACTAATCCGACAAAACTACGAATTTCTGTTACAGTCTTTGGTCTTTCCCATTCCAAAACTGTCTTCACCTTTGAAGCATCAACTTCAATTCCTTTCTCCGATATCACGTGTCCCAAAAATTAAACTTTGCTCAACCAAAATTCATATTTGGACAACTTGGCATACAACTTATTCTCCTTTAAAATCTGGAGAACCACTCTGAGATGTTCAGCATGTTCCTCCTGACTTCGAGAATAAATCAAAATGTCATCTATAAAGACAACAACAAACTTATCCAAGTACGAACGAAAAATTCTGTTCATGAAGTCCATGAATATAGCTGGTGCATTTGTCACACCAAACGGCATCACTAAATATTCATAATGCCCATAACGAGTTTGAAATGCAGTTTTGGGAATATCCTCCACTTTCACACGTATTTGGTGATACCCAAAACGTAGATCAATCTTGGAAAATATTGCGGCTCCTCGCAATTGATCAATCAGATCATCTATCCTTGGAAGTGGATATTTATTCTTAGTCGTGATTTTGTTTAATTGCCGATAGTCTACACATAGACGTGAAGTTCCATCCTTCTTCTTGACCAACAGTACTGGAGCTCCCCATGGTGACACACTAGGTCTCACAAATTGTTTCTCTAATAAATCCTCCAGCTGTTTCTTCAGTTCGGCTAATTCTACCGGCAATATCCGATAAAGCGCTATAGATATTGGTCCGGCTCTAGGTACAAGGTCAATGGCAAACTCGATTTCCCTTACTGGTGGCAGTCCAGGTATATCTTCAGGAAATACTTCAGGAAATTCGTTGACCACGAAAATATCCTTCAAGACATCTTCACATTGCACTTCTAAAGAAGATAACAATAGATACCCATGATCTCCTTCCTTCAAACAAGCTTCCACTTGAGTAGCCGTTAGGAATCTAGGATCCTTAGCCTCAGGAAACACTAATGTCTTATTTGAACAATCAATTAGGATATGGTTAGAAGACAACCAATCCATTCACAAGATTACATTAATCTTGGAAAGAGGCAAACAGATCAAATCCACATAAAAGATTCTATCCCTAACACAGACAGGACAACTCAGGCATACTTTTGAAGTAACAACAGGCTTATCAGTAGGAGTAGCAATACTCAAATCATATGGCAATGCAGTCACAGTTAATCCCAAACACTCAATGTAACATCCTGAAAATTCTTTATTTCATTATAAACGATCATTTTATAATATTTATGATTTTTAGAAATTTTTGGGGATTTTTCTAGAAATGATGAATATTTTAATATATTTTTCATTTTACGTGAACACTGAGCGGAGCCGGGGAAACTAGAATATTTTCCCTGAGGCTGGTAAACTTTGAACTGTCAACGTGTCAACGGGGGATCTTACTAAACCCGAGGCCGGGCACAGATTGCTAGATTTATATTTCTCAAGGTTTTATCTGTTAAATAAAATTACGGTATCATAAAATTATCTGATAAATAATAAAATATTATTTTCATAAATTGTAAATTTTATTCACTGAGAAAATAATTCCACAGTGTAATTAATCATCTGTCAGATGTATTTAATTTGGAGACAAGCTTACTATGTACTTTATCGAGGAGTGCGCGAAGCTTCTCAAGGAAGCTTCCTCCAACCATTATTTTTATTATTTCTCTCTCCTCCCATTTTGTGCAGCACGTTTGAATTAAGGGGGTCTAATTCATTTTTCTTTTCTCACATTTCCTCTACTCCCTGTACGCAGCTCACTATTCACTCATCTTTCTCTCTTCTCTTTCACCCCACAGCAGCAACACCATCCACCCACACCTCCATTTTGTTCTTCAAACCATCACAATCCTAGCACCATTTCGTGTTTGGAGGACCACCATCATTGAGGAAATCATCTTCAAAGTTCTGCTATTTTCTCCATCTCCATTCTCTTACGTCTTTGAAGCTTAAAGGTTGGAGCTTTAAGGTAAAGCTCTTAGCTTTTTCTCCCTCTCTTCTCTTTTTCGTAACCCACTGTCATTTTGATGACAATGGGTATCCATTTCAATATTAGGATACTGATTCTTGCAAGTTTAAATGTTTAAGGATTTCCTGGAAGCTGAAAACAAAATCCTGACCAAAAAGGAGCCACCTTTCTTTGTGCTTCTCCAAGGTAAGAGGAAGACACTCCTCCTCAACCTCTTTTAGCATTTAGGGACGTTGTTTGTGAATGGTACTGAGAGTCATCTTTGTTTACATGCTGTTGGTGATGTATATATGCTATTCGATTGTTTGTGTGTTTTGCTATATATCTGGATGTATTGGAACGTGTAATATGGAAGGGAATGACTTCCGATTGGTTCTCGGATGGTCACGATGTTGAGCCCAGAAATTTGAAAATTTCATGTGAAAACTAGTAACAGTATGAACTCCTGGCCAAACCCGTCGAATATGATATCCTAATCATCTAATGAAATGTTAAAATTCGTCGATTATGAACTCCTGGCCAAACTCGTCGAATTTGATGTCTTGATCACTTAGTAAAGTTAAAATCCGTCGAGTATGAACTCCTGGCCAAACCCGTCGAATTTGATGTCTTGATCACTTAGTAAAGTTAAAATCCGTCGAGTATGAACCCCTGGCCATGCTCGTCGAATTTGATTCCTGGTCATTTAGTGCAATATCAAAATCTGTCGAGTATGAACTCCTGACCACTTAGGAGAGAAACTCCTCCAATGCAAAATCTGTCGAATTTGAATGACCACATCCATCGAGTGACACATTCATCGAGTTAGAATGCCAATACCCATCGAGAGACATACCTGTCGAGTAGATCTTCTGTCCATTTATCAGAAGATTCCCAAAGTTAATATTCATCGAGTGGAATGTCAAGATCCGTCGAATTAGAGTTCTGACCATAGTGTTTTTTGTCTGTTCGACACTTGGGAGATTTCTCCAATGTCGACACCCACATCTGTCGAAATAGGACTTCTGCTGACCTTCTGGAAAAATTTGATAGTTTTGATCTCTGTTCGACAGAACCCCCATCCGACAGAAATTGATTTTTATCCAATCTTGTTATAAAATGTTCTCCCATTTTTCATCCTTCTGCCATGTTAGTTTTCGTCGAATGGCAGCCTCAATTTTCCACTAAATGCATTGTCTCCGTCGAATTCACAACCATGGTTTATCACCCAATACCTAGCAATTAAATCTGTGATGTTGTTGGTGATTCTGGCCATGTATCTTCCTGGATTCAAAACCCCTAGATTAATAAAAGCACATAAATCATAAATGATTGGATGACTAGAGATTAAGTAGGGATTCATAAATAGGGAAGAACATGAGTATGGGTGAGCTTGTGAGGCACATAATGAATTTAATGGTTGATTTCTATCATGACTATGAATGGAAATTGTGGATATCCTTAAAATGTACTATTGGCTTGTTGTGGACCCGTGAATGGGATCAGATCTTGTTGATAAATGATATGACATGCATTTGAAGCATGATGGACCTAGTTGGTCATGAAGAGTATGATTGTGTCATGCATTGAACAAAAAGAAAGAGATTGTCTGTTAGACTTGGTTAAGGCCGGTAGCCTAGGAGTTGAACTTACACCTTTGTGCGGGTGCGAATAGACAAGTGTAGGTTACTTGTTGACCTTGGGGCGTCGGGGTGCGGGTACCTCACAATGGGCAGGTGGTAGCTCTCTCGTCCGTGGGGCAGACCGATGCAAACACATTGACGATCCGGACCGAGAGACATTTGTCCTATGTCGAGATCTGTGTAGAATGTCTTGTAAAATGCCATGATGTACACAATGATAATTTGAGAATTTTAGCACTTGAGGGCACAGGCGCCAAGAATACGAGATATACCTCCTGATCATTCTCTCCGACTGTTTTGTGTCTAGCTCCATGGAGTAGGATTTTGGTTATTGAGGGCACGTGTGCATAGTGAGTCCATGAATCATCTGGCATACATTGTTATTATAATTGGAACTGTTGTACTTCTGATATATCTATATGTATATGACTGCCTGGAACTATTTGGTTAATCATAATTGCTATTGAATGTTTATTACCATTATTGCTGTCATAAATGCTATGTGGGCGCTTTGCGCCGTTTGGTTTCTCGATGTTATGATTGGTAATGATGGTAGGATGTCTTACCTCTTCTCTGTCTCTCCACTTCTTTTTGTCCATATACTGCGTTCCATAGAAGACAACTGCAAGGAACCGGAAGCTCTTGACTTCCCTGGTTTTTGGCCTCATCTTGACTGAGCGACTGCAGAAGAATATGGAGCCACGCACGCAAAGATTTTTGGGATATGTGTGCCTGACTTTCTTGGGAGGGCCAGAGTGTTGGTACATCAACTATGGTTCTGAGCGTTGCGTCTATACGGGGGATGTGTCGTTATCTCTAGCCTGGAGACGCCACTAGCCGCCTGTCTTCACCTACTTTATTAGTTTACATTTGGAGTTTCAACTACCGATACGCGAGATGTGGGGTGACCATTATTTCACTTCGCGAGAAGACTCTTTTCGTTCCACAGCTCGGGCCCCGTCCCATGACTCTGCAATTCCTATGGTGATTTCGTCTGACGAAGAAGATCTTGAGGAAGATCCCGAAGAAGTTCCTGAGGACGACCCCGAAGAGGATCCTGAAGAGGATCCTGACTCGATTCCTCCTCACTTGAGGGATTGACTTTACTTGTAGCTACTGAGGGCTACCAGTATTTCATTTTGGGGGCCTGATGTTTTGTCTGTAGTGGGCTGTATATTCTGATACCGTAGGGATATGTATGTATAATCCTTTGGGGGCAGGTATAGTTTTGCTTTTTGATATGCCAGGCTTTGTAACTAAACAGTTTGATAATTATATATATATATATATATATATAAATGAAATGTTAATTTCCCATGTATGTTTCGTCACCGTGGATATTGATTATCGTTAATGTTAATGTAAAAAAAAAAATATACTCGCCAATTTAATTACCCAACTATAATCGAGTAAATATATATATTATTAAAATGAACTGGGTCTTAACTCACATAAATTTTATTTCCGCATTGTAATTGAAAGTGAGACGTTCCCTTGGTCAAAAAAGGGCGTCACACTAAGTTGGTATCAGAGCCCCGGTTTATGTTTCTTTGGGTCTTGTGTTTGAGTCTGTCTTGTTTATGATGTGTGTTCTCTGAGTAGTATACGTAAGGGTGTATTGTTTGGTGTTCCTAGTGAATGCAACTGACTTTTCTATGTTTTCAGCTAATCTGATCTAAGAAAGTAAGATGGCACGAGGGGAAGATATGGCAGCAGCTATTACAACGATGCGAGAGGATGGTTGAGGCCGTCGCACGATAAAAATCGAGCAAGCCGCCCAAGCGAAGAGAGAGTTGCACAACAACAAGAGCGAGCTACTCAACAGCTAGAGGCCACTACTGATGCTCAGAATTTAGCAGAGTTTCGACGCCATAACCCTCCTCAATTCAAAGGAGAATTTGATCCGGACAAGGCTAGTCTGTGGATCAAGGAATTGGAGAAAGTCTTTCGAGGAATGAGTTGCGCCGAGGACAAGAAGGTGAACTATGCTACATTTATGCTGGTAGGCAATGCTGAAAATTGGTGGAATGGAGTGCAGCAAATGCTGGAAGCTGCAAACCGAGAGATTACTTGGGGCTTATTCAAGGAACAGTTCTTGGATAAGTATTTCCCTGCGAGCGCAAGGCATGTGAAGGAGTCAAAATTCCTCAACCTGCGACAAGGAAATATGACTGTTAGCGAGTACGTAGCGAAATTTGAAAACTTGTCACAGTTTTCGACGTACTTTCAGAACCAACCAGATGAAGCATGGAAATGCTGAAGATTTACGGAAGGACTGAGGTATGAAGTGAAGAAGGCTGTGATCACCTTGAGGATCAATGAATTCTCACGACTACTGGATACTTGCTGTGATGTAGAGGATCTGGAGCAATCTAGAGACATGAGGAGCAGAAACTTTGGGCCTACGAGATTCCAGAGAGGCGGTAGTAACAGTGCTAACCATTTCCAGAAGAAGCCGTACTCCCGACCCACGGGGAATCGGCAACAAGCCATGGGTGGAAGTTCGGTGGAGGTTCTACTGGGAACCGGACTGCGAACACGGCGTATCCTTCCAGATGTCTGAAGTGTGGGAAAGACCATCTCATAAGGGACTGTACTATGAAGGGATTCATCTGCTTCAAATGTGACAAACCCGGCCACGTGTCCCGAGACTACAATCAAACGAAGGCTGAACCTTCAGTGAATGCTGCAAGAGCCAAGAAACCACAGGTTGGAGGGCGAGTCTACACTATGAGCGGAGCTGAGGCTTCCGAATCCAAAGATTTGATACAGGGGGAAGGTACCATAGAAGGTAATCTTTTAACTGTGCTGTATGACTCTGGGGCAACCCATTCTTTTATATCATATGACTGTGTGCAAAGACTGGGTCTATCTGTGTCGTCATTACCTTTTGACTTAACTGTTTCTACCTCTACTGATAAACCGGTAGTTACTACCAAAGTCTGTCTAAATTGTCCATTGGTTGTTGAAGGTCAAACCTTTTCGGTCGATCTGATCTGTTTACCCCTTTCCCAACTAGATATTATCTTAGGGATGGACTGGTTGTCTTCCAACCATGTTCTGTTAGACTGTTCTAGAAAGACCATAGTTTTTCCCATAATGGAGGATTCTAGATTTTTGATAGCCAACCGAGTTCAAGCTCTCTTGAAAGAAGGAGCTCACGGATACATGTTACTGTCTTCTTTGAAAGTCGAGAACGAGGTTGATGTGAACACAATTCCAGTGGTGAATGAGTTTCCCAAAGTCTTTCCTGATGATGTACCTGGTTTACCACCGGCTCGAGAGATAGAGTTTACTATCGACCTAGTACCGGGAGCTGGTCCCGTGTCTATAGCACCGTATAGGATTGCACCGATAGAGTTAGCTGAGCTCAAGAAACAGCTAGAAGAGATTTTGGAAAAGTAATTTGTCAGGCCAAGTGTGTCACCATGGGGAGCACCAGTGCTGTTAGTTCGCAAGAAGGATGGCACCTCAAGATTATATGTGGACTATCGGCAGCTGAACAAGGTAATGATTAAGAACAAGTATCCACTCCCGAGAATTGATGACTTAATGGACCAACTGAAGGGAGCAACGGTGTTTTCGAAGATCGATCTGCGGTCTGGGTATCATCAGATACGAGTGAAGACGGAGGATATACCCAAGACAGCTTTTCGTACCCGATACGGTCATTACGAATACCTAGTGATGCCGTTTGGTGTGACGAACGCACCAACTATCTTTATGGACTACATGAACCGAATCTTTCGTCCTTACTTGGACAGATTCGTTGTGGTCTTCATTAATGACATTCTGGTACACTCTCAAAATTAGGAGGACCATGCTGAACACCTCAGTGTAGTTCTTCAGATTCTGAAGAAGAAGGAATTGTATGCCAAGCTGTTAAAATGTGAGTTCTAGATAGAAGAAGTTAAGTTTCTGGGTCACGTGATCTCGAAGGATGGGATTGCCGTGGATCCATCGAAGGTGGAGGCAGTGCTGCAATGGGAAAGACCAACGTCCATGACGGAGATTCGAAGCTTCGTGGGTTTAGCTGGATATTACCAGAGGTTCATTGAGGGATTCTCCAAGATTGTTGGACCACTTACACAACTCACGAGGAAAAACCAAGCTTTTGAGTGGACCGACAGTTGTGAGCAAAGTTTCCAAGAGTTGAAGAATCGACTGACTACCTCACCGGTGTTAGTGCTACCCGATCCGAATGAGCAGTTTGAAGTGTACTGCGACGCTTCATACCAAGGGCTAGGATCTGTACTTATGCAGCATGGAAGAGTGGTGGCTTATGCTTCAAGGCAGTTGTGAGTGCACGAGAAGAATTACCCGACACACGACTTGGAGTTAGCGGCTGTAGTTTTTGCTCTGAAGATATGGAGGCATTTTCTCTACGGAGCAACGTTCAATATTTTCAGTGATCACAAGAGTCTGAAGTATTTGTATGATCAGAAGGAGTTGAACATGAGGCAACGAAGGTGGTTAGAATTCCTGAAGGATTACGATTTCCAACTTCTGTATCACCCTGGCAAGGCAAATGTTGTGGCAGATGCTCTAAGTAGGAAGATGATCAGTGTCTCTGCCCTGATGATCAAGGAAAAGGATATACTAGAGCAGTTTAGAGATGTGTGGTCTTTTGTAGAGTTAGAACCTGGAAAGATTTGCATGAATATGGTTACCATCACAAGTGAGCTACTGGATGACATAAAGGAAAAGCAGAAGATTGATAAGTTTTTACAAGAAGTGAGAGAGCAAGTGAAGCAAGGAGATGAAACAGAGTTTGCGGAAGGAATGGATGGAATTCTGAGGTTTCGTGGAAGAGTTTGTATTCCCCGTGACAAAGAGCTTAGAGAATACATCATTAACCATGCTTATACAAGCCAGCTGAGTATGCATCCAGGCATAACAAAGATGTACCAAGACTTGAAGAAGTTGTTCTGGTGGCATGGAATGAAGAGTGACATCACTAGACGTGTATCGACTTGTCTAGTTTGTCAAAAAGCTAAGGTGGAACATCAGAGACCAGTGGGGTTGCTGTAACCATTGTCTATTCCAGAATGGAAGTGGGACAGTATTGCAATGGATTTTGTAGTCGGATTGCCAAGGACAAGAAAAGGTCATGATTTGATTTGGGTAATTGTGGACCGACTCACGAAGTCGGCACACTTTCTCCCGATCGACATAAAATACAAACTAGAGATATTGACTCAGATCTATATTGGACAAATTGTTAGGCTACATGGTGTGCCTACGAGTATTGTTTCGGATAGAGATCCGAGATTTACTTCAAATCTCTGGGAGAGTTTGCAAGAAGCGTTGGGGACGAAGCTACGTCTGAGTTCTACTTATCATCCGCAGACCGACGGTCAATCAGAAAGGATGATCTAATCTTTAGAAGATTTGCTTAGAGCCTGTACCATAGAGTAAACTGGAAGTTGGGATGACATTCTACCCTTGATAGAATTCACCTACAACAATAGTTATCATTCGAGCATAGGGATGGCACCCTATGAAGCTCTGTATGGACGACGGTGTCGAACACCTCTGTGTTGGTACCAAGATGGCGAGCGCCTTACTGTTGGACCAGAGATTATACAGCAGACAACTGAGAAGGTTAAGATAATTCAGGAAAAGATGAGAACGGCTCAAAGTCGGCAAAAGAGTTATGCAGACCAAAGGAGAAAACCTCTTGAGTTTGAGGAAGGCGAGCATGTATTCCTGAAAGTCACACCTACGACTGGGCTAGGCCAGGCTTTAAAATCTAGAAAACTCACTCCTAAATTCCTTGGACCATACCAAATCATTCGTCGTGTAGGTCCTGTAGCGTACCAAATATCCTTACCTCCTTTCCTTTCAAACATTCATAATGTTTTCCATGTGTCACAACTTCGAAAATACCTCCCTGACCCAAGTCATGTCATAGCACCGGATGCAGTACAATTAAAAGAAAACTTAACTTATGAGACGTCTCTTGTAAGAATCGAGGATAGGAAGATAAAGCAATTAAGAGGCAAGGAGATCGCATTAGTGAAAATGATCTGGATTGAGGTGACAGGAGATGCAACTTGGGAGCTGGAAGACAAGATGAAGGAGCAACACCCACAGTTATTCTAAGGTATGCAAATTTCGAGGACGAAATTCCTTTTTGAAGGGGTGTATTGTAACATCCCGAATATTCTTTATTTCATTATAAACGATCATTTTATAATATTTATGATTTTTAGGAATTTTTGTGGATTTTTCTGGAAATGATGAATATTTAAATATATTTTTCATTTTACGTGAACACTGAGCGGAGCCGGGGAAACTAGAATATTTTCCCTGAGGCTGGTAAACTTTGAACTGCTAACGTGTCAACGGGGGATCTTACTAAACCCGAGGCCAGTACGGTTGCGAGATTTGCATTTCTCAAGGTTTTATCTGTTAAATAAAATTGCTGTATCATAAAATTATCGATGAATAATAAAATATTATTTTCATTAATTGTAAATTTTATTCACTTGAGAAAATAATTCCACATGTAATTAAGCATCTGTCAGATGTATTTAATTTGGAGACAAGCTTACTATGTACTTTATCGAGGAGCGCGCGAAGCTTCTCAAGGAAGCTTCCTCCAACCATTATTTTTATTATTTCTCTCTCCTCCCATTTTGTGCAGCACGTTTGAATTAAGGGGGTCTAATTCATTTTCCTTTTCTCACATTTCCTCTCCTCCCTGTACGCAGCTCACTATTCACTCATCTTTCTCTCTTCTCTTTCACCCCACAGCAGCAACACCATCCACCCACACCTCCATTTTGTTCTTCAAACCGTCACAATCCTAGCACCATTTCGTGTTTGGAGGACCACCATCATTGAGGAAATCGTCTTCAAAGTTCTGCCATTTTCTCCATCTCCATTCTCTTACGTCTTTGAAGCTTAAAGGTTGGAGCTTTAAGGTAAAGCTCTTAACTTTTTCTCCCTCTCTTCTCTTTTTCGTAACCCATTGTCATTTTGATGACAATGGGTATCCATTTCAATATTAGGATACTGATTCTTGCAAGTTTAAATGTTTAAGGATTTCCTGGAAGCTGAAAACGAAATCCTGAACAAAAAGGAGCCACCTTTCTTTGTGCTTCTCCAAGGTAAGAGGAAGACACTCCTCCTCAACCTCTTTTAGCATTTAGGGACGTTGTTTGTGATTGGTACTGAGAGTCATCTTTGTTTACATGCTGTTGGTGATGTATATATGCTATTCGATTGTTTGTGTGTTTTGATATATATCTGGATGTATTGGAACGTGTAATATGGAAGGGAATGACTTCCGATTGGTTCTCGTATGGTCACGGTGTTGAGCCCAGAAATTTGGAAATTTCATGTGAAAACTAGTAACAGTATGAACTCCTGGCCAAACCCGTCGAATATAATATCCTAATCATCTAATGAAATGTTAAAATCCATCGAGTATGAACTCCTGGCCAAACTCGTCGAATTTGATGTCTTGATCACTTAGTAAAGTTAAAATCCGTCGAGTATGAACTCCTGGCAAAACCCGTCGAATTTGATGTCTTGATCACTTAGTAAAGTTAAAATCCGTCAAGTATGAACCCCTGGCCATGCTCGTCGAATTTGATTCCTGGTCATTTAGTGCAATATCAAAATCCGTCGAGTATGAACTCCTGACCACTTAGGAGAGAAACTCCTCCAATGCAAAATTCGTCGAATTTGAATGACCACATCCGTCGAGTGACACATTCGTTGAGTTAGAATGCCAATACCCATCGAGAGATATACCTGTCGAGTAGATCTTCTGTCCATTTATCAGAAGCTTCCCAAAGTTAATATTCGTCAAGTGGAATGTCAAGATCCATCGAATTAGAGTTCTGACCATAGTGTTTTTCGTCGGTTCGACACTTGGGAGATTTCTCCAACATCGACACCCACATCTGTCGAAATAGGACTTCTGCTGACCTTCTGGAAAAATTTGACAGTTTTGATCTCTGTTCGACAGAACCCCCATCCGACAGAAATTGATTTTTATCCAATCTTGTTATAAAATGTTCTCCCATTTTTCATCCTTCTGCCATGTTAGTTTTCGTCGAATGGCAGCCTCAATTTTCAACTAAATGCATTGCCTCCGTCCAATTCACAACCATGGTTTATCACCCAATACCTAGCAATTAAATCTATGATGTTGTTGGTGATTCTGGCCATGTATCTTCCTGGATTCAAAACCCCTGGATTAATAAAAGCACATAAATCATAAATGATTGGATGACTAGAGATTAAGTAGGGATTCATAAACAGGGAAGAACATGAGTATGGGTGAGCTTGTGAGGCACATAATGAATTTAATTTTTGACTTCTATCATGACTATGAATGAAAATTGTGGATATCCTTAAAATGTACTATTGGCTTGTTGTGGACCTGTGAATAGGATCAGATCTTGTTGATAAATGATATGACATGCATTTGAAGCATGACGGACCTAGTTGGTCATGAAGAGTATGATTGTGTCATGCATTGAACAAAAAGAAAGAGATTGTCCGTTGGACTTGGTTAAGGCCGGTAGCCTAGGAGTTGAACTTACACTTTTGTGCGGGTGCGAATAGACATGTGTAGGTTACTTGTTGACCTTGGGGGCGTCAGGGTGCGGGTACCTCACAATGGGCAGCTGGTAGCTCTCTGTCTGTGGGGCAGACCGATGCAAACACACTGACGATCCGGACCGAGACGCTGTCCTATGTCGAGATCTGTGTAGAATGTCTTGTAAAATGCCATGATGTACACAATGATAATTTGAGAATTTTAGCACTTGAGGGCCTAGGTAGCCAAGAATACAGATATACCTCCTGATCGTTCTCTCCGACTGTTTTGTGTCTAGCTCCATGGAGTAGGATTTTGGTTATTGAGGGCACGTGTGCATAGTGAGTCCATGAATCATCTGGCATACATTGTTATTATAATTGGAACTGTTGTACTTCTGATATATCTATATGCATACGACCGCTTGGCTGTTTGGTTGATCATAATTGCTATTGAATGTTTATTACCATTATTGCTGTCATAAATGCTATGTGGGCGCTTTGCGCTATTTGGTTTCTCGATGCTATGATTGGTAATGATGGTAGGATGTCTTACCTCTTCTCTGTCTCTCCACTTCTATTTTGTCCGTATACTGCATTCCATAGAAGACAACTGCAAGGAACCGGAAGCTCCCGACTTCCCTGGTTTTTTGCCTCATCTCGACTGAGCGACTGCAGAAGAATATGGAGCCACGCACGCAAAGATTTTTGGGAGATGTGCGCCTGACTTTCTTGGGAGGGCCAGAGTGCTGGTACATCAACTATGGTTCTGAGCGTTGCGTCTATACGGGGGATGTGTCGTTATCTCTAGCCTGGAGACGCCACGAGCCGCCTGTCTTCACCTGCTGTATTAGTTTACGTTTGGAGTTTCAACTACCGATATGCGAGATGTGGGGTGACCGTTATTTCACTCCGCGGGAAGACTCTTTTCATTGCACAACTCGGGCCCCGTCCCGTGACTCTGCGATTCCTATGGTGATTTCCTCTGACGAAGAAGATCTTGAGGAAGATCCCGAAGAAGTTCCTGAGGACGACCCCGAAGAGGATCCTGAAGAGGATCCTGACTCGATTCCTCCTCACTTGAGGGACTGACTTTACTTATAGCTACTGAGGGCTACCAGTATTTCATTTTGGGGGCCTGATGTTTTGTCTCGTAGTGGGTCAGTATATTCGATACCGTAGGGATATGTATGTATAATCCTTTGGGGGCGGTATAGTTTTGCTTTTTGATATACCAGGCTTTGTAACTAAACAGTTTGATAATTATATATATATATATATATATATATATATATATATAAATGAAATGTTAATTTCCCATGTATGTTTCGTCACCGTGGATATTGATTATCGTTAACGTTAATGTAAAAAAAAAATATACTCGCCAATTTAATTACCCAACTATAATCGAGTAAATATATATATTATTAAAATGAATCGGGTCTTAACTCATATAAATTTTATTTCCGCATTGTAATTGAAAGTGAGACGTTCCCTTGGTCAAAAAGGGGCGTCACACTCAACACAATCACATGCAATGAAAGAATGAGTTGCTCCTAAATCATAGAGTACGGTTAAAAGATTACCTTTAATAGCACACTCCTCCATTATTAAGTCCTCCGATTTAGCGGCTTCCTCCCCGCTCATTGTATAGACACGACCACCCGCCTGTGGTCTTGCAGTACGGACAGTTCCCACAGAGGATTCCTTCTTTATCTGATCACAGTTTTTAGAGAAATGTCCAAGCTTTCCACATTTAAAACAAACAACTTCTTTATGTTGACAATCTTTCGTGAGATGATCCTTCCCACATTTGAAACATCGAATAGGAGTCCCAGCTTGACTTGCCTTATTGCCGCTAGAACTTCCACCCACAAATTGCTTCTTGTTCTGACCTCTTGCCAGTTTCATATACGGCTTTTGCTGAGAGCGATTTGCTTGATTATTCTTCCCTTTTTGGAACCTTGCAGGTCCAAAATTCTTATTCCTTACCGCACGTTGATGATCAATCTCTTCAACTTTACGACATTTTTCAATCAAAGTTGGAAATTGATTAATCTCCAACATCGATACAGCTCTCTTAATATCCAGCTTTAATCCTTCCTCAAATTTCCTGCATTTCCAGCCCTCATCTGGGTTCATCTGCAAATATCTCAAAAACTGAGACAGACTTTCAAATTTTGCCGCATACTCACTGACGGACATCAAATATCTTTTCAAGTTCTTGGATCCAAAGTTCAGCTTTCTCCAGATCAAACTCTCCATGAAACTTCAGTGGATTATTCCTTCGAAACTCCGATAAACTATGAACATCTGTATTCGCTCTCTAATTCTGCTGCATAATAACTTCAGCCATTCGTTGCATTGCTGCTACAGCTGCAGTCATGTTAAATTATCATTCCCATTAAGTTCCATATCTGTGCTATTATTCCCACGTCCATGTCCTCGTCCAACCATTACTTTTTCTATTCAAACTAAACAATACAAAGAAAGCAAGGTCAATCTTCAAACAATATTGTTTCTTTTCTGAAAACAATAACAAAGAATCACACAACATAAACAAGACAAACCTAACCACAAACCCCAAAAGACTCTAACTTGGGCTCTGATACCAACTAATGTAACACCCACCGTAGGGTGTCACATTTATGTTACTTAATTACCAAAATTACCCCCAAGTTCATATAAGGTGATGTTGTAATAAAAAAATATGAGTTGTAAATTTTTTTTTTCTTCTTTGACAACTATAAAATAAACTTAGTGGAAAATAAAATATTATAGCAACCTCACACATAGTTTACATCATATAAATATTACAAACGTGCTGTCAGGATTATTTATTTACAGGCCATGTCTCAAACTACAAACACACTTAAATAATTACACACATAGCTTATATCAGAGTTCAAACTTGTCCAAGTTTAACTAAGCAGCAGACCCCTCAGACGGGTCCTCCTCGGGTTCCTCAGCAGATAGGAATCCGTTATGACGAGTAACCCTACGGACAGGTGTCTGGGCTAATGATACTATGTTGATTTCCGTTGGGACATAATTCCTAGTATCCCAATGTCACCTGATATGCAAAGGAAATTCAACATGAACAAAAATAGTCACATAGAAAAATGGATCCCCGCGAAACAACCTACTAATACTAACAGTCAGATACCCCTCGTAAATAAGTCCTCGCTCATCGGGACTTGTTCTCCATTCTCCAGCTCCTCCGTGAAATTGTAGATGTACATAACCAAAGAAACTAGCTCTTGACGTCATACTATCAAAATTATGTGTTCCCAACCGTGAGAAGTAGTTCTTCTTCTCCTTCTTGTACTGTTTCTTTCTCAACGTCTTCACCCAATTATAAATACAATATATAAATATACATACAAAGAGGTGAGATCACCTATGCCAATACCAGCATGCTAGCACAGAGATAACATAACAGCATACCATATAAACACATCATATTACAAATATGGCATCAACATATTATCAATCAAAATTAACATTTAATAATTATAGGAGATGCCATCTACACTAAGCAGATATTTATAATTATCATAATCAATATTTCACAACTATTATATCTCATAGATGTAAGCATTTATGTTAATGTATGAACATATAGACTCAATTTCCTACTCCATGGAACTAAACTCAGGTCGGAGAAATTAATCGAAAAGATCTACCGTACCACGTGCCTCAGACCAAGTGCTATAATTATATCTTGCACATCTAGCACATACACGACAGTCTTTGTCAGATCTCGATTAAGAATAGTGTCTCGGTCCGGATCATTGGTGTGTTGCATCGGTCTAACCCACGGTGCAGAAGAGCTACCAACTGCCCATTGCGAGCAACCCGCACCCCGATGCCCCAAGGTCCACAAGTGACCTACACTACGCGTATCACACCTACTCAAGAGGTGTACGTTTCTCCTAGGCAATTAGCCATATACAGTCCATCGAACCATTTTCAATGCATGTGTAATGCACCAATTACCAACCAAAGGTAAATCACATAATTTCTCATACAAGGTTCAAATACTGTTTTACGTTCGTAAAATGGATTAATGCCAATTACAGGCAAACTTCTCAATTTCTTGTACGGCATTCACATACTGATTTTAACTTTAAAGTTTATTGTATAATTAACAGCAAAATTACATTATCGCATTTTTCTCATTCACAAAAATATTTTTTTCACGTTTTCAGAGTCACGTAATATTTTATTACGTAAACAATGATTTGTAACATTTTTTGTTACGTTAAAAAAATTGTGTAATAATTTTCTACTGTATTCTAAATTGCGTAAATATATTCTTTTGTTTTTAAATCGCATAGCAATTTTTTTCTCCAACATTTCGATCGTGTAAAATATTTAAACGCTTTAAAAATCGCGTAGAAATATTTTAACATTTTTCAAATCGCGTAACTCAAAATTTACATTTTTGAGTTCCATAAATTGTTTTTCACCATTTTTACCCTACGTAAAATATTTCTTAACTTTAAAAATATTACTTCGGACTTTTCTTATAATAATATACTTTCTTACTTTATTCCCTTCTTATTCTTAGTCAAAAATCTTTTCCTTAATATATTTTCTCAAAATCACTTTTTATTGATCTAGTCTTACAAAATCACATTTAGTTGATTTAATTACTGTTTCTAACTTTAAATTTCCTAACATTTTCCAAAACCCAATGAATAAATTCTACGTTAGTAAATTTAAGTTACAAACGTTTTCTTTTATATTTCTAAATCACTTCTAAAAATTGATTCTCTTTAAAATAATTTGAAGTTCAACATTTTCAATCTTCTTTTTCTTTTATTTATGAAAATTCCACTTCACTTAATTGATAACACTTTAATTCCTTTTCCAAAATCCTTATTTGAAAATTCTTGTATTTTATAACATCAAAACATATTTCTAAATTATTAAAACCTTATAGATGGCCATTGAAACCATGAAATATTTTTTCTTTCTAACTTAAATAAATTCCATTCTTGTTTCTACAAAAAAATAAATTCATGAAAACATAATTCAAAACCGTGTGCATTCTTTTTGCAAAACAAACTCTTTTGTTTATTTTCTTTACTTCTCAAATCATTCAATTTTATCATTCATGAAAATATAATTTTGTGAACACCAAATTGGTTGGTGTCTTGGCCAAAAATTTGCTTAAGTTTAAGGACCAAAAATTAACTCCATTGTTCTTGAAAAATTTCAATAGAAACCCTAGTTTTGGAAGCTCAAAACCGTGACCTTCTCTATGGCCTTTGGAGCCAAAATTTCTTGTTTTATCATACTTTCATCATAATATATTCAATATATCTTCATCATGCATATCATAAGCATACCATATAAGCAAATAAAAATCATACTAAGCATGCATACACAAGTAAATCATGCAAAGCATATCAAGCATAGACAAAAATAATCAAAGCACATAACACACACAAATTATTACATGACCATGGATATGAATCCTCACATGGATTCACCATCCATCAAATATAAAACCATCTCTCGCCACCATGCTTGGTTGGTGAGATGGATCTCCCTCTTATCTCTTGAAGAACCACAAAAGCTCCTTGCTTTGGATTTAGAACAAGATCTCCACCAACAAAAGTCTCTTGAACATAAAACAAACATAAATAAATTAGTATATTAAGCTTGATTAAGAGGAACCATGGATCAAACATGGTTTAGAACATGAAAAAGAAGCGAATAAATGAATTTTCCTTACACTTCACCAACAAAACTCTATAACTTGATCTTAGTAAAAGTCCTTCAAGATGGAAGATTTAGAGAAAGTCTTCAACATGAAAGTTGTTTAGAATAAGGTAAGGATTCAAGAAACTAGGTTCTATGAAATTAAAAAGTGATGGAGGAGAGGTTTAGGGTGCTTGGCCGAATGGTCTTCTTTAGGGAGAGAGAATGGAGTTTTCTTTGGTTTGTTTCTTGAAACTTAAGTGAAATAGGTGAAGATATGATAATATGAAGTGTAGAAATGAATTACTCAGTCTTCAAAGCTATGCATGGTCGTAGCTTGCATTGGAGAAAGGTAGAAAGTGAAGTTTGAAAAACATGATCATTAATGATCAATAGGAAAATAATTGATGGTCTTGACACTTGGCTATTGCCTTCATCTTTTTCTTTGGCCTAAAAAAAACCTATTCAAAGTTGTCTCCCATCTCCTTTGCATCTCCAAACCGTCCCCCCCTTTCCATGCTTCATAAAATGTGACAAATTTCATAGCCATCATCCTAAGCCATCCTAACCATTGATTAAAAGAATGGTTTGGATTAAAATAGCTATTAGGTTTAGTTATAGATGGAAGACTTTATTTAAGCCATTGGATCATTTTTGACTTGCAATCCTAACCATTGAATGTGTCTCCAAAATGAAAGGTCAAGATTACACCTTCAAACTTTACATCCAAGGGTCCAAAATGGTTGTAGTCATTTTTGATGACCAATTCTCCACCATTGATCTAAATCCAAATCCAATGGTCATTAATGATCCATCTCCACCATTGATTAAATCTACATCCAAGGGTTAATAATGGTCATAGCCATTTATAAGACTAAATCTCTACCCTTGATTTAATTTTCATCCAACGGTTATAATTGATCCTATTCACTTTTAAGATCAAATCTCCACCGTTGATTAAATCAAGATTAAATCTCCAACGGTAATTAAATCGATGGTGGATATCCAAACCACCAATGTTGACTTAACAGTATAGAATTTTATTTTTATCTATCATAACCCCACAAAAGAATATATTTACTATATTTTTATCGTCTGATAATTAAATACAGTACAAAATACAGTAAAGGAAATTTTCTAAAACTATTTCCAGATTCAGGTTTAGTAAGATCCCCTGTCTCTGTCTAAACAGTACAAACTTTTCTATGCGTAAAATTTTTTTTCACTTTGCGGGACCCACCTGGGCTCACGTATGGCCACCTAAGCCCACAAACAGTAAAAAATTTCATAATCACACATAAAATCACAAAAATTAGAAAACTCACAAATATCAATTCAGATTACGTAAAATAATTAAGACTTTTTAGTAAAAATTAAATTACGTAAAATTTTTTCAACCCGAAAATTATTATTTTCCTGACACGGAGCAAAATACTTAAAACGATCAAATATACAGATGAAATATTCAAAATAATTTTACAGTACACAGAAATCACTAAACAGTAGAATTCTGTTAACTGTCAAAATTACTATTCCTAAGATAGAAAGTTCAGGGTGTTACAATGTTAACTCACTATGCACGTGCACATGATATCGAAATCCTACTCCATGGAGCTAGACACAAACATCGGAGAGAATGATCAGGAGACATATCTATAACTCGGCTGTTGCGGCCAACAAGTGCTATAATTTCTCTATTTATCAATGTGCACATCATGGCATTGTACAAGACATTCTACACTAGATCGCGATATAGGACAGCGTCTCGGTCCAGATCATCGGTGCGTTTGCATCGGTCTATCCCATGGCTCAGAGGAGCTACCAACTGACCATTGTGAGACACCCGTACCCCGACGCCCCAAGGTCAACATTATAACCTACACTAGTCTATTCGCACCCACACATAGGTGTGATTCAATCTCCTAGGCAACATGGCCTTAACAATAGTCCACCGGACTTTCACAATGCATGATGACTCAATGCATATTCATATATATTCAACAATGATATACTCATCCCATAATATACCATAATTTGGCCAAATTAAGCATCAACAAAATTTTGGTCCCACGCATGGACCCATAATAACACATTACCAAATTCTCAAATGAGACAATACACTTTTTAAGGTTTATTACGAAGTTTTACTTTAATTTAACATTTCTTATGAAATCTTTCTCTAGAAGAATTCTCTTGTAATTCTCATTAGATCTTTATTTCTCTTAATTTGCTAAGTTCTTTACTTAGATTTAACCATATTCACTTAGAACATTATTCTAAGGTTCTCAAGTCTCACTCTCACTCTTGTTCTTCCCTTAAGTTCAAAAATCACTCTAGGTCATCAAATAAATTTCTTTCCATCACATTGTTAATTACTTAATACTTAATTTCTTAAGTTCCAAGGTTACCCAAAAATTACCTATTTGAACCCAAACAAAAGCCTTAGAGGCTGTGAGCCTCCCAAAGGGATAAGAACCCAAAATTTTTCATTGCTCTATTAATTATTATTCACTTGATTAGTTATGTCTCCAACTTATTACAAAATTTTAACCATGAACACCTTATTGAAGGAGGTATGGCCGTGAGCCTCATTAAGGAGAGCAAGGCACCCTTGCTTCCAATTCATATTTCCAATCCATCAAAATCAATCCAAGATCATCAACATATACAAATACAACTAATAAAATCACATAGAGGAAATTAATACAAAGATCATTAGAAAAACATATAACCAAGAGAGCAACCCTAACACGGGTTTCTTAAAACCAACACACAAACAAGCTTCCCACTACCAATAGAGGTTGAAGTGGATAATCTTCCTCTTACTAAGAGAAAATAAGAAAATAACTTCCTTGAAGCTCCTTGTAGATTTCGGCCTCCACCACCACCAAAACCCTAGGACATCAAACTTTCATAATAAATAAATCAAACCATAAAAGAGGAGTTCTTAGTCACAAAGATGACCAAGAATCACGAAAATGAGAAGAGAAAATGGAATAATCATAAACTTTACCTCAAAGTTTCAAACTTTAGAGCTTTATGGAAGAAGATGAAAATGGTGGATTCAAGAGATAGTCACAGAAGAGAAAATGTTCTAGATGATGAGAAAATGTAAGAAACAAGGTTGGCTGAGCAAGAAAATGTGGGTGGCCAAAAATGGTGTCTTGGCCGTGGAAGAGAAGAGAAAATAGAGAGAGTAGGTGAGCTCCTTGAAGATGATTCCAACAAGAAAGAATTCTTCCAATCAAGATGTAGATTCAAGTAAAGTGTGAGCTTGAAAATCAAACAAGCAGAAGGTGGAAGGATGTGGCTGCCGTGGGAAGAAGAAGAGAGAAGGAAGAGAAAAAGCGTGAGAGAAAAATGAAAGAAGAAGTGTAGAGAGAGAAAGTGTTAGAAAAGTGTTTAGAGATTTTGAAAAATGAAATGAATATGTGATATTAGTGAAAATGTGACAAAATTTGTCACATTTCCCTCCACATTGCTGTGGAGCTACATGGGAGAGAGGAGGAGGGAAGCTTCCTCTAGAAGCTTGGTGCAAAGCTTCCTTGAGAAGCTTTGTTAGTTTTTTTGCAAAAGTCAACTTGATTGGACATAAAGTAGATTTTTAGATAAGGTGATAAGGATTTTTACTACAAGCTATTACCCAATGGACAATTGTTACAGTTTACTATGCCAGTATGTATTGTCTAATGGATAATAGAGCGTACTGTAAAATCTTTATTTAATAGAACGTACCACGATTTTATTTATCAAATAAAATCTCAAAAAACGTAAACTTCATAAACTGTGCCCGACCTCGAGTTTAGTAAGATTCCTTGTCGACATTTTCACAGTTCAAGGTTTATCAGCCTCGGGAAAAATATTTCATTTTTTCGACTCCGCTCAGTGCACATGTAAATCGAGAAATATATTAAAATAATCAACAGTTCTGAAAATATCCAGAAAAATTAACAAAATCACAAATATTATAAAATGACTAATTATCATGAAAAAAATAATTTTTGGGGTGTTACAACTCTCCCATTCTAAAAGAAATTTCATCCTTGAAATTTTCATACTTTAGAATAGTTGTGGATGTTGCTCCTTCATCTTGTCTTCTAACTCCCATGTTGTATCTTCAGTCGTTTCATTCTAGATCACTTTTACCAATAGGATTTCCTTCCCTCTGAGTTGCTTTACTCTCCTATCTTCAATCCCTACAGGAGGTACCTCATAGGTTAAGTTCTCTTTCAATTATACTGTGTCCAGTGCTATGACATGACTCGGGTCAGGAATATATTTTCGCAATTGTGACACATGAAAAATATTGTGAAGGTTAGAAAGAAAAAGGTGGTAGGGCTATTTGGTAAGTGGTGTGTGAAATCCGCAAGTGTACGATTTCATCGTCAAGTAATAAAAAGATCGAATCCACAGGGACTGTGTCTATGAATACCATTTAATTAATTAATTAATTTAATAAAACAAAGGGAATATAATTATTGATTGACAAGAACGTAGTAACAAAGTAATTAAATAAATAAATATAAAAGTGTAAAATTGAGAACAAAAATAGCAAGTTATTAAGAGAGATTTTTCAGATTCAAGAAAGCTTCTAAGATTAGGATAACCACAATGATACAGGACAATCCTAATTGACAACCCTTTTATTAAAATTGAAATTCAATTGAAGGTGAATTATCCTAAATTAGTTAATGTTCTTTCTCAAGAGACAAGAATCATGCCCAATTAAACCAATTCCTACTCTCGTGGTAATTGAATTTAAATTAAACTCATTACGCTTTATGGTAATTCATTGAATCCTCGAAAGGCTAAACCTACTCTCGTGATTTAGACCGTAAGTTCAATTCTTATGGCTCCAACACCTAGGTTCGCCTCTCAGTACATCCCTAGATATCTATGAGATGCAAATATGTGGCCAGCAAATTCACATGAATAAGCGCAATAAGGATTGAATCAAAGAACATTCAAGATTAATAAAAAGGGAGACAAAGTCAATTAATCATCATCAATGTATCAAAGGGCATTGCCCATTCCTAGAAACAAAGAGAACTACTCAAACATGGAGAAGAAGAAACAAGAAAACATATTCATGAACATCCAAACACGTAATCAAAGAGAAAGAGGGAAGAAAGATTAAGATCCAAAGCCTCCAAGTGTGCCTCCTTCAAACCAAATTGGAACCCCAAAACTGTATTCAGAACATCTATTTATATCCCTAGGGTTTTAATTGGCTAAAAGACCCCAAAAGAAATAAAAAATAAAACTTAAAAACTGATGCGTACTGCGATCCATGACCGTGGATAATTCCACGGGCTGGCCGTGGATCTTGCTAACAGAATTCCACGGTCATGGATCATTCCACGTCCAGGCTGTGGAATTCTCTGGAAAATCACTTTTGCTTCTTCACGCAGCTGCTCAATCCATGACCGTGGGAAATTCCACGGGCAGACCGTGGATCTCTCTAAAGTGAACCTTTTGCACCTTTTTGCTATCTGTAAAGCTCCAACTTCAATCATGCAAGCTTTCCATTCATTTCAAGGCCAATTGAGCACTAATCCTGCACAACAACATCATAAACACCACAGTTATCTGAACTAAAGGAAAAATAAATAGAAAGAGAAACTAAAATGCCTAAAAATGCATGCAAAACAAGAGCAAAATATGATATTGTTTCACACACATCAGTAAGCTATTGGACCTATCCGGCGAAGAATTTGGTAAGGTCCAAGGAATTTAGGAGTAAGTTTTCTAGATTTCAAAACTCGGCCGACCCCAGTCGTGGGTGTGACTTTCAAAAACACATGCTCGTATTCCTCAAACTCAAGAGGCTTTCTCCTTTTGTCCACATAGCTCTCTGTTGACTCTGAGCCGTCCTCATATTTTCCTGAATCATCTTGACTTTCTTAGTCGTTTGTTGTATAAGATCAGGTCCAATAGTAAGGCACTCTCCATCTTGGTACCAACACAAAGGTATTTTGTACCGTTGTCCATATAGAGCTTCATAGGGTGTCATCCCTATCCTCGAATGAAAACTATTGTTGTAGGTAAACTCTACCAATGGTAAAACTTTATCCCAACTTCCAGTCTGTTCCAAAGCACAAGCTCTGAGCAAATCCCGCAATGATTGAATCTTCCTTTCCGATTGAACATCGGTCTAAGGATGATAAGCAGAACTCAAATGTAGCTTCGTTCCCAATGCTCTTTGCAAACTTTGCCAAAACTTTGATGTGAACCTTGGATCTCTATTAGAAATAATACTGGTAGGCACAACATGCAACCTAACGATCTCACCAATATACAGCTGAGTCAACTTTTCCATGTTGTACCTTATGTTGATTGGTAAGAAATGTGTTGACTTTGTGAGTCGATCAACGATTACCCATATTGAATCGTAACCTTTTCTGGTCTTTGGTAATCCAACCACAAAGTCCATCGCAATACTATTCCACTTCTATTCGAGAATAGCTAGGGGTTGCAACATTCCTGAGTCTCTGGTTTTCAACCTTTACTTTCTGACAAACCAGATAAGACGACACACATCTGGTAATATCACTCTTCATTCTGTGCCATAAAATAACCGTTTTAGGTCTTAATACATCTTGGTTATTCCTGGATGCATACTCAACTTGCTCGTGTGAGCGTGTTCGAGAATATACTTTTTAAGTTCTTAATCCCTGGGTATACAAACTCTACCTTTGAATCTTAGGATTCCATCAGTTCCTTCCTCGAATGTTGTCACACCGCTTTACTTCATTAGCTCCCTTTCTTCTTGCAAAAACTTATCAACTTTCTGTTTCTCTCGGATGTCTTCCATTAGGTCATTTGAAATAGTGACTATGTTCATACAAATCTTCCCCGGTGCCAATTCCACAAAGGACCATACATCCCTGAATTGCTCTATCAAATCTTTTTCCTTGACCATCATAGCAGAGATACTGAGCATCTTCCTACTCAAAGTATCTACCACAATGTTTACCTTTCCGGGGTGATACAGAAGTTGAAAATCATAATCTTTCAGAAATTCCAACTACCTTCGTTGTCTCATATTCAACTCCTTTTGGTCATACAGGTACTTTAAGCTCTTGTTATCGCTAAAGACGTTAAATGTCGCCCCATAAAAAAAATACCTCCATATCTTCAAAGCGAATACCATAGCTGCTAACTCCAGGTCATGAGTTAGATAGTTCTTCTCATGCACTCGCAACTGTCTTGAAGCGTAAGCCACCACTTTTCTATTTTGCATAAGCACACATCATAATCCTTGGTATGAAGCATCGCAATACACTTCAAAGGGTTCACTTGGATGAGGTAGAACTAACACTGGTGAAGTAGTTAGTCGTCTCTTCAATTCTTGGAAATTTTCTTCGCAAGCATTAGTCCACTCAAAGGCTTAATTCTTTCTCGTGAGTTGATTAAGAGGCCTTACTATCTTAGAGAATCCCTTAATGAATCTCTGATAATATCTAGCTAATCCCACAAAGCTTTGAATTTCTGTCACTGTCTTCGGCCTTTCCCATTATAGAATCGCTTCCACTTTTGACGGATCCACTGTAATCCCTTCCTTTGAGATCACATGACCCAAAAACTTAACTTCTTCCAGCTAGAATTCACACTTCAACAATTTGGCATACAACTTCTTCTCCTTCAGAATCTAGAGAACTATACTAAGGTGTTCAGCATGATCCTCCTGATTTTGAGAATAGATCAGAATGTCGTTAATGAAGACAACAACGAATCTGTCTAAGTAAGGATGAAAGATTCTATTCATGTAGTCCATGAATATGGCAGGTGCATTCGTTACACCAAACGACATCACAAGATATTCGTAATGACTATAACGGGTACGAAAAGTCATCTTGGGAATATCCTACACCTTCACTCGGATCTGATGATAGCCAAATTGTATATCGATCTTAGAGAATACTGCTGCTCCTTTCAGTTGATCCATTAAGTCATCTATCCTCAGAAGTGGATACTTATTCTTGATCATGACCTTATTCAGCTGGCGATAGTCCACACATAATCGCGAAGTCCTATCCTTCTTTCTGACTAGCAACACTGAGGCTCCCCATGGTGACACACTGGGTCTAACAAACTCTTTTTCCAAGAGTTCTTCTAACTGCTTCTTAAGCTCAACTAACTCTAATGGTGACATCCTATAGGGCGCTATAGATACAGGACCAGATCCAGACATAAGATCAATAGTGAACTCTATCTCCCGCTCTGGCGGTAAACTAGGTATGTCATCAGGAAAGACTTCACGAAATTCATTAGCTACTGGAATAACATCCTAATCTATCTTGCTCTCGACTTCTAAGGAAGACAATAGCATGTATCCCTGAGCTCCTTCTTTCAAGAAAGCTCGAACTTGGTTGGCCGTCAAAAATCTAGAAACTTCATCCATAGGAAAAACTATGGTTTTACTAGAACAGTCTAATAGGATATGGTTAGAAGACAACCAATCCATTCTTAAAATTATGTCTAATTGGGAAAGAGGTAAGCAAAACAAATCAATAGAAAAGATTCGACCCTCAACAATTAAAAGAAAATTTAAACAAACTTTGGTGGTAACAACAGGTTTAGAAGTAGGGGTAGAAACAATCAAGTCAAAAGGTAAGGAAGACACCGGTAAACTAAGTCGTCACACACAGTCATAAGAAATGAAAGAGTGGGTTACCTCAGAGTCATATAGTACAGTCAAAAGATTACCTCCTATGGTACCCTCTCCTTGTATCAGATCTTCAGATTCGGAGGCTTTCACTCCACTCATAGTTAGACTCGGCCTCCTACCTACGATTTTGTAGCTCGTGCAGTGTTGATTGAAGGCTTTGCATTAGCTTGATTACAGTCCCTAGAGACGTGTCTAGGTTTCCCACATCTGAAGCAAATTATTCCTTTGATGGTGCAATCCCTCGCTAGGTGATCCTTCCCACACTTCAAACACTTTGGAGAAGATGCCACAACCCGACCAGCTTGATTTCCACCAGAACCTCCACTGAGACCTCCACCAGGTGACTGTTGCTGACTTCTCGATGGTCGGGAATAAGGTTTCTTTTGAAAGTGATTTGCATTATTGCCACATCCTCTTTGGAACCTAGTAGGTCCAAAGTTACGATTCCTCGTGTCTCGCACCTGATCCAGATCTTCCACTCGGTGACACGTGTCCAACAGCTCTGAAAACTAGTTGATCCTTAAGGTTATGACCGCCTTTTTCACGTCATGCCTCAATCCTTCCTTAAATTTCTGACACTTCCACACCTCGTCCGACTGGTGTTGGAAATACGTTGAAAATTTGGACAAGCTCTTGAACCTTGCGGCATACTCGCTGACAGTCAAGTGCCCTTGCCTCAAACTAAAGAACTCCATCTCTTTGGCATGTCTTGCACTTGCTGGGAAATACTTCTCCAATAATTTATTTTTGAATACCTCCCAGGTGATTACTCGACCTTCAGCTTCTAGTAATCTTTGCGCTCCATTCCACTAATCTTCCACATCTCCAATCAACATAAAAGTAGCATAGGTTACCTTCTTGTCATTGGCACAGTTCATGCCCTTGAAAATTGTCTCTATCTCCTTGATCCAAAGACTAGCCTTCTCTGGATCAAATTCTCTCTTGAACTAAGGAGGGTTGTTACGACGGAACTCCGACAGATTTTAAACATCGGCTGAAGCTTCTAGCTATTATGCAACCCTTTCCTGCTATTAAGCAACTCTATCAGTTTATTATGCAATGACGTCCTCCATTCATTGCATTGCTTCGATTGTTGCGGCCATGCCTCCACTGCGTGCCATTTCACTTTTTCAGGGTAGACTGAATGAAAAACACAAGGAAGAATTCGATGTATTCTTTTGGAATACCAAACACAAAGAATCACACAGCACAAACAAGACAGACCTAACCACAAAGACCGAAAAGAAAACTTAAATCGGGGCTTTGATACCAAACTAGTGTAACGCCCCTTTTGAGGAGGGAACGTCACACCATAACCATGAAACGGAAACAAAATGTATAAACTAAGACCCAATTTATTATAATATAGATAAGCCTGTTTAGTTGTAATCGTACAAAGGATTTTGGCAAATTCTTTTTTTTTGTAATAAAAATGAAATAAGATGATAAGACGTAGTTACAGCAGAAAGTAACATGAGAAGTAAACCATACATTCATACATCATACTTATATATTTATATCATACTTGTTTAGATACATCACCAGATATACAAAAAGGAGAAGTTTTACGTGCCCCAAAATGATTACACATATACAGCCCACTGTGATTGGCATGTATCTGATAAAGAATGTGTTTTGATAATAACAAACTCAAAGATGTTGCAAGATCAAGTCGAAGATTATCAAGACCATCAAGTATAGTTTTTAGGACTTCAATCATTTTTGTAAAGGCATATAAAGATTCACAAATAGCTTAATCTTGTGTTTCAAAATAGCACACAAGTTTTCAAGGCTTCAATATGGTTTTTTAACTTCCAAAGAATTAACCATTTCGTGTCCATAAACCTACAAGATCATATGGAATCAAGAGCAACATTTAAAGAAGGCTCAAAACATGTTTTTCATATGTATTATTCGAATAAGGGGTTCCTTATTCGAATAACACAAGTCAGAGATTCCAAATTAATCATTCAGGAAAGGATTTATTCGAATAAGCCATGCATTATTCAAATAAATATTTCAAAAGTGATTTGGCACGAATAAGTTATTCGAATAACACATTTCAGGAAGTCAGTTTATTAATTGGTTATTTGAATAACAGAGTTGTTATTCGAATAACAAGTGTTTCAGAAAAACCATGTTTAAATTGGTTATTCGAATAACAGTGTGGTTATTCGAATAACAGGCCTTTCAAATAAAACCATGTTTAATTGGTTATTCGAATAACATGATTGTTATTCGAATAACGAGAACTCAGAAGCTCATTTATTCGAATGAGTTATTCGAATAACATGAATGTTATTCGAATAACGTGTTTTCCCAGAAACCAAACATTTAACTAGTTATTCGAATAACCAGGATGTTATTCGAATAATACATTACAGAGGAAAACACGCTGAAGCTATTTCAAGCGTTATTCGAATAAGAAATCTCTTATTCGAATAAGAGAGGTTTCCAGAAATAGAAATCAACGGATAGTTAAGCATCATTAAATGCTCCAACCACCTCCCAACGGCTCAAAACTTCAATGACTTATAAATAGAAGTTGTTGGGCATTTATGAGGGTTAGACAATCAATCTGAAAAACCTTGGTTGAGCATTAAAAATGAGTTTTCATCTATTCCTCCATTAATACTCTGTTTCTGAGCGTAAATCGTGAATCATATACTCGTTGTTTTTCCAGTTGTAATATCTACTCTTTGAAGAGAGTATCTACCTATTCAATCTCTGTAAATTCTGTAGAGAGGGTGAGGCATCCCTCTAAACTGTATTAAGGTGAGGTATCCCTAGGAAAATAGAGGCTCAAGCATTAGGGTAAGGTATCCCAAAGTGTTGAGTGCTCAAGGTTGTAGTGGTTGTCAAGCACCCATTAAGCTTGAAGATATAGTGGAAAATCTCAAGTTGTTGCTTGGGGACTGGACGTAGATCACAAGTGGATTGGTGATCGAACCAGGATAAATCGCTGTGTTTGTTCTCTCTAAACCCTTCTCTTTACATTAAGCACTGTTTCATTGAATATCTTGAATATTGTTCTTCTTGATTATTGCATTTATAAGTAAAAGTATTTATTCCATATATCCAATCAGTTCTAATCATCAAATAGCTTCAACGAAAATTGTTTATCAAACGATTTGCGAAAGATTTGCGAACTTGTCTTACATACTCAATTCACCCCCCTCTTGAGTATTAAGGTTACTTGGTAACACCCACCAAAAAGACAAAACATCAGGCCCCTAAAAGATTTACAGATAGCCATCAGTGGCTACGAATAGCATCAGCCCCTAAAGCGAATGAGAAGGAACCATAGTTGGATCCTCCTCAGGGTCTTCCTCGTCAGAGGAAATCCTCATCGGAGCAACCAAGTTACGAGTAGGGGCTCGTGCAGAGGATAAGAACGAATCCTCTTGTGGGAAGTAATAGCGCGTACCCCACATATCACATATGGGCAAATAAAACTCTAAATGCAAGTGAGCATTAAAAGTAAAGATAGGTGGATCATAACGTCCCCAAGCCAGAGACATAGTCACATCTCTAAGGTAGACACAGTAATCCGTACTCAGGTTGATGTGCCAGCAGTCCGGACCTCTATGAAAAGTCACTCTTATATAAGCCAAAAAGCCACGCAGATGGGACGCAATGTCTAAACAGGAAACTAATCAAAATTAGGCCAGAAGCTAGGGAATTCATGCACTTCCCCTTCTTCACTGACGTCTTTAGATAAACACATAAATACATAGAATAGTAGAAATACAGAAAAAAGTAAGACATCCTACATTCAGTACCAATTATGGAAGTAAAGAAACAAAACGGCGTAAAGCACCCACATAGCATTTTAGAAATTATAATCAGCATCAAGAAACAAATAGTAAACAACTTAACAAATCCAGGAAGTTATAACATCAATGAGGCAACAGTTCCAATCATCATACGAATAAATGCCAAGTAATATGTTGACTCACTATGCATGAGCACATGATATCGAAATCCTACTCCATGGAGCTAAACATAAACAATGGAGAGAATGATCAGGAGACATGTCTGTAACTCAGCTGCCGCGGCTAACAAGTGCTATAATTTCTCAATTTATCAACGTGCACATCATGACATTGTACAAGACATTCTACACTAGATCGCGATATAGGATAGCGTCTCAGTCCGAATCGTTGGTGTATTTGCATCGGTCTATCCCACGGCCAAGAAGAGCTACCAACTGACCATTGTGAGACACCCGCACCCCGACGCCCCCAAGGTCAACATTATAACCTACACTAGTCTATTCGCACCCGCACATAGGTGTGATTCAACCTCCTAGGCAACATGGCTTTAACAATAGTCCACCAGACTTTCACAATGCATGATGACTTAATCTATATTCATGTATATTCAATAATGATATACTTATCCCATAACATACCATAATTTGGCCAAGTTAAACATCAACAGAATTTTGGTCCCACGCATGGACCCATAATAACACATTACCAAATTCTCAAATGAGACAATACACATTTTAAGGTTTATTATGAAGTTTTACTTTAATTTAATATTTCTTATGAAATCTTTCTCTAGAGAAATTCTCTTGTAATTCTCATTAGATCTTTATTTTTCTTAATTTGCTAAGTTCTTTACTTAGATTTAACCATAGTTACTTAGAACATTATTCTAAGGTTCTCAAGTCTCACTCTCACTCTTGTTCTTCCCCTAAGTTCAAAAATCACTCTAGGTCATCAAATAAATTTCTTTCCATCACATTATTAATTACTTAATACTTAATTTCTTAAGTTCCAAGGTTACCCAAAAATTACCTATTTGAACCCAAACAAAAGCCCTAGAGGTCGTGAGCCTCCCAAAGGGGTAAGAACCCAAAATTTTCCACTGCTCTATTAATTATTAATCACTTGATTAGTTATGTCTCCAACTTGTTACAAAAATTTAACCATGAACACCCTATTGAAGAGCATATGGTCGTGAGCCTCATTAAGGAGAGCAAGGGACCCTTGCTTCCAATTCATATTTCAAATCCATCAAAATCAATCCAAGATCATCAACAAATACAAATACAACCAATAAAACCACATAGAGGAAATTAATACAAAGATCATTAGAAAAACATATAACCAAGAAAGAAACCCTAACATGGGTTTCTCAAAACCAACACACAAACAAGCTTTCCACTACCAATAGAGGTTGAAGTGGATAATCTTCCTCTTACCAAGAGAAAACAAGAAAATAACTTCTTTAAAGCTCCTTGTAGATTTCGGCCTCCACTACCACCAAAACCCTAGGACATCAAACTTTCACAATAAATAAATCAAACCATGAAAGAGGAGTTCTTAGTCACAAAGATGACAAAGAATCACAAAAATGAGAAGAGAAAATGGAAAAGTCATAAACTTTACCTCAAAGTTTTAAACTTTAGAGCTTTGTGGAAGAAGATGAAAATGGTGGATTCAAGAGATAGTCACAAAAGAGAAAATGTTCTAGATGATGAGAAGATGTAAGAAACAAGGTTGGTTGAGCAAGAAAATGTGGGTGGCCAAAAATGGTGTCTTGGCTGTGGAAGAGAAGAGAAAATGGAGAGAGTGGGTGAGCTCCTTGAAGATGATTCCAACAAGAAAGAAAGTCTTCCAATCAAGATGTAGATTCAAGCAAAGTGTGAGCTTGAAAATCAAACAAGCATGGAGGGTGGAAGGATGTGGCTGTCGTGGGAAGAAAAAGAGAGAAGGAAGAGAAAAAACTTGAGAGAAAAATGAGAGAAGAAGTGTAGAGAGAGAAAGTGTTAGAAAAGTGTTTAGGGTTTTTGAAAAATGAAATGAATATGTGATATTAGTGAAAATGTGACAAAATTTGTCACATTTCCCACCACATTGTCGTGGAGCTACATGGGAGAGAGGAGGAGGGATGCTCCCTCTAGAAGCTTGGTGCAAAGCTTCCTTGAGAAGCTTTGTTAGCTTTTTTGCAAAAGTCAACTTGATCGGACATAAAGTAGATTTCTAGATAAGGTGATAAGGAATTTTACTACAAGCTATTACCTAATGTACAATTGTTACAGTTTACTAAGCCAATATGTATTGTTCAATGGATAATAGAGCGTACTGTAAAATTTTTATTTAACAGAACGTACTGCAATTTTATTTATCAGATAAAATCTCAAAAAATATAAACCTCGTAAATTGTGTCCGATCTCGGGTTTAGTAAGATCTCCCGTTGACATTTCCACAGTTCAAGGTTTATCATCCTCGGAGAAAATATTTCATTTTTTCGGCTCCGCTCAGTGCACACGCAAATTGAAAAATATATTAAAATAATCAACAGTTCTGAAAAAATCCAAAAAAATTAACAAAATCACAAATATTATAAAAAATGACTATTTATCATAAAACAAACAATTTTTGGGGTGTTACACTAGGCAACCAACCTTATGCAGAACTGATTCTGCTCAGTTGGAGCATAGGCGTCGTGTGTAATATTCCTTCTAAATTAAATTCTTATATATGATAGTATTTAATTTGTATTTTGTATTCATAGGACATACATGTAATTTATTAAATTGTTATTAAGGACGTACGTGGAATTAAAAAATTTTGCATACAAGGGACGTGCGTGGAATTAAATTTTTTTGCATACAAATTGAATTATTTGTATACAGTGAGTCCGAAGGACTAACAGAAGATTTCCTAGAACACTAGAAATTGTGAAATAGGTTTATAAGTTATTTAATATATAAATTTACTATTAGACAACCTATTAATTATAGAAATTAGAATGGTCATTAGAGAAATTCTTATATGTTAGTAACTGGATGCTTAACTAAAATGAAATCAAAGTAACTAAATTGATAATAATTAGTTAGAGTAACTAAGTCATCATGACTTAATTACAAACCAATGAGAAGCTAGACATTTGGTAGGCTTCTAATTAGTTAGAAAACTTAAGTCATCATGAATCAACTAAGAACCAATGAGAGAAGCTAGACAATTGGTAGGCTTCTAATTGGTTAGAAGCTAGGAGAAAGGCCACTTGGTTCAATATCTATTGGATGGTTAGAAAATATAAAAGGAAAATAATTGAAGAGAAAAATAAAAAATATGAACTCTTGAAGCTACTAGGAGTTTCGACCAAGGAGGAGAAAAGAAGAAAAATTGAAGAAAAAGAAGAAAATCCAAGTATTTCCAAGTTCATCCACCAAGTGATTAAGCCAAGAATCTCACCTTTTTCATCTTATTTCATCTAACTTTGAGGTAGGGATAATACCTTTTCTCTAAAGTTTTCTTGAGTTGTTATTGTTTCTAAGAGTGTTCTAGTATGCTTTTCACCATGTCTTTGAATCAAGAAGTCTTGTTTATGACTATTTTTGTTAGTTTGAAACCCTTGGTTAGTAAGACTTAAATTGTGTTCTTGAGATTTTGTTTGGGTTTCTATGGAAGTTTATTGAAGAAGAATCATAAGGATGATGTTAATTTTGAGAAATTATGGTCAATAAATGAAGATTCAAGAACTAGGGTTTTATTCAAATTAATTTGAGAATTTTGGTCTAAACTTTGGTTTAATGTGAAATTGATGCTAAAAATGGTCTTTTGAGGCTAGAAGTAGTTTAGAAATGATGAGAATAAGAAGAAATTTTTCGTTGTCACAAAATAGGTATTTCGGCCAAACATAGATTTTAGGATTAGAATTGTTTGATGATGAATTGTATTGTATTTTATTGTTATAATTATAGAAATAAATTATATAAATTTTATTGATGTTGAAATCTTGAGTAGATGATTGACTATGTTAATGTCACAAATTATGAACTATGAATGTAGTTTTTGTGAAAGAATGATATTCAAAGTTGTGATATTTTATTAATTGGCTTTGAGCCTAAAGATGTGACATTAATATTTAAGTAAAAAGAATATATGTCTTCTAGTACCCATTAAGGAGAGTCCATGGAGCTAAGGCACAGTTGTAACATTCTCCTTAACCTAATACTTCTAATCAGGGTTATAGAAGCTCAGTAATACTGGTAAGAGTTATGCAATAATTTCTAAACTAGTTTGAGTGTAATTTTTGTAATACTGAATACAAAAGGATAACTAAAGTATCTGCATAAATAGTTGATATAATGGGAATAAATATGAAAATTTTATTTCTTAACTAAGAACCATTGATAAGAGTTGTAGAAAATTTTGGAGAATCAACTGAGCAAGTCTAGTATTTTTAAGGATACCGAAGAGTAATTAAGGGAACAGTTATGGAGCAGTTCAGTATCTCAGAAAATTATGAAATTTCATGGAGGTGACAAGTAAGATATGGAGAATATTTTGGTATAAAATACCAACTAAGATAAGTATCAGTAAGCTTATTACTTAATCCTTTGATTTAATTTAACTTGAGATAGAGTAATGAAGCTTAACTGATAAATAGCAGTATATGAAAAGTTATGAAAAAATGGATCTGAGAACTAAGATGAGTTCTAAAATTTTTCATAATACTTATGGTAACTTGAAAACTTAACTTTAAATGACTAAAATGTGCGTAATAGAAATAAAAGTTACAACTTGAAAAAGTTAATTCATTTTCCTCCTCTCTCCACTGCCAATCACCTTTCTAGTTTGTTCTTGATATTTCTTCATCTTTCTCTCCAAATTTCATACAGGAAACAGAACCAAAAATAGGGGATACAACTACTCCCTCTTCCACACTTCACCATCCTTCTATCTTCCAATTTGCATCTTTCCATTTTCACCTAAATTGAACCTTATTATTTCTCATTTTCCTCCATCATTCTACACGGTTTAAACAACAGAAAATAGAGGCAAACTGGGCAGCATCAACGTGAGTAAAAGAGGAGAAAAGAAGGACAGAAAAAAAAAAAGAAAAGTGAAGAAAGTTGAAAACCAAAGCTTAAGGAGCTTGGAAAAAAAGTAGTGGCTATTATCTTTGTTCTATTCTTCATCTTTCATGGTATTTGAATAAAAATTCTGGTTGTATTATGTGAGGGAGTCTTGACTAAACCATAAAGAGATGGATAAATTTCTTGATGATTTATGCTTTAGCTCTTTACTTCTTTCTAGTCATCTTTCTTCCTTATATTTTGAGTAAAGAAAATTGTGTATTGGATGAACTTATGAGTATGGGTTTCATGGCTATACCATGTTAGATGAGGTGTTTTTGCTTGTATTTGCTCACTCCTTCCTATTAGTTATTGCAATGAATTGGTGATATTGATTATAAAAAGATTATGGTTGTATTTGGACTGTACATATTAAGGTAGGTTGATGCTTTGCTATTTTATTGTGCTATTTTCTGTGTATTCTCGTAGTTGTTATTTTCTATTTTATTTTATCTGCTGCTATTTTCTATTTAATTGTGCTATTTTCTCGTGTATTTTGTCGCTAATATTTTCTATTTTATTGTGCTATTTTATGTGTATTTTCCTGGTACTATTTTCTATTTTATTTTGCTACTACCATTTTCTGTGTATTTTGCCATTGCTATTTTTTGTTTTATTGTCTTTCTTTGCTATTTTCTATTTTATTCTATTGCTACTATTTTTTGTTTTATTCTACTGCTATTGTTTTCTATTTTATTCTGCTGCTATTGTTTTCTATTTTATTAAGTTGCTGCTATTTTTTAAACAGAATTTGATTATTTGTGTGCATAAATATCATGTATTGGTGTTAAATGTTGATTAGTAATGCCAAGAAAGTATTGCATACAATACTTAAGGATTTGATGAGGGAATGTTATTAATAAAGTTACTCGTTAAAGTTCTTGAAGTATAACGGATGATATAGAATTGTGCATTGGATATGTAATAGAGAATTTATTGCTCCTTGATTTTTCAAGTTGAGCTAAAATATGGTTTGTATTTGTTATTGAATAATCAGTGCTCATGAGTATTGAATTTGAATTGTATATGAGAATTATGGATATTTATCCATGAATGGAAAGAGAATGATTTTAGTATGTTATTCCCAAACTTATAAGTATCCTCTTGTGTTGATTATAGATTTGGCATTTTACCATATTTGAGTTTATTTGGCATAAGTGAATTTTAGAGTTGATCCTCTGTGAGGGAAGGGTATCCAGATTCCATTAGAATTATAGAGATGATCCTTCATGAGGAAGGGTATCCTATATTCTTACAATTCCTCACTAGGGTCCTCACAGGCCTAGGCTCCCTCATATGTATACATAAGGATACTCAGGAATAATTCTGTGTGACTGGTGAATGGTCACAAATAGGTTGGAATGAGCCGACCTGAAAGCAGACTATTACCAAAATAGAATTCAGGTTATGTGAGATGACTTGGTTATGTGGGAATTAGCACTGGATAATGAGCACTGAGAAGAATTTGAAATTAAATCTAACATTATTTGGAGTAGCTCTGTGTGACTGGCGAATGGTCATGAATAAGTTGAAGTGCACAGGCTACTACCAAGAAAGTGTGAATGGAATGGTATTGTGAGGATGGACATTCCCTCCATACCTTTTGAATAATGATAAGAATTATCAAAGACTGAGATATGATGACTTAAGATACTTGAAGAATATTGAAAGATGATGAGTAAATATTTGTGATATATGACAAAATATGATATTTAATTTGATTTGTTATTTTCTGTTTTATTATGGAAAATGATTAAATATGATGATTATTACATATAACTAGTATTGATACATGATTTGATTTTGATAAAGAACTTGATTTGATACTTTATGATTTATTGAAGATGCAAATGACTTTTTTTATAAAGGATAATAATTGAACATTTGTTTCTTGAAAGAGAAAGGACTAGATTTGGTAATTTGCCACCTTTCTAAAGTATACATACATACATATACATATATATATATATGTGTGTGTGTGTGTGTGTGTAAATTGAGTTTTAAAAGAAAAAGGTTTTTCCTGGAAAACAGCTGGAAGTATTACAATGACACATTTTTTTTTAAATTACTGAAAATTCTTTGAATTCTCACCCTGCCTGTTTGTATTTCCATAATATTTCCAGGGATGTGTGCTTCAACAAGGAGATGGAAGATGAAGAAGTAGAATAGTTTTGATGTCATGTTGTAGTTTTTTATGTTGTTTTATATTTTGTGGTGTTTTAATAGTACATTGTAAAAGATTATGTAATTTATGAGTATTGTAAATTATGTTGTATACTATCCTTTTTAGTATATGTACGTGATTCAATTCCACTTTAGCTCATATTTTTTGCATATTATAAAATTATAATTTAAATTGATATTGATGCTCACTTTGTATTTTGCCCAACTATTGAAGAATTTTGTTTGGCTGTAAATAGATGTATATAACTGACTTGGCTGCATTGTGGATGTGTACTGTCTACTGATGTACCAACCTTATTTACTTATTCTAATATTTGAGTTGTCTTCTTTTTGTAATTTTTGTAACTTTTGGGGTTTTGTGAATATTCTAGTCAAATGTACCGGCACACCAGATGCAAATATTAAATGTAAATGCAGTTAGTGTGTTACTATAAATTTTTTATTTGTATTTTATTAGAATTATATACTAGTAATACACGAGTTTTATAGTTTTACAACTATAAATAAAAATTTCAACCTAATTGGTTTAAGTATTAATTCAATTCCATTACGTAATAGAATAAAAAGTGCTATGCTAAATCTTTACAATACTTTTGAATGGTCAAAACTACAAATCCTTTCTCATATTACAACTTTTAGATCGACAAAGCTACACTCACAAAATATTGCAATATTATGTTAATCTTTCATATTCATGTAAGATATAACTGATCAAACCATATTTTTTAAGTTAAATGAAAGAAAAAAATTGAATGTCAATTTATTCTTTCAGAAGTTGCTCTTGGAGTGAGCTATTATTATCTTTGATAGTGTATAGCATTATCTTTCAGAAGGGATACTACTAGACCACAACCACAACACCCTAAAAAGACTTTTTATAATCAAAATTCTAAAATTCAAAAAAAAAAATTATAATGTATCATGATTCATGAGCTATGACATGGCCATCTACCCAATTGGGGAGCGGGTGATTGCTTTTGGTTTCTTACAGTAAAAAGGGAATAATAAGTTTATACTTTTAATGAATTGTATATTGAAAACAGTTTATAATCGAATGTTTTCAGACAATTTTTGAAAAAAAATGATTATTTTTTAAAATTTAAATATTATTAAACATGCACTTAGTTTACTTTTAAATAATAGATAAGAGGTGGCATTATTTTTTTTTTTTGGTCATTTTCACAACGTACACCCAACAAAGATAGAATGAGGACGGATTGTGAATAAATATATCAAATTTAAGGATTCAGATTTCAAACACAAACGAAGAACCAGTTAAAAAAAACAAAGATGGTGTGAGGACGGCAAACAATTTAAAAGATGCTTCAACATATTAGGCAATAATGAATTAAGATAATGACCTCTAGACTTAACATATTCAAAAAATAATTTAAGATATTTAAATACAAAAAAGTAAAAGCTCTTTTTTTGTCCTTAAAATTTTCACAAAATTTCAATTATGTCCCAAATTTTTTTTTTGTTTTTGTTTCAATTTCGTTCCTAATGTCTCAAAAAAGTTTCAATGTTGTCCTTATTGCAGATACTGTCTATTTTCTAAATTGCAATGGCTGACATTGCATCTACATGTCCATTTTTATCCTAAGTGACTATTTTGCACCTGACATGGATCCCACGTGGCACTTGACCAGATTGAAACTCTCGTGAAACATGAGGGACATAAATAGGACAAAACAAAAACTTTTAGAATCAAGTTTAAACTTTCGTGAAACATGAGGAAGGTAATATTTAAAATCATAAATATCAATCATTTTTGTGATGGCAAGGAGAGGAATATGGTTGTCCATGATGGTGGTTTTGTTTAATGACTACGGTGGGAGTGAAATTGCTAGGGTGAATGGTAGTGGTTATGTTTGTGCTTTTGTTGGTTCTAAGTTTTGGCATTGGTTCAACTTGGATTTGTGAGAAAATGGGGTTTGTCACCTCTTGTTGTTTGAGTTTCGATTGACTTTAGTTTGCCATGTCATTGAAGCCATCGAATTGCTTGGAGAGTTTCAAACTAGAAAAATTTGGAGCATATGGGACTAATCTCTACATCCTAAAATTGACGATTGTTGTTTATGATTTTAAATAGGCCAAAATCTTATTTACATCCCTCACGTTTTATGAAAGTTTCAATTTGGTCTTAAAATTTTTGTTTTGTCTTATTTACATCCCTCATGTTTGACGAAAGTTTCGATCTGGTTAAGTGCCACGTCGGATCCATGTCAAGTGCCATGTGGAATCCACGTCAGGTGCAAAACAACCACATGGGATAAAAATAACCACATCAACCATCGCCATTTGGAAAATAGACAACATCTATAATAAGGGCAACATTGGAACTTTTTTGAGACATTAGGGATGAAATTGAAACAAAAAAACTTTTAGGACTAAAATGAAAATTTAGGAAAACTTTATGGACTAAAATAAAGCTTTTGCAAAATAAAAGATAATTTCTTCAAGAAGGGGGTATGTTATAGACTACAAAGAAAAATAGTCTGCCCCCACACTTGTGTGTTTATACACACACGCACACACACACACACACACATTGTTTTGTACCAAGATCAGGGGTTGACATATTTGGCCTCGATCAAAATGGTTGAAGGCAGTGGCACCTCCCGATGTTTTGACAGAGAGAAGAGGCAGGTAATGTACTTCTAAGGCATTCCAATACTCAAGGTAGGGTTTTGCACTAGGAGGTTAGTATGAGTGAAGAAACATATATATGAGTGGTTAAACCCTTTATTTATAGTAGGAGATGTTGCTTGGGGACCAATCCTAAAGAGATCTAGCTTCCTTATATTTAGGAGTCTAGTAGAATACGAGGAAACACAACGGGTATATTGGCCTACAATAGTTAAGGATTGCAATATGCTAAGTCATGCGAAGAATGTCAAAAGTATGGGAACATTCAGCATGTCCCAGCTAGTGAATTACATTCGATTATTAAACCTTGGCCATTTCGAGGATGGACACTCGATTTAATAGGATAGATACATCCCCCATCCTCCAAAGGGCATAAGTATATATTAATCGCCGTTGATTATTTTACAAAGTGGGTTGAAGCCATCCCTTTGAAGGATGTTACTCAATAGGACATAATAAATTTTATCGAAGAAAATATTATCTATAAGTTTGTTATTCCTCAAACCTTGACAACTAATCAAGGGACTATTTTTATTGGTTGAAATATAACCTAGTTTGTTGAATTGATGAATATTAAGTTAATCATTTCAACTTCTTATTATGCCCACACTAATGGTCAGGTTGAAGCGGTTAATAAAATCCTAATTGGATTAATAAAAAGGCATATTGGTCGAAAACCAAGAAGTTGACATGAAGCGTTAAGCCAAATCTTGTGGGCATATCAAAATTCTCCTAAAGAGGCAATTGGTACTACACCTTACCATTTGGTATATGGTCATGAAGCGGTATTACCAATCAAAATTAACCTTTAGTCAATTAGATTACAACGTCAAGATGAAATTCCAACCCAAGATTATTGGAATTTGATGTTTGATGAGTTGAATCATTTAGATGAAGAAAGGTTAATTGCTCTTGAAAACTTGATTTAACAAAAATATAAAATTACAAAGTTCTATGTTCTTCGAGTCAAGAAAAAGGAGTTTAAATTAAATGACTTAGTATAGAAAGTCATATTGCCTATGGAGAAAAAATCGAAGCTATATGGAAAGTGGTCTCCGAATTGGGATGAACCATATCAAATCGATAAGGTATTTTCTAGAAATGCTTATTCGATTATAAACATAAATTCGAATGAAATCGATTAATGGCAAGTATCTAAAGCAATATAAGCTAACAATTCATGAAATAAACATTCTATATTAAAGAGAAATTCAAAGTGTTGTTAATACAATATATTACAACTTTGATGTTAAAAAAAATTAATGTTTTTGGAACTAAAGATGGTTAAAGAAAAACTAGGGGGACCCTAGAGTATCCTCTGCTTTCTTTCTTTCAGCTGAAGCTTTCTCGAAAGCAGGCGTTGAAGTTGTGAAGGCTGCCATCACATCTTTGCTTTCGACAACCTATTTAGAATAATCATTTTTCAATTGTTGTTCCTGGGTTGTGAATTTACTAACTATTGCTCGAAGATCTTCCTACTGTTTTATAATCTCTTGAAGTTGGGCTTCCAACTTAGTAATTTTTTATTCATTTTGACTTATTCTCTCCTAGGTAGTGGATAAAGCGGTGTTGTGTTTTGATCGCCTTCTTTTGGACTTGGTCATATCATTCAATAGTTTGATCCTAGTATCCAAAAGTTGTTGATGATTAGTAATGGCCTTTTGGAAACCGAAGAAATTGGCTATCAAATCTTCGAACAAGCCTCTAAACTTTTGAACAGCTTATTGAACATCTAGGTTTAGAAGTTGACTATGTTGACCAAGTTGTTCGAGCAAAATGATCATTTTGTGGTTGTTATCTTTGGAGGCCATTAGTTAATCCAGCCCCAAGTTTAGTAAGGTAGCAAGCTCTTATAGCAGATGAGTGGTGGAGATACTTTGGACTTTGACCTCAGAATGTGTAGTCAAATGAAGAGACTTAGAAGACATTGAGGTTTTCCAAGAAAGGATATCTTCGATTAACTTTAAAGGAATGTCTTCATCTTCATCTTCATTCAAACTTCCAGTATCTTTGTCCTCCCCACTATTATCATCAACTGTTTTGACTATTTTAGGAGGACAAGCAGGAGTCTCAACAACAGTAGGTTGATTAGCTTCAGCTTCAGGTTGATCTTGTTCTGGTTAATGGGAAGTACTTTCCTATACCAATAATATCTATATATATATATATAATTAAAAAAAGTTATACAAAATTCTAGTTCAAATAAATTACTTAAAAGAATGTACAGTAGCTTTAATATTTTCCAGAGGGACATCTTGAATAGCTCCACTGCTCGTTTCTCTTTCTGCAAATCAAAGTTGATAGGTTGAACTTCAAGTTCAAAATGCCCTTGGAAGCGAGCACCTGAAGCTGGTGAGATTTCTTCAGGTTAAGGTTGTTTGAACACTTTGTGAAAGGATCGAGTCCCTTTGTGGAGAAGGAGGAGGAGATGGAATCCTTGACCTTCTCGAAGTCATAGGAAAGTTATCTCTGGATGGATGGAGAGAGGAAGTTTCCTATTCAAGATCCTAAAATAAGTTAATATAAAAAAGGGGATTTTGATTACTACAAGTTAATCATAAAAAGGATCTTACCACAATATTCTTAGTTCCCTGGTTTATAGAGGAAGATCTTGCAACCTTTGAAGCTGGTTACTCTTCGATCTTATGTTGAGAACAGTCAAAAGTATCAAAGTTCAAGACTTCTCTTCCTCTTTTAACAGTCGTGTGCTTGACTCAGCCTAACTTCATAGGACTTTCACCTATGGTTTTATCTTGAAAAAGTTTAAAGAGTCAATTATAAGCCAAATATAAAGATATGATGGAGACAAAATCAAAAGTTACTTATCGTTACCTTGGACTTAGGGGCAGTGGTGGGCTCCTCTTCAGGGTTTTCAAGGGTATCCCTCTCGAGAGATCTCAATTTCAAGGAAGCTGACTTAGTAGACTTCATTTTTGATCCACCCAAGGACATTGGTTTTTCAGATGTTCGAGACTTTGCAGTCTTAGAACTTTTCCTAGGTCTTTGGGGGTCGTCTTCCCAATTTTCTTCGGTACCCAAGTCTTCCATGATCCTTGTCCTCTTCGAGACTGCAATAAGAAGTAATGAAATGATCAATGATCAATTCAAAAATAAAAGACTAAGAATAAATTATGAATTTTACCATGGGGAGGATATTTTATTATTTGAGTGAATCCATAGATAAGATCTCGACAGTTATCTAGGTAGCAATTAGCAAAAGTCACCTCATTCTTCTTTGAGTCCTTACCCACACCTAATGCTCCACCTTTAATGTCTGGATACCAATTGGCCATACCAAAAAGAGCATTGGAAAGTGGATGGAACTTAAGAATGGTTTCAAAATGCTTAAATGATGCAAAATGATTTGATTTCATAGCATTAATAAACCTTGAATAACATTTCTGATAATGTTCTGCTCATTTTTTCTTCAAGGTTTGTTCAACTTGTCAAACCACCAATCTTAAGTTTCGAGCATCATATTTAACTTTATAAAATTTCTTGAACTTTGAGATTTATAAAATTTCTCAAACTTTGAGATTTCTTTGAGGTACGTACCTTTCAATTTTTTCTGAGCATCTCCAGTCTGCATAAAAGAGCCTGGATTAGTCATCCTCTTAAAACATTCTTCAATTGAAATTTTTTGGGAGGAATAATAATGGTTCCACCAATTAGTGAAACCAAGGGTAGTGAAAAAGGAGCTTTTGCAGTCGAAAGGGTTAAACCCTTCCTTCATGTTAGCATTTTTTTGAAGGAAATGTTTGAATTGTTTAAGGTCTTGTACTCTGTATTCACATATTTGACATTATTCTTTATTTGAGATAGGAGCAAGAATGCATTGTGAAAAGCCAAACTACCTAGAGATGCAGGAAGGGAAGTAAATAATTAAACTAAAATCTTTGGTTTTGGGAAACCGAGGGAAAAATTTGAGTGGTGAACATATTACTCCACAAATTAAAATTTTTAGACTGGACCCCTAGGGTCTCGCAAAAGAAAGGTTATCGAAACCATTCAGGACCACAGTCTTGACTGGAAAAAGGAGAGAAATTGGAGCTATCAATGTGGCATTTCATGTTGATGAATAAAGAGAAGAAATACTTCAAGTCATCAATCTCCCTGCTAGTTTTCGAGGAGTAATGGAGGCGAGACAAATGGTTCCCTTCGATATTCCAGGAAACATTAAGAGGAGAGGTACTTTGATGATGAGGTTCAAAGATGGCGTTGAGCCAAAGCTGAAGAAGCCAAAAGGGACCACCTAAGTTGGTTAGGGGAATATCTTCAAATTGAAGGAGATTTACAGCTTCAGTCATTAAAGTATAGAATTGAGTGAGGATCAATTTGCTCAAACATAAGGGTGTTTCCTCATGAATAAGGATGGCCAAATGATGCAGGGATTTGGGAACTTGAAAGACTTAGTGCAGAAGACAAAAGCACAAAGCCATAAAACAAAAAAGGCAACATGTTCTTAATCAGAAATTGTATCAGTATCGAGCCAGTTATTTTTGATAAAACTATGTACATAAGTTTCGACCAATTAGGCTCGATAATTTCGACTGGTTCTAAGATACTAGTAATAACTCTACTTGTAGGCTTTAAGCCTGTTATGGCAGCAAGATCGAAGAGGGTAGGAGTGAGCACGCCATAAGGGACATGGAAAGAGTTAGTAGTCTTGTTCCAAAAAAAGAAAGAGCTGGATAAAATAGGAGCATTGTATTCGATGCGCCCTCTGCTAAGTGGAATTAAGTTGAAGATGCCAAAGGTTTTTCGCTAGTCTTTCTTAGCATTTTCGACCCTACTCAACCATTATAGATAAAGAAATTTGGTTTGAGGGCCAAAAGGGGGAGAACTTCTAAATATTTTTGAGAAGGAATCAAAGAAATCAATTTTCAAAGAGGGGCCAAATGCACAAATAGACTCACCCTCAAGACACGGGAAAAAGTGTGAAATGGACTCATACTCATCAAAGGGAAGAGTTAGCCCTAAAAAGCGTATTTTTCATTGGCGATGGAGAAAAAGATCATTACTTGGGATTTCTAAAGGTCATAATTGTCAGTAGATGGGTCTGGAGTGTAGCATTTGGAAGGTTAACCACCTCATCAGTCTCGGTGGTGGAGTAAGATTGCTGAGTTAATGCTACTATGGTAGAAGAAGACGCCATTGAAACTTGTGAGTTCAGAAGAATAGAACACACAGAAATGGGGTGAAACGATACAAAAGAATCATTTTTGGAGGAAGAATACATTTTTGAGCTTGAAGAAGGAAGATAAAAACTGGGAGATTTAAGAAAAGGCGCAACAATGGAGGACGAGGAAGTTCACAGCGAGAGAAGAGAGAAAGCTCAAATGCAGAAGTAGGTGAAAAATGAGGAAAAGGGCTCACTTGGGGTTTTTAAAAGTGTTTAAAAAAATATGCAGCTCGTATTAAAATTGGCACTATGATAAGATGAATGAAGCCATTTCCCTATAAAGGTCATCATTAACTTTGAAATTCCCCAAAAAGTGGGAATGTTGGTTAATGGGGAAGAGGCCACGTTTTGGTTGGGGGTAATTTAAATTTTAAATTAAAATTTAGATATTTCCCTCTGACCTTTCCTTATCTATTCATGTTAGTTTGAATTGATAAAGAGCAACTAAAGCTTTGAGTCAAAGACATGATTTAATTGAAAAGTAATGCTTGAAAAAATAATATTTATCTCTCATACTTTGAGAATAAATATTGGAAAACATCTGTTGGTATAAGATAAAACTTTTTTATTAAGACAATTTCGAGGTGCACTCAAAAGCTTAATATGAATGATATTCACTAAGTTATCATGAGTTACATTTGTGAACTTGAATAGACACAAATACTATGATTATATTCGAATTGAAATTGTGAAATTTAAGTTGCCAAAATGGTAATTTCGACTTGATCTCGAAATTTGAGATCAAGAACGCCAATAACTACACTTGGGAATTTTTCTAAAGACAGAAGTGAAGATTTTGACCAAGATGACAGTAGTCACTTGAAGATTCAAATTTAAATTCAGATAAGATAGAATTAGAATTTAAATTAGAAGTTAGCAGTAGTTACAAGTGTAAGACCCAGACAGTATGAGGATTACTGACAATGATTAGGCTGTTACTTTGGTTTTAAACACTTGTCAAAATCTTGTAAAGAGGGTAGTTACTTAGGTTTTCTATAAATACCAAGATGATAGAAACATTTGGGGATTTGAATTCATTTACTTGCACAATCTCTAAACATGCTCATTGTCATTCTGACACACACGAGCAACTTGAGATAAAGCCAAGTATGTTTCCATCCTGCTCTCTTTCTATAAACTTTACAATTCCAATGCAAGTTTAATTCAAGTTCATTTACATTTCCAGTCATTTACATTCTTACAAATTCTCTTATACTCCTGATCGAGTGATATTCTCGAGATCATTTGATTTCTTTTACTTGCTTTCTTTAATTGCTTTTATTTATTATTCCTCATTTTATTGTTTCTGTCTAGTTACTTTATAGTACTTTATTTCTATGCACTTTACTTTTCAAGCAATTTAATTTGACTTGCTTTTATCTACTTTCTTTACTTTTACTTACAATTCTTTATTGTTACAAATATTGTTATACTTTCATTTGATTTTCACGTCTTTTAAGTTTTACTCAAAATTCTTTTTGACATTCTTATTAAAAAACAAACTAGCAAGTACTTAAGAATCCCTTGAGAAGAGATTCTCTTCCTAAATTGAAAAATGGAATCGAATTTGTCTTTGACAAAAATCACACTAATCAATTATATAAATTATTAATTAAAAATTTATATAATATTAACTTTACCTATAAAAATAAACAAAAGAATAATCAAATTACCAAATTAAAAAAAAATTATAATTTTGGCATACCTGCAATGCCAACATATCCATAAAGTGAGGAAGTCAAAGCCAATTAAACTTCTAAAAGAATTAGCCATTTAGTTTGCATTTTGTGTAGGCGCCAACATATTAATATTTGTAGTTAGTATTTTAAAAATAAAAATCTAAATTATTATAATATCATGTTAGGTGATAAATTGAAAATGAAAGCAACAAGTTCGAGCATAGAAATCAAGTTTCACAAGTTATATCCAAACAACCTTAGTGTTCAGTAGTGGATACTGAGGTATTTATGAATAGGCACAAACTAATGTTTTCCTCTTTGTGTAGTAATGGAGCGTGTTGAAATGGGGGTGGTTAGTACCTGTAAAGACACTCCAATGCTCAAGTCAGGTTGTGCACAATTAGGGTTTAAGCTAAAGAGCAATAGATACCTGTTGAAGGTGATTGAGCCTGATATTTATAGAGAGAATTTTTGAAAAACTCGTTCCCTTAATTGTAGTAGAGGATCCCTATAAAACAAAAATGTTGATACTACAGTTATGAGCAGTCAAAAGCGGTAGGCACTATTATTACGCAAAATCATAATTGATAGTTACGGATAATCGTGAGATTTATCCACTGCGTAAATCTAGCGATGTCGTAGCTACCCAATGTCATGGTCCAGTATGTATTATGTCGGGATCCGTTCAGTATTCCATAAGTAAACTCTAACTGTGGTGTTTATGGTAGACACCGGCTAGATGCGTGTCGGGTTGACCCATAGGGCTAGTGTCCCAGATCACGGTCCAGAACACTTAGAGAATTAGATGATATGAAATTGATAAAACTATTGAGAATAGTTTAAGACCTAAATTAAAAAAGCAAAAATTTATATGATTTGGTATATGACATGACGAGTTTGCCTCAACTTCTCTAAAACAAAAGTTATTTTAAAGATTAATTATATAAAAATGCACCTATTTGCAACAAACTGATATGAACTAATGTAATAAGGATTACGCGCAAGATTGAAGGGAAAACTGATAGAATAAAACATCCTAGCAATTTCAGACTTAAGTTGCTCTCTAGCTCCAGCATTGAAAGCTCTATCTAAAGGGTTACCTGCCCTTCTTTTATTTCCTAACACAGATTATGATGATTATTGAAATAAGTCAATAATAGATGTAGGAGGAAGGGGAACACTTCTTGATTTTCTTGATTCATCAGCACGCTCAACAACTTTTTGAATTTCAGCTAAGTATTCGTCATTCATCTTTGAACATCTATCAATTTCCATGTAATACCCTAAATTTTACTATTTTACAGTAATACTTAAATTGTACTGTTTTATATTTTCTGTGTGCTATAAAATTATTTTGACTGTTCTGAGATTGTTTTTGATCGTTGTGTAAGATTTGCTCCGAGTTAGGAAAATAATAATTTTCGGGCTGGGAAAAATCTTTATTGATTTATTCGGAACCGGGGGATCTTACTAAACCCGAATCCGAGAGACACTTTAATTGATCTTTTAATTTTTAGAAATTATCTGTAAAATAAAAATATTTCACTGAAAAATATCTGCTGTTTTATGAACAACAGCTTCTGCTATTGAGTAATAGACCCGATATATTTTATCCGTTAGAAAATATACTGGAAATAGTCTCTGTGACTCATTCTTGAGGAGCCAATAGAAAATGGTCAATATTGATTGTTAGACTTTTCTTAACCAATAAGAACCTAGTCAACAAAAATGGTTGGACTAGTTACTAAGTAACTAGATAAACTAACTAAGTTACCCTAATAGCCTAATTAGAAACTAGATGGAACTAACTTTGTTACTAAATACTTAGAAAACCCTAACTACACAAAAGATCTAGATTCATCTAGAAGTTGTGACAAAGCATGACCTATGCAATGACCTACTCATATAACTAAGTAGTTAGTTTTGTAACTAAAAAATCAAACTAAGTTAATTTGGATGTAAGATGAATTAACTATCTAAGCTAAGTGTAACTAGGATCTAGTCGGAAACCAAACTTAGTTAGTTTCCCTTTTGAGCTCCACGGCCAACTAGGCCTTTCTACCATGTTCTTGAATTTTCTTATGACTATTTGATGACCATAATGTGACATAGGCCATGTGACCATCATGTAATATTTTTATTACAATGATTAAACCTTGATCTTTCCTACACACTCATTTACACAGCCAAGGCTTGGAAATTAACTATCCTATTTCATTTTTACTACACTTTGTGACACAAAGATCCATTTTCTCCATTCTATCACTTCAAGAACACCAAGAACACTCAAAGCTTCCTTTCTTCTCTTTTCTTTGAGGGTTTCGGCCACCACCCCCAAACCCAATCTCTACACTTCAATAATTTTATCCAATCCTACTTTCTAAACCCAAACACAATTCTAAACACTTTTCCTTTAGTGAGTTTTGTCTAAATCATCTCCTAAGTGCTTCAAAAATCAAACTTTAGTTTCTTACTCCTAAGGTAACTTCTTGATTCTTTGATCCTAAGTTAGATTTTTGAATTTCTAGACCATGATTGATCCATGGTTTATTGGTTTATGACTTTAGGATTTGTTTAAGATTTGTTAGGATTTTTCCTTGGTGCTACATGAAATCTAGAGGATAAGAAGCTTGAAGTTTGTTGTCTTCCTTGAGGTAAGAGGGAGATTAACCTCATCAACCAAGTGTTGGTGGTGAGGGGATGGCTTGTTTGTGGTGAAAATTCCATAAGGATTTATTCACTTGATTGTTTAAGCTCTCTTTATTTGTGATTAGTATGCTTATAGCTTTGGTAGTATGCTTGCATATGTGATTTGGATAGCATGCTAATTTTTGTGTAATTTAGGATGTGATTCACATGAAGGAAAAATTGTATGAAGGTTCCAAAGAACCTATGAGGCACACGACCTCAACACAATGAAATGAACCATGTGTTCTAAATTATTTTTCTAATTGAGGATTAAATGATTTTATGACAAGAAATTAAATTAAGGATTTTTGCAAGGAATGAAATGATGGAAAATAATTAAACATGATTTATGAAGCTTTATATGAAATTTGGCCAACATGCCAATTTTCAATTTCTTAGATCCAAAATTATTTTACTAAGTGTAAACTTAGGTAATTGAATGATACGAAATTGAATTAATAGGTCTTTTACACCTAAAAAGAAAGCAAACTAATTTTTAATTAAATTAGCGTAATTAGACTATTAAGCTAAAACTTGAAATTTACTAACGTATAGCTCACCCTATGGGTTTTGAAGCGCACGGCCAACTAGGCCTTTCTACCATGTTCTTGAATTTTCTTATGACTATTTGATGACCATAATGTGACATAGGCCATGTGACCATCATGTAATATTTTTATTACAATGATTAAACCTTGATCTTTCCTACACACTCATTTACACAACCAAGGCTTGGAAATTAACTATCCTATTTCATTTTTACTACACTTTGTGACACAAAGATCCATTTTCTCCATTCTATCACTTCAAGAACACCAAGAACACTCAAAGCTTCCTTTCTTCTCTTTTCTTTGAGGGTTTATCCACCCCCAAACCCAATCTCTACACTTCAATAATTTTATCCAATCCTACTTTCTAAACCCAAACACAATTCTAAACACTTTTCCTTTAGTGAGTTTTGTTTAAATCATCTCCTAAGTGCTTCAAAAATCAAACTTTAGTTTCTTACTCCTAAGGTAACTTCTTGATTCTTTGATCCTAAGTTAGATTTTTGAATTTCTAGACCATGATTGATCCATGGTTTATTGGTTTATGACTTTAGGATTTGTTTAAGACTTGTTAGGATTTTTCTTTGGTGCTACACGAAATCTAGAGGAGAAGAAGCTTGAAGTTTGTTGTCTTCCTTGAGGTAAGAGGGAGATTAACATCATCAACCAAGTGTTGGTGGTGAGGGGATGGCTTGTTTGTGATGAAAATTCCATAAGGATTTATTCACTTGATTGTTTAAGCTCTCTTTATTTGTGATTAGTATGCTTATAGCTTTGAAACTATGCTTGCATGTGTGTTTAGTATGCTTATTGCTTTGGTAGTATGCTTGCATATGTGATTTGGAGAGCATGTTAATTTTTGTGTAATTTAGGATGTGATTCACATGAAGGAAAAATTATATGAAAGTTCCAAAGAACCTATGAGGCACACAACCTCAACACCATCAAACGAACCATGTGTTCTAAATTATTTTTCTAATTGAGGATTAAATGATTTTATGACAAGAAATTAAATTAAGGATTTTTGCAAGGAATGAAATAATGGAAAATAATTAAACATGATTTATGAAGCTTAATATGAAATTTGGCCAACATGCCAATTTTCAATTTCCTAGATTCAAAATTATTTTACTAAGTGTAAACTTAGGTAATTGAATGATAGGAAATTGAATTAATAGGTCTTTTACACCTAAAAAGAAAGCAAACTAATTTTTAATTAAATTAGCGTAATTAGACTATTAAGCTAAAACTTGAAATTTACCAACGTATAGCTCACCCTATGGGTTTTGAAGCGCGTTAGGATATTTTGAGCTGTAATGTCTCAAGTAAATTAAAGAAATGCAATTTTCTGAGAAACAGTAGAAAATATTGATTTTAGCAAGAATATGTTAGAAATATTATTTAAAGAGGGATTATTTTGGAAATAATGGAAATAAAGTTACATTTTGATATTAAATAAGAAAAATCTTATTTTGAGCTTAAAATATGTTAGAAATATTTTACGCGATTGAAAATATGTCAAAAAACTTTTACGCGACTTAAAAACAATGATTTTTGGTTACACGATGTAACGTCCCGAGATTGCCTGCAGGATTGACGAGTGTCTCCACAAACCAACACGGGTCTTTTCAGCGTGCTTTGTCCTCACTCACACACATCCTAGGAAACTTCCCTGGAGGTCACCTATCCCACAAACTCTCTAGGTTAAGCACGCTTAACCATGGAGTTCTTATGTTCTAGGCTCCCGAAAAGAAGTTGTAACTTGTTGATATGGCTACGCCCAATCAATTCATTTAAGTCATCCTCAACTATGCAGTCCTATACCTGCACAGTCTCTGAATCCCTCTCATTCAGGTGCATATTCAGTTCATTCATACGACCCTTCGCCTAGAAGCCTGCCAGAAGCCGCTCGTTGTCCATGCTTCATTGCACCGGCGATCACTACTCGTCCTCGTTGGCCTTGGGACACACATGCCCACCAACTTCCGCTTGGTTCGTCCCCAAACCACCAATAAGTCTAAGCAAGTGAGCCTTGACTCTAGTATATAAACCATAATAATGGTTCTGGAAAAAGTTACATACTCATTCTCTATTTCCACCACCCCTAAAAGCAGAGACTTCATCTCTTATGACATAAGCGCAAAAAGGAGAAACTATTTTTTGCTTGTCATCAATAACAAATTTACAAATTATGTTATTAGAACTACTATTAGGCTCAAACATTCTTATAGATTGATTTAAAAAATAAAAATAAAAATTTGTTAGAAACTAAAAATTAAACCCAAAAATTATAATTCATAAAATTAATCAATATCATAAAATTAAAGTCACATATTCCAACCTCAAATCCAACCAAAATCCACCATTCAAACACCCTTTCCACTCAAATCCATCACTTCCCACCGTTTAAAACTCAAAAATTCTTCCAAAATCTCATTCTTCTCATCTTTTCTCTCTCCTAAACCATGCCTTAACCCCATTTTTCCACCATGGCTAGTAGCTTCTCTCACCCAAAGAAATCACGTACCAAAAATCCCTCGATTCCTAAGCAAGCTCCTACCCCGGCATTCAACCTGGATGTTCCTCTAAGCTTAAACCACAGAAGGTACTTCTCCCATATGGTTCGAATGAACAAATATCACCTTGAGTTTTAAGCTCGCAATCTGATTCAACCCAAATACATGGATTGGGATTTCTTTATTAGAGAAGGGTTCATTTTTCTCACCTAGCTCCTGGAGTACCATGGGTTGAGTATTATCTTGACCCCACTAAAGTCTTTTTCTGCAATTTGACTATAAGTGGAGCAAATTTGGTCACAGAGATCAAAAGGCACAAAATTGTTATGAAACCTAGTGATTGGACTTCCCTTTTTAGTCTAACTCATTCTGGGGAAGTTTTGACAGAAGAGAATCATAAGAATTGGGCAGGGTATGATACAACGACGACTATCTGGAGCAAGATTTAACTGGGCATTGAAATTCCAGAGGCGTCCTTCACTACTGGAATTTTGAATTCTCAAGATCGCCTTCTTCACTATATGTAGGCATACATCTTGGTTCCTAGAGCAAGCAACTATGCCTTGCTTGAGGAAGAGGGCATCTTCTTGCTATGGACTATAAAACAGAGACTGCACATCAACTGGCCTTTTTATATCGTGCACTACATGATGAAGGCAAAAGGAAATCTCATGATGGACCTCCCTTATGCCTTGGTCATTGCCAAGATCCTAAATCAATACAAGCTGAGCCTAAGTGATGAAAGAGTTAATTGTCTTACAGGTCACAACAAGTTTACGAAGGCCACCCTCAATCATATGAAAATGAAGAAAGTAAATGGTGTTTGGGTTTATGGTGTTGGGCATGAAGCAGCTGCACCATAAGGAGGAATGCCCACTGTCCTTGCTGATGTGGTCATGGAAGAGGACCCTACTACGAATGAAGACCGAATTCTAGATGCCATTGCAAATCTACAAGCCCAGCTTACAAATTTTTAGGTCTATACGGAGCATAACAATGGAGTTATCTATGACCGCTTAAGAGCTATGGATGACCGCTTAGATAGGATTGAGTGTCGCCTTCCACCATCAGAGGATGATGGGGCTTAGGCATGGATCACATCTTTTAGCTAATCTGTTTCTATTTTAGCTATATTATTTTTTTAACTATATTGACTACTTAGTAATACCCATCTAACCATAGTGGATTTATCTTTTGGACATGATGATTATTATCTTAGCTTATGACTTGCTTGACTATTTTTAGTAAATAGTGCATATGGTTTTTTTTTTTTTTTGCAAAGGATATCTTGCTGAAATGGTTATCTTGTTGATGAAATGCTTAATGAATATTTGCTTTTTTTTCAATGAATTTTTGTTACTTCTCTCTTTGCAAAATCTATATATTGCGTATCTTTTTTTATCATGACAAAAGAGGGAGAAATTTTTGGTTTATATGACATTGAGAAAAGGAAAGTAAAATAGAAAAAGGTACAAATTCAAGGATCTTGAGATTCCAAAATTAAGGGAGAGCTGTGTATCTTTGATATAATCACCTCTTGAAAAATAGAGCGAGAGTAAGTCTCTAACACCTTTTTTGTGAGTTCCAATTTATTTGAACTAACTCTTTTCTCAATGGTTGTTTGTCATAATCAAAAAGAGGGATAATGTAAATTAGCATTGGCAATGATAATGGTTTTGATGATAACAAATAAGAAAGAAATGGTTGTGGAAATATCAAGTCCCAATGATCTCAAGTTTAGCTTATAGGCCTTAGATCTTGTGTAAAGGTAAATAGGAATCACATTAAACTCATATCTCATTTTTTATTCAACTAAAATCTCTTTGCAAAATCATGTTTTATACTTGTAAAAATATTTATCAAGTTTAAGCAAAATAGTTTTAGAAAAGTTGAAAAAGTTTTGGGAAACTTTAGTTGCAAAATTCTTTTGAAATCATGTTTTCTTGATAAGCCAATAACAAAACATTTGAATTCAATAACAGATTATCTGAAACTAAATAACAGATTTTTTGAAAACCATAATAGGTTATTTGCAAGGTCAGAAATGTGCCTTTATGTTTTTAAAAGGGAATAACCGATTATGAAAAGTCCATAACAGGTTATTCGCAAAGTCAAAAGCATGTCTCTTGTTTTGTTTAAACCTCCTAACCGATTATGCGTTCCAAATAACTTGTTATTCGCGTGTAATAGTATTTTTTGATAACATAAATAATCTATTATGTGAAACTAATAATCTATTATTCATGAGCAATAATATGTTATTTGAACTAATAATCAGTTATACAAACCAATAATATGTTATCAGAAATAAATAATTTGTTATCTGGGGTGTCAGGAAACAAAAATAACAGTTAGTTTCTAGCATTTAATGCTCCCAACCACCACCAAAGGCTCTTAAATGCATTGGGCTATAAATACAAGTGTTTGGGCATTAAAAACAAGTTGAAAAAAAATCTGAACAAGCTTCTTGAGCATTTAATATGAGTTTTAACTCTCATTTCTCATAAACCCCTATTTTGAGCTTTAGTGTGTGATTCTTTGATACCCATTGAACTTCAATTTGTATATCTACTCTTTGAGTGAGCTAAATTCATTTCAATCTATTTGTAAATACTTTGAGAGGGTGGAGGATCCCTTGAGAAACTTAAAGGCTTCTACATAAGAGGTGGATGATCCTTAAAGTGTAAGAAGAGCTCAGCTATTGTAAAAGGTTTATAAAACACCTTCTGAAACTTAATTATAGTGGAAACTCTATTGGTGTATGCCCTATAGGCCAATTTATTTTGACTGTACTAGCTTACATTATATTATGCTATTTATTTAATATATGAGGTATTTCATTTATTGTGTTATTTATTATATACATAATAAAGTCATTAGAATAGTAAGTTTTATGCCATAGTACATCAAGTGAATGACTTGATCGTTAGATCCTATTAGATAGAAATAGAACACTGCAACACCCCTCGATTTAATAACCACGGCACAATCGTCATTACACCACGGTCACTAAATTTTGATGTGTTACAACTCAAATAACAAGTTTTTCCAAATTTGATCATTTTGCATATAAGGAAAATATGAGCCACGAATGAATAGTTACACATTCTGTCATTTTAAAAATAAAGTTTGACAAGATATACCCAAGATACAACATATAAGCCTAGTTAATTACCTTAAAACATACATATACTCAAAATAGCCCTTATACAGGTAATGCAAAGAAAATATAAACTACCCACAACAACGCCACGACTAAGGAGTTGGACACGCCATCGGATCCACTTTAGGATCCTTTCCCCGGTTCATCTGAGGACACAAAAGTAGAACAGTGTGCGGTCTCACGAGCAGGCGCCCTCGCAACTGATGCCACAAACTCCTCATCCTCTCTAAGGGTATGAATCAGATCACTCCATAGCTCCCGAATGCGTAAGGCAACTCCGGATGCACCGATGTAGTGAGAACCAGGAAAAGATCTTCAATCGCAGTCCTCTTCACGGTCAAGGTCAAATCCCCAATAATACCATTTACGTTCACCGGCCCAGTCGACTCGCCAAGCATTAGCACCCCCAATGAACACAATCCTGACGAAAAATCAACCTTGTCCCCTTTACAGTCTTTAACCAAAAATCACATAGAATAGAATAGTACAAATAAGAGATGAGATATCCTACATTCATTACCAACAGGGCAGCGAAGGAAAATAATACAAATGACAAAATCATTCTATCCATGCAGATATTACAGATATTTTCAAGTTATCAATTTCATAGACATCGTCAGAAGGCATATATCACAATAATATAAATATCAACAACACTATAACAACAAATATCCTCTATAGATGCATAAAAAATATTTATGTCTCCATAATATGTATGTTGAACATGCCATGACAATATGTGAACTGACCATACATATGCACAATGCGTATGCTGACCATCTTCATGTACAATGTACTCATTTCCTACTCTATGGAGCTAGACAAAAACATCGGAGAGAATGATCAGGAGATATGTCTATATCGCGGCTGCCGAGGCCTTCAAGTGCTAAAATTCTCAATTTATCAACGTGCACATCATGGCATTGTACAAGACATTCTACATAGATCTCGATATAGGATAGTGTCTCGGTCTGGATCATCAGTGCGTTTGCATCAATCTACCCCATGGACAGAAGAGCTACTAACTATCCATTGCAAGATACCTGCGCCCTGACGCCCCCAAGGTCGCATTATGACCCACACTTGTCTATTTGCACCTGCACTTAGGTGTGATTCAACTCCTAGGCAACATGGCCTTAACAATAGTTCAACCGCCATTGTACCATTCCCAATGGTATTAAAGCAACTGTCCATATAATTGTTTCAATAACATTTTAATCAGTGAGATTATATAACCATCCATACGACTACATAGTACCACTGTTATCTGGGTTTCCTCTGATAACCAGTCCTATCTGACTCACTCATCTATCTGATGTTTCTAGTTATAAAGGCGAACCACATCTGACTAAATTGTCTACCTAATGTCTCTTGGTCCGGTTCTTTAATTCCATAATCACAATGTCAATGCATGCTTCTATCATGCTCATCATGTCAGACTGTATCAATCATGCCTCAATGCATATGCATTCAATGCATACATATATATATATATATAGAATCACAATGATAGCATAACTTATTCAAATTCACTTGCCATATAGAGCCCAATCATTCATCCAAAAATCTTTTGATCACAATTACGGACCCACCTTAAGTCATTATTAAAACCTCAAAGGTGAACATATACTATTCAAAGTTGCTACGAAAGTTATGCTTCAATTCCATTATGTTCTTACGTTAACTCTCTTAGAATATTTACTTTGAGTTCCTCACAACTCTCCTCACACTCATGTTCTTTCTTTATCTAAACCTTACACTAAGTTGTATAATAAGGTTGTGTTCATTATCCTTTCCATATTATGAACTCCTACTTAAGTGCCTATTCATTTAATTAGCTAAGTTCTGGCTTATTACAAAGCCCCACAATGAGTGCCCAATGAGAATGTGAGCCTCCAAGGGACTAGAAAAACCAAACAATTCTTCACTATCCCATTTACACGGCCATGTCCAATTTCACGGCCTAAAGTACATGGCCGTGTCACATTACACGGACTAGGCCATGTACTCCTCTGGAAGTACCTAAAACGTGTCTAAACTGAAAAGTCCAATTACACAACCATGTAATATTACACGGCCTAGGCCATGTAACACTCTGTCATGTGCATTGAGCTGTGTTTCCAATTGGGAACACGGCCTGGGCCATGTAAATCCACACAGCCCATGAATCTACACCAGAATCCATGAAAATGAGCTTCTCCAAGCTTCCAAATCAAGTGGGTACTAATCCATATACATATTTAAGCATTTAGACACATACAAATCCATCAAGATTCATGATGACAAGCATAGAAAATCATACAACACATCCAAATCAAATCATTATCAAAAATCACAAACAAAGTGAGAAACCCACAATGGATTCCTCACTATTAATACCAAAGACATTTCCCTCACCACCAAGATTGAATGAAGAGGATTATCTCCCTCTTACCTAAGAGAAGAACAAAGAAAGCAAACTCCTTTTTCCCTTGGAAATTCATTCTTCACCACCTCAAAACCCTAGAGTGTTTAAATCTATAAAAATAAAAAATCAAAGCTTGGAAATGGTATCCATAGTCACCAAAGTGACAATGGATCATGAAAATGAGATGGAGAAATAGAAAAGCTATGATCTTTTACCTTAAAGTTTCAAGCTTTGAGCTTTAATGGTGGAAGAAGATGAAGGTGGATTTAAGGGTTGACCACTAAGGAGAAGAGTCTTAGGATTATAATAGGAAGTAAGAAATGAGATTGGCTTAACAAGAAAAGCTTGGTTGCTTACCAATGGTGGTGTGGCCGTGTGAGAGAAGAAAGGAAGGAGAGGAGAGGGCGTGAGAGAGAGATGAAAGAACGTGAGAAAGAATGAGAGAAATGAAAGATGAGAGAGAAAGTGATAGGTGAATGGGAAAGTGGGAAAAATGACAATTGGTCACCATTTTTCCCTTCATGGTCGTGTAACACCAAGGGAGGAGAAAGAAAATGTGATGTTGGGTAGGAAGCTTCCTTGAGAAGCTTCGCACGCTTCTCGATAAAATGAAGGGTGATGATGTCACTTAGATGCTATCATAAAAGTGATCAAATAGAAATAATCTACTAGAGCTATTATTTAGTGGATAATTGTTACAGTCAGTAGAAATAATATTTTATTGTCCCACAGATAATAAAATATACTGTGATTTTATTTATCAGATAAAATCTAGAAAAATGAAAACTTCGTAAACTGTGTCCAGCCTCGGGTTTAGTAAGATCTCCCGTTGACGTTTCTACAGTTCAAAGTTTTTCGGCCACAGGGAAAACATTTCATTTTCTCAGCCTCGCTCAGCGTGCACGTAAATCGAAAAAATATTAAAATAATCAAACAATTCAAAAAATTCAGAAAAATTCTCAAAAATCATAAATATTATAAAATGATTATTCATCATTAAATAAGTAATTTTTGAGATGTAACAACTCTCCCCTTCAAAAATAAATTTTATCCTCGAAATTTTCATACCTTAGAAACTAACTCCAATGTTGTGCCTCCAGCACAACATTCCAAATCGCTTATTCTAACACAATTTCTTTTTCCCCTTGAATTATTTGCATCCTTTCCTGAGTCATCTTAACTTTATCCGTTGTTCATTATACAAGCTCGGGTCCAATCGCAATCCTTTCACTGTCTTGGTGCCAACACAAAGGTGTCTTACATCGCCATCCATGTAATGCCTTATATTTAACTCCCTCTAATCAACCTGATATTTCTGACTCTAATGATTTCTGCAAACTTTAAACGTTGCTCCATGCAAAAAATACCTCCATATTCCCAATGCATAATAATTGCTAATTCTAACTTTGTGTAGAGTAGTCCTTCTCATGTGCTCTCGGTTGTCTCGAAGCATACATTACTATTCCTTCTATTCTGATCAAACACACGTTCCAAACTTCCAATGCGAAGCATCACTAGGTATCTCAAAAGGTTCATTAGAATTTGGTCAGAATCATCGCTGGCGAAGTAGTTGAGCGTTTCTTCAACCCTTGAAAATTTTCCCCCGTATGCATCAGTCCATACCAAACTTGACTCTCTCGTATGAGTTAGATGAGAAGTCTTGCTACATTGGAAAATTCTACGACGAGTCTCTCGTATTAACTAACTAATCTCATATAGCTGCGAATCTCCGTTACGGTCGTCGGTCTTTCTCATTGAAGAAATGCTTTGACTTTCGATGGGTTCACAGCAATTCCTTCCCTTGAGATCATGTGACCCAAAAGTTGAATTGCCTCCTACTAGAATTCGTACTCGGACAACGTCACGCATATCTTCTTTTTCTTCTTCAAAACTTGAAGAATCACAATGAGAGGTTTGGTACATTCCTCCAAACGTTAAGAATAGGTCAGAATATCGCCAACAAAAATAATGACAAATCTGTTTCAACAGAGAAGAAGGTCCTATTCACGTAATCGATGAATGCTATCAAAGCATTCGTTACACGGAACGACACTACTAAACACTAGTATTGCCCATAACACGTCCGAAAAGCTGTCTTGAAAACATTCTTCTACCTTTAAACGAATGTAATGATAGTCCAGAACATAAGCTGATCTTAGAGAAAATAGCGGCTTCCTTTGGTTGATCTATCAAACCATCTATCCTCGATCTTAACAAAAAAAGTCTCATAGGGTATGTTCTTTTCTAATTGTACTGCATTCAGCACTGATCTATCTGATGAAGAATTTGGCATGGTTTAACAAAATTTTGGAATGAGCTTCATGGATTCAAATCCAGAAATCTCTGTCTCAAGAAACGCTAAAGTTTGATTGGAATAATTCAACAGGATAAGGTTGGAAAATAATCAATCCATTTTCAATATTACATCTAATTTGTGAAAGAAGTAACCAAATCAGATTAACAGGAAAGATTCTGTCTTTAACTGGTCATAGGATAATTTAAATAACTTGGCTACCATCAACAAGTTCTTAGTAGCAGAAGTAGAAATAACTTAGTCAAAAGATGATGAAGATACAAACGACCCTACTGGATTCATACAGTCATACGCCATAAAGAAATAAGTTACCCCTGGAATTATACAATAAAATCACAGGGTCATCTATCGCAGTACAAGCTCCCTCGTTTAGGCCTTCAGTTTGAGAGACTTTCGATCTACTCTAGGAATTAACTCTCCCTTCTTCGTGAGATTTTGAAGTACATACATCTCCAACAGAAGGCATTGTCCTATGCAAGGTACAATTTCTAGCCACATGTCCTGGCTTTTCGCACTTGAAACAAATTATTTCTTCAATCGTACAATCCCTTATTTAGTGGTTCTTTCCGCACTTGAAGCAGATTACCCTCTTGATCTTACATTCCCTCGTTGAGTGGTCCTTTCCACACTTCTTACATTTTGATGAGGATACTACAGTCGGATTGGATTTACTACCACTCGCACTTCCTTTAAATGTTTGTTGTTGCTTCCTCGGTCATCGTGAATACAGTTTTCGCTTAAACTGATTAACCTTTTTATTATTCCTCCTTTGGAACTTTGGTAATCCAGAGTTTCCCCAAAATTGACTTTCTTCCAATAAATTCTGAACCTCAACTTCCAATTCCTGCCGTTGTGCGGCCCTTTGATCCTAGCGTATTGTTACATCTACCACTCTTTGCATTTCTTTTGCTGTCGCAGTCGTATCATCATCGTCACTCCCCGCATTCACATGCTTACATCTACCCCGAGCCATTTGCCTCCCTTTAAGGACAAACGAATCAAAATATAAGGAAAATAAAAAATAATCAATTTAAATAATATTGTCTCCTTTCGGAGACCAAATACAAAGACTCACGCAGCACAACAAGACAAACCTAACCACCAAACCCAAAAAACTCTAACTTGAGTTCCTTCATTCTGCATTCTATGGCGCAATCTCTTGTAAGTCTTTAACTCCCATGTAGTTCCTCAAACCAAACTTATGCCAAATACTCTTTTCCCCAAATAATCGATTTTCCAAAACCTCTTGGATGCCTCAATCAGTCCACAAACCTTACAAGTCCTATTTAACTACCCTTTTTCTAACTCATTGGCTCAAACAATTCTAGAGGTAACGCAACAAGGGTGTAAATGCAAACAAATCCTAAGCAAGTTCAGTCATACCAGTTGAGCTTCTTTCTAAAAGAACTTCTATTACCCTAATATGCCTAGGTGAAGTCATAGTTTCCTGTAGACACAGAACATTACACATTAAGTGGGCCAATACTCAATATCATGTAACTATGCAATAGTAGCTACCAACATTCAACCTATGGCAAGCCATACCTTCCTTTCTCAAACATCTCAATCAAGAGACAAGGAAGTGCACAACATAAAAGAAACTTCTAATATGTCTAAGCATAGTTAGTCCTTACCCTGGCTCAACAGGATGAACTGCGCTCTGATACCACCAAATACAACACCCCTCGATTTAATAACCACGGCACAATCGTCATTATACCACGATCACTAAATTTTGACATGTTATAACTCAAATAACAAGTTTTTCTAAATTTGATCATTTTGCATATAAGGAAAATATGAGCCACAAATGAATAGTTACACATTTTGTCAATTTAAAAATAAAGTTCGATAAGATATACCCAAGATACAACATATAAGCCCGGTTAATTACCTTAAAATATACATATACTCAAAATAACCCTTATACAAGTAATGCAATGAAAATATAAACTACCCATAACAACGCCACGACTAAGGAGTTGGACACTCCATCGGATCCACTTCAGGATCCTTTCCCCGGTTCATCTGAGGACACAAAAGTAGAACAGTGTGCGGTCTCACGAGCAGGTGCCTTCGCAGCTGATGCCACGGACTCATCGTCCTCTCTAAGGGTATGAATCAGATCACTCCATAGCTCCTAAATGCGTAAGGCAACTCTGGATGCATCGATGTAGTGAGAATCAGGATAGGATCTTCAATCACAGTCTTCTTCACGATCAAGTCAGATCCCCAATAATACCATTTACACTCACCAGCCTAGTCGACTCGCCAAGCATTGGCACCCCTGGTGAACACAATCCTGATGAAAAATCAATAGAACTCCTTCTTGTTGCCCTCGTTAAACGCAGGAGATCATACTAAGTATAGTCTAGGAAATTCAACCTTGTCCCCTTTACAGTCTTTAACCGAAAATCACATAGAATAGAATAGTACAAACAAGAGGTGAGATATCCTACATTCATTACCAACAGGGCAGCGAAGGAAAATAATACGAATGACGAAATCATTCCATCCATGCAGATATTACAGATATTTTCAAGCTATCAATTTCATAGACATCGTCAGAAGGCATATATCATAATAATATAAATATCAACAGCACTATAACAACAAATATCCTCTATAGATGCATAACAAATATTTTTGTCTCCACAATATGTATGTTGAACATGCCATGACAATATGTGAACTGACCATACCTATGCATAATGCGTATGCTGACCATCCTCATGTACAATGTACTCATTTCCTACTCCATGGAGCTAGACAAAAACATCGGAGAGAATGATCAGGAGATATGTCTGTATCGCGACTGCCGAGGCCTTTAAGTGCTAAAATTCTTAATTTATCAACGTGCACATCATGGCATTGTACAAGACATTCTACACAGATCTCGATATAGGATAGTGTCTCGGTTCGGATCATCGGTGCATTTGCATCGGTCTGCCCCACGGATAGAAGAGCTACTAACTGTCCATTGCGAGGTACCCGCGCCCCGACGCCCCCAAGGTCGCATTATGACTCACACTTGTCTATTCGCACCAGCACTTAGGTGTGATTCAACTCCTAGGCAACATGGCCTTAACAATAGTTCAACCACCATTGTACCATTCCCAATGGCATTAAAGCAACTGTCCATACAATTGTTTCAATACCATTTTCATCAATGATATTATATAACCGTCCATATGACTACATAGTACCACTGTTATCTGGGTTTCCTCTGATAACCAATCCCATCTGACTCACTCGTCTATCTGACATTTCTAGTTATAAAGGCGAACCACATCTAACTAAATCGTCTACCTGATGTCTCTTGGTCTAGTACTTCGATTCCATAATCACAATGTCAATGAATGCTTCAATCATGCTCATCATATCAGACTGTATCAATCATGCCTTAATGCATATGGATTCAATGCATACATACATACATACATATATATATATATATATATATATATATATACATATATAGAGAATCCCAATGATAGCATAACTTATTCAAATTCATATGCCATAGAGAGCTTAATCATTCATCCAAAAATCTTTTGATCCCAATTACGGACCCACCTCAAGTCATTATTAAAACCTCGAAGGTGAACACATACTATTCAAAGTTGCTACGAAAGTTATGATTCAATTCCATTATGTTCTTGCATTAACTCTCTTAGAATATTTACTTTGAGTTCCTCACAACCTCCTCACACTCATGTTCTTTCTTTATCCAAACCTCATACTAAGTTGTATAATAAGGTTATGTTCATTATCCTTTCCACATTATGAACTCCTACTTAAGTGCCTATTCATTTAATTAGCTAAGTTCTTGCTTGTTACAAAACCCCACAATGAGTGCCCAATGAGAATGTGAGCCTCCAAGGGACTAGAAAAACCAAACAATTCTTCACTATCCCATTTACTCAGCCATATCCAATTTCACGGCCTGGAGTACACGGCCGTCACACATTACACGGCCTAGGCCGTGTACTCCTCTGGAAGTACCTGAAAACGTGCCTAAACTGAAAAGCCTAATTACACAGCTATGTAATATTACACAGCCTAGGCCGTGTAACACTCTGTCATGTGCGTTGAGCTGTGTTTCCAGTGGAGAACACGGCCTGGGCCGTGTAAATCCACACAGCCCGTGAATCTACACCAGAATCCATGAAAATAGGCTTCTACAAGCTTCCAAATCAAGTGGGTACTAATCCATATACATATTTAAGCATTTAGATACATACAAATCCATCAAGATTCATGATGACAAGCATAGAAAATCATACAACACATCCATATCAAATCATTTTCAAAAATCATAAACAAAATGAGAAACCCATAATGGATTCCTCACCATTAACACCAAAGACATTTCCTTCACCACCAAGATTGGGTGAAGAGGATTATCTCCCTCTTACCTAAGAGAAGAACAAAAAAAGCAAACTCCTTTTTCCCTTGGAAATTCGTTCTTCACCACCTCAAAACCCTAGAGTGTTCAAATCCATAAAAATCAAAATCAAAGCTTGGAAATGGTATCCATAGTCACCAAAGTGACCATGGATCACAAAAATAAGATGAAAAAATGGAAAAGCTATGATCTTTTACCTTAAAACTTCAAGCTTTGAGCTTCAATGGTGGAAGAAGATGAAGGTGGATTTAGGGGTTGACCACCAAGGAGAAGAGTCTTACGATGATGAGAGGAAGCAAGAAATGAGATTGGCTTAACAAGAAAAGCTTAGTTGCTTACTAATGGTGGTGTGGCCGTGTGAGAGAAGAAAGGAAGGAGAGGAGAGGGCGTGAGAGAGAGATGAGAGAACGTGAGAGAGAATGAGAGAAATGAAAGATGAGAGAGAAAGTGATAGGTGAATGGGAAAGTGGAAAAAATGACAATTGGTCCCCATTTTTCCCTTCGTGGCTATGTAACACCAAGGGAGGAGAGAGAAAATGTGATGTTGGGTAGGAAGCTTCCTTGAGAAATTTTGCACGCTTCTCGATAAAGTGAAGGGTGATGATGTCACTTAAATGCTATCATAAAAGTGATCAGATAGAAATAATTTGCTAGAGCTATTATTCAATGGATAATTGTTACAGTCAGTAGAAATAATATTTTATTATCCCACAAATAATAAAATATACTGTGATTTTATTTATCAGATAAAATCTAAAAAAATAAAAATCTCATAAACTTTGTCCAGCCTCGGGTTTAGTAAGATCCCCCGTTGACATTTTTACAGTTCAAAGTTTTTCAGCCACAGGGAAAACATTTCATTTTCCCAGCCTCGCTCAGTGTGCATGCAAATCGAGAAAATATTAAAATAATCAAACAATTCAAAAAATTCTAGAAAAATTCCTAAAAATCATAAATATTATAAAATGATTATTCATCATTAGATAAGTAATTTTTGGGATGTTACAAACATTATTCTTAAATGTTCCTAATCAAGTATTATTGTTAATCAAGATGACAATAATGCATTGAGACTAGTATGTGCGTAGACTGGTGACCACATCTCACGGGTCATGGATATGAGATATCAAATCTTCGCATAAGTACATATTAGAGTAATAATGTATTGGACATACCTGGCATGAGAATGCTGCGTGGATCGTTACGTGAGTGTCATAAGCGATTCTCATAGTGAAAATGGTGTATGTGGTCCTTTGACTTGAAATCACTAAGATTCCTACATGAGCAGTTGTATGTTTTAATGCCATCAAATGTCATCCGTAACAAGGTGATTATAAAGTTAGTTATTGGACATACTACGAATCATGCGGAGGGATGTGAGTGACCTGGATAGGATTTGTCCCTCCCACATAACAAGAGTGATATCTTCAGGTCCACATGAGATATTGATCTCATTTGTATATTTTAATGCATGGTCATGCTCAAATGAGTCAATAGGAGATATTAATCTCATTTGTTATTACTACATCTACTCGAGTATCAGGAAATGAAAGATTGAACTATACAAGGGTGACACGTTTCATGCCTTGTGTTCAATCTAGATATCTGGATAAAGGGACTAAACTACACGGTAACATTGATCACGAAAAGGTTATGTCAAATCACTGACATTCTCATAACTTGGGTAGCAGCGATGTGTTGCTAGATACCACTCACTGCTTGTAATATTAAAATGATATTTTAATATTGCTGCCAGCGTCATGACAACCTACAAGGTCGCACACTTAGAACAAACTTAGCTGGAGCAATAAGGATCCAAGTTGGACTAGGATTCAATCGTAGGCTAAACTCATAACAGATGAGTTTAGGGTTGCACAGCTAACCTTGCTGCTGTTCTCACTCACTTTAGGTAGCAGCTATTATAAATAGCATTACTAAGGGGGCTGTTAAGGCTCGTATAAAAAAAACCCTAGCCGCACTTGACAGAAACAGTAAGTGAGAAAGTGACATGTTTCTCTTCTCTTTGTAGTTAGTACTGTGGCAGCGAGGTTGAACTCCAAGGCTGCAGACGTTGGACATTTTGCAAGTCTGTTCATGTGAATAACATAGAGGCATCATTATTGTTGCGGTGCTTGTGATTTGCTTGATCATTTTTCCATCTCGCTTCAAAGAAGTAAACTCAAAAACACATATTATGGTCTTCTTTTTGTATGAATCTTTGGTGGGAATTTTATTTTTTCGTTACGTGATGTATCTGCAATTCTTAACAAACTCTTAGGTGGATGATCCTAGGGACTAAACGTAGATCATAAGGGTGATTGAACCAGTATAAATCTCTGTGTGTAAATCTTCTCAACCCTTATCTCTTTACATTCAAGCTTATTAATTATTTTTGCATACTTGTTGCTTGTTCTTATATTCATTCATTCTATATAAGCTTGTGTGAGCTCTTGTTATTATCATAAATCTATTCAATTCAAAGAAAATAATTTCAACAAAAATTAAAAGGGCTTATTTTTTAAAAGTTTTAAAATACTCAATTCATCCCCTCTTGAGTCTTGAAGCCACTTAGTAACAGTCAGCTCCTCTAATTTGTTCTTAGTTCTCTATTGATGAGCATCAGAAACCTTTACTTCATTGACTCCTCTGGTTGATGACTCATGTGCCAAATTGTTGTGCATTTGCTGCTATGTTTGCTACTAAATCTTTTGTTGCAATAGGGGTTTTGTCCACCAAAGATCCTCCAGAGGCATCATCTACCATGCTTCTATCCATGGGTAATAGTCCCTCATAGAAATATTGGATTAGCAACTGGTCACTGATCTAGTGATGAGGACATCTTGCACACAACTTCTTGAATCTCTCCCACTACTCATGTAGAGTTTCTTCTGATATCTGCCTTATGCCACATATATCCTTTCTAATGGCAGCAGCTCTGGAAGCAGGGAATCACTTCTCTAGGAACAATCTTTTCATATCATTCCAACATGTTATGAAAATTGGCTATAAGTAATATAGTCATTCCTTGGCTGCTCCATCTAATGAGAAAAGGAAGGCTCTCAATATGATAAGTTCTTTTGGAATTCCCAGAGGCTTCATGGTCGAACAAACCATATGAAACCCATTCAAGTGCTTATGAGGGTGACCTACAAGTCCATGGAACTTTGGCAACAAGTGTATCAATCACAATTTCAATTCAAAATTGGCATTTAAAGTAGAATATTGATTGAACAAAGGCTGGTAATTCACATCTGGTGTTGCTAGTTCCTTAAGAGTCCTATTATCTATATTATCGGTCATAGTTGCAGTGTTACTTATATTCGCAAGTTCAGTTTCAATTTCAATATCACTTTTAATTTTCAGAAACTATCATTTCACTAAGCCTACGAGCTCTATTAAGTGTATGCAAGGTCCTCTCAATATCAGGGTCAATGTCAAGCAAATGATTACTAGAAGACCTGGTAATACAACATGCAAAAGTGAAGAAACACAAGATATGCAAAATAGACTACACAATACTAAAATTCTACCAAAACAACACTAGTTACCCTATCTACACAATTTTAAAAATTATGGGACTACCACAGAGTGAAAATTACTCAAAAAAGGTACCCAAAAATGCAATAAAAATCTTCAAAAAATGGAAAAGTGGTCTAAATGATGGAATTTGGCCGAGATAGGGTGGACCTCTTTGCTTTGAAATAAGCTTTATAGAAAACATAATTTTCCTTCAACTGGCCAATTCTTAGACTAATCTGAGCTTCCTTGTCCATACAAAATTCCACTTGGAGGCTAAAATTGAGTTAGACACTACTTGAAATAAGGAAAACAGGGGTTAGTGAAGGTTTAATAGCTAACTATACTCCTAATATGATTGATGAAACTTAGATTGATCCCCAACAATGGTGTCAAAATTTGATAACTGTCGAGACTATCAAGTTATTCAATTTATAAACTTATTCACAAGAATCAAGTGGCTTAGACAACTTCTCAAGCTCACTCGCTACTAGATAGAATTATAGGCTGAAAAAAGTGTTTGTTTAGCTTGTCTAGCTCTCAAAATCACTAAAGGAGTAGATACAAACACCTGTATAGATCAACAACAACACATACAGTAAGATTTACAAAGATTAGTTTCAAGTAGGTACAGTTGAGAAGGTTCAACTCTTGTCAACTTGTTAGAAAAATTTTCATCAAAGTTCTCTAGTTGATCTTCAGGCTTGATCTCTTTTGTAGACTTTGAAATATGACTGTTGGGCACTACAAATGATGGTTGTACCTACTAGTTGCAGGTAACCATTATTTTGTCCTTTTCCTAAACATATCAGCTTTCTTCTTTGAGGTAAGAAGGTTCTCTAAAAACCTTCGTAAAGTTTACCTTCTTACTAAGTCTTCTCATCTTGAAGCTTCTCAAGTATTTTCTCATCAGGTTTCTCACCCAACCTTTTCTTGCCTGAAGACTTCAACCTTCTCAACTTTAATCCTCATCATCTTAGTGATAAATCTTCATTCTTCTTTATGGTAAAGTTAGTTTGAGCTTCTTCTAATGAAGTAATTACTTATGGGAGTTTTGTTTTGCACAATCTTTCAATATTCTCAAGACCTTCTCACACTGAACTTTATCATGTTCTTCAAGAAGCTTCTCAAGACTCACTTGAACTTTCTCAAATCAAAATTTGATCTTCTCAAGTAATTTTAGACAACCAGAAGCCTTCCTTACACTTTGTTTTAGTCATGAAAAGCTTAATAACATAGAAAATACTCCATATAGATTAAGTCTAAATAAATCAAGTTGTGAGAAGATTCAAACCATATTTTTAACATGGTTGTTATTATCAAAACAAATTATGCATTATTAAGCACTAAAAGGGCTTTGGAGCTTACACTAATAACATTCAACATCTCTATGGGGTTTGTTATAACCTTATGAATGTCATTATTACAAAAGTTTAATGGTCCTATGTCTACTTATTTGGAGAAGGCTCATGGAACTCTACATGATTTCAATTAATTGTTACCACCTATTAATACCTTGGCGAAGGAACTTGAGCAAAGCAGTACCTTCTTCATGTTCATGGCTCTGTATGGTTTGCCTATATAATACTCTAGAAACCATGATCAAATTTGGGGTTCACTCACTATCCTTACTCTATCTATAGTTTAGTCCACTTTGCTTCAGGTCCCACCAAGCAACTCTCTGATTTTGTCATTGCTCTGACTCTGATTAATACCTCTACCCTTATCTCCCAAAGTAATAATTGTGGTCATTCTCATAATGGCAATTATTGTAACACCCCCTCTGAAGGGGCATTACGTTTCAGACTAACTCCTTTTCAAGTAGAATGAAAACTTTGATCAAACTATGAAATAATTGACATTATAAAATATGAGTTTCAAAATCTCTTTTTAAATGAATATTATGAACTTACCGAAACAAAAAAACTCAAGTTATAAGAACTAAATAAAAGACTTTTCATAAAACAAAGTTTACTACATCCATAAGTACATTATACTTATGTTCCAAAAGCATCAAACTTACGTACTCCAAAAGAACATATATAATTACCATATTAAGACTGAGCCTAGCCCAAGTCCAAACACTTGAAGAGTAGGGTCCTGTACCTGATCTTCCTTTAGATCCCCTTCGGGATCCCTAGCAGACAAAACCCCCAGTCGGGGCATGTCACTATGGACGGGAGTTCGAGCAGTCGACTCTATAGAGTCCTCCCTCAGGATAGTTTCACGATCACCCCATAACTCCCCAAAAGGCAAATCAAACTCCAAGAAAATAGCTGCGTCCATAATAAACGTAACAGCCTCATGTCGGGTCCTACTCCAAAACAAGGTGATATCTCCGACATACTGAATGCGCCTCGTGTCCCAATGGACATTCCACGCTTCGATGCCTCCATGAAACTGTAGTCTAGTGAAATCTCGTGGATCTTACCTTGTTGCTATTGCAATTTTTACAGACATAAGCATAAAATAGAGGCAGATAGAATAATACAATCAAAGAGGTGAGATCTCTTACATCAAGTACCACTATGGCAGTAGAGAAACAATGTGAACAATGAAGTCATTCCATATATACAGATATCATATGTATATTCATGTTATTAATTCATAAATATCCGTAGTAAACATATCTCACAATGATATAAGCATTAGCAGTACTATAACAACATATATCAACAATGTATGTATAACGACTATGCCACCACAATATGTACTTTGACCATGCCACAACAATATGTGTACTGACCATGCCACAACCACACGTGTATTGACCATGTGTATGCCAAATGAACCAGCTCCTACTCCATGGAGCTAAACTCAAATTTAGAGATGAACGTTCCAGAAGACCTGCCCCCCTCAATGATAGTCTACGCCGGACCACGAAAAGAATAGTGTTTGTTGGGTCCTGTCAGTGCGTTGCAACGGTTCTTCACGGCCAGGGGTATATAATGTGATAACAGATCACTAAGTGAATCACCTTGCCCTAACGTCCCCTGAGATCCATCAGGGATCACACTATCCAAATTCTCGTTCACTCCTAGGCAACAAAAGCCACAACAGCCACCGGCTATACAATGCTCAAATACATGATCAATGAAATCAAACCACTGTTGGACTGTTCCCAATGATATTAAAGCAACCGCCCATACAATTGTCCAATACCATTAGTATCAATGATATTATATAATCGCCCATACAATTACATAATACCACTGATCCACTCGGGCCTAGTACATCGGTCTCACAGCAACCTTACTGTTATTTTCAGTCACAAGGTATCTTTAACGCATAATTCAGAAAATCATCATTCATCATCTTGATTTCGTAAATTCTTTTCCTTTCCTTAAACCCTAAAATGCCTCAAGTTTTCATTATTAAAATTCCTCAAAATATCATTTGCTAATATTCTTTTCAAAACTTACATTATTTTTATTTTAATGAAATCATTTTCATCATCCTTATTAACATCCTCTTGAATGAATTACTTTAAGTTTCAACTAAATCCTCAATCCTATCCTTCAATACCACAACCAGAAATCACTCTTTTTCCTTAGTAATAAAAATTTATTCATTTCCATTCTTATCTTATAAATCCTTAATTAAATCCCTTTATCATCAAACTGACTAGATTCACTATTAATAAATCATTTTCCTTATTCTAACTATCCCCAAAACTATTTTTCATTGATATAGCTCAAAGTCATTACTCTTCAAATCATAACATTATGATTATCTTCTCTTTTACTTATGAATCCTCTAACCCTAATTAGTCCCCCAAATTGTCTAAGTAATATTTTCTAATATTCTTTCTAAAACTTTCATTATTTAAATTCTAAATAAAATCATTTCCATCCTAATTACTCTTTTATCTGATTATCAAATATTTTAGGTCTCCAATTCACTCTTTCATCCATTTATCAAATACCATGGCCAAAATCAATTCTTTTCAATGGTAACAACTTTGTTTACTTCCTTTTTCAACTTGTAAAGTCATAAATCATACTCTTGCCACCTAACTATCTAAGTTCTTAATCCATAAAATATTTTAGTCTTGAACACCCTATTCTCCACATCATGGCCGTGAGCTACAATGGTTATTAGGATCAAAACACTTTTCCTTTTTAGCATAATTTAAAGCATACAACATGATTTTGAGCATCACAATCATACTATAACAAGTTCACGCATAACATCAAAGTAGTAAAATCACATAAAGCATATAACCACAAGTCACAAAGTCATACAATCATGGTGAATAAATCCTCATATAGATTTATCACCCACAAGGAATTCGTTCCTCACCACCATAAGTGGTTGATGAGGTTAATCTCTCTCTTACCTTAAGAGAAGATAAAGAAAGCTCCTTGATGTCTCCTTGATGATTTTTGTCCACCACCACCAACAAACCCTTAAGGCAACAAACATACAATTATTAGATAACCATATATCAAGATGGTGGTTTAGGATCTTGAAAAAGAAAGAAATGAGTGAAGATCAAAAACTTCACCTTAAAAGCCTTCAAATTTTAAGCTTGAAGAAAGATAGAAGATGATGGAACTAGGTGTTGGTCTCAACCACAAAGTGTCTTGGAATGATGTTTGGATTCAAGAAGTGGGGTTGGCTTGAATTATGGAAGCTTAGATGGTGTATTTCTTGGCCTTGGCCATGAGCTTCAACGGAAGAAAATGTGAGAGTTTTGTATTTAGCTTTTGGTTGCTTGGATGGAAAGATGAACAAGTGATGAGTTAAATGTAGGATGGCCCCTCCAAAATGGTCTTGGCCATGAGGTATGGAGAAAAATAAGAAAAGAGAAGCATAGAAATCAAGAATCTTACCTTAAGAGTTTCAAGTTAGGGCTTGAAAGAAAATGATGAAGATGAAAGAATTTGATGATGAGCACAACATAGAAAATCATCCAAAGGGTGTGTAGATTCAAGAATGGAAATGGTTGAAATTAAAGAAGATGAATGGGTGGTTTGAAGGGAATGTGGCTGTGAGGTGGGTGGAGAGAAAATGAGAGAAGAAAAGATGAGAGAAAAGTGAATAGCTTTTGGTTGATGAGAGAGAAAGTGATAGAAAAGTAATGAATTGAAAATTGAGAGGAAAACTTGCCCAAGAAGCCTTTCCCCTCTCTCTTGGCCGTGCAACACTCCTAAGAGAAATGAGCCAAGCTTCTCCTAAGGCTTCCTCAAGAAGCTTCTCCCTTTGCCCAAAAAGTCAAACAATGATGTCATTGGGTGATGTCACTTAGATAATGTCATAAAAGTAACTAGATGGAAATAATTAACTAATTTTTTATTACAAGTTATTATCCAATAGATAAAAGTTATAGTTGACAATGCCAGTATCTATTGTCTAATGGATAATAGAGCGTACCCAAATTTTATCTGTCAGATAAAATCTCAAAAAAATGAAAACTTTGTAAACTGTATCTAACTTCGGGTTTAGTAAGATCCCCCGGTATGCTTCCACAGTCCAAAGCTTTCCGGCCTTGGAAAATATTTTACTCTTCTAACCCCGCTTAACGCACTTGCAAAATGAGAAATATAATAAAATAATCAAAGTCACCCAAATAATTCACAAAAATTTATAAAAATCATAAATATTATAAAAAAGCATATAGAACAGAAAATAATGGGTGTTACAATTATGATATACCTCGTCCATAGTGTGATCATTATCACTTATTAGGTTATACAATTGATAAATGTAAGACCTTATATAGCCACCTTCCACATACTGTCAATGTTGCCTAGGCTACTCCACCTAATACACCTAAGTCCTAAGATCAACCCAGAGTATCTCTGACTGACTATGCAAATTTTTTGAAGTAGTTTGAGGAGTGTCAGAACTCTAGTTCCACTGCTTATATTGAGCACACTAGCAATTCATTTGCTTGTCACTCTCAGTCACCATCCCCAGGTCCTTGATTCCATTGCCATTGATCATGTCTCTAGTAATAAAAACCTTTTTCTCCACACTTTTTACATCTACTTATTTACCTACTGTCACGTTAGCTAATAATTCTAAAACATAGTCTTAAGGGATTAGCACTACTCATCCCCTCCCTTCTTTGTCAGTGGATTATGTGCTTTATATTCCTGGTTTTCTTCTTGATTTACTTTTGATTAGTCATTTAACTCGTTCTCTTAATCGCATGATTTCCTTCATTAAAGACTCTATCATTCTGTAAGACTGAAGTTTCGGATGGATGATTGGCGGGATATGAATCCAATGGCCTCTACCAGCTCTCCACCCATTCTTGTGTTTGATCTATTACGGATTCCCATCTTGCCAACTATTCTCAGTTGGGTCGTCCTAGCCTTGCCAAACTACAAAGAATAGTGTTGAGCTATCAAAGTTGTCAAGTTTGCCTTGTGATTTATGTCAACTTGGGAAATATACCTGCAGTCCGTTTCTTGATAGAGTTTGTAGTCGAGTTGCGTCTCTTTTTGCTTTAGTTCATTCTGATATTTGGGATCCTAGTTGTATTATGTCGACTTTAGGGTCAAAATATTTTATTTCTTTCATTGATGACTATTCTTGTTGTACTTAGTTATTTTTAATGCAAAACAAGTCTGAGTTATTTTTTATCTTTCAAAATTTTTACCAAGAAATAAAAACTCAATTTGGTGTTCCAATTTGTACTTTTCGCAATGAAAATGCTTGTGATTATTTATCTGAGCCTTTTCAAAAATTTATGGCTTCTAATGGCATTCTTCGTCGAACTTTTAGCACCTATACTATTCAACAAAATAGGGTTGTTGAACGCAAAAATAGATATCTTATTGAAACAACTCACACCCTCTTGCTTGATGGTCATGTTCCTTCCTATTTTTTTGGTGATGTGGTTCTTACTGCTTACTACTTAATTAATCGCATACCCTCTCTATGCTTAATAACTTGGTATCACACTCTATGTTGTTTCCTCTTCAACCTCTACATTCCCTTCTACCTTATGTCTTTGGGTCGATTTGTTTCGTCTATAATCTCACTTCCGGTCTTCATAAACTTTTGGCCCAATTCATTAAATATGTTTTTCTTGGTTACACTCGGTCCCAAAAAGGTTATCATTGTTTTCACCCGCTCTCTAATATTACCTTGTTTCGACTGATGTTGCCTTTATCAAATCTATTCCCTTCTTCAAGTCTTCTACCTTGACTCTAGCATCCGTATTTGAGTTCTTACATGTTCCACCTCTTCTTGTCCATGTCAAATCCAATGTCCCACAGACTTCTCCTGTCCAAGTACTTGCCACCACTTCTCACCTCTTCTAGGTCTATCATCATCGGCCACAGCCACCGCCACCGCCATCGCTCGAGCCCCTCCCTCTTCTAGAGTGATAGCAAATTCTTAGTCCTTTCATAAGATAAAAACTTATTTTATTAACCAAAAACTTGTTAGACCATTTGTACCACAAGTGCACGTGTCATTCAAGTAATACAAATACAAAGTAAAAGTTCGTTCCCACGAGGATAAAGGCTTCCATAACTAAGTATCAACCAATAGCTTAACTAATTCTATTCAAGAACATTAAAATAGAGAAAGCATAAATAAACTAAATTTAAACTGCAAAGCAATAAAGATAATGGTTTAGAGATTTAGAGATTCCTTCTTCACCTCCTATTTCATACTAATGATATACAATCCTTACAAGCAACATCAATGAATTGTTAAGTTAGCTTGAGAATATGGTTTAGTTAAAAGCCTATGTCTAGGTCAATCAACCCTGGTGTCATTTATCCAGCTCACTATGTTTCCATGAGAACTAGTGCAACCTCCACTCATGAACGTTCTATTCTCAAACACCCGCTATACATGGCTAAAAGGTATATTTCTATCCAGCTAGTGAATCAACTCATCCAAGCCAATTGAACTCATCGAGCATGCATCAACCATACATTAAATCTAAAATCCAAATTCCTATGTCTAGGTTCATCAGACTTCAACAAATTAATCAAAAGCTGATTAAACCTTCAAAAGCATTAAGAACCATATGATTGAACATAACTAAACATCAATATATACTCAAAAGATAACAAAAACATCAATAATCATAGAAAGATCCAAAGTAATTCCTAAATACAGCTCAACTAATCCATGAACACAAAATTACAACAAAAAACTATGCTCCAATGATAAGGAAAATGAGAAAAAGATAAAGGAGAAGGAGGAAACTCTTAAAATATGATCAATCATGCTTGAATCATCATCCATAAGGAAGATAATCTCATCCTTAGCTCCTCTAGGCTCCTCAACCTCCAAAACCTAAGTTCCAGCCGCAGCTTTCTTAAAACCTAAAAAACTCTCTACCTAAAATCTAATAAAACCTATTTATAGGCGCAGTGCCTTTCTATTAGGTCACCAATGCTCGAGGCGTCCACTCTTCACGTCGCGATGCTCTAGCCTCGGGTATTTTGTACTGATACAGGGGACGCACCATGTCGCGGCGTTGCCTGCTGAGATGTAGATTTGGCTTTCTCTTCTAATTTTAGCTCAGATGTTCCACATATTATCTAGTTTAGAGCCCTTCCTAATATAGAGAAATCACCAAATAAATAATAAATACAAATTCACTCAATCATTTATCAATCGAGCACAATTTGCTCAATAACATATAGGAAGGCATCAGAATTAGAATATGACAAATATAAGCACAAAACCTTCCAAATATGCTTCATAGACAAGGACTAAGCATTCTTTACAGCACAGAGATAGGGCACCAATAACTACATTTTATGGAGTTACCATAGAGCCCTTTTTGGATGTTGCTTAGTGATCAATCAATTTTTAGGCATTCATTATTGCTTTATATTTGGCCTAATTGATGATAATTGTGCCCAATATTATGTTTGTAGATGAGTTTTAGATGATTGGTCTTCATTGGGCTTAATTGTAAAAACTTCATTAATTTTCGGATTTTAACTCATTTTGACATTTCTGTCTTGTACAGGCCATAACTTAGGCTACAAATATCGTATTTAGATGATCTCAAAGTCCCCTGAAAGCTGAGACGAAGATCTACAATTTTATGTCTGATGCAAATTTTCTAATTCAGCTAGATTCAAGGTGAAATTGGGCCTCAAAGTTAGGACGCTGTTGCTGTCACAAAGCTTGGACCTTTCCTCAATGATTTGGGCCTAACTCTTTCAATTTAAGCCTAATTAAGGCAAATGATATGTCTCTGAAAAGCTTTTTCAGAGGGCTACAGTTTGAGCTAGGGGTAGATTAGGAATTACATAAGAATTTTTAGTTATAAATAGGTTAAGGTAGATTTCGAATTTACCTTTGATTTGCTATTGTTCAGTTTTAACAGTTTTGAGCAGAAACCTTTTTACGAATCCTGATTTTTGAGTTTTACGATTTGAATCAAGAAACCCTATTTCTTCTCTTTACGTTTTTCTTTTTTCTCGAATCTGTATCTTTTCAATGGTGATGGCCATGGAAGGCTAAAGATCCAATCAATCCAAGGAATTCAATGATTGTGGTTAGAGTTTTGAGTTCTTTTGTTTAATTGTGATTTCTGATTGTGTTCTCTCCTCTTCTCCTTCTTCAATTGATTTATGATTATATTTTCCTATATTGAACATAGATTTGGATTGATTAATCTGAATTTAATGGAGAATAGATCATCGATTGGTAATCTATGTTAATTCAAAATTGTGTTTAATTCAATCTTAATCAAGAATTGCAATTGTGATTCTGTTTTAGTTGATCAAATTCTAGGTGATTATCTAGTTGAATTTGAATTAACAGAGGTAAATGCATAAAGAATTCTACCCTCTTTGAACTGTGATTAACTCTGCCACTTGAATTGAAGACCTTGGCTTGGTGTTTTCAGTTTTGAATTTATTCCTAATTACTATCGAATTTGCATTCTGTTACTTGATGAATAAAACCCCCTACCCTTTTGATAATTTTTAATATACTTAAGAAATCTGAATTGATCCTTGGGAGATGACCTAGGTTATGCACTATGCTATATTCCATTTAAATCCTAGTCTATTTTAAGGCGAGCACGACATCGCTCATCAAAATTTGGCGCCGTTGCCGGGGATCTATTTTCGGTTTCTTAGGTTTATTAGGAGTTCCTAATAGTTGCTAATTTCTCTGCATTCGTGATCAACTTATTTGTCTTTTTTCTCTTGATTACTGCTACTCTACTAATTACACTCTGATTACTGCCGCTTCTTTGATTGCTACAACTCTACTGATTGCTGCATTCAACTCTTGTTTCAAAATTCTATTCTACTGTAAAATTCTGTTCTGCTGCAGAACTCTGTTCTTCTGCATAATTTTGCTATTTTGTTGTTCCATTGTGTTTTTCTATTAGTATAAATCTGCATAACACACCATTGTTCAATTCTGGTATAGCATTTTGCAGTTCATTGGATTTTCGTGTTACTGTTCCATTGGATTTTTGCTGCATTTGATGACTCCTGTGAATGTGCATTGCTTCATTCAACACAATTGATACTTCTGTTGCACAAATCACACATTCATCTGCTACAAAATTTCCTGTATAATCTGCTGAGCTACATAACCTGGTTTGTTGCATAACTTTGCTGCGGTTACTGTTCCATTGGTCTCCTTGCACCACATTCGGCTTTTGCATGTCATTTTGCTGCATTTAATCATTCATATACTTCATTATTGATATTTGAAAGTTCTCATCTTCATTCTTGAGTTTCACCTCCACTTTTATTTTTGAGTTTCACTTTGCTCCCATTTTTCTGAATCTAAAAAGGCACTAGTAGATAGGAATTGTACTTGCGATGGAGTCTTGAGCTGAAACTTGGTCCCCAAAGGTAAACCATCATTCTAAGCAAACAGATCCTTAAAGGATCATTCCTGCATAATTTGGCCAAAATCCATTGTTTGGTAGGGTTTTTGAGCAAATTTAGGTGAGATAATGGCGTTTTTATAATTTTTGGGTGAACAAACATGCTCAGAATGAGCTGAAAATTGGTGGGTTGAAGGAAAATGGCCTTCTCCACAAGGCTCACTAATAACAGTGAGCAACACCCTAGTTTGCCCTAAATCCTTCATTTAGACCACTTTTTCATTTTTTGAAGATTTTTCATTGCATTTTTTAGTTCCATTTTAGTGTAATTTTAAGTGTGTGGTGATCCCATATTTTTTAAAAATCATTTGATAGGTCAATTAGATTTATTTTGGAGTATATCTAGTGTTGGATACTTCATTTTGCTGTTTTGCTATTTTCGAGTTTTGCATGTTATATGACTAGGTCCAATCCTGGTTTTGTGCATAATTTTGATCCTGAGATAGATAGGACTTTTCATACCTTGCATAGGTTCAATAGATTTGATTCTACATTTGCTGAGCATATAGGAAGTAGTGATTCTACACATACTTATCATACTAGTGATTCTGCTTCTGAATTTTCTGATTCTGCACTTTCTGTCATTGATCCATCTTTCAATTCTGATTCTACTGAGCATACTGAGATTATGGATAATAGAACCTTGAAAGAGCTGGCTGCTCCTGATGTTACATATCAGTCTTTATGCATTCAGTATCCTGATGTTGATGTTCCATTTGAACTTAAATCTGAATTGATTCATTTGCTGCCTAAGTTCAATGGTCATGCGGAGAAGATCCTCATAAGCACCTCAAGGAGTTCCACATTGTGTGTTCTACCATGAAGCCTCAAGGCATCTCGAGAAGATCACATCAAACTTAGAGCATTCCCTTTCTCATTACAGGATCTTTGCTAAGGACTGGCAGTATTATTTGCATCCAAGATCTCACTAGTTTGGAATGATCTTAAGAGGTCATTTTTGGAGAAATTCTTTCTGCATCAAGGGCCGCATCAATCGAAAAGAGATATGTGGCATCGTGGCGCTTTGACAGAGAACCATTGTCTGAATACTGGGAAAGATTCAAGAAGATGTGTGCTAGCTGTCCTCACCATCAGATTAGTGACCAGTTACTAATCTAGTATTTTTATGAAGGTTTGCTACCTATGGATAGAAGCATGATTGATGCTGCTAGTGGAGGAGCATTGGTAGACAAGACCCCTATAGCTGTAAGAGAATTGATTGAGAATATGGCCACTAATTCCCAATAGTTTGGCACCAGAAGTAACTCAGTGGTATTGAGTAGAGGTGTCCACGAAATTGAGGCAACTTATGCTGCAGATCACAGAAAATTGGAAAGCAAAATTGATGACCTTGCATCCTTGGTGAGGCAATTGGCTGTGACTCAACAATAGAAGCCTGCTACAATAGCTCCTTCCAGAGTGTGTGGAATCTGCATTTCTGCTGATCATCCAACAGATGCCTGCCCTACATTGCAAGAGGTTGATACTGATGGTACCCCCCAAGCCTATGCAGTAAACATCTACAATAATAGGCCTCAGCAGCAGCAACAACAGAGCTACGATTTGTCCTCCAACAGATATAACTCAAGCTGGAGAAATCATCCAAATCTAAGGTGGGGAAATACCTCCACACAGCCTGCCCCTACTCAATTTAGGCAGCAGCAGCAGCTACCCTTCCAATCCACTACAGGACCTAGCAGACCATATCAGCCACCTTTCATGCAGCAGCAAAATATGCAGCAGCCAAATAATGCCCCTCCTAAATCCGAGCCAACCTTAGAAGAATTGATGAAACAGATGGCAGTGAACAACTTGCAATTCCAGCAGAGGACAGAAGCTACCATTCAGAATTTGGAGAATCAGATTGGACAACTTGCTAGTTCTATGAATCAATTACAGTCACAAGATTCTGATAAACTTCCTGCACAAATTATGGTGAATCCAAGAAATGTGAGTGCCATCACTCTAAGATCTGGTAAGACTGTTGATGCACCAAACTGTGAGTTGCAACATGAATTAGATAAGGAGAAGCAGGCCGTACCAGAAATTCCATGTAGCAGCAAAAATAAGAAAACAAATTCTGGCCCCATTCCTGTAGTTACTGCTAAGTAGTCCATTCCACTACCATTCTCTCAGAGAGTTGTGTAGCTTAAGAAGACTTTTGAAACTGACACAAATAGGGAGATCTTGGAGACATTCAGGAAGGTTGAAATGAACATTCCTCTCATTGAAGCAATCAAGCAAATTCCAAGATATGCCAAGTTTCTTAAGGATTTGTGTACTCATAGAAGGAGACTAAAGGGAAATGAGAATATCAGCATGGGAAGAAATGTGTCTATACTTATACAGCCTACAATGCCCCAGAAATGCAAGGATCCAGGGATTTTTACTATCCCATGCATCATAGGCAATAACAAATTCGAAAATGTCATGTTGGATTTAGGTGCTTTAATTAATGTCATGCCTATGTCAGTGTTCAACTCTCTTGCTCTTGGACCCTTGTGGAATACAGGAGTCATCATTCAGTTGGCAAACAGGAGTAATACATACCCTGCTGGACTCATTGAGGATGTCCTTGTTAGAGTAAATGATTTGATTTTTCCTGCAGACTTCTACATTCTGGATATGGAAGGAGAATCTGAATCCAGCAAGGCTCCCATCATTCTTGGTAGACCTTTCCTCAAAACTGCCAGAACTAAAATTGATGTCCATGTAGGCACTCTTTCCATGGAGTTTAGAGATAATGTGGTTCGATTTAACATCTTGGATGCCATGAAGCACCCCATGGAAGAACATTCAGTTTTTCATATAGATTTGCTGGCTGATATAGTTGATGATGGCTTTTCTGAGCTCTTTGCTGATGATCTTCCACTCTTTTCTGATTTTGTTGATACCTACACATGTGATGCTTGTACTGTTTCAGAAATGTACAGTGTTTGTACTGAGATTGCATCCTGTTTACATGGTGATTTTGATACAGATTGTGTGGAGTCAGAATGCAGTAGCTTGATTATAGCAAGTACCTCTGAATCATATTTTATTGGATTACAGGCTGTCAACACAGTTACTTCCACCAGGATCCTTCCATCTGTAGTGCAACCACCTACACTAGAGCTTAAGCCACTCCTAGAGCACCTTAAGTATGCATACTTAGAAGAGGATAAGAAGCTGCCAGTGATCATTTCTACTGCCCTCCATGCTGACCAGGAGGAGAGGCTACTGCAAATACTGAGGAAGCATAAGAAAGCTATAGGTTGGACCTTGGCTGACCTTCTTGGCATTAGTCCTTCCATGTGCATGCACATAATACTACTTGAGGATGGTGCTAAACCAGTGAGACAACCACAGAGGTGACTCAACCCTTTGATCCTGGATGTGGTAAAGAAAGAGGTGACCAAGCTTCTGCAAGCAGGCATCATCTATCCTATCTCAGATAGTGCTTGGGTGAGTCCAGTTCAAGTGGTTCCAAAGAAATCAGGAATCAAAGTAGTGAAGAATGATCATGATGAGCTGATTCCTACTAGAGTGCAGAGTAGCTGGAGAGTTTGTATTGATTACAGGCGGCTCAACCAAGCGACAAGAAAGGATCATTTTCCTTTGCCCTTTATCGATCAAATGCTTGAGCACTTGGCTGGAAAGTCTTTCTATTGTTTTCTTGATGGCTTTTCGGGGTACTTCCAGATCTATATAGCACCAGAGGACCAGGAGAAGACCACCTTCACCTGCCCTTTTGGCACTTTTGCCTACAGGAAAATGCCTTTCGGCCTATGCAACGCTCCTGGAACTTTCCAGCGATGCATGGTAAGTATCTTTACAAATTTTTTTAGAGGATTGCATTGAGGTGTTTATGGATGATTTTACTGTTTATGGTTCTTCCTTTGATGCATGTTTGGACAGTTTGGATAGAGTTTTGCATAGGTGCATTGAGACTAACCTTGTTCTTAATTATGAGAAATGTCATTTTATGGTAGAACAAGGCATAGTCTTAGGCCATATCATCTCTCAGAAGGGTATAGAAGTAGATCCTGCTAAAATTGATGTTATTTCCCAGTTACCTTACCCCTCTTGCGTGCGAGAGGTTCGTTCTTTTCTTGGCCATACAGGTTTCTACAGGCGATTCATTCAAGATTTCAGCAAAAAGGCCCTTCCACTTTCCAACTTGTTGCAAAAAGATGTTGTTTTTGATTTTGATGACAAGTGCAGAGCGGCTTTTGATTGCCTCAAAGGAGCTTTGACCACCACTCCCATCATTCAGCCACCTTTGTGGACGCTTCCTTTTGAACTCATGTGTGATGCATCTAACTATGCTTTGGGAGTTATCCTTGCACAGAGAGTTGGCAGATTGCCTCATGTCATTTCATATGCTTCTCGGACTTTAGATGCTGCACAGGCTAACTATACTACATTGCTTGCCATTGTATTTGCACTTGATAAGTTTAGATCATATTTGCTTGGCTCTAAAGTGGTTGTTTTTACTGATCATGCAGCATTAAAATTCTTGTTGAAGAAGGTAGAATCGAAGCCGAGATTGATTAAATGGATGCTGCTTCTCTAGGAGTTTGATTTGGAGATTTGAGATAGGAGTGGTGCAGAGAATTTGGTGGCGGATCATTTGAGCAGGATAGAAGGAGTTGTTGACCCTTCTCCTATCAGAGATGACTTCCCAGATGAGCAGCTCATGCAGCTGCATGATACCCTTTCTCCTTGGTTTGCTGATTTAGTTAATTACTTGGTTGCATCTGTTTTTCCTCCTCATGCATCTAGATCACAGAAAGCTAAACTTAAGAGTGATGCTAAATATTATGTGTGGGATGATCCATATTTGTGGAAATTTTGTAGTGACCAGGTGATCCGCAGATGCATACCTAACCATAAGATCCAATCTGTTCTTCATTTCTGTCATGCTTCTCCAGTTGGAGGTCACTTTGGACCACAGCGGACCGCTAGGAAGGTGCTGGATTCTGGATTCTACTGGCCTACCATTTTCAGAGATGCTTATCAGGTTTTCAGTACTTGTGAGCAGTGCCAGAGAGCAGGAGTGGCTATTACTCGCCGACAGGAGATGCCTCAGCAACCCATTCTATTCTGCGAGGTTTTTGATGTTTGGGGTATCGATTTTATGGGCCCTTTCCCTATTTCTTTTGGTTTCTCTTATATTGTGCTTGCAGTTGATTATGTTTCTAAATGGGTGGAAGCTAAGGCCACCAGGACTAATGATGTTCGAGTTGTTGTGGATTTTGTCAAGTCTAACATATTTTGCAGGTTTGGAGTGCCCCGAGCTATCATTAGTGACCAAGGGACTCATTTCTGTAACCGGACTTTGGAGGCTTTGTTTCAGAAGTATGGAGTCGTGTATAGAGTGTCTACTGCATATCATCCCCAATCTAATGGGCAGGCCGAGATTTCTAATAGAGAGATCAAGCAGATTTTGGAGAAGATGGTGCAGCAAAATAGGAAAGATTGGAGCCACCGGTTAGAAGATGCTCTTTGGGCTCATCGTACCGCTTACAAGACACCTATAGGAATGTCTCCTTTCAGGGTTATCTTTGGTAAACCATGTCACCTTCCGATGGAAGTAGAGCATTGTGCATACTGGGCAGTGAAGAGTTGTAACTTAGCATTTGACCAAGCAAGTTCAGAGAGGAAGCTTCAATTGCAACAACTGGAAGAACTCCGCTTGGAGGCTTATGAGAATTCAAGGATCTATAAGGAAAAGACTAAGCATTTCCATGATAAGATGATTTCTAGAAAGGAGTTCTCCATTGGCCAAAAGGTGCTTTTGTTCAATTCTCGCCTTAAACTCATGCCCGGTAAGCTCCGTTCTAGGTGGGATGGTCCTTTTGTTGTCACTAGCATCTTTCCTTATGGTGCAGTGGAGATTTCGAATGAAGTCACCAATAAGAGTTTCAAGGTTAATGGCCACCGTCTTAAGCCCTTTCTTGAGAGCCCTGCAAGCCCACCTGTAGAGGAACTCTCCTTGGCAAAGCCCACCTTTCCCCAAGTGCAAATCTTCCCACCATGATAAGGGTGTTTTCTTCCCTTGCTCTTTTATTTCACATATATACTTGTCTTTTGCTTTTGCTTTATGTTTCTATTGAGGACAATGTGTGATTTAAGTGTGGGGGAGGGAATTTTGTCTGTTTCTATTTTTTTTCTATTTTTCTGTTGTTTTTGTTTTTCTATTTTGCTTTGAATTTGCTAGATTTTGCTTTGTTTCTAATTGTTTTTGTTTGTTTTAATTTCATTTGTCAAGCTTTCTAATTCTGTTTTTGTTTGTTTTAATTTTGATCCATTTTGCATGCCTTTCATTAAATATCTTGGTTTGTACAGGTTGTGAATAATTTCATCATTCTTAGTTAGAGGTTTCTTGACATGATATAAATATTTTTCTTGCATTTTTGGTTTAGCAAGCTGGCATTGAGAATTAAAGTGTTGCATCATTTGTGATAGGCTTGTCCTTGGTGAGATTTTGGACCTTATAATGGATGGATTGCATTATGCCATTCTCTTTTCTTTCTTGTGTGATCTCACTCATGATTGTTAGTGCTCTAGAACTTGACTTGATTCTTTTTGAAGCTCTTTGTTCACATGCATGTATTGAGATGATTGAGGCCTTCTTTCTTTGTTTAGCTACTTTGGCCAAATAGTCAACCTTGCATCATTTCCCTTTGATTACCCCCTTGAGCCTAATTGCCTATTCTTTGCTTTAGCTCATTTTATGTCTTTATGAAAAACCATGATTTTACCTTAGGGAATGAGACAGCATTGGTTCATTTCATTTGAGGAGCTCAAGTGTGGTGTTTATACAAATTGATGTGTAATATGCATGCAAGGTTATAAAAAAAAACAAAAAAATAATAAATAAAAACAAAAAAATATTCTCTTGGGAAAGAAAAATGGTTCTAGAAAGGTTGTGAAAGCAAAAGGAAAGGTGATCAAAGTAAGAGAATGTATACTTGTCATTTGAGTTCCTCTTCATTGCTCTTTTATTCTCTTGGGTGCTTAACTTGCCATATCCATATTGTTCCTTCCCTTACCTAGGCCACATTACAACCTTGAATTAAGTCCTTTTGTCCTTTTGAACTTTATTTGCATGTGTTTCAAGTGGTGAAAATTAGAGACTTGTCAAGCTTATGGTAGTACTTGCTTTCATGGGTGCCTTGAGTGTAAATACAATCCTAAACACTTGAGAGTAGAGTATGCCTAGTGAGGATCTTATCACTTTTAGTTCATCATTTGATTTGATTTGTCTTCTTGCTTGCTTGAGATATTGAGAGATATATTCATGTTTGTCTTGACTCCTTGATACTTTGGATGTTTGAATCTTGATCACTACCTTGCATTCTTGCAATTCATTAGAAGGTATGTTGATTTTGTGTTCTTGTGATGAAACCCCTTTTGGTTCAATTTTGAATTTTGCCCAAGAGTGCAAAAGTTCAAGTGTGGGGGAATTTGATCAATCAATTTTTAGGCATTCATTATTGCTTTATATTTGGCCTAATTGATGATAATTGTGCCCAATATTATGTTTGTAGATGAGTTTTAGATGATTGGTCTTCATTGGGCTGAATTGTAAAAACTTCATTAATTTTTGGATTTTAACTCATTTTGACCTTTCTGTCTTGTACAGGCCATAACTTGGGCTACAAATATCGTATTTGGATGATCTTGGAGTCCCCTGAAAGCTAAGACGAAGATCTACAATTTTATGTCTGATGCAAATTTTCTAATTCAGCTGGATTCAAGGCAAAATTGGGCCTCAAAGTTAGGATACTGTTGCTGTCACAAAGCTTGGACCTTTCCTCAATGATTTGGGCCTAACTCTTTCAATTTAAGCCCAATTAAGGCAAATAATATGTCTCTGAAAAGCTTTTTCAGAGGGCTACAGTTTGGGCTAGGGGTAGATTAGGAATTACATAAGAATTTTTAGTTATAAATAGGTTAAGGTAGATTTCGAATTTACCTTTGATTTGCTATTGTTCAGTTTTAACAGTTTTGAGCAGAAACCTTTTTACGAATCCTGATTTTTGAGTTTTACGATTTGAATCAAGAAACCCTATTTCTTCTCTTTACGTTTTTCTTTTTTCTCGGATCTGTATCTTTTCAATGGTGATGGCCAAGGAAGGCTAAAGATCCAATCAATCCAAGGAATTCAATGATTGTGGTTAGAGTTTTGAGTTCTTTTGTTTAATTATGATTTCTGATTGTGTTCTCTCCTCTTCTCCTTCTTCAATTGATTTATGATTATATTTTCGTATATTGAAGATAGATTTGGATTGATTAATCTGAATTTAATGGAGAATAGATCATCAATTGGTAATCTATGTTAATTCAAAATTGTGTTTAATTCAATCTTAATCAAGAATTGCGATTGTGATTCTGTTTTAGTTGATCAAATTCTAGGTGATTATCTAGTTGAATTCGAATTAACAGAGGTAAATGCATAAAGAATTCTACCCTCTTTGAACTATGATTAACTCTGCCACTTGAATTGAAGACCTTGGATTGGTGTTTTCAGTTTTGAATTTATTCCTAATTACTATCGAATTTGCATTCTGTTACTTGATGAATAAAACCCCCTACCCTTTTGATAATTTTTAATATACTTGAGAAATCCGAATTGATCCTTGGGAGATGACCTAGGTTATGCACTATGCTATATTCCATTTAAATCCTAGTCTATTTTGAGGCGAGCACGACATCGCTCATCACTTAGATCATCACGGACTTACCCCTAGAACAAACTCCTTTACTAACTTCAGAATTGCCTCATGAGCCAAACCTTCCCATTGTGCTCAAAAAAGGTATACGATCTACTCATAACCCGTCTCCTCATTATATTGATTTGAGTTATCATCGTTTGTCTTCTTTGCATTAGTCTTGTCTATCTTTCCTTTCTTCTATGTCTATCCCTAAATCTCTGAGTAAAGCTTCATCTCATCTTAGGTGGAGACAAGTTCTTATTAATGAAATGTGTGCACTTTAGAGCAATGGTACTTGGGAACTGGTTCCTTTATGGTGGCTATGCGCCATTGGCCACTTTACCGGTTAGACATTAAAAATAGCTTCCTCCATGGTGATTTAGATGAAGAAGTCTACATGGAGCAAGCACCTAGATTTGTTACTCAAAGGAAGTATTTTGGCCTAGTTTGTAATCTTCACAAGTCTCTGTATGGCAATAAACAATCTCCTTGGGCTTGGTTTGGTATATTTAGTAATGTGGTTCAATAATTTGGTATGATTAGGAGTGAAGCTGACCACTTTATACTCTACCGTCACAAGCCCCAAGGCTGCATCTATTTGATTATTTATGTGGACGACATTATTATTACTAACATTATTATCATTGGTAGCGATCACCATGGCATAACTCAAGTAAAATAGCATCTCTGTCACTTTTTAGACAAAAGATATTAGCAAACTCTATTATTTCTTGGGAATTGAAGTGGCACAATCCAAGGATGGTATACTTATCTCATAGAGAAAGTATACTATGGACATCTTAGAGGAAATAAGTTTGTTGAATGCAAAGTCTATTGACACTCCTATAGATCCTAATGTCAAATTTCTACCGAATTAGGGGGAGCCATTATCAAAGCTAAGAAGATACAGAAGATTGGTCCAAAAGCTAAACTACCTCACAGTTTCTCATCTAGACATCTCTTTTGTGATGAGTATAGTTAGTTAGTTTTAAAATTCCGTATAGGAGGGCCACTGGAATTCTATGATCAGTATTCTGAAATATATCAAAGGAGCTTAGGGAAAATGTCTCATTTATGAGGATAAATGACATGCTCATATTGTTGGATATTCCGATGCCGATTGGGCAGACTCTCCTACTAGGCATTGAGTAGTCATTGGGGGCAACCTAATATCCTAGAAATGTAAGAAACAAAATGAGGTTACAAGGTCAAGTGCTGAGGCGGAATACCGAGCCATGGCATCCACCACTTGTGAACTTATTTGGCTAAAGCAACTTCTAAAAGAGCTTCAATTTAAGGAGATCAAACAAATGACACTTGTTTGTGACAACTAAGGTACATTGCATATTACCTCCAATCCTAATTTCTATGAAATGACTAAACAGATTGAGGTAGATTGTCACTTTATCAATAAAGGTTTTATTAAGTAACATCACCACTAGTTTTGTCAATTCAAATGATTAACTAGCTGATGTTTTCTGTAATATCCTCTTTTCAACATGTTAGACTAGTTTGTGGTTACAAAGGTAGCATAATATTTGTTTGACATATCTGTTAATTTTTGTGATAAACTGAGTTAATTTAGGCACTTTATTACAACCCAGAGTGTGAAAACTAGCTTAAAATGACTCAAATAGTAGCATAAATGGCTAATTTTAAGGAAATAATCAAAAGGGTTTGTTTCTAAGTCACAAATAGGTGTAAGAGTATGTAGTTAAAATTTGTGAATAATCAGAGTTAGTTTGGTATTTATAGGCATACTGGTTGTGCAATTAATGCCAGATTGACTAGCAGCAGATATAGAAAAATAAGATACTAGTGAAAAAATAATTTTGATGAATCCTAGTATTTATTTTATAGTTGTTGGAAGTTGAAAAACTTGATTTAGTTAAATCTAAGTGTTCTTAGCAGATCAAGATGTAACAATGAAATATCTTAAGTGTTTTAAGTCATATACGACAGCCCCTTATATTGACTTTCTTCTCCTGATATTTCACTCACTCTCATCTTTTTTTCACTCACTTTTCTCTCACGAAAATAGCAAGAGCAGTAGCAGTAGAGAAACAAGAAGGAAAAGAAGAGAAAGCCAAGGGGGAAGAAGAGGAAAGGAGCAAGAGAGCTAAGGGCAAAGCCAAGCTTAATCATCCACCATCACAAACCACTTAAGTAGGGGTTCTTAACCTTAAAACTCATCTTCTTTCTTTACCACCTTCATGGTTAGGTTATATAGATGGAGAAAATGGGTTTGAGAAGCAAAAATCCACTTTCTTTATTAGTTCTTATTTTCTTTGGTTGAAACTAGCTATTTTCAGCTTAGTGAATGCAAGGTAGTTATTTTTTTCTTTAGACAAACACCAAGTGGTTCCTTTATATGGAACATAGTAAATAGGTGTTTGTGGGTATGGTTTTGACCCTAAATCCATGCCTAAGGGAGCCATAGGTTGTATAAGTATTACAACGCATTTAGAGGCTTTTGCTCCATATCATGGTTATTCTTGGTTGGTGGTTGCTCTTCTACGTGTGTTTGCCATAGAAAAGGTGGGAATATCAATTTATCATATTCCCACAGATGGGCCATTGTTCTGTCTTGGTGCAAGAGGAGGCTATAAGCTCCTAAGGTAGAATATCCTCACTGTAATATGTGCCTTCAAGTGTTGGAGTAGGGGGTTGGGTACCTGCAAGACACTCTAACGGTCAAGTAAGCTAGGGCACAAGTTAGTAGAGAGTGAAGAGAAAATCCCTACCATAGAGCTACAATGTGCTATTTATAGAAAGGAGTGTGTCTTGGAAACCAAGTAGTGAGTGAGTGTAGATTGGTCATTTCAAGTGGTAAGGGGAAGCTTCCCCAATACCTTCTTTGGCCAATGTGATGACTGACGAGCGCCGAACTTTATCAAAATTACAACCAAGTTATGCCTATAGCTTGTAGCATAGGAAACAACACTGGATCGTCTCTCAAGGATTGTAAATGCAATTTAATTAAATCAAGCCAAAATTGAGGGAAGGGATTTGAGAACTTAGAATATGAAAACAACAAAATTAAAATAGAAGAAATTCAATAAAAAGAACAATCAATTCAGAAACCTATCCGAAATTGGGTTGATTCTATCATAGATCTTTCAACAAATATTTGAAGTACAATTGAATGGTTAATATGGATTCAACTGAAATCTCTACATCAAATACAGAATTCATACTAGACAATCATCTAGAATTCAATTAACAATTGACACACAAATTTACAATCGCATAATTCATGTTAGGATCTATGTTAATTTGCTCTCTGAATTCAATTAACCTAAGCACAAATCAGTAACTTAACCTCTTTAATTCTATAATTAATTCAGATCAAACAACCTAAATTCATCACAATTCTCAATCTTAAATCAAGATCCAATCAGATCAAATATAAACAGAATCATCATTCATGCATTCAAGATCAAGAAGAATAGGAAGAAGAAAAGGAATCCAATTGCAATTCAAATACAAAAACAGAACAAAGATCTCAAGAATTCAAACCACAACTTCTTTAAGAATCTCCAAATTGATTACAGAAGCTTAGCCTTCCATGGCCATCACCACGAAGGAGCTTGAGGGAGAAGAAGGAAGAAGAGAGAGAAATCTAGATCTAGAGAGAGAAGGTGAGAAAAGTGTGAAATGACAAATTGATTCTCGGATCTCTCTTTCTATAGCTATAAACTGCCCCCTAAATTGGCCTCTAGTATCTCATTACACTTCCCAAACACAGCTGGGCCTAGTACGAATGAAATGGCCCAAGTTTCATCTGAATTGGATTTGAATTGACCAAGATATGCTCACTTTAATGCCATATGCTCCCCAAACCCGAGTCTGAACTTCCAGGCCTAATTAGGTCCACTAGACATCCGATTGAGACTTTGAGCTCTTCATCAAAGTTGTAGAGCTTCCTCTCAGCTTTCCTACAAGGTAAAATACATAATTTTTAGATATCTAGAATTCAAGTTATGGCCGAAAGACAGAAATAGCATCAAAACTCAATAATGCTGAAAAAATTCAATTAGGCACAATTTTAGCCCAAACTTACAAAACATGACCAAACATCAATTAATTAAGTACATGGAGAGTGAAAATGACTAAAAATGAGGGTTTATTAATGTATAAAATATGTTATTATTAAATTATCCCACACTTAACTTTTTGTACTCTTAGGCAAATCAAAATCTTATAAGACCAAAACTAGGGAACAAAGAAAGACAAAACAAACTCAAAAACTAAAAACTCTAAAAGACTCAATTTCCAATGACATTCAAGAATGCAAAAGTTTACAAGCAATAAGATAACCGAAGATTTAACGAAACAAAGCATTCATGAGGTACAATTTCTTCACATCTCAAATAAACAAGCAAGGTATCTTGAATTTGAAAAGCATGAATCAAGAATGATAGATCCTCACAAGATATACTCTCAATCCCTCAAGTGTTTACAAGGTAAGTATTTCACTCAATTCAACCCATGAAAATTGCACTACCATAAGCTTGCTTATCTTCTACTTCTCCACTACTCAAGCACATGCACACACAAATCAAGAGGACTTATTCAAGGTTGTAATGGGGCCAAGGTAAGGGAATAAAACAATATGGGTATGACAAGTTAAACACTTAAGAGAATAAAAGAACATTGGGAAGGAACTCAAATGACAAGTAACAAATATAAAATTTTATCCCTAATTCCATATAATGCACATTCTCTTTACATATTTTTTCTCTTATTTATTTTTTTCTTTTCTTTCACAACTTTTTTGCATTTATTCTTTTTCTTTTCTATTTTTTTTTACATTCTATTTTTTTTCTTTTCATTTGGCTTCTTTCTTTCTTTCTTTTTTATCACCAAACACTTTGCATATTGCACATCAAATTACACAACCCCCACACTTGAACTATTAATTACCCATAAGCAAAAGAGCTCTTCCAATGAAAATGAACTAATGCTCTCCCATTCCCTAAAGTAAGGTAAAAATATGGGTTTTCACATAAGGCATATAATGAGTTAAGACAAAAGGATAGGCTAATAGGCTCAAGGGGGTTAATCAAAGGGAAATGATGCAATGTTGGCTATTTGGCCAAAGTAGCTAATTCAAGAAAGAATGTCTCAATCGTGTTTATGCATGCAAGTGAAATGTAGCCTAAAAAAGAATCAAAGCAAGTTCTAGAGTGATCAATTGACTTGAGTGAAAATCACACAAGAAAGAGGAGAATGACATAAATGTTAAATCCATCCATTAAAAGGCTCAAAATCTCACAAGATATGCATCTATCAAACTCAATTTACTAATCAAACATCCAAAACCAAGCATGTCAAATTTAAGAAGGAAGAAAATTTATTCAATCATGCTATGAACCTTGAACTTTAATTGCTTCAAACTCATAAACTTCACAAATCTCAAAACATCATTGGAAAATAATTAAAAACACAAATTTTTTTAAAGCAAAAAATAGAATTGAAAATAAAAAATAGTAACAAGAACAAAAAAATAACATAAACAATAGAAACAAAACAAAAATAATAACAACAGAATGTAAATAGAATAGCAAAAAATTAACAACAAAAATAGAAAAATAAAATCAAAAATAGTAAACAACAAAAATTAGAAACAGAAGGCTAAAAACAGAATTAATTAGAAATAGCAGAGTTAAGCAACAAAAAAATAAAAACAAAAAATAGAAACAAAAATAGAAACAAAAAATAGAAAAAGAAATGAAATTTAACAGATATAGCAATAAAAACATAAACATCAAAAATAAAAACATCAAGCAAAATAGTAACAAAGATATACAAAAATATCGAAACATCAAAATAGCAAAAATAGTAGAAAATTAAATAGCAAAATAGAAACAAAAAAATAAAATAGCAACATTAAAATTGCAAACTACAACAAAAACAGAATGCTAAAATTCCTCCCCCACACTTAAATTTGACATTAACCTTAATGTAAAGCTCAAAAGAAAAATAACATCCATCAAAATCAATTAATGAAGGACAAATAAAATAAAGGAGAGGGAAAGAAATTAAACATCCTTATTAAGTGAAAATACTTCCACTAGGGTCCCATTGCTCATAACAAAACATATGTGTGCAATCTTCTAAAACAGCATGATCATAACTCATAGAATAAGGAAATTTCGAACATGCAGCAACATCTCCCACAACAGCAAAAATTTCAGAACAGGCAACACACATACTAGTCCCATCACATCCATAACATCCAGGAAAATCAACACTATCCAAAAATCCCATAATTTTAGGAAATTCAGCTAGCATATTATTAGGCATATCATCAACAAGCAAATCAATGACATCTAACTGAAAAATAGAATGCTCTTCTAAATGTTTCATGGCTTCAAAGATATCGAATTGAACTAAGTTATCCCCCAAATTCCATGAAAAGGGTACCAGCATGCACATCAATCTTAGTTTTTGCAGTTTTCAAAAAGGGTCTACCTAAAATCAATGGCGGGTGACTGGATGCAAATTCCTCATCCATGTTTAGAACATAAAAATATGTTGGAAATATTAAATCATTTACCCTTACTAAAACATCTTCAAGCACTCTTACAAGATGAGTTATGCTACTATTTGCCAGCTGAATTATTACTCTGGTTGGCTTCAACTCTCCAAGTCGCAGGGATTCAAAAACTGATTGTGGCATCACATTGATTGAAGCATCCAAATCCAACATTGCATGAGGAAATTGCTTGTTGCCTATTATGCAAGGAATGGTGAATGTTCCAGGATCCTTGCATTTAGGGGGCATATTTGGTTGGATCAAGGCAGAAACAGTTCTTCCCATACTCACTTTCTCATTTCCTTTCAACCTTCTCTTATGAGTGCAAAGGTCCTTCAAGAATTTGGCATACTTTGGAATCTGCTTGGTTACATCCAGGAGGGGGATATTGATTTCCACCTTCCTGAATGTCTCCATGACTTATCTTTCCATTTCTGCTTGAGCTTGAGCTATCTACTTAGACTGTATAACCCTGTTTGGAAAAGGTAGTGGAATGGTCAGGTCTGAATTATCTGCACATTTCTTCTGTATCGCGGATTTCTGGACTGAACTATTTATTTTGTGTGAACTTTGTTGTTTCTGGTCAATATCTGGTTGCTGCACTAGGATCTCTGGTTGTGGTAAACTAGGGCCATCAACTTCTATGCCACTTCTCAAGGAAATGACACTCACATTACCTATTGGGTTATTGACTGTCTGTGAAGGCAATTGGATCGACCCTTGACTTTTCAGCTCACTCACAGTGGTTGCCAACTGCCCAATCTGAGTCTGTAGATTTTGAATGGTGGCATTGACATGCTGCTAGAACTGAACGCTATTTGTGGCCATATGTTTCATCAAATCTTCCAAGGATGGCTTGGCTGGAGTGACTTGGATAGACTGCTGCACAGGTTGTTGCTGTTTGAATGTTGGTGGTTGGCATCTAAATTGTTATTGCTGCTGCTGCTGTTGTTGTTGACCAGAATTCCCATATCTCAGGTTGGGATGGTCCCTCCATCCAAGGTTATAAATACTAGTAAATGGATCATATCTGGGCTATTGCTGTGAGTGCGGATATTGGGGTCTACCAGGAAAAATGTCAGCTACTGCAACTGATTGCTCTAAAAAAACAGAACCACTATCCTGAAGTATGGGGCATGCATCAGTAGGATGAGATGAACAAGAGCAAATGCCGCACACAGCTGCTGCCATCTGCATTAGTGGTTGTTGTCCCACTGTCAATTATTGCACCAGTGAGGTTAACTCATCATGCCTGTTTTCCATCCTTTTCTGGTCTTCCTGAGCTATATAGATCTCATTTACACCTCTACTTGGAGTTACCATTTGTGTCCCAAATTATAGTGAATTGGCAGCTATGTTAGCGATCAAGCCTCTGGCAGCAATAGGGGCCTTATCCACCAAAGCTCCTCCACTGGCAGCATCAATCATGGATCTATCCATTGGCATTAGTCCCTCATAAAAGTATTGGATCAACAACTGATCACTGATTTGGTGGTGTGGATAGCTTGAACATAACTTCTTGAATCTCTCTCAGTATTCATGCAAGGTTTCACCTGAAATTTGCCTTATGCCACATATGTCTTTCCTAATGGCAGCAGCTCTGGATGTATGGAAGAACCTCTCCAAGAATAACCTCTTCATATCATCCCAACTCATGACGGAACCTAGTGAGAGGTAGAACAACCAATCTTTGGCTGCATCAGCAAGAGAGAAAGGGAATGCCCTCAACTTGATGTGCTTGCCGGGGATCCCATGCGGCTTCATGGTTGAACAAACCACATGGAACTCCTTTAGGTGCTTATGGGGATCTTCACCTGCAAGACCATGAGACTTAGGCAACAAGTGTATCAATTCAGATTTTAACTCAAAGTCAGCATCAAGATCAGGATATTGAATGCACAAAGACTGGTAAGTTACATCAAAGGTAGCAAGTTCTTTAAAAGTCCTATTATGCATATTATCAGCCATGGTTTCAAAATCACTTAAGCTCTCAGATGCACTAACAAATTCAATGTAAAAATCAAATTCGGAAGCAATTCTTTCACTTAGCCTATGAGCATGAATCAACCTATGCAATGTTCTATCAATCTCAGGATCAAAATCAAACAAGTTTTCAGGATTAGACCTAGTCATGTACCAAGCAGGGCGATTTTGGTGTTAGAATGCCAAAAACACAAAAAATAGGCATATCCACACTACAAAAATAGCTAGAAAAAATGAAAAACCACATCAAATGAATTTTAAAAATCATGGGACCACCATAGAATGAAAACTACACTAATTTAGAAAATTATCATGCAAAGAAAATATTTCAAAAATTGAAAAAATGGTCTAAACAATGGAATTTGGGAAAATGGAGCATCACTTGGCCGAGTGATTTAGAGTTTTTCCTATTACTGACCAAAAATCAGGTTATTCAGAGATAGCAAAACAATTATCCCCAGTTTTCTCAAAACTCTTATCAGATGATGGAATTTGGCTAAAATCTGAGTGGATGATCCTTAAGAGATCACCTTGCTCAAAATGATGATTAAATCTTGGGGACTAAGTCTCAGCTTAAAACTCCACAGTCAAATTTACACTAGTCTGCCCCTGCACCCAAAGAAATCAGAACTAGGAGAAAAATGTTAGCTGGGGTATAAAATAGTGGTAGGCAGTTAAGTACACATCTAAAATGTTTGAATGACACTGAGGGTGAGATCTTGCAATGCAATTATCAATAAAGGCATCAAAAGAATGATCACCATCAACAAAACCAATGAAACAGTAACCAATGATCAACAGGAGAATGTAATGCAACAAATATGGATTAAGCAAGAGTTAATTGTTAGTGAGAACAAGAGTTAGTATGGTCACTTAATATCATCATATTGCACTTAACAATCTCCGGCAACGGCGCCAAAATTTTGACGAGTGCCGAACTCTATCAAAATTACACCGAGTTATGCCTATGGCTTGTAGCATAGGAAACAACACCAGATCGTCTCTCAAGGATTGTAAATGCAATTTAATCAAATCAAGCCAAAATTGGGGGAAGGGATTTGAGAACTCAGAATATGAAAATAATAGAATTAAAATAGAAGAAATTCAATAAAAAGAACAATCAATTCAGAAACCTATCCGAAATTGGGTTGATTCTATCATAGATCTTTCAACAAACATTTGAAATACAATTGAATGATTAATTTAGATTCAATCGAAATCTCTGCATCAAATCTAAAATTCATCTTAGACAATCATCTAGAATTCAATTAACAATTGACACACAAATTTGCAATCGCATAATTCATGTTAGGATCTATGTTAATTTGATCTCCGAATTCAATTAACCTAAGCACAAATCAGTAACTTAACCTCTTTAATTCCATGATTAATTCATATAAATCAACATAAATTCATCATAATTCTCAATGTTAAATCAAGATCCAATCAAATCAAACATAAATAGAATCACCATTCATGCATTCAAGATCAAGAAGAACAGGAAGAAGAAGAGGAATTCAATTGCAATTCAAATACAAAAACAGAACAAAGATCTCAAGAATTCAAACCACAATTTCTTCAATAATCTCTAAATTGATTACAGAAGCTTAGCCCTCCATGGCCACCACAGGAGCCTGAGGGAGAAGAAGGAAGAAGAGAGAAAAATCTAGATCTACAGAGAGAATGTGAGAAAAGTGTGGAATGAAAAACTGATTCTCAAATCTCTCTTTCGACAGCTATAAACTGCCCCCTAATTGGCCTCTAGTGCCTCATTACACTTCCTAAACACATCTGGTCCTTGTAGGAATGTAATGGCCTAAGTTTCATTTGAATTGGATTTGAATTGACCAAGATATGCTCACTTTAATGCCATATGCTCTCCAAACCCAAGTCCGAACTTCCAGGCCTAATTAGGTCCACTATACATCTGATTGAGACTTTGAGCTCTTCATCAAAGTTATAGAGCTTCCTCTTAGCTTTCCTACAAGGTAAAATGTATAATTTTCCGATATCTAGAACTAAAGTTACGGTCGAAATACAGAAATAGCTTCAAAACTCAATAATGCTGGAAAAATTCAATTAGGCCCAATTTGAGCCCAAACTTACAAAACATGACCAAGCATCAATTAATTAAGTACATAGAGAGTGTAAATGACTAAAATGAAGGTTTATTAATATATAAAATATTTAATTATCAATGACCTATCATTAGTTTCCTTAGGGGGACATTCTTTTTGTAGAGTGAGTGAAGTACTTGTCTTAAAGGACATTAGACTTGGTCTTGTTAGGCCCAAACCCCAATTATGATGAGAAATATAGTTGAACTAGTGATCTCTCTAAGAAAAGGATCTACTTATATATAAATTTAGTATCTATGTGAAAAGTTGTTTGTTATAGTAGAAGATTAAGGAGAGACTTGAGCACAAAAGTTTTGGCCATAGCTTACTCATCTTCTATAAAACCATATATGCTTTTTCTATTTTATGTAAATTAAATGAGATCTGATTAAGAAGAAAAAACTAGATATAGCCTTTGGAGAATAAGATAATGATTTCATTAAAAAAATGATTTCATAATTTTTTGGATTCCTTCTCCACGACTCTGCACCAAGTGATATATAAAATATAATATAATATAATATAATATAATATACCTCTTTTTTTAACAAAAAAACCCCCCAAAAACAAAATCCTTATCTCAGTACTCTCCCTCGTATGACTTTCGCTTGTTTTTGGGCCAAAGACTGACTAATCTTGTAGGTCCAATTTCCCTTTGATCCTGCTTGCTTGCCAAGAATCGTCGTCATAGTCTTGTTATTATTGCTTGCGCTCGTACTTGTTCTCATTGTTTTGGCTTTCTCTTTCCAAATCCAAACACACGATTACTGCTTGAGTGCTTTTGATAAGAAACGACACACAAAGATTAAATTCCTCAGATAACAGGAGGAAAGCCTAAGGGAAAGAAGAAGAAATTACTGAATATTTTCTCTACTTTTCATTCATGATATTGTTGGCTATATATGCAATAACCACTTTGTTACAATTCGATTCCTACAATTCAGGGTATAGTGACACCTACCATAACAACTTTCGTAATTTTGCTATAATAATAAAAGTCTCCTACTAGAATATTCTTGATGCATTTGTCTCAGATAAAGTCATTTAGATACTGAGGTTTCTGAACATTCCTTTTGGGCCTTGTTTTGATTACAGATCCATTTTCATTGCTCTTGATGCCATTTAGGTTGACGCTGGTTTCCTCTATTGGGCCTTAAGGCATATCATTACCTCACCCTTTCAAATTGATCTTGGCCTCAAGATCAGAATCTGGGAAGTCAACGAGCAAAGAACTTTCGGACACCCAAGTGGCCTCTGACACATCTTGTCCTTCCCACTGAACTAAGAACTCAGTAACTGGTCCTTGCTTAGTGAACACACAACGGCATTGCAAGAGTTCTGACGGCTGCAGAGCAAGTAGGAAACCCATGGAGCTGTGAGCCAATGGAGATACCTGGGATGTGGAAGTACCACGACATGGCTTCAATAGGGAAATGTGAAAAATAGGGTGGACTCGAGCTGCAGCTGGAAGGTCAAGTTCATATGCCATAGGTCCGACACGACGAAGGATGTGAAAAGGCCCGTAGAACCGTTTAGCTAGCTTCTAAGAGAAGTTACCTCAGATTGAAAGTTGCCTATATGGTTGCAGTTTTAGATAAACCCATTGACTAATTTCGAACTCCCTGTTTGTCCTCTTAGCATTGGCTTGCTACAGCATCCTGTTTCTAGCTCGCATGAGGTTAAATTTCAGGACTTTTAAGATCTGTTGTCTCTGGGACAGATTCGCATCAAGTGAGTCAATTTTGCAGCTACCAGGTGTATAGGATGGAATAGATGGCAGAGGACGGCCATAAAGGGCCTCGAAGGGGGTCATTCCGATAGCCGAATGATACGAAGAGTTGTACCAGAACTCAGCTAGCGGAAGAAAATGGATCCAGTGTTGCGGTTCATCGCTCACAAAACAGTGAAGGTATGTCTCTAAGCAACGGTTCAAAACTTCGGTTTGGCCGTTTGTGGATGGTAGGAACTGCTGAATGCCAATGTGGTGCCTAAAATCTTAAAAAGTTCCTTCCAAAACTTACTGATAAAGACTTTGTCTCTGTCACTAACTATTGATTTAGATGCCCCATGGAGTCTATAAATCTTTGCCAAGAAAATTGAAGGCAAAGAAGCTGCAGTAAACCCTGTCGGTAGTGCGATAAAGTGAGCAAATTTAGTCAAGTGATCCACGATAACCCAAATTATAGTCTTATTAGCAGAGGTTGGTAAATTAGTTATGAAATCCATCGAGATATCCTCCCAAACGTGACTAGGAATGGGCAAGGGTTGCAAGAGTCCGTAAGGAGCCAAGGTAATATATTTATGAAGCTGACACACTAAGCATTTGTTAACATAGTCCTTGACAGCCGCATGTATACCAGGCCAATAAAAAGAAGCCGACAGACGGGCTAAGGTCACCTTGATGCTTGAGTGCCCACCTAATGGGGAGTTGTGAAATTCACCCAATAAGGCCGAGGTGAGCCCAGAATCAGTAGGAACAAAAATACGGTCATTGAAATACAACAGGCCAGATCTGAAACTGAATTTCTATTGTAAATTGACATCATTCTGAATTTTGGCAATTAATTTTTGCCCAATAGGATTTGATGAGCAGAAGTTCTGCAAATCCGTGAATAGAGGAATAGTAGCAGAGCTAATACTATGGAACACGGCTTCTGGTTCAATTTCAGGTATGTGAGATAAAGCGTCTGCAACGACATTATCCTTTCCAGGTTTGTAATGTATTTCATATGTGTATCCCACCAATTTAGTAAGCCATTTTTGTTGTTCGGGAGTCTGAATTATTTGGGTCATGAGAGCCTTGAGACTCTTGTGATTAGTGAAAATTTTAAAGGTGTTGCCTAATAAATATTGCCGCCATTTTTTAACAGCTTCAGTGACAGCAAACAGCTCCCGAACATAAGTGGATGAAGTAGCCATTCGATCACACATTTTGTGGCTAAAGAAAGCGATCGCATGGCCATTTTGGGACAAAACAGCACCCACGACAGTGTTAGATGCATCAGTGGTAACCTCAAAGGGAAGAGAGAAGTCCAGCAGGGCTAACACAAGTAAACTGATCATTGCTTCCTTAAGCTTAATAAATGCATTGTTAGCTAAATCTGGCTAAGAAAAACTAGAGGATTTAAGGAGGTCTATGAGTGGGCTGGCAATCGCAGCATAGTGCCGCACAAAACGGTGATAAAACCCGGTGAGCCCGAGAAATGCTCGCAAGGTAGTGAGCGAAGTGGGTGTGGGCCAATCACAGATAGCCTGTAGCTTAGTAGGGTCTGCTTGCACACCTTGGGAAAAAATGATGTGGCCCAAATAATCCACTGATCTGACCCCAAAGTGACATTTAGCAAACTTAGCATAGAATTGATGTTGCAATAGCAAACCCAGAATAGTCTCAACATGCAATAAATGATCTGACCAAGTAGTGTTGAAAATGAGTATGTCGTCAAAAAACACAAGAACAAATTTTTGCAAAAATAGTCGGAGGAGGTCATTCATAGTCGCTTAAAAGGTGGATGGAGCATTGGTTAGGCCAAAGGGCATTACCAAAAATTCATAATGGCCATTAAATGTATGAAACCTGATTTTAAGAATGTCCTCAGCCGCTAAACGGATTTGGTGGTAACCGGACCGTAGGTCCAACTTAGAGAAGTAAGACGCCCCCTTAAGTTCATCTAGTAATTCCTTAATGGTAGGAATAAGAAAACGATCCCTAATGGTAATGGCATTTAAAGCTCTATAGTCAACACAAAATCGCCAAGAACCATCTTTCCTTTTAACCAATAGGACCGGAGAGGAGTAAGGACTAGTGCTAGGCCGGATAATACCCTCTTGTAACATATCGGTGATCAAGGATGAGATAGTCTCTTTTTGAAAGTGGGGATATCTGTAAGGGCGAGTGTTGACAGGGTTGGAATTAAGTAGTAGGTGAATATGGTGATCATGTGGGCGGTGTGGGGGCAAGCCATGTGGTATGGTGAATACAAGAGAATATTGGAGAATAATGTTGGCAAGGTCAGGTGGCAGGGAGTGGGTATGAGCTAGGTCCTCCTGAGAAAATGGAGAAGGGGTGGGTGGTGTGCAGGGATGGTGTCGGGTAATGGTTGGGTAGGTATCATAGCTATGGTGTGAAAGGTGGTAATTGACTTAGTGTGCATCATGCGGGCAAATTGATGAAAAGTAGTAGGGGATAAGGGCTGGTAAAGGGTACCTTTAAGGGTGATTAGATCGCCGTTATGATAAAACTGCATAGAAGGTACTATGTAGTCAAAGACAAAAGGTCCTAAAGTTTGCAACCATTGTACTCCAAGGACCACATCAGCACCCTGTATTGGTAGCATATAAAATGAAATGTGGAACTGCTGCTGGTTGACCAGCAGAGGCATATCCTCACAATACCCAGTACATTGCAGCTGAGCTTCATTTCCCACCATAACAGAGAAAGAGGGCAAAGCCCAAATGGGGATATTCAAAAATGCTGCAATATGATATTATGTGAGCTGCCCGTGTCAATTAGAACTGACATAAGGTGGCCCTGAATGGCAGCCTGAAAACGTAAAGTGCGAGGAGATGGTTGACCGGCCACGGCATGCATTGACAGAAATTATCAGAGATAGCAGGGAAATTACAAGCAGCATTTGGTGCGGCCAGGGGTGTGTTGGGAGAGCCAAGGAGATGGGTAGGCATGGGCGGAGATTGGGGGGTTGATATAGAAAGTTCAGATAGTGTTACACAGTTTGGGTCAGGGGAATCATCGTCTGTCAATAAGAGGAGAAATTTTTTATGCTTGCAACGATGACTGGGATGAAAACGTTCATCACAGTTATAACACAAACCCTTAGCCTTGCGGGCCTGCATCTCAATCGGGGAAAGACGACGAATAAGGATAGCTGGTTAAGGAAGTGGGGCGGGTAAGGCTAATTTTGATAGAGGTGCAAGTAATAAGGGTATTAAGGTTGGTGTTTGCGGGTTGTGGGAGTAGTTTTTAAGGTGATGGAAATGGAAGGAATAAGGTACAGATCTGGTGGCTTGGAGTTTAAATTCAATAAGCTTTGCTAAACCAATGGCATGGGAAATCGAAGTGGGCTGTAGGATGGCTAACTCATGTTGAATCTCAGCACGCAATCTGAAGATAAAATAATCGAGGATGGCGAATGCTGGAAGCCCAATGACCCAATTGCATAGCCGTTCAAACTCTTTCTGATACTCAGAGATAGAGGATGTTTGTTGAAGTTTGAATAAGGCTTGCTGATGATTTTTGAAAGTCGATGGGCTATATCAGAGTTCAAGAGCATAGGTGAAATCCTCCCAATTGGATAGCAAACCATTGTGGTGCATCCACTGGTACCAGCCGAGAGCGTCACCAGCCATGTAAGGTAAAACATGTAATGATCATTGGCTAGGGGAAATATCGTAATGGGTAAAGAATTGCTCTGCTTAAAAAAGCCACTCCAGTGGGTTAGAGCCATCAAAAATCTAAAGGTGAAGTTTAGGTGGTTTCATGGGTGTTTGGGCAAGGAGTGGGGGTGGCGTTGGGTCAGTGGTCTGTATTTGGTCGTGGAGGGCTTGGATGGATGCAAGGTAAGATTCGTGGCGGTTGTCTTGGGTGTCTTAAAAGCCATGAAGGCTTAGGTGAAGGTGGCAATGGAGTCTTGCAATTGTTGGAGCTCGATTTTCTCAGTTTGAGAGCGGGACATGGTTCAAAGATATGAAAGCACCAATGATAAGAAACAACACACAAAGATTGAATTCCTCAGATAACAGAGGAAAGCCTAAAGGAAAGAAGAAGAAATTACTGAATATTTTCTCTACTTTTCATTCATGATACTGTTGGCTATATACGCAATAACCAATTTGTTACAATTTGGTTCCTACAATTCAGGGTATAATGACACCTGCCATAACAACTTTCTTAATTTTGCTATAATAATAAAAATATCCTACTAGAATATTCTTGATGCATTTGTCTCAGATAAATTCATTTAGATACTAAGGTTTCTGAACATTCCTTTTGGGCCTTGTTTTAATTACAGATCCATTTTCATTTCATGGAATTTGGGTTGACACTAGTTTCCTCTATTGGGCCTTAAGGCATATCAGCTTTCCTCTCCGATCTTTTACAACTCTCACTTTCTTCACACGCTCGAACACAAGTGCACAACAAGCTGCCCCACACGACACAAGCATTACTTATACAAAAGAACCATTCTTGCTGAACCCAACGAAAAAAATCATCACAGACTTAGAGAAAGCATATTATAGCACACAACTAAACCTATAAGCTTCTAACACTCATACTCCTATTTAGACTATACCAATTTTTTCTTTGGAATCTTAGAATTTGTGTTATCTCTCTTAGATAGATGAATTAGTCTATACTAGTATAGATTATGAAACAAGATTTTTTTTACAAAAAAAATGCCCCTATTCCAGGCTTCTGAGTGATATCAATTTTTTCTTTTTCCCTTTAATTGTCTCTGTCATTCTATTATTGAATGACCTGAAGAGCTATATCTCGGGTATTGGATTTCTATGGTAGATTCTAGTGTGGTAGTAGCTATAGCCCTAACTTAGGTTATGATTGTGTGTGTTTTACCTGAAGATGTTTGATAAAATGCTTCTATAGAATTTTTGGCTACCAAACACCCATCTGATTATTTGTTCTTGTGGGATTGGTCCTTTCCTATGGTAGTGTTGCTCCACTAGTAGGGATGTGATGTAGTTGATATATCAATTTAATTATTGTTGTTCTAGTTTCTTATAGTATCCTCTCGCCCAATAGGGGAAAGACTAATCTCTCGGGATACAGTTAGGCGCCTAAGTGGGGACCCCTCCTAATCTGAGTGAAAAGGACTCAAGTTTCTTAAACATGTGGTCCTAGGTTCAATCTTGGGATTCATGTGTATAGGTATATTCCAAGCTATAGTATATTATTGTTGCTCTAGTCTAATATGACACAGGTATATTCCAAGCAATAGGGTTTTCATTGCTTCAAATATGCATGAGCTTTAATCTAAGGTAAGAGTTTCATCCTTACATTCTGATCTCTTTGTTCCTCATATGGGTTTGAGGTTAGTTGATTTGTCTTTGTATCAATGGGGGTTAGATTTATATCAACACTCTAAGTTGACCTAGAAATAGAATATTAGAATAAGTAGGTATTAGGGATGTAATCGAGTCTGTTTGGTTCGATTCCTAAGGAAAAATAAATCCAAACTAATCAAAATCAATTAGTTCAGTTTGATTGGATTTTCTTATTTTCGATAGCCAAACTCGAACTAAACCGAACCTAACATCTACGGATTTATTTAGTTCAGGTGATCGGGTTGGCCATTTTTTTTACAAAAAAATCACCTAAATAATTAGTTATCTATAACAAAAAAAAATGCATAATAAGCCTATGAACAACAAAAACGTGATTGCCTAAATGCTTTCTAAAACAAATGCCCTTAGGTTTTTTGAAGTCAATAAAACTATTATCATCATAGAGAATGAATAAGTGAGATTTGCAAGCCACATTATATACTCTCACCAAATTGAATATAGAACTAGTGTCATCCAAATTCCAACCTCTAAAGCTGCAGTCTCCGGCGCTATCTTTATGGAAGTGTTCAAATGAGCAAAATTGTTTGTGGGGTACCACTAAGTCCATTTCTTTCACCAATATGTAACACTTGTTACTCAAATTCTCATGCCACCAAGTCCATTGCTTTCACCAACTCTCATAACCTAAAATACCAAAACTGCACATTCCATAAGTACACAAGTTAACATACTCAAAAAATTAATTATGCTATAAAAATGAGGCAGCAAAAGAAGTGGTAGCTTTGAATGTAATTACAAAATTTCCTTTGTTCTCTAAGGTTAAAAGTTTTCTTTAAGCCTAAGTGTTTAGTTTCCTCCATAGTTAGATGGCAAGACCATAATCTAAGTACAACTTACTGGCTTACTTGAGACAAATGTTCATCCACAGTAACCAAATAAAGCCCAAATATTTCTTTAACATAGTTAAAACATAATATGGGTACAACTTATTGGCTAACTTGAGGCAAGATTTCATCCATAATAACAACATAAAATACATGCATTATCTGCCAGTAATTTCATCATCACTTGACAGGGTCTTATAGATGCCATAAATTATCATCTAAAGTACAGAAAATGCATTCAACACATGTAACTAATAGGTAAACAAAATGGCCTACTAGAGTATTTCCAATAGCCTATGAGGTACTTTTGACAAAACCAAAGCCACAAATAGACCAAATTAAAGACATTTTGTATGTCTTATCCCCCATGCATAAACTTGAAACTGTAAGTAACGCGCAAAAAGAATGGTATTCCAATATCATGAATCACAATATAACCCACATGGATAGAAAGAACAACAAAAGCTTATAGAAGGAAGAAATTGTTGTCAATATATAAAACTAAAGAGAAAGCATATAAGTAAATCAAGCATCAGTAGACTCAGTAACCTGCCAAAAGTAACTTTAAAGGTTTATATATAACTACGTGTGCAACAATCAAAACAAGCACGTGATTAGTTTACATAACATCAATAAAACCCACAATAACATCATTCTTAATTGTCAAATGCTAAGAAACAATGATGATACAACACAAAAGGCAATTACCTAAACTTAACTAGCCATTTACCCAATTTGAACCTCTAACAATAAACAACCTTGCAAATCAAGTCAAAAAAATCACAAAGATATATAGTTGAATTCATGATTAATAAAAAAAAATCAACATTTCAAAAATAGAAATCCTCTCTAACCAATATTTTTCCCCAACATTTCTACTCCCATTATTAGAAGTGTGAGCTCCACATCCTCTTAGGTTAAAATTGAGGCCAAATTTTACCAGCATTGCTTAGAGGCATATTTTTACCCTCAATCCCTGCTTGTGTTGCCCATGATATTGACTCTTCTTGCTCACTCCATATTCATCATACGTCCCATCAACCCAATCTCCCTTACACCAAAAAATCCCTAAATTTTCTCTAATCACCAAAAATTAACAAAAATACATGAAAAATGAAAATACAAAGAAAAAGAATTTACCAAGAAAAGTGGCTAGGGCCATTGTGTTTGTAGAAAGAGAGAGCAAGAGACTTAAAGGAAATTTAGGGTAGAGAGCTGGGGTTTTACCTGTGGGTTGAGAGGCAACTCCAGCAACGGTGCAACTACGGCAATGGTGGTGGTATCGATGGTAGTGATGAAGGTCGGAGGGTTCTGTTCTATGTCTACTATTTAGGACTAGGGTTTTGCAGGAAATCTCTCAAAGGGTTCATTCAAGTTTAGGTTATCTGAGTAAAAATGAAAAAATGACTCTGTTTAGAGGAATGGGACTATTTTTTTTTTTTGTTTTAGCATAAATAGGGCAAAAAGTCTAAGAAAACTAGAAATTCTAGTTGTGCAGCATCAAGTGGCGAGTAGCGAGCGGTGGCGAGTAGCGAGCGGTGGCGAGCAGCGAGTGGTGGTGAGCGGCGATGAGCATTGAGCGGCGAGCAGTAAGCAGTAGCAAGCTATAATTCCCCAAGACTAATTACTCCACGTATATCTAGATTACACTGAAGCACTTAGGCTCAGACACGTCACAGCTAAACTTTTTACCTTCCTTAGTAAATAACTATACCAATTTCATTTCTACTCAAGCCTTGTGATGGTTAATTTTTTTTAATTTCATTATTATCTTAGTATCCTTTGAGTCCTCTTGATAGAGCTCTAGGAACTTGCAAATTTATCTAATCGGGTAACCATAAACATGTCATATACTAACCTGAAGTGCAAGCATTCACCTATAATACCCAATTATACATACACACACACACACACACACACACACATATATATATATACACACACACACAAACCATGCACAAACCACTGCATAAATATAAATATGTAGCAATGGTAAAAAAATAAGTGTCTCTATGCTACATTAGCATCTGCAACTCTACGTAGAAGGTGAATATCGTGCTGGAATCATCATGAAAAGAAAATAGTGGGGTGAGAATTCTAAGAATTCCTAGTATATTTAATAAACATATGTCATCATAATAATTCTAGCTGCTATGAGGAATTAAATCATTTTTACAATCTTTCATAGAAAGGTGGCTAATGTCAAATTGTTTCCTTTCTTTTCCTGAGGGTAGAAGTTCAATTTTAATCATGAAACAATAAATTTTATAATCATAAATCCAGGCAGTACACAGCCTTACAGGCACACTAATAAATAAATCACAAAACTTTCCAAGAATATAATAGTATATAAATTATCTCACACTATATATAGAATATTTATAATTAACTCAAAATGTAAATATTCATTATCAAATTAATAATTTATACAACAATTCATGAAGATGTGCCAATGCTTAAGTAATGTTTTTAATTTTCCTTTAGTGCTCATTAATATCATCTTTCTCAGCTTATTCCCTAGACTCATGTCCTTTTATCTCAAATAGGTAGAGAATGCATGTCACCTCCTCAATCTACCCAACACTTGGTGATAGTTTGCTTATCAGGCCAGTGCACTCAGCCTATACAAAACAGTTCATCGTTACACAACACTATCCCAGGTAACCCTGGCCAAACATCTAAAGGATCACCGTCATTTCCAATGGATTCATATCTAGGATCGCCCCAGGTATGAGGATCATTTCCATTATCAAATCTAGGATCATCGTCATTTTCTATATTCAATTTTAGGATCATCGTCATTTTCTAAATCCATCGTTGGCCAAATCTAGGATATCCAAAGGATCACTATCATTTCTAAAGGATACACATCTAGGATCACCCCTAGGTACGAGGATCATTTCCATTATCAGATCTAGGATCACCATCATTTCTTATATCTAGATTTATGGGTTACCCTTCATAAGGGAATAGCATCTAAGGACCATGTTATAAAGGATCATCATCATTTCCTTTATCATGTCTAATTTTTTTTTAACTTTGAGCACTTAAAGATGTGCTTTACATTTAAATTCAATTATTGGGTCAACTTTAACATTTTAAAGGAGCATATCATTTTCTAATACATCTTAATTCATCTTATAAGTGTACCTAGTGCACATCATAATTTATCTCATAAACATAACAAGTTTTGATGAGTGTACGAAAGTGCTCTCTAAATATCTTATTATTAGACTAAAATATTAGAATGTGAATAGAAATTATTAGAATTACTGTGTATTTTTAAATTGAATTTATATTTACTTAAGGTATTCCTAAATAAATTTTTATGTTTAATTTTAGAATTTATAAAAAAAACAAGTGAAAGCCCAATCAAATTCAAAAAAGGATTTAATTGAAACCAAAATAAAGAAGCAATCTAAATAAATTAAGAAAAAAGAATTGAAGAGAGAAGCACGCAGCCAAAGAAGCAAAGAGTCGGTTTGGAAATAGCTCAAATAAGGGTTACAATTGTTATAAAGGGAAGAAAGAAGGGGACGTGAATAGCATGGTGCATAGCTTTAAAATGGAAAAAGATCATTATATACTCTTTTTAAGCGTATATATATTATTAACATTTTTTAAGAGTGTCGATTTAGTATGAGAAAGTGATAAAAATATAAATATAATAAATTGTATTAAGAGAAATATAAAAAGATATATATGCACTATTAATGGTAAAAATATCAAAACTATTTAAAAAAAAGAAACGGGATTGAAGTGTTGCACTGTGGGTGTGCACAACTAAAAGAAATAGGAGGGCTGCGTCAACAGGAGCTGCTGGGGCATATTTGAAGTTCAACATTTATATTCTTACATCAAACAGTGCATACACTCCTTTTCACACCCCATCTAATACCATTCATTATATATACATTTTTTATTACTTTCTCTCACTCAATCACATCTCTTAAAAATGGTATAAATAATGCTTACACCCCTTTTGAGGGGTGTAACGTGATTATTTTCCTTCGAAGTTATAGATTGGAGTAGCTACAGCGTCGTGCATGATACAAATTGAAGAAAAAGAGTAGCGCACCATTCGAGAAAACCAAATAGAGAAAGAAAGAAAAGATGTGGCGCAAACACAGTAGCAACAACGTTTTAGTCCGGATAATTTTTGTGCAATAAAAAATTTTAGTGAGATAATTTTATTGTGTTTTAATCTTATTATATTTTGCTAAAATTTTTGTACTAAGGGATGATAAAACTTTAATTATTTTGATATTATTATGTTGAATTATTTTTACCCCATTTTAAGATTTAATGTTTATTGAGTTTATTTTCTCATCAGATTATATAAATGAATTTTAAGATGAGTTCAGTTATATTTTTCTCATGCTTTATAATTTATTTGTGTTATTTGAATGTTAGTGGTAATTGTTGGATATCAATTGTGGTTTCTTATTAGGGATACATTTGATGATTTGATAATTACTATTAATTAGGAAAATTTTATCATACATGTGATTATTATATTTAATGTTTTATTGATATATTTTTCGTGAGCACATGTTTGCTGTTAAATGTTCATGAGTTAAATTATTTGGGTATAATAATTTGACATAGTTAATGTTAAAATTAATCTTGGTGGATTCTGAACCTTAGTCATCTTACATCTAGAATAAACCAAATTTGCTTTACTTTGCTTTACTTAATTTTGAATTTAAATTAATTTTTATTTACTTTTAATAATTTAATATTTTTCTTTAGTTTCTTTGTTTCTTAGCTATTCTTTTAATTTGTCTCTCTGTGAAATCGACACCCCAAAGTTGTGCTACAAATACCACATTATTCTTTGGGCATAATCAAATTTTAGCATCATTGTCGGGGAGAAAGTAGAAGAATTGCTAATCAAATTTTTTTTAGCAGGTTGTAAAGGTAGTAACTTTGTTCCCTCATTTATTTTGTTGCATTTTTATTTTATTTTCTTTTTCTTTTTGTAGTTTTTTAATTTAAATTAATTTTAATTTTTAATTTTTTTAGTGTTGCATTTTTCTCTACCTTGCATGAACATGTATAGAGATGTTGTGGGTCGATTTGCTTATAGACCTGTGTCAAGGTTAGAGTCTGAGTCTGATTTTTCTATTCATTTATTTGATACTTCTAATTCTGAGGAAATGAGTGAACACGGAGATCAACCCACTAGGACCTTTTAGGATTACCTCTAACCTACACACATAGCCACACCATCATGCATCATGTTTCTAGCTAATATTCCCAGACTGGATTTTAAAATAGGGATAATAAAGTTACTCCCTACTATTCATGACTTGGAAAATGAAAATTCATATTTCCACATTAGGGAGTTTGAGGAAGTAGTTACGACTGTCAAAATGCAATTGATGTGGTTGTGAGACTTAAGTTTTTTCCTTTCTCTTTGAAGGATAGAGCTAATAGTTAGTTATACTCGCTGAGACCACGATCTATTAGATCGTGAAATGAGATGACTCAAGATTTATTTAATAAATATTTTCCCAACATAAGACTAATGCTTTAAAAAGGCAAATCTCCACCTTTGCACAATATGACAGTGAGACTCTGTATCAGTCTTAGGAGAGATTTAAGGAGTTGTTGAGTATGTGTCCTCAACATGGGTATGAGAATTGGCGTTTAATGAGTTATTTTTATGAGGGACTTACATCTAGAGAGCGCCAATTTGTGGAGATGATGTGCAATGGTGAGTTCTTTCAGAAAGATCCTAATGATGCCATAGAATACCTTAATGAGCTTGCTTAAAAAGCTCACACTTGGATTAGATCTAGTGTTATTGAGAGCACAAATAGGTCATAACCTACAGGAAACCCAAATGGTGGTGGAATTTACCATCTCAAGGAAGAGGATAACCTAAAGGCTAAGATTGAGGAGCTCACTAGGGAGCTAGAGGTGTTAAAGACTAAGGACTTAAAGCCAACACATGTGGCTAATCATGTAGAGTCTTTTAAACCATGTTTTGTGTATGGTGGGGTAGATCACCTCGCCCAAGAGTCTCCCATATTTGCTGAGATGAGAGGGATGTACGAGGAACAATGTAATGTTTTAGGTATATACATTAAGCCTTTTACACCTTTCTCTGATACATATAATCTGGGGTGGTGCAATCACCCTAATTTTAGTTGGAAGTCTAAAAACCAACTGGCTGCACAACCCTCTAGATCATATCCTGCACTATATCATGCACCTTCACTTTTAGAAGTCCATTAGAAGACACTTTGCATTCTTTTATTGAGGCACAAGATAAGATTAACCAAAAGATTGAATCTTTGATTACGCAGGTTGTTGAAGAAAACAAGGAGATAAAGAGCTAAATGTCCAAATTAATGAACTCCTTAAGTGTGAATGAGCAAGGTAAGTTCCTTTCTCAAGCTCAGTCCGCATCCTATAGTCAACACATGGCACAAGAGAATTTGAAGAACGTGAATGCTATTATGACACAAAGTGGTACATCATTACATATCCCAACAACGAACAACTCAGAGGATGTGGACAAGAATCAGGATTGCAGTGATACCGAGTTACCCAAGGAACCTAAGGTGACAAAGAATCCTATTAAGGTACCATTCTCTCAAGCTTTAAAATCAAGCAAGTGAATTCTGGACCCTAGCAATGAAATCCTAGAGAATCTAAGGCAAGTAAAAATCAATCTTCCTCTTTTGCATGTGATTAAACAAGTTCCTACTTATGCAAAAGTTATTAAGGATTTGTGTACAGTTAAGAGGAAGCATTATATGAAAAAGACAGCGTTCCTGACTGAACAAGTTAGTGCTCTAATTGAGCAATAGATTTCTCTGAAGTACAAAGATCCTAGTTGTCCAACCATTGCATGCAGCATCGAAAATCATGAGTTTAGGCAAGCTTTTTTAAATTTAGGAGCTAGCGTGCATCTAATGTCATATTCTATTTATTTACAGTTCAGGTTGGGAGAACTCAAACCAACCACTGTGGTATTGCAATTGGTTGAGTCATAGTACCTCACGATGTGGTAGAGGATGTTCTAATTTAAATTGACAATTTTTCTCATCCTGTTGATTTCCTAATCATTGATACTAGCTCTGTTGTTGATATTACTTCTAAAATTCCTTTGATTTTAGGTAGACCTTTCCTTGCCACTGATAATGCTCTTATTAATTGCAGGAATGGGCTTATGAAGCTGTCTTTCGAAAACATGACTCTCGAGATGAATATCTTCCATATTGTAAAACAGGAAGAAGATGATGACGAGGGCCACCATACATACATGATTGACTCAATCGTGGATAGGGGAGTTTCTACAGCTTATGATTTTGATTCTCTTGAGTATTTTCTTATTAATTTTGAGTTTGATTCTATCATTAATCCATCTGATATAGTTGACGTTAGTGCTATTTTTTATAAAACTCAGGATTATGGCACTCAGGCATAGTAACCAAAGTTCGAAGAGTTTCCTGAGAAATGTGAAAAATAAATTCCTTCAAGTGTGGAAGCACCCAAAGTTGAATTGAAGCCTCTTCCGAAGGATTTAAAGCATGCTTTCCTTGGTCCAAGTGATACTTCTTTTGTTATTATCTCATCTGAATTATCTGAATCTCAAAGTGAGAAGTTAATTCAAACCCTAAGTGAGCATAAGTCAGCTTTAGGTTGGAGCATTGCTGACATAAAAGGTGTTAGTCCTCTGGTCAATTCTCGTAAAATTAATTTGGAGGAAGGAACTATCCCTCGTAGAGACCCCCAGCATAGGCTTAATCCCACTACGAAAGAAGTGGTGAAGAATTAAGTGTTAAAACTATTAGATGCAGGAATCATATATCCTATTACTGATAGTAAATGGGTAAACCCTACACAAGTTGTTCCTTGATAATCACAAATTTTATACATTAATAAACTCTCATTTTTAGTCATTTACACTCTCCATGTACATAATTAATTGATGCTTTGTCATATTTTGCAAGTTTGGGATCAAATTGTGCCTAATTGAATTTTTCCAGTATTAATGAGTTTTGATGCTGTTTCTGTATTTCGGCCATACCTTGAGTTTTAGATATCTGAAAATTATGTATTTTACTTTGTAGGAAAGCTGAGAGGAAGCTCTAAAACTTTGATAAAGAGCTCAAAGTCTTAATTGGATGTCTAGTGGACCTAATTAGGCCTGGAATTTCAGACTCGGGTTTGGGGAGCATATAGCATTAAAGTGAACATATCTTAGTCAATTCAAATCCAATTTAGATGAGACTTGAGCCATTATATTCCTACAAGGCCCAGCTATGTTTAGGAAGTGTAATGAGGCACTAGAGGGCAATTTAGGGGGCAGTTATAGGTTTAGAAAAGGGGAGTCTGAAAATACTCTTTTCATTCTACACTTTCATCTTCTCTCTAGAACTCTCTTCTCCCCCTTCTCTCTAGATTTTTGTTTTTCTTTCTTTGCTTTTTATGAGTTCTTCCCTCCTATTCATGGAGGGGTAGAGCACTTAATAAATCCAAGAGATTGACAACTTGATGATTAATCTTGAGATTTCATTTTAATTGTTAAATATTCATCTATTAATCAAGTTTCTCTTCCTCTTCCTCTCTTTGTTAATTCTGGTTGAATGCTTAATTTGATTAGCATTTTCATTGCTTAATTACCATGTGAAAATATATGATTTCAAAGACTAAACAGTGCATTGAAGGTGTTTGATGAAATATTTAGCTTGGTTGGATCTTGGTTTTTAAGTTAATTTGGGTTTCAGATGGATGCTTAATTTGTCTAACCTTATTTAATTGAATTCTAGAAGTGTTTCTAGTAGAAGATTCGTGGATCATTGAGAGGTGTCTTAATGTGATCTAAGACCAAGGATTTAATTGATAATTGAATGGACCTTTAGTGATCAAGGATGGATTAAGATCAAGATTGGTTAATTCTCTTGAATTAGTTATTTTCCAAATTTTATTTACTCTTTTTAATTATTTTTGTTATTTAATCTTACAAACCCTTTTCCCCTCTATTTATCAACCTCTTAATCTGATTGTGTAATTAGAGTGATTTACGACTCGACCCGGTGTTACCATATACTATAAGTAGTTTTGGTAATTCGGTTACAAATTGATTTAAATTTGGTAGCCTTGACAGTTATCATTCCTTAAAAGTTAGGTGTTACTTTAGTGAAGAATGACCCGGGAGAATGAGTCCCTACAAAACTTGTGACTGGGTGGCGAATGTGCATTGATTACAGAAAGTTGAATGCTGCCACTTGGAAAGACCATTTTCCTCTCCTTTTTATTAATCAAATTCTTGAGCGAGTGGTTGGTCATCCTTTCTATTGCTTCTTGGATGGTGATTCTAATTATTATAAAATTGAAATTACATTAGAAAACCGGGATAAAATCATTTTCACTTGTCCTTTTGGTACTTATGCCTTTTGTAGAATATCGTTTGGATTGTGTAATGCACTTGCTACTTTTCAATGTTGCATGATGAGCATTTTTAGTGACATGGTTAAAAATTGCATGGAAGTTTTTATGGATGACTTGACTTTTTTTTATCTTCTTTTGACGAATGCTTACTGAATTTAGAGAAGATAGTTATGAAATTTTCGTAAGTGCACAGATCATTCAAGCAGTAAAATAAAGATCGTTCCCTCAAGGATCGATTGATTACTAACTTTTACTGCAACTTTGATTATTCAAGCGGTTAAGAACAATAGTGAAAACTCAATTAAAATCAAGCTAAAAATCAAAGCAATAAAGTAAGCAAATAAATCTAGAAAAGTTAATATTCAACCAAGATTTAAAGGCTTAGGACTAGGAATTCACTACACTACCCCCTATGATAAATTGTAATCCTATCTTTGCTAATGTTCAATTATGTTCTTGAAAACGGTTTGTCCTAAATTGTTTAAAGCCCATTTTATTGGTACTAAAAACGTGCTAAAACTCCATCAATCCCATTCTCAAGGCAATTAATCCAAGTTCCAACCAATTATGTTTTATGACAATCATTTGCTCCTCGAAGGATTTAAGCCTATGTTTAGGTCTCAATTCCTAAGTTCAATTTTTAGATTATCTAGCAATTAGGTTTCATCTTTCGATCCTTCACATAAAGCCTAAAATCATGTAAATATGGCCGACAACATACCACAATCATTAAGCATACTAAGAATGAATCAAGAATAATAATTTTCCATTAATAAAGAATCAAATTAATAATTCAACATAGGAAAGTAGAGAGTTGCATCTTAATCCTAGAAAAAAAAAATTAGCCACTCATGGCTAATGTAGCACAAACAAGAACAAAAGTTGAAGAGACAACCATGATTCTATCTTAAGAAAATATGAAAGAAAAAGATAAAAAGAGAAGATGGAGAAGATGAAGAAGGAGAAGATGTCTTCAATGGTTGAACTTCAATTACTCTTGCCTTTTGCCTCTCAAAGTCTGCCATCGTAAAAGTGTACTTTAAGTTTAGGGGTTTGCTTCTAGTTATAATATTTTGGGTGACAACTACCATTTTTACGCTCAGAAGAGCTCACACGGCCGTGTCTAAGCTCGACACGGCCGTGGTGATCTTAAAAAAATAGCATAACTTCAATGTAGAAGGGATACACGGCCGTGTGACATAAAGGCACGACGGTGTCTCTTAAAAAAATTAAAAACAGAAGCATTTTCCAAGTTAGACACGGCCATGTCTAACTCCTTAATCACTCACAAGGCCCTGTCTAACTCCTCAATCGCTCATAAGCCCTGTCTTAGTCAAAATGATCTTCTTTTACTTCGAAAACACAGTATCTTAATTTCACTCCAAATGTGATAAATCACATTCAATCAACAAAAACAAAAACAATGATAAGGATCCATCTAAAATTCATTAATAAACATAAACAAATCACCATAATTTATCCAATATAATACTATAAAATATAGGCTTATCAACCCCCCACACTTGAGCTTTGTTTGTTCTCAAGTAAAGAGTAAAAATAAAAAACAAGATTAAACTCAACATTCAAAAACATGAATCAAGGAAAATTTCATAATTAAATAATTTAATCAAGTTCAGCAATTAAATCCAATTAAGTGAGATCATTTAGCACTTAATACAATTAGAGGCTTGGTTCTAGCTTGCATCTTTTCTTCTTACCAACCAATTGAGGTCACTCATCTTTCCATCGCTCAATTTTTGAAGGACAAAGTGATCACTCTAGTTTCTCTTAAAAAATGAATCAAGAAAAATTTCACAATTAAAGAATTTAATCAAGTTTAGCAATCAAATCCAATTAAATGAGATCATTTAGCACTTAATACAATTAGAGGCTTGGGTCTAGCTTGCATCTTTTCTCCTTACCAACCAATTAAGGTCACTCATCTTTCCATCGTTCAAGTGTTTAAGGACAAAGAGATCATTCTAGTTTCTCCTTAAAAATGCATAACCATAAGCTTGGTTATCAATCTCATTTCCACTTCCAAGTTCATAGACATAAAAAGAATCAAAAGGGTTTTCTTTGGTTGTGACAGGGCCAAGGGGAGTAATGAAAGGTAGGAAAAAGGTAAGTAAAGGTAAAGAATGTTTATGGATATATTAATACAAAACAAAATCAGGCTGAAAAGATAATAAATAGAACATCATGCACAAGGGTATAACAAATTCTCACTTTCAACTCAATATTCTCATTATTCTTCACCAACAATCCTTTTCTTTCTTCTTCTTTTTCCATTCGTTTTTTTTTTTAGCAATAAACCCTTGAAGACAAAAATAACCTTTTATGACTTTTTAATTAATATATCAGCTGCTCTAAAGAATCCAAGTTAATTATTCAATTGTGTAACATCTCAAAAATTATCTATTTTATCACAAATAGTCGTTTTATAATATTTGAGATTTTTAGGAATATTTCAGGATTTTTCCTGAAACGTTGAATATTTTAATATATTTCTCATTTTACGTGCACACTGAGCAGAGTCAGTGTAACACTACGAAAATTATTTGTTTCATCATAAATAGTCATTTTACAATATTTTTGATTTTTGGAAAAAAATTTATATTTTTCTGGAAGCGTCGAATATTTTAATATATTTTTCATTTTACGTGTACACTGAGCAGAGTCAGTATAACACCTCCGAAAATTATTTGCGTCATGATGAATAGTCATTTTCCAATATTAGTAATTTTTGAGAATTTTTTTAAATTTTTCTGGAAACGTTGAATATTCTAATATATTCCTCATTTTGCGTGCGCACTGAGCGGAGCCAGGAAAACGAAATGTTTTCCCTGAGACTGATAAACCTTGAACTGTGGAAACGTCGATGGGGGATCTTACTAAACCCGAGGTCAGACACAGTTTATGAAGTTTATATTTTTCGAGGTTTTAACTGATAAATAAAATCTCTGTACGCATTGTTAAATAAAATTTTGCAGTACGCTCTATTATCTGTTGAATAATTAATACTGATTTTGTGCACTGTAATAATTATCCATTGGATAATAGTTTGTAGTAAAATCCTAATTACCATATTATTTTAACTATTAAATCATATTATCTTATCCAAAGGTAATCTCTTTTATGTCTAATCAAATCCTCTTTATTGGAAAAGCTCCCAAGCTTCTCAAGGAAGCTATTCATCTCTCTCTCCTCCCTCTCTCCTCACGGCTGCAGCATACTCTTGGAGCCAAATTTGTGCTTCATTTAATTAATCAATTTATTCTAATTTCAAAAAGAAACCCTAAAAGTTCATTCACTTTTCTATTCACTTCTCTCTCTACCTTCTTCTTCTTCTCATTTTTCTCCTCCTTCTCTCTAGTCACACCCACACGGCCAGTCCTCCTTCAAGTCCTCAACCATCACAAAATTTTCAACTAAATACATTTTCTTAATCTCCTTCATCATCTAAACACATCTCTAGTTGGTGATTTCTTGAAAAGGTTCCATCTTCACCATCTTCTTCTTCAAGCTTCAACCTTGGAACTTTCGGGTGAAATTCTTGTTTTCTCCTAACTCTTCTTCCATTTTCGTTTTTAAGGTCTTTCTTGTGACCATTTATTTCTTATTTTTCGAGCTTTGGTATTGGTTTGATGAGATTGAAATTTCTAGGGTTTGTGGTGGTGTAAATCTGAAATTTCAAGGAGCATTCAAGGGAGTTCCATTACTTGTTTTCTCCTCTAGGTAAGAGGGAGATAATCCTCTTCAACCTCTCTTGGTAGTAGGAAACTTGATTTTGTGATTGGTTGTGAGAAACCCTTGCTAGGGTTACTCTCTTTGTTGCGTGACTTTGATGACTATGTGTTGTTTTTAATTTGTTTGAGTTGTTTGGTTCATTTAATATGTATATTGATGTGCTTGGATGGATTGGAAACTTGAATGGAAGCAAAATAACCCTTGCCCTTTTCTAAGAGGCTCACGGCCATGAACCCTAAAATAGGGTGTTCTTGGTGAAAATTTGTAACAAGTTGAAGATATAATTAATTAAAAAGGATAACATGTAATTAATTGAATGAAAATTTGGGAATCCAAATCTTAGACAGGCTCACGGCCTCTAGGGTTATTTATAGCTCAATTCATGTAACTTTATGCAACTATAACAATTAATTAATTAAGTGATTAAATAGTTAATAATGTAATGGAAGAAATCAATTTGATAATCTAAAAGGAATCTTTGGACCTAAGAAGTAAATAAGGGTGTGTGAGACTTAGGAAAAATCTTAGAAATAATTCTCTAAGTAAATATGGCTAAATCTAAAGTAAGGAGCTTAATAAGCAAGAGAGATCTCACTAGAGAAGAATTCTATAAGAAATATTAAATTGAAGTGAAACTTAATTAATTAGAAAATTAGAAATTAATTAGGGATTCATAAAATGGAAAGAACCAAGAATGGAGTTTCATTCAATAACTTAGAATAAATTTTAATTAAAGCAAGACCATGAGTGCAAGTAAGAATGATAAATAATTCAATTTAAATCATTATAAGGGAATTAGGTTTAAGATTTAATTATGGACTTATGTAATTAAAATAATAATGATTAAATGAATAATGTGATAGTATTTCTCAAAAAGAGAAACTTTTTAAGAAGAAAGTAGAAATTTAGGCATAATTCCATAATGTATCCTAAAGGTGTAATGCATTATTTAAGGACTTAATAATATTTATTGTGGGTTCATGAGTGAATCAAGAATATGTTGATGCTCACCTTAGCCAAAATTGTGGCATGTTATGGAAAGTATATTGTTGTTAAATATACATGATATATGAATTGAGTCATCATGCATTATGGAAGTCCGATGGACTATTTGTCAAGGCTATGTTGCCTAGGAGTTGAATCACACCTTAGTGCGGGTACGAATAGACTAGTGTAGGTCCTGCTGTTGACCTTGGGGGCGTCGGGGCGCGGACGTCTCACAGGGGACAGTTGGTAGCCCCTCTGGGCCGTGAGACAAACCGATGCAAACTCACTAACGATCCTGACCGAGACACTGTCCTATATCACGATCTTGTGGGAATGCCGCTGTATAAAGCCCTATTGCGCAAAACTATTATTATTCTGGGAAGCACTTGATTATAGGCTGACAAGATACTGGCTTGTCTCCCTGATCATTCTCTCCGATGTTTGTGTCTAGCTCCATGGAGTAGAATTTTGATATCATGTACATGTGCATAGTGAGTCAATAGATTACTTGGCATTTAATTTATATGATGATTGGAACTGTTGTCTTATTGATGCTATAACTGCCTGGAATTGTTAAGTTATTTTATATCTGCTTCTTAGTACTGTTTATATGTCTTGTAATGCTATATGGGTATCCTATGCCATTTTTGTTTCTTATTGCCATAATTGGCAATGGAGTTGGATATCTCACCTCTTGTATATATATTATTCTTATCCTATGTAACTCTTAGTTAAAGAATGTTGAGGGGACGCGATTAATTCCTTCTGAATTCTACTTAGTTCGATCTCTTATATTCGGTGATGTCATCAAGAAGGGGTTCTATTGGGTTCATTAGGATTGTGTTCACTTGTGGCACCAATGCGTGGCGAGTCGACTGGGCTGGAGAGCGTATACGGTACGTTGGAGACCTGATCTTAACTGTGATGAGGACTCATGATGGAGACCCTATCTTGACTCTTACTACATCGGTACATCTGGAGTTTGCTCTGCCTATTCGGGAGTTATAGGGTGATCCGCTTCACACCCCTAGAGACGACGAGGATTCGATGGCATCAGTTGTTAGGGCACCTGCTCGTGGGACTGCACTCTATCCTATTTTTGTGTCTTCAGGTGACCTGGGGGAGGATCCCTAGGTGAATCCGATGGAGTGCCCAACTCCTTAGGCGTGGATGTCTTTATGGGTAGTTTATGTTTCCTTCTGTATTACTTATTTTAAGGTGTAATTTGAGTATACCTGTATTTTGAAGTCCAACTTGATGTATTTTATTTGGGCGATATGTGAAATGTGATGCGCTATGTATACTTTAAATTAATTATCTAGTCCTATGAACTGTATTTTGATTTTGGCTTATTGAATTATATGTGCTATTGACGGCTTATGTATTATTTCATCCGTGGCTCATATTTTCTTTATATGCAAAATGGTACAATTTTGGAAACTTGTTATTTAAAAATTATAGCATGCCAAAATTTAGTATCCGTGGTATAATGACAATTGTGCCGTGGTTATTAAATTGAGGGGTGTTACATTAGGTGGTATCAAAGCTCAGTTCATCCTGTTGAGTCAGGGTATGGACTGACTATGCTTAGACACGTTAGAGGTTTCTTTATATGTTGTGCACTTCCTTGTCTCTTGATAGAGATGTTTGGGAAAGGAAGGCATGACTTGCCATAGGTTTAATGTTGGTAGCTACTGTTGCATAGATACATGATATTGAGTATTGGCCCACTCAATGTGTAATGTTCTGTGTGGACAAAAAACTATGACTTCACCTAGGCGTATTAAGCGAATAGAAGTTCTTTTTGTAAGAAGCTCAACTGGTATGACTAAACTTGTCTAGGGTTTACTTGCATTTATACCCTTGTTATGTTACCTCTAGAATTGTTTGAGCCAAAGAATTAGAAATGGGTAGTTAAATAGGACTTGTAAGGTTTGTGGACTGAAGCGTCCAAGACATTTTGGAGAACTGAATTCTCTTGGGAGAAGAATATCTGGCGTAAGTATGGTTCGAGGAGCTGCCTGGAAGTTAAAGACTTGCGGAAGATCACGCCATAGAAGGTTGGATGAAGGAGCTCAAGTTAGAATCTTTTGGGTTTAGTGATTTGGTTTGTCTTGCTGTGTTGTGTGTTTTCTGTGTTTGGTTTCCAAAAGGAGATAATGTTGTTTGAAGTGGTTACTTCTTATTTCCATTGTGCTTGACTGTTTGTTTTCGCAGGAAAGGCAATGGCTCGCAATAGACGTACGTGTAGGAATGTGGAATGCAATAACAAAGGGGTGGATGCAACTGTGGAAGTAATGTGGGGAATGGCTGGCGTAACAATACAATTGAATCAGATGACCACACGACAACAGGAGTTAGAAGTCGAGGTTCAGAATTTGTTGGGAGAAAGTCTTTTTTGGAGTAACTCTGAACTACTTAGGTTGTAAAAGAGGAATAATAGAATGATCAATCAGTTCAAGCGAAAATTGTACTCGCAACCACTAGGGAATCAACGACGACAGCAATCAACTAGGGGTAATGCTAGTGGTGGCAGACCTAGTCATCCCGTGACACTTTTACAGACATGTAAGAAGTGTAGAAAGAACCATTCAACAAAGGAATGTAAGATCAAGAGGGTAATCTGCCTCAAGTGCAGAAAGGACCACTTAACAAGGGACTGTACGATCGAAGGAGTAATTTGTTTCAAGTGCGGAATGCCAGGACATATGGCTAGAAATTATACTTTGCATAGGACGAAGCCTTACGTCGGAGATATATTGCACCTCAAAATCTCACGGACAAGGGAGAGTTAATTCCTCCACCTAGACTGAAGATCAAAATGAAGAGGGGGACTGTGCTACAGTAGATAACCCTGTGATTCCATTGTATAATTCTAGGGATAACTCATTTCCTTGTGACATATGATTGTATGAGTCTATTAGGATCATTTGTATCTTCGTCACCTTTTGACTAAGTTATTTCTATTTCTGCTACTAAGAACTTGTTGATGATAGCCAAGTCGTTTAAATTATTTCTATGACCTCTTAAAGATTGGATCCTTCTGTTAATCTGATTTGTTTACTTCTTTTACAAATTAGATGTAATGTTAAAAAGAAATAAAAGGGGATTAGTTATCTCCCAACCATATCCTGTTGAAATATTCCAGTGAAAATTTAAGAGTTATTTTTGGGATTGGGTTGTCTGTGTATTTACTTCCTTTCGACCTGAATATTACTATTCTGATTTACAAGCCTGCTCTCATTACACAAGTTTGTTTAAAACAATCATATTGTTGTTAGAAATTGAAACCTTTTTTGCTAATTAGGTTATTTGCTTTCTTCATGATTAGGCTTGATCTCAGGAAGGGGATTGGTTGTTTCTAACTAGGTCTCGTCATTCTGTTTCAACAGAAAGTTAGTGTCTCTTGGGATAGAAATTTCCTAGATTTGAATCCACAAAAACTCATTCCTAGGTTTTATTGGACCATATCATATTCTTCACTAGATGGGTCCAGTGGTAGACCGAGTGACTTCCTTATCTTTTCCTTCTGACCGTTATGATGTTTCTAGTACACTTCGACTGAGGAAATGTGTTCTTGAATTTAAACCATAACTGTGTGCCGAATGTAGCACAGTTAGAGAAGAACATACCCTATGTGACGTTTCTATTAAGATTAAGGATAGATGGCATAATGAATTAACTGAAGGAAGCCGCTGTTATCTCCACGATCAGTTTGCGTTTTGGTTATCTACAAGTTCGCTCGAAGGTAAAAGATATTTTGTAAACAACTTCCTCTAACGCTTTATGGGCACTACTAGTTTTTGGTAACATCATTCCGTGCAATGTGCACCTCAGTAGTATTCATCGGTTACATGAATGGGATCTCTCTTCCCTGTTGAAGTAGATTTGTCAATGTCCTTGATGATGACATTCTGACCTACTCTTGAAGAACAGAGGAACGTACCAAATCTCTCATTGTGATTCCTGAAAATTCTAAAGAAGAAGAGGATGTTGCACGAGAAGTTCTCCAACCATGAATTCTGGTTGGAGGGAGTTCATTTTGGGACACGTAGATCCATAAGAAGAAAATTCTGGGAGTCCATCAAAAATTAAAGCAGTTTTGCGATGGATGCTGGTGCAGAATAGGAAAGTGATAGCGTATACTCCAAGGCGATAAGGAGTACATGAGAAGAACTACCCTCCACAAACTTGGAGCTAGCAGTTATGTGCATGCGTTGAAAATCTGGAGGCATTTCTACATGGAGCAACATTTAACGTCTACAGTAATCATAAAGAGTCAGAAATATCTGGTTGATTAGAAAGAGTTAAATATGAGGCATAACGTGGACCATAAGACACTTTTGTGTTGGCACCGAGACAGTGAAAGGATTGCGATTGGACCCGAGCTTGTACAACAAGCAACGGATGAAGATAAGATGACTCAGGAAGGGATGCAAATAATTTGAGGGGAAAAGATACTACGTTAGTAAAAGCGATCTGGAATGGTGAAATTGGGGTCATAACGTGCGAGCTAGATTCTAATGTATGAAAATTCGAGGATAAAATTTCTTTTTAGAAGGGGAGAGTTGTAACATCCCCAAAATTATCTATTTCATCATAAATAGTTGTTTAATAATATTTGAGATTTTTAGGAATATTTCAGGATTTTTCTTGAAATGTTGAATATTTTAATATATTTTTCATTTTACGTGCACACTAAGCAGAGTCAGTGTAACACTACGAAAATTATTTGTTTCATCATAAATAGTCATTTTACAATATTTTTAATTTTTGAGAAATTTTTTGTATTTTTCTGGAAACATCGAATATTTTAATATATTTCTCGTTTTGCATGCACACTGAGCAGAGTCAGTGTAACACCTCCAAAAATTGCTTGCTTCGTGATGAATAGTCATTTTCTAATATTTGTGATTTTTGAGAATTTTTCTGAATTTTTTTGGAAACATTAAAAAATTCTAATAAATTCCTTATTTTGCGCGCGCGCAGAGCTGAGCTAGAAAAACGAAATGTTTTCCCTGAGGCTGATAAACCTTGAACTGTGGAAACATCGACAGGGGATCTTACTAAACCCGAGGCCTGACACAGTTTACAAAGTTTACATTTTTTGAGGTTTTATCTAATAAATAAAATCTTTATACGCACTGTTAAATAAAATTTTGCAGTATGCTCTATTATCCGTTGAATAATTAATACAGGCTTTATGCACTGTAACAATTATTCATTGGGTAATAACTTGTAGTAAAATCCTAATTATCATATTATTTTAACCATTAAATCACATTATCTTATCCAAAGGTAATCTCCTTTATGTCTAATCAAATCCTCTTTATTGGAAAAGCTCCCAAGCTTCTCAAGGAAGCTACCCATCTCTCTTTCCTCCCTCTCTCCTCATAGCTGCTGCACACTCTTGGAGCCAAATTTGTGTTTCATTTAATTAATCAAACTATTCCAATTTCAAAAAGAAACCCTAAAAGTTCATTCAATTTTCTATTCACTTCTCTCTCTACCTTCTTCTTCCTCTCATTTTTCTCCTCCTTCTCTGTAGCCACACCCACACGGCCAGCCCTCCTTCAAGCCCTCAACCATCACAAAATTTTTAACCAAATACATTTTCTTAATCTCTTTCATCATTTAAACACATCTCTTGTTGGTGATTTCTTGAAAAGGTTTCATCTTCGCCATCTTCTTCTTCAAGCTTCAAGCTTGGAACTTTTGGGTGAGATTCTTGTTTTCTCCTAACTCTTCTTCCATTTTCATTTTGAAGGTCTTCCTTGTGACCATTTATTTCTTATTTTTCAATCTTTGGTATTGGTTTGATGAGATTGAAATTTCTGGGGTTTGTGGTGGTGTAAATCCAAAATTTCAAGGAGCATTCAAGGGAGTTCCATTACTTGTTTTCTCCTCTAGGTAAGAGGGAGATAATCCTCTTCAACCTCTCTTGGTAGTAGGAAATTTGATTTTGTGATTGGTTGTGAGAAACCCTTGCTAGGGCTACTCTCTTTGTTATATGACTTTAATGACTATGTGTTATCTTTAATTTATTTGAGTTGTTTGGTTGATTTAATATGTATATTGATGTGCTTGGATTGATTGGAAACTTGAATAGAAGCAAAATGACCTTTGCCCTTTTCTAAGAGGCTCACGGCCATGAACCCTAAAATAGGGTGTTCTTGGTGAAAATTTGTAACAAGTTGAAGATATGATTAATTAAAAAGGATAACATGTAATTAATTGAATGAAAATTTGGGAATCCAAATCTTAGAGAGGCTCACGGCCTCTAGGGTTATTTATGGCTCAATGCATGTAACTTTATGCAACTATAACAATTAATTAATTAAGTGATTAAATAGTTAATAATGTAATGGAAGGAAATCAATTTGATAATCTAAAAGGAATCTTTGGACCTAAGAAGTAAATGAGGGTGTGTGAGACTTAGGAAAAATCTTAGAAATAATTCTCTAAGTAAATATGGCTAAATCTAAAGTAAGGAGCTTAATAAGCAAGAGAGATCTCACTAGAGAAGAATTCCATAAGAAATATTAAATTGAAGTGAAACTTAATTAATTGGATAATTAGAAATTAATTAGGGATTCATAAAATGGAAAGAACCAAGAATGAAGTTTCATTCAATAATTTAGAATAAATTTTAATTAAAGCAAGACCATGAATGCAAGTAAGAATGATAAATAATTCAATTTAAATCATTATAAGGGAATTAGGTTTAAGATTTAATTATGACTTATGTAATTAAAATAATAATGATTAAATAAATAATGTGATAGTATTTCTCAAAAAGAGAAACTTATTAAGAAGAATGTAGAAATTTAGGCATAATTCCATAATGTATCCTAAAGGTGTAATGCATTATTTAAGGACTTAATAATATTTATTGTGGGTCCATGAGTGAATCAAGAATATGTTGATGCTTACCTTAGCCAAAATTTTGACATGTTATGGAAAGTATATTGTTGTTAAATATATATGATATATGCATTGAGTCATCATGCATTGTGAAAGTCTGATGGACTATTTGTCAAGGCTATGTTACCTAGGAGTTGAATCATACCTTAGTGCAGGTGCGCATAGACTAGTGTAGGTCTTGCTGTTGACCTTGGGGGTGTCGGGGCGCAGGCGTCTCACAGGGGACAGTTGGTAGCCCCTCTGGGCTGTGAGACAAACAGATGCAAACGCACTGACGATCCTGACCGAGACACTGTCCTATATCGCGATCTTGTGAGAATACCGCTGTATAAAGCCCTATTGCGCAAAACTATTATTATTCTGGGAAGCACTTGATTGTCGGCTGACGAGATACTGGCATGTCTCCCTAATCATTCTCTCTGATATTTGTGTCTAGCTCCATGGAGTAGGGTTTTGATATCATGTACATGTGCATAGTGAGTCAATATATTAGTTGACATTTAATTTATATGGTGATTAGAACTATTATCTTATTGACGCTATAACTGCCTGGAATTGTTAAGTTATTTTATATCCGCTTCTTGATATTGTTTCTATGTCTTGTAATGCTATGTGGGAATCTTACGCCGTTTCCATTTCTTACTGCCACAATTGGTAATACAGCTAGATATCTCACCTCTTGTATATATATTATTCTTGTCCTATGTAACTCTTGGTTAAAGACTGTTGAGGGGACGCGATTAATTCCTTCCAGATTCTACTTAGTTCGATCTCTTATATTCGGTGATGTCGTTAAGAAGGGGTTCTATTGGGTTCGTTCGGATTATGTTCAATGGTGGCGCCAATGCATGGCAAGTCGACTGGGCTGGAGAGCGTATACAGTACATTGGAGACTTGATCTTGACTGTGAGGAGGACTCGTGATGGAGACCCTATCCTAACTCTTACTACATTGGTACATCTGGAGTTTGCTTTGCCTATTCGGGTGCTATGGGGTGATCCGCTTCACACCCCTAGAGACAACGAGGATTCAATGGCATCAGTTGCTAGGGCACCTGCTCGCGGGACTGCACTCTATCTTGTTTTTGTGTCTTTAAGTGACCCGGGGGAGGATCCCAAGGTGGATCCGATGGAGTGCCTAACTCCTTAGACGTGGATGTCTTTATGGGTAGTTTATGTTTCCTTCTGTATTACTTATTTTAAGGTGTAATTTGAGTATACCTGCATTTTGAAGTCCAACTTGATGTATTTTATTTAGGCAGTATGTGAAATGCACCACGCTATGTATGCTTTAAATTAATTATCTAGTCCTATGAACTGTATTTTGATTTTGGCTTGTTGAATTATATGTGCTATTGACGGCTTATATATTATTTCATCCGTGGCTCATATTTTCTTTATGTGCAAAATGGTACAATTTTGGAAACTTGTTATTTGAAAATTGTAGCACGCCAAAATTTAGTATCCGTGGTATAATGACGATTGTGTTGTGGTTATTAAATCGAGGGGTGTTATATTAGGTGGTATCAAAGCTCAGTTCATCCTATTGAACCGAGGTATGGACTGACTATGCTTAGACATGTTAGAGGTTTCTTTGTATATTGTGCACTTCTTTGTCTCTTAGTAGAGATGTTTGGGAAAGGAAGGCATGACTTGCCATAGGTTGAATGTTGGTAGCTACCTGTTGCATAGATACATGATATTGAGTATTGGCCCACTCAATGTGTAATGTTCTGTGTGGACAAAAAACTATGACTTCACTTAGGCGTATTAAGCGAATAGAAGTTCTTTTTGTAAGAAGCTCAGCTGGTATGACTGAACTTGTCTAGGGTTTACTTGCATTTATACCCTTGTTGTGTTGCCTCTAGAATTGTTTGAGCCAAAGGGTTAGAAATGGGTAGTCCAATAGGACTTGTAAGGTTTGTGGACTAAAGCGTCCAAGACATTTTGGAGAACTGAATTCTCTTGGGAGAAGAATATCTGGCGTAAGTATGGTTCGAGGACCTACCTGGAAGTTAAAGACTTGTGGAAGATTGCGCCATAAAAGGCTGGATGAAGGAGCTCAAGTTAGAATCTTTTGGGTTTGGTGATTTGGTTTGTCTTGCTGTGTTATGTGTCTTTTGTATTTGGTTTCCAAAAGGAGACAATGTTGTTTGAAATGGTTACTTCTTGTTTCCATTATGCTTGACTGTTTGTTTTCAAAGGAAAGGCAATGGCTCGCAATAAACATACGCATAGGAATGTGAAATGCAACAACAAAGGGGTGGATGCGACTGTGGAAGCAATACGAGGAATAGTTGGCGTAACAGTACAACCGAATTAGAGGACCGCACGGCAACAGGAGTTAGAAGTCGAGGTTCAGAATTTGTTGGGAGAAAGTCAATTTTGGAGTAACTCTGAACTACCTAGGTTGCAAAAGAGGAATAATAGAATGATCAATCAGTTCAAGCAGAAATTGTACTCGCGACCACTAGGGAATCAACGACGACAGCAATCAACTGGGGGTAATACTAGTGGTGGCAGACCTAGTCATCCTGTGACACTTTTACAAACATGTAAGAAGTGTAGAAAGAACCATTCAATGAAGGAATGTAAGATCAAGAAGGTAATCTGCCTCAAGTGCGGAAAGGACCACTTAACAAGGGACTATACGATCGAAGGAGTAATTTGTTTCAAGTGCGAAAAGTCGGGACATGTGGCTAGAAATTGTACTTTGCATAGGATGAAGCCTTACGTCGGAGATATATGCACCTCAAAATCTCATAGACAAGGGATAGTTAATTCTTTCACCCTGACTAAAGACCGAAATGATGAGGGGAACTGTGCTACAGTAGATAACCCTATGATTCTGTTGTATAATTCTAGGGATAGCCCATTTCCTTGTGACATATGATTGTATAAGTCTATTAGGATCGTTTGTATCTTCGTCACCTTTTGACTAAGTTATTTCTATTTCTGCTACTAAGAACTTGTTGATGGTAGCCAAGTCGTTTAAATTATTTCTATGACCTGTTAAAGACTGGATCCTTCTATTGATCTGATTTGTTTACTTCTTTTACAAATTAGATGTAATGTTAAAAAAAAGGGGATTGGTTATCTCCCAACCATATCCTGTTGAAATATTCCAATGAAAAATTATGAGTTGTTTTTGGGATTGAGTTGTCTGTGTATTTACTTCCTTTTGACCCGAATATTACTGCTTTGATTTACAAGCTTGCTTTCATTACACAAGTTTGTTTAAAACTATCCTATTGTTGTTAGAAATTGAAACCTTTTTTGCTAATTCAGTTATTTGCTTTCTTTATGAATAGGCTTGATCTCAGGAAGGGGATTGGTTGTGTCTAACTAGGTCTCATCATTCTGTTTCAATAGAAATTTAGTGTCTCTTGGGATAGAAATTTCCTAGATTTGAATCCATGAAAACTTATTCCTAGGTTTTATTGGACCATATCATATTCTTCGCTGGACGGGCCCAGTGGTAGACCAAGTGACTTCCCTATCTTTTCCTTCTAACCGTTATGATGTTTCTAGTACACTTCAACTGAGGAAATGTGTTCTTGAATTTGAACCATAACTATGCGCCGAATGCAGCATGGTTAGAAAATAATATACCCTATGTGACGTTTCTGCTAAGATCAGGGATAGATGGCATAATGAATTAACTGAAGGAAGCCGTTGTTATCTCCACGATCAGTTTGCGTTTTGGTTACCTATAAGTTTGCTCGAAGGTAGAAGATATTTCATAAACAACTTCCTCTAACGCTTTATGTGCACTACTAGTTTTTGGTAACGTCATTCAACGTGCACCTCAGCAGTATTCATCGGTTACATGAATGGGATCTCTCTTCCCTGTTGAAGCAGATTTGTCAATATCCTTGATGGTGACATTCTGACCTTCTCTTGAAGAACAGAGGAACGTACCAAATCTCTCATTGTGATTCCTCAAAATTCAAAAAAAGAAGAGGATGTTGCGTGAGAAGTTGTCCAACCACGAATTTTGGTTGGAGGGAGTTCATTTTGGGACCCGTAGATCCACAGGAAGAAAATTTTGGGAGTCTGTCAAAAATCGAAGCAGTTTTGCGATGGATGCTAGTGCAGAATAGGAAAGTGATAGCGTATGCTCCATGGCGATCGGGAGTACATGAGGAGAACTACCCTCCACCAACTTGGAGCTAGCAGTTGTGTGCGTGCGTTGAAGATCTGGAGCCATTTCTACATGGAGCAACATTTAACGTCTACAGTAATCATAAAGAGTCAGAAATATCTGGTTGATTAGAAGGAGTTAAATATGAGGCATAACGTGGACCGTAAGACACTTTTGTGTTGGCACCGAGACAGTGAAAAGATTGCGATTGGACCCGAGCTTGTACAGCAAGCAAAGGATGAAGATAAGATGACTCAGGAAGGGATGCAAATAATTCGAGGAGAAATGATACTACGCCAATAAAAGCGATATGGAATGGTGTAATTGGGGGCACAACGTGAGAGCTAGATTCTAATGTATGAAAATTTGAGGACGAAATTTCTTTTTGGAATGGGAGAGTTATAACATCCCGAAAATTATTTATTTCATCATAAATAGTCGTTTTATAATATTTGAGATTTTTAGGAATATTTCAGGATTTTTCCTGAAAATGTCTAATATTTTAATATATTTTTCGTTTTACGTACACACTGAGCAGAATCAGTGTAACACTACAAAAATTATTTATTTCATCATAAATAATCATTTTACAATATTTTTTATTTTTGGAAAATTTTCTGTATTTTTTCAGAAATGTCAAATTTTTTAATATATTTTTCGTTTTACGTGCACACTGAACAGAGTCAGTGTAACACCTCCGAAAATTATTTAATTCATGATGAATAGTCATTTTCTAATATTTGTGATTTTTGAGAATTTTTTTAAATTTTTTAGGAAACGTTGAATATTCTAATATATTCCTCGTTTTGCGTACGCGCTGAGCAGAGCCGGGAAAACGAAATGTTTTCCCTGAGGCTAGTAAACGTTGAACTATGGAAACGTCGATGGGGGATCTTACTAAACCTGAGGTCGGATACAGTTTACGAAGTTTACATTTTTCAAGGTTATATCTGATAAATAAAATCTCCGTACGCACTATTAAATACAATTTTGCAGTACACTCTATTATCCATTGAATAATTAATACTGACTTTGTGCAGTGTAACAATTTCCATTGGGTAATAGCTTGTGGTAAAATCCTAATTACCATATTATTTTAACTATTAAATCACATTATCTTATCCAAATGTAATCTCATTTATGTCTAATCAAATCCTCTTTATTGGAAAAGCTCCCAAGCTTCTCAAGGAAGCTACTCATCTCTCTCTCCTCCCTCTCTCCTCACGGCTGCTGCACACTCTTGGAGCCAAATTTGTGCTTCATTTAATTAATCAATTATTCTAATTTCAAAAAGAAACCCTAAAAGTTCATTCACTTTTCTATTCACTTCTCTCTCTACCTTCTTCTTCCTTTCATTTTTCTCCTCCTTCTCTCTAGCCACACCCACACGGCCAACCCTCCTTCAAGCCCTCAACCATCACAAAATTTTCAACCAAATTCATATTCTTAATCCCCTTCATCATCTAAACACATCTCTAGTTGGTGATTGCTTGAAAAGGTTCCATCTTCACCATCTTCTTCTTCAAGCTTCAAGCTTGGAACTTTTGGGTGAGATTCTTATTTTCTCCTAACTCTTCTTCCATTTTTGTTTTTAAGGTCTTCCTTATGACCATTTATTTCTTATTTTTCAAGCTTTTGTATTGGTTTGATGAGATTGAAATTTCTAGGCTTTATGATGGTGTAAATCCAAAATTTCAAGGAGCATTCAAGGGAGTTCCATTACTTGTTTTCTCCTCTAGGTAAGAGGGAGATGGTTCAACCTCTCTTGGCAGTAGGAAACTTGATTTTGTGATTGGTTGTGAGAAACCCTTGCTAGGGTTACTCTCTTTGTTGTATGACTTTTATGACTATGTGTTGTTTTTAATTTGTTTGAGTTGTTTGGTTGATTTAATATGTATATTGATGTGCTTGGATGGATTGGAAACTTGAATGGAAGCAAAAGGATCCTTGCCCTTTTCTAAGAGGCTCATGGCCATGAACCCTAAAATAAGGTGTTCTTGGTGAAAATTTGTAACAAGTTGAAGATATGATTAATTAAAAGGGGTAACATGTAATTAACTGAATGAAAATTTGGGAATCCGAATCTTAGAGAGGCTCACGGCCTCTAAGGTTATTTATGGCTCAATTCATGTAACTTTATGCAACTATAACAATTAATTAATTAAGTGATTAAATAGTTAATAATGTAATGGAAGGAAATCAATTTGATAATCTAAAAGGAATCTTTGGACCAAAGAAGTAAATGAGGGTGTGTAAGACTTAGGAAAAATCTTAGAAATAATTCTCTAAGTAAATATGGCTAAATCTAAAGTAAGGAGCTTAATAAGCAAGAGAGATCTCACTAGAGAAGAATTCCATAAGAAATATTAAATTGAAGTGAAACTTAATTAATTGGGTAATTAGGAATTAATTAGGGATTCATAAAATGGAAAGAACCAAGAATAGAGTTTCATTCAATAACTTAGAATTAATTTCAATTAAAGCAAAATCATGAGTGCAAGTAAGAATGATAAATAATTCAATTTAAATCATTATAAGGGAATTAGGTTTGAGATTTAATGATGGACTTATGTAATTAAAATAATAATGATTAAATGAATAATGTGATAGTATTTCTCAAAAGAAAACTTATTAAGAAAAATATAGAAATTTAGGCATAATTCCATAATGTATCCTAAAGGTGTAATGCATTATTTAAGGACTTAATAATATTTATTGTGGGTCCATGAGTGAATCAAGAATATGTTGATACTTACCTTAGCCAAAATTGTGGCATGTTATGGAAAGTATATTGTTGTTAAATATACATGATATATGCATTGAGTCATCATGCATTGTGAAAGTCCGATGGACTATTTGTCAAGGCTATGTTGCTTAGGAGTTGAATCACACCTTAGTGCGAGTGCGAATAGACTAGTGTAGGTCCTGCTGTTGACCTTGGGGACGTCGGGGCGCGGGCGTCTCACAGGGGACAGTTGGTAGCCCCTCTGGGCCGTGAGACAAACCGATGCAAACGCACTGACGATCCTAACCGAGATGCTGTCCTATATCACGATCTTGTGGGAATGCCACTGTATAAAGCCCTATTGCGCAAAACTATTATTATTCTGGGAAACACTTGATTATAGGCTGACAAGATACTGACATGTCTCCCTGATCATTCTCTCTGATGTTTGTGTCTAGCTCCATGGAGTAGGATTTTGATATCATGTACATGTGCATAGTGAGTCAATATATTACTTGGCATTTAATTTATATGAAGATTGGAACTATTGTCTTATTGATGTTATAACTGCTTAGAATTGTTAAGTTATTTTATATCCACTTCTTGATACTGTTTATATGTCTTGTAATGCTATGTGGGCGTCCTACGCCATTTCTGTTTCTTACTGCCATAGTTGTAATGAAGTTGGATATCTCACCTCTTGTATATATATTATTCTTGTCCTATGTAACTCTTGGTGAAAGACTATTGAGGGGACGCAATCGATTCCTTCCGGATTCTACTTAGTTTGATCTCTTATATTCGGTGGTGTCGTCAAGAAGGGGTTCTATTGGGTTCGTTAGGATTGTGTTCACTGGTGGCGCCAATGCGTGGCGAGTCGACTGGGCTGGAGAGCGTATACGGTACGTTGGAGACCTGATCTTGACTGTAAGGAGGACTCGTGATGGAGACCCTATCCTGACTCTTACTACATCGGTACATCTGGAGTTTGCTCTGCCTATTTGGGAGCTATGGGGTGATCCGCTTCACACCCCTAAAGACGACGAGGATTCGATGGCATCAGTTGCTAGGGCACTTGCTCGCGAGACTGCACTCTATCCTGTTTTTGTGTCTTGTGATTGACTCGGGGGAGGATCCCGAGTTGGATTCGATGGAGTGCCCAACTCCTTAGACGTGGATGTCTTTATGGGTAGTTTATGTTTCCTTCTGTATTACTTATTTTAAGGTGTAATTTGAGTATACCTGCATTTTGAAGTCCAACTTGATGATATTGACGGCTTATGCTTTAAATTAATTATCTAGTCCTATGAACTGTTTTTTGATTTTGGCTTATTGAATTTTATGTGCTATTGACGGCTTATGTATTATTTCATTCGTGGCTCATATTTTCTTTGTATACAAAATGGTACAATTTTGGAAACTTGTTATTTGAAAATTGTAACATGTCAAAATTTAGTATCCGTGGTATAATGACGATTGTGCCGTGGTTATTAAATCGAGGGGTGTTACAAATTGGGTATTCAAAGAAATCAATTTTAGACTCAAATATGGCAACTAATGGATTGTTTTATCAATGCAACTCTGGAAGTAAAGAAAGAATTAAGCTTAATTACCTTGATCATGTCCAAATTTATATGTGAATCAGTAAAGTCTCAACAAGATGTCAAAGCAAGTTCTAGTACACATCAATCAAGAGAAATCTCACTTCAAAAGAAAAATAGGATTTTATTTATGAAAAATCCAATCAATAAAGCTCAAAACTCATTTTCTGGCTAAGTTAATGAATAAATTAAATGCAAGCAGGCATGACAAATTTCCAAATAAGATGTTAAATGTTTCAATATTCAATTAACAAAGATTGCCTTACACAAAAGCAACTCATGAGTAGTGGATTCCCTTCTTAAACATATCTTTATCTGCTCAGTATTAATTCAAGCATATAACACACAATCCTTGCTTGATTACAAGCAATACTCAAGTGTTCATCGATTTCATAAAAATTTTCACAAAAATTTTAAATAAATTTTCATCAATTGTCATATAAATAAATTTTGATCAATTTGCATAAAAGTACTCCTCCATACTTAAGATAAACATTGTCCTCAATGTTAAATAAGAAAAATAACAGAACAAAGGACAAAGAAACTTCCCTGAAAATAGAAATGCAAGATTACGAAGGTGGTGGGAGAGGTGGAGCCGGAGGGAGGCGTGCAGCCATGAACTCAAACATCTAGTCTAATTGAGCGGTGACATGTTATCTAAAACTGCACAAGAAAATTAAAAAGGGTCAAGACAATATATATATATATTAAAACAAAGCAAAAAGAAACAACTAAAAAAAACAAATTCAAAGGATAGAAACATAGGTTGCCTCCTGTGAAGCGCTAAGTTATAGTCATTAGTTTAACTATAGGCCTATGCCATACTTAGGTGATGCCAATGGAGTAGTGCTTAGTCTTCACTCCTTCTTCATACTGTTTCACTTTCTGGCCATTTATTAAGAATGTCTTTTGACCTTCTTTCTTTACTTTAAGAACTTTGTATGATAAGGCTCAAACAATCTCATATGGTCTATACCATTTTGACCACAACTTACCAGGACAGAAACATGGATGTGAGTTATCGACAAGAATTTTATCCCTAAGCTTAAACTCAAACTGCTTGATATGGTTGTTGTGCCGCTTCATTATTTTCCCCTTGGAAAGCTCAGCATGCACTACAATAAATTCTCTATTTAGTAAGGAAATTTAGCGAGAGAAAATTTATCCCTTGCAAAATCCCAAAAATATATTCAAGGTGGAAAAATTAGTGATTAGCGAGGAATTTGTGATGGAAAGTTTTCCTTACTAAAAAAATTAGTGATTAGTGAGAGATTTGCAATGGAAAGTTTTTCTCATTAAAAAAATTCCATTGCTAACCTGAAAAAATTTTTACGAGGATATTTCCATCGCAAATCCCTCGTAAAATCTGATAAATAAAGAGAATTGATTCTATCATATAGATCTTTCAACAAACATTTGAAGTGCAATTGAATGGTTAATTTGGATTCAACTGAAATCTCTGCATCAAATTCAAAATTCATACTAGACAATCATCTAGAATTCAATTAACAATTAACACACTAATTCGCAATCGCATAATTTATGTTAGGATCTATGTTAATTTGATCTCTGAATTCAATTAACCTAAGCACAAATCAGTAACTTAACCTCTTTAATTCCATGATTAATTTAGATCAATCAACCTAAATTCATCACAATTCTCAATCTTAAATCAAGATCCAATCAGATCAAACATAAACAGAATCACCATTCATGCATTCAAGATCAAGAAGAACAGGAAGAAGAAGAGGAATCCAATTGCAATTCAAATACAAAAATAGAACAAAGATCTTAAGAATTCAAATCACAATTTCTTCAAGAATCTCTTAATTAATTACAGAAGCTTAGCCTTCCATGGCCATCACCACGAAGGAGCCTGAGGGAGAAGAAGGAAGAAGAGAAAAAAAATCTAAATCTAGAGAGAGAAGGTGAGAAAAGTGTGGAATGAAAAACTGATTCTCGGATCTCTCTTTCTAAAGCTATAACCTACCCCCTAAATTGGCCTCTAATGCCTCATTACACTTTTCAAACACATCTGGGCCTTGTAGGAATGTAATAGCCTAAGTTTCATTTGAATTGGATTTGAATTGATCAAGATGTGTTCACTTTAATGTCATATGCTCTCCAAACCCGAGTCTGAACTTCCAGGCCCAATTAGGTCCATTATACATCTAATTGAGACTTAGAACTCTCATCAAAGTTGTAGAGCTTCCTCTTAATTTTCCTACAAGGTAAAATGCATAATTTTCAGATATCTAGAACTCAAGTTATGACCGAAATACAGAAATAACATCAAAACTCAATAATATTGAAAAAATTCAATTAGGCCCAATTTGAACCCAAATTTACAAAATATAACCAAATGATGCACAATTTTTAGTTTCAAACAAGTCTACAAACTTGATGCGGGATTAATTGTTGCTTTGCGAACCCTAGTACAAGTTGTCTCAAGTAATAAATTTCTCGGGAGTCCGAGGTCGATCCACAGGGAATTGTTGAAGATTAATTAAGGTGAAGTAAATATTTTGTTACTATAGTAAAAATTATTTACTTAGATTAAAAGATCCACTCTTGGTAAATAAAGTAAATGTAAGATTAATTCCTTTTATAACTCAATTAGAATCCTCGTAACATGGAGGTTCCAATCGGAAAATACAACATTAAAAGTCTATTTAAAATAATATACGTAATTATATTATGTTTCCTAAAAATATTACCACCACTTATAAATGGGTTAAAACATTCATTGTGTCAATATTTTGTCTACAACAAATCAAGAACTTCTCTTTACAAAGATGGTTTTTAAATTATAAGAAACAAATTATAATACGTATAATGGTTACTAGAAAATATAAATCATTTAAGCACAAGAGAAGAATAAATCTAACCTTAATTTATTACTAAGAGCTTCACCATTTCACCCAAGTAAAATGAAACTTAGTTACTCATAGATAAGAAGAAAGAAAGAAAGAAGAAGAAGAAGAAGAAGAAGAAGAAGAAGAAGAAAAACATGACTTTAATTTAGAACAAAGGAAAATTACTACAAGAAAACCTAGTAACAAAATGGCATCATTTTAGTAACTAACACCTAACACCCTTAATGATCTGCCAAGGCCCCCTTTTATAGAGGATTAGAGATACAAAATGACAAGGGGGCTAAGTCATTAGTGGTTGGATGAGTGGAAAATGAGTGGAAAATGTCAAATGACTTTAGGTGAGTGGGAAATTATGGAGATTCCTTGTCTCCGAAATCATGCAGCTCTGAAGTCATTGTATTTGTCATTTTTGAACCAAGTGGTCTTCATGAAAGTTGTAAGCCTGGATCTTAGCTTTCAAATGGCTTTAGTTTGAGTCTAATATCATTTCTATAACTCCAGATACGTTCAAATTACTGAACACTGTCCAGGCCCAATCATAGCTCCTCTGTTCTGACTTCCAAGCCCAATATCACCTTCAAGGAGTCTGATTCTGGAAAAGTGTTCAACATGAAAGTTTTAGATATTGGTCTTAACTATTCAGCATCCAAATTTCAATCTATTTTACAACTTCTATCCTGAAATATGTGATGAAAAGTACACATAGGTTAAGCTGTCAGGAAAAGTACTCTGGTTCTTACTTCAATCCCAATTTGAGTTATCTACTCGTATGATTGGGCCTTTAAGGTATTCTTGAAAGTTGTAGAACTCTCTCTTATCTTTCAAATGACACTAGAATCACCTCCAAAGACCACCTATAGCCCAAGATATGGCCCAAATACAGAAACAGTGTAAGATATGAATCATGCTGAAAAATTCAATTAAGTCCAATTTGAGTCCAAACTTACAAAACATAATAAAACTCAATCAATTAAGTACATAGAGAATGTAAATGACTAAGAATGAAAGGTTATTAATGTATCAAATATGTGATCATCAAATTTCCCCACACTTAGCTTTTTGCACTCCTAAGCAAAACACATAAGACCACTCACAAAAAAAAATGAAATAGACTCAAAAGCTAAACACTCTAAAAGATTCAATTTCTAATAATATTTAAAAATAAAGAGCAATCAATCATTCAAGTAATCAAAACATTCATGAGGTAACATATCTTCACTTCTCAAATCAACAAACAATGATATTTCAATTGAAAAGCATTAGTCAAGAATGATAGATTTTCACAAGATTCACTCTCAATCCCTCAAGTGTTTAAAAGGTAGGTATTTCACTCAATTCAACCCATGAAAATTGCACTACCATAAGCTTGCTTATCTTCTACTTCTCCACTACTCAGAACACATGCACACACAAATCATGAGGACTTTATTCAAGGTTGTAATGGGGTCAAGGTAAAGGAGGAGGTAATATGGATATAACAAGTTAAACATCAGAGAATAAAAGAATATGAGAGTTGAGTTCAATTAACAAGCATGAAAATTCATCCCAACTCCACCTAATACAAATTCCCTGTACATATTCTTTTCCTTTCCTTTATTACCTTGTTGACCCTCTTCTTTTTACAAATTTTTTTGATTGATTTTTTTTTATTTTTTTTTGATTTTTTGATTTTTTTTTTTTACAAAAAGAACATCATATATACATTTTTTTTGTAACTATTCTGTACACACACCCCCACACTTGTTCAAGAACTCATCGAATGACAAAACTAATGTTCTCTTATTCCCTAAGGTCAAGTAAGAACATGGTTTTTCATTTAAGGCACATAATGAGTTCAAACAAAAAATAGTCAAATAAGCTCAAAGGGGTTAAGCAAGGGAAATAGGTCATTTCTAATGCTTTATGTTGGCGGAATCGAGAGAATTTCCAAGAAGTCATAAGAGTGCTTGATATCATATTGAGACAATATGCTGCTAAACAAGGCTGACCATTTGATTAAAGTAGCTATTTCAAGAAAAATGCCCCAATCATATTTATGTATGCATATGAAAATGTAGTCTCAAAAAGAATCAAAGCAAGTTCTAGAGTAACAATTTCATGAGTGAAATTCACACAAGAAAGAAGAGAATGGTACAAATGTTCAATCCATTCATCAATAGGCTCAAAATCTCACAAGGCATAATTCTATCATTCTCAGTCCACTAATTCAACATCCATAACCAAGCATTTGAATTTTAAGAAAGAAGACAATTTACTCAATCATACAAATTTTCCTGAATTTGAATTGCTACTTCCACACAAACTAGTTACTACCCCAATTACTCCTTACTCTGCCACCAATTTTTGATGCGTCTCAAGAGTAAATAATTTACTCTTTACTCTGCCATCCCTAATTACTTTTGTTGTTAATAAATTGATGACAAACACAACAAACATATTAACAAACACACTCCTATATTTTTTTTTAGTTTTTTTTTTCTAATATAAACACAACAAACATATTAACAAACACACTTCCTAATTTTTTTTTTTGGTTTTTTTTCACAACCATCCTTCCCCCCAACCAGATCACAACATTGTCCTCAATGTCAAAACATAGATAGGAAAAAGGATAGAATATATTACCTGTTGCTGCAATTACTGAAAAGAAAAATCTCACACAAATTTAAACAGAAACAAAGTACAATAAATAAAACCAAAGCTTGTAATTATTTAAATAGTTGGAGTGTCTTGGCTGGCTTTCTTTTCATTTTGCTTCCCTCACCACTTCCTTCATCGCTTCCTTTGGACCAATCTATCTGAGCTGTTACTGGATCAAGTTCATAAACAAAAATTTCTAATTTATCAATCAACTCATCAACAGTAGAAGCAGAGATAAGGAATCGTCTTGCAGAAGGTGTGACAAATTTCTGTTCCACAGCATGGTCAACAAAAGATAACAAATTATCAAAGAAATTATTAATATTCAACAAACCTATGGGTTTATGGTGAATGTTCAGTTGGGCCCAAGAGACAATTTGAAAGACTTCTTCCAAAGTACCAAAACCACCAGGTAAGACAATGAATGCATCAGAGTTTTCAAGCATTGCCTTCATTCGTCCATGCATAGATGATACTTGAATTTCTAGTCCGATTGTCTTTCCAACGATGTTCCTTCGAGTTAAAGGTTCAGGAATGACACCTAAAACTTGACCACCTCTTATAAATGCAGAAAGTGATACAGCTCCCATTAACCCAAGGCAACCTCCCCCATATACTACACGAATGTTCCTCGCAGCAAGTGTTCTACCAACAAAGCTTCTTTAACGTGCGTTTACAAACTCTAAACTCTTACCATAACTTGTCCCATAAAATACACAGATACTGGAAAATCTGCGAACAGAAGAAGAAGCTCCCTCCATTTCTACACTCACACTCTCTTTGAATGATTATGAGTTACAGGAAAGTGAAGAAAATGGAGTGTTTAAATAGGGAAGAGAATAGAAAAAGTAATAATAGTTCCTATACAGGTAGGTTGACTGGTATCAGAAAAGTTTGAAATTTAAAAATTTTTTTTTTTGTTTTTTGTTTTGTTTTTTTTTTTTGACTTCAAGAAAACCATCAGGGTAAAGAAGTCTAGAAACCCCCGAAGGATCCCATCCAAAGGATCGTCTGTCCAAAACCAAAATTCAACAAAATCATACAAAGATAAAATAATAATTGTTAGGAATTGCGGATCAAAATACCTCGCAGCGGAATAATAGGATTCCCACACAGGATCCATGCGAAAAGTCCATAATCCGAGTTTTTAAAATTTACCTCTTGAAGCGTGATAAACACAAGCGAGGTGAATCACCAACACCGTAATAGCAACGATGTTTCTGCGGTATCCACACGAACAGACTTGCAAAAGGAGTCACGCCTCTGTTTCGCGGTGCTAGCTGCGAATAGAAGAGAAGAACCCTTCACTGTCTCTCACTCACTTTCTTAGGTGCGGCTAGGGTTGTGATGTAACCTCTAACGCAGCCCCCCTTAACAAGATACTATTTATAATAATGGCTGCCTTAAGTGAGTGTGAGCAGTGCAAAATAAAGTGTGCAACCCTAAAACCCATCCGTCATGAGTTAGGCCCACAATTGAATCCGGTCCAACTTGGATCCTTATTGCTCAATTTAGTCTGTTCTAAGTATGCGACCTGCAGGTTCTCATGACGTTGGTAGTAATATTAAAATCTCATTTTAATATTACAAACGATGTGATATCTAGCAACACATTCTTGCTACCCAAGTATGAGAATGTCAGTGATTTGACATAACCTATCCATGATCAATGTTTCCGTGTCGTTTAGTCCCTTTGTCAAGATATCTAGATTGAACACAAGGCATGGAATGCGTCACCCTTGTATAGTCCAATCATTCGTTTCTGATACTCAAGTAGACTTTGTAACAACAAATGAGATCAATATCTCATATTGACTCATTTGAGCATGGCCATGCATTTCACAGTCTCACTCACCATTAGGGGCCCGAAGATATCGCTCTCTGTTATGTAGGAGTGACAAATTCCATCTAGGTCACTCACATCCCTCTGCATGATTTGCGGTATGTCCAATAACCAACTTTATAATCACCTTGTTACGATGATGTTTGATGGCATTAAAACACACAACTCCTCATGTAGGAATCGTAGTGATTTCGGGTCAAAGGACCACAAACACCATTTTCACTATGAGAATCGCTTATGACACTCACGTAACGATCCATGTAGCGTTCTCATGGTGGGTCGATCGACATCATTACTCTAATATGTACCAATGTGAAGACTTGATATCTCATATCCATGACCCGTGAGATGCGGTCATCGGTCTCACACATACTAGTCTCAATGTATTATTGTTGTCCTAATTAACAATAATACTTGACTAGGGACATTTAAGAATAGTGTTGTAACCAAAAGGATCTCACGATCAAGTCATCCACTTGATGTCCTATGGCATCAAACTTACTATTCTAAGGACTTTATTATGTTTATCAAAAAAGAACACAATAAATGAAATGCCTCATATATAAAATAGCATAATAGAATATATGTATATACAGAAAATGTATTAGCCTCTAGGGCATACACCAACAATAATAACAAATGATTACATACCTTTATGTACAGGTTTCATGGCAGATCTTTATACTGCGCATCATGAGTGTAGTAATACCAAGACGGCTCAGCCAATTTGGGCATTCTTCTCCCTCCCGCTTGTGGGATATTTTGGATTGAGCTACGACGCCACTAATTAAAGTGCATAAATCGACGGCTACCACCAATGACCACGGCCGGTGAGAGGTCAGCTTTGAAGAGCCCATGGCATTAAATCACGGGATCCAGCTCGGAGGCATTGTCACGCAAGAATGCAAACACGGGACGCTTCTTTACGTCCATCGACAAGCGAGCCTTTGGTTAAAACACAGGAATGCTTGCGCGGCTCTCTGAGCATGGCACACGAATCTTATTCCGACCGGCGTGCGAAGGTCCACCCGAGTCAATGACGGGTCTGCCACTCCACTAGCGGGGGCTCTAATCTAATTAAAAACCAAGTACAATCGAAGTTTCGCCACTTTTTATTTTTTTTTTTTTTTCCTTTTTTTTTTTTTTTTTTTTTTTTTTTTTTTTTTTTTTTATATGTACAAGATAATATATACATGTTGTTGTAATTGTGGCTCACATCTTCCTCTGGTTTCACATCCAGAAACGGCTTAAACGCCTTCTATGAGTCGAGGATAAGCTTCTCATCCAATTTTCTTATAAATTGGTAAACAGGATCTTTTTAAGTCAGATTCCCAAGACTATAACGCTCTTGCTCGTCCTTGAAGAGATTCCACAAACTAAGAAGTTCACGCTGCACAATTCCACAAGAATGTGTCTCAAGAATCAATAAGATATTATCTAATGACTGCTTACTCAGTCCATTCTTAATGAAGAATATTTTATCTTCTCTATTTACAGAAACCATCCCCAAAGAACGACATCACGTGTTGCAATTCCATCGTGCACACTTGTAACAAACTTTCATTCTTTTTGCTCTTCTTCTTTTTGAAAATGAACTTTTACCGAGACCAGGCATGTATGGGACAAATGAATCTGAAGATTCACCAGCTAAACAAATCTTTGCTTCGATTATCCAGCGTATATCTTCTGGGATGCCCTTATACATTAAAAGTCTCAATCTTTCACACCTAGCTTCATAGACTTTTGTTAGAGCATTTAGAGGGAGAGAAGGAAAATGTTTTCTTAGATTTGAGAGAATGACATCCATTTTAAAAGGAGAAAAAATTAGTTATTATAGGAAATTGAAAAATAAACCGACTTGAGAGTCACGGAGTACCGTTATCTGCCATTTAACCAGGAACACAAAGAACTGCAAAAAGAAAGAAACAACATTAAAATAAATTCTACTCATAACAAGGATTAGAAAGAGAAATGGATTCTACCTCAACAACTTGATGTTCCAGAAATGGTTTGAGTGTTTGTCCATTGACCTTAAATACAATACCATTTCTAGGATTCTCAATGTCTATGGCCCCATAAGAATACACATGTTTGACAATATAAGGGCCAATCCACCTAGATCTCAATTTTCTAGGGAATAGGTGAAGACGAGAATTATAAAGCAGAACTTTTTGACCAATTTCAAAAGTTTTTCTCAAAATTGATTTGTCATGAAAAGCTTTTGTTCTAGCTTTATAAATCTTTGAGTTTTCATATGCATCATTTCTTAATTCCTCAAGTTCATTCAATTGCAATTTGCGTAACTTGGAAGCATCATCAAGAATTAAGTTGAAAGCTTTAATGGCCCAAAATACTTTATGCTCTAATTCTACAGGCAAATGACAAGGTTTTCCATAAACTAACCGATAGGGAGACATGCCCAAAGATGTTTTAAAAGCGATGCGGTAAGCCCAAAGTGCATCGTTTAGTCTTAAAGACCAATCTTTACGATTTGGGTTAACCGTTTTTTCCAAAATTTGTTTAATCTCCCTATTTGCTAATTCAACTTGTCCACTTTTCTGAGGATGATAAGGGGTTGCAATTTTGTGGGTAATGCAATATTTCTTCATTAAGGATTCAAATGGTTTATTGCAAAAATGTGTTCCCCCATCACTGATGATAGCTCGAGGAATTCCAAATCGACTCAAAACATTTTCTTTTAAAAATTTTAGAACAGTTTTATGATCATTGTGCCGACATGGAATCGCCTCAATCCATTTTGAAACATAATCAACTACAACCAAAATGTACACAAATCCAAATGATGATGGAAATGGACCCATGAAATCAATTCCCCAACAATCAAAAATTTCAATGACAAGGATAGGGTTCAAAGGCATCATATTTCTTTTAGAAATGGACCCCAATTTTTGACAACTTTCACAACTTTTGCAAAAAGTATAACTGTCCTTGAATAAAGTGGGCCAATAAAATCTACACTTTGCAAGATTTTCGTAGTTTTTTTTTGAAGAAAAATGACCTCGACATGCTTCGAATGACAAAATTTAATGACACTACTTACCTCATTGTCGGGTACACATCTCCGAAAGATTTGATCAGGACAATATTTGAACAAATATGGGTCATCCCAAAAGAAATTTTTCACCTCAATCAAAAACTTTTTTCTGTCTTGGTGTCCACTCTTGGCGGCATCTTACCTGTTACAAGAAAATTGACAATGTTAGCAAACCAAAACATGGAATTGACAGAAAATAAAAATTCATCGGGAAAAGAATCATTGATAGGTGTGCTATCAAAAGATGAACCTGTTGTCAGCCTTGACAAATGATCTGCAACAACATTTTCAGCTCCTTTCTTATTTTTTATTGTGATGTTGAATTCGTGAAGCAACAAGATCCACCGTATCAACCTAGGTTTGGCATCCTGTTTAGACATTAAATATCTAATAGCAAGACATGATCAAGTGAAAACAACAGTGGATGAACTAATTAAATAAGCTCAAAATTTGTCCAATGCAAAAATTACAGCAAGTAGTTCTTTTTCAGTAGTGGTGTAATTCATTTGTGCACTATTCAAAGTTTGACTTGCGTAATAAATTACATGAGGCTTACCTTCCTTTCTTTGGCCTAAAACAGTGCCAACAGCAAAATCACTAGCATCACACATCAACTCAAAAGGCAAAGACCAGTCAGGAGATTGCATGATAGGAGCAGAAGTCAAAAGACTGATTAAATTTTCAAAACATTTCTGACAATCTTGAGTCCAATCAAATGGTGTATCTTTTATTAGAAGATTACATAAAGGTCTAGATATGGCACTAAAGTCCTTTACAAATCTTCTGTAAAATCCTGCATGTCCTAAAAAAGAACGAACTTCTCTGACTATTTTTAGGAAAGGCAAATGAGCAATTAATTCAACTTTGGCCTTATCAACTTCAATTCCTTTAGAAGATATCACATGACCTAATATTATTCCTGAGGTAACCATGTAATGACATTTTTCCCAATTTAACACAAATCTTTTTTCTTCACATCTTTTAAGAACTTTTTCCAAATTATCAAGATAATTTTCAAAAGAATTTCCAAAAACTGTCAGATCATCCATGAAAACCTCTAAATAATGCTCAATCATGTCACTGAAAATACTTAGCATGCATCTTTGAAAAGTTATCGGAGCATTACAAAGACCAAAAGGCATTCTTTTATATGCAAAAGTGCCAAAGGGACAAGTAAAAGTGGTCTTTTCTTGATCCTCCAATGCAATTGGTATTTGAGTATACCCTGAATAACCATCAAGAAAACAATAGTAGGGATGTCCTGCTACTCTTTCTAGAATCTGATCAAGAAATGGCAAAGGGAAATGGTCTTTCCTAGTGGCTGCATTCAATTTTCTGAAATCAATACACATATGCCAACTAGATGAGACTCTGGTAGGTATTAATTCTCATTTTTCATTTTCAACCACTGTTATTCCAGATTTCATAGGCACAACTTGTGTAGGGCTTACCCACTGGCTATCAGAGATAGGATAGATAATTCCAACATCAAGTAATTTAAGAACTTTAACTCTAACTACCTCTTTCATGTGTGGATTTAATCTTCTTTGAGGTTGTTGAGATGTTTTAGCATTATCCTCTAAATGTATTCTATGTGTACAGATTAATGGATTAATACCTTTTATATCCTTTAATGTCCATCCAATTACACTTTTATGCCTTTTAAGTACTTCTATCAACTTACCTTCTTATTCTTTGGTCAGGGATGAGGAAATTACCACTGGAGAGCTTTGTTCTTCTCCCAAAAATGTGTACTTCAACCCATCAGGTAATGGCTTCAGCTCCAGTGTGGGTACTTCTTCATGGGCATCATCATTCATGGATTTTAGCTCTTCGAATCTTGGCTTCCTTTCTTTGTATTCCATTTCCTGTGTACAGTCAAGTAAAGAGCATATTTCAGAAACATCATCATCTAATTGTGTAGCTGAATCAAATGAATTAATTAAACAGATTTCTAATGGGTCAGAAGAACTCCTGATTTGAAGATGATCATCTATAATGGCCTCAATCCCTTCAATCTCTTCCTTTTCATCATAAACTTCATGTGGTTGCTTGCACATGTTGAAAACATTAAGCTCCAAAGTGTCATATTTCCAAAAGTTAGCTTCACCACTCCATTTTTGCAATTTATCAAAGCATTAGATGTTGCTAAAAATGGGCGACCCAAAATAATAGAACTGACTTAAAACTATCAACCATAGGTTCGGTTTCAAGACAATAAAATCCACAGGATATATGAATTTATCAACTTGTACCAACACATCTTCTACTATTCCTTTTGGAATTTTAATTGATCTATCGCAAGTAGAAGAGTTACGAAGTTGGTTTTAACTCACCAAGGTTGAGTTCTTTGATAAACTGAATATGAAAGCAAATTAACACTAGCACCAAGATCAAGTAAAGCTCGTTCAATTTTATGTTCACCAATAATGCATGAAACTGTAGGACAACCAGGGTCTTTATATTTCAACTCATTATTGTTTTGAATAATGGAGCTTACCTGTTCTGTCAAAAATGCATTCTTTTTCACATTATGTTTCCTTTTAACGATTACACAAGTCTTTCAAAATTTGGCATAACAAGGAATCTGCTTGATAGCATCTAACAGAGGAATATTGACCTTCACTTGTTTAAAGATTTCAAAAATGTCACTGTTATGATTCACTTTACTTGAATTGTTTAATGCTTGAGGAAATGGGGGTGAAGACGAAGGTTTGATCTCTTTCTGACTATGTGGCTTATCAACTTCTTCCTCATCTTTGGGAATTGACTCATCATCTTTCTCAAAAAGTTCAGGAATTTGTTTTTCAACAACCTTTCCACTCCTAAGAGTTATCACTGAGTTGACTTGATCTATTTTTTGACTTTCTAAACTACCCTCATTTAGGCTAAACTGACCCTTGGGATTTGGTTGACGTTGAGAGGGAAATTTTCCTTTCTCATGAATGGCAAGTGCAGAAGAAAGTTTAGTAAGAGTATCTTTTATGTCAATCATGGCTTAAGTGTTGTGGTTATTGATGGCTTCTTGTTTTTCCATGAATGCATGCAATGTTCCTTCAAGGTTTTTCCTATATGGTGAGACATAGGGTGCATATCCTTGAGGATTTTGAGAATCTTGCTGTGCCTGAGGAGGTGGTGGTTGCATGAATTGTGGCTGGTTGCTATTCCTCCAACTGAAGTTCGGGTGATTTCTATAACACCCCAAAATTTTTTATCTCTTAAACAGTAATTTTGACAGTTAATAAAATTTTACTGTTTAGTAATTTTTGGATACTGTAAAATTATTTTGATTATTCCGTCAGCGTATTTGATCGTTTTGAGTGATTTACTCGTGTCGGAAAATAATAATTTTTGGTAGGGAAAATCTTTCGTATTTATTTCTCTTGACTGTTAATTATTTTTAACAATCTGACTTGATTTTCATACGTTTTCTAATATTTGTGATTTTTGTGGATGATTATGAAATTTTTTTTACTATATGTGGGCCCAGGTGGTCCTAGGTGGGCCCAGGTGACCTTACGTGGGCCTAGGTGGGTCCCACAAAGTGAAAATTTTCTACGCATAGAAAAATTTGTACTTGTTTAGACGGAGACAGGGGATCTTACTAAACTTGAATCAGGAAACAATTTTTAGAAATTTTTTGTATTGTGTTTGTCTTGTATTTAATTATCTAGGCGATAAAAATACAGTAAATATATTCTTTCGTGAGATTTTTAGTAGATAAAAATAGAAATTATATTGCTTAAGTCAACATTGGTGGTTTGGATATCCACCATTGATTTATTTAACGGTGAAGACTTGATCTTGATTTAATTAACGGTTAAGAAATAAATTTAATAAAGAAGCATTGGATAATCACCATTGATTTAATCAATGGTGTGAGAATAAACTTAGTTAGGCAAGCTTCAATATCAACCGTAGATTTAATCAACGGTGTAAATTTGGTTATATAAAGTGACCATTTACAATCATTGGATTTGGAATTGATCAAGGGTGGAGATTTAGTCTTAAAAAGTGACAAAGACCATTTATGACCATTGGATGAAAAATTAATCAAAGGTGGAGATTTGGTCTTCTAAAAAGGCTATGACTAATTATAACCCTTGGATTTAAAGTTTGAAGGAGCAATCTTGACCCTTTATTTTGGAGACACATCTAATGGCTAGAATTTAAAGGAAAAAGATCTAATGGCCTAGATTAAGTCTCCTAAAAATCAAAAGTCTACCTAAATCCTAACCATTGAATTAATCAATGGCTAGAAATGCTTCAAATAATGGCATAAAAAGATGACAACTTTGCATGCATTATGAACAGGGGGGACGGTTGGAGACAAATTGGAGTAGCCTTTTTAGGCCAAAGAAAAAGATGACAAAGTGGAAGACCATGTGTTTCAAGTGTGAACCCAAAATGGGATATTATTTCAAGTAAAACTCTTCAAACTCTCCAACACTCACACGGCAGCCCACTCACTTTGTGCATGCATTTTCACTTTTTCCTCTCACCCAAAAAGCCTCCATCTTATTCTCTCAAAATTCCAAGAACCAAGCAACCATTCCTTCCTTCCTTTTTCTCTCCATAGGTTCGGCCTCCTCACCCAAAAAAACCTTCCATCACTTTTAATTTCATCCAACCAGAGATCTTGAATCTACATGATATTCTAAGCAACTTTCATGTTGGAGACTTTCTCTAAATCATTCATCTTCATGGACTTTCTTCAAGATCAAAGTTATTGGGTTTTTGAGGTGAAGTGTAAGGAAACTTCATTTCTTTTCTCTTTTTCATGTTCTAAACTATGTTTGATCCATGGTTCCTCTTAATTAAGCTTAGTATACTAATTTCTATGTATTTTGTTTTGTATTTGAGAAGCCTTTGGTGGTGAAGGACTTAGAAAAAGAAGCAAATCAAGAAGTTTTTGAGGATCTTCAAGAGATAAGAGGGAGATCCATCTCACCAACCAAGTATGGTGGTGAGAGATGGTCTTATATTTGATGGATGGTGAATCCATGTGAGGATTCCAATCCATGGTCATGTAATAATTAATTTTATGTTTATGAGCTTTAATTTATTTTCTTATGCTTTGATTATTTTTGTCTATGCTTAATATGCTTTGCATGATTTTATGACTTTGATAGTATACTTATAATATGCATGATGAGTATATGGCATGTTTGTGATATTTATGATGAAATATATATATGTATGCCATGATGTGTGGATGGAAAGAAAACTAATCTTGGTCCCAATGGCCAAGGAAGAGTTACGGTTTTGATGCCCTTGATTTGGGTCAATGAGGAAATTTTTCAAGAACAAAGAAATTAAATTTTGATCCCTAGAATAATGAGAATTTCGATCAAGACACCTCAAAATAGGTGTTCACAAATTTATATTTTCATGAATGATGAAAATGAATGTTTAGAAAAACAAGGAAAATAAACAAAGAATACAAGAACATGGTTTTTGAGGAATTTTTATTGATTTATTTTGTGTAAAAAGTTTCTAAGTGTTTTACAAAACATGAGATTTAAATGAAAATAGCAATGATGATTTTAAGAATTAGCAAAGAAAGTGAAAAAGGATTTGCAAAGAAAGTGAAAAAGGATTTGCAAAGAAAATAAAAATGAATTTGAACAAATGGGTTTGGTTTTATAACCATAAGTCCTTCGGTTTTGAAAATAAAATTTTAATAGTTTTATTTGTGTAAAACCATATCAATTTAGAAGGAAAAATGTTTTGATAATTTTCAATAGTCATGTCCACATTTTCGAAGGTTTGTAATGCATTGATTTTAATGAAACAAAGTGATTTTCCAAGTGAAAATATAATTAATTTAATACAAAAATTTGAAAAGAGAATCGTATTTTTAGCACTTGAGAAATGATTTAGGAAAAATGGAGAATATAATGGTATTATGAAAATCTACTAACGTATAACATATTTTTGAGTTTTGAAGTACGTTAGAAAATGTTAAGTTTTGAAACATTGATGGAAAGGTAATTTTGTGGATTATATTTGAAAAAGAATTTCTTGAGTAAAGAAATGTGGAAAAAGATTTTCTTGAGTAAGAAAATGTGAAAAATGAAATACAAAGTCATAATATTTTGAGAAAAGATGAAATGGAATTTTTGAAGGTTGAGAAATATTTTTCGTAATAGAATTGTGGTGAAAAATGATTTACGTATCTTAAAAATGTAATTTTTAAAATACATGGTTTGAAATACAGTAAAATATTTCTAAGTGTTTGGAAATATAGTAAAATATTTTTACGCGATTTGAAAAATGTTAAAATATTTCTACGCGATTTGGGAAGCGTTTAAATATTTTACACTATTGAAAATATTATTGAAAAATCACTACGTGATTAAATAATGATAGAATATTTTTTACGTAATTGTGAAAATGACAAAATCTTATGTGATTTGGAAAGTGTTTTAAATATTTTGAGAATGATGGAAAATGATTTACGCAACTTAAAAAAAGAATGATTTTTAAGTTATGCGAGTTTGAAAATGGTGGAAAATCGTTACGCAATTTAAGAAATGTATATTTTTATGTGATTGAGAAAAACGTTAAAAAAATTAAATACGTGATTTAAAAGTGCAACGAAGTGTTGCGATATATTTTAAAAACGTAATGAAATATTTTTGAATTGTAAAAATGTAACAAAATTGTTACGCGATTGTAAAATACGGCAGAAGTGTTTTATGACTATAAAAACATGATAACATGATGATGATCTTGCCAAAATAGTGTATGAACACTATGTGAGAAAATGTCGAGTTGCCTATGATTGACTTTTGATGTATTTTATATGCATTGGAAAGAGATGCCTGTATTTGGTATTTGGGGCACTTTACGTATTGGAAAAAAAAAAATATGCGTTGAAGCATATGATATAAATTGAACAAATGAAATTGAAAAGTATGGCCCTTGTGGTTGGACTTGCACTAAGATATTAGTGCATTGTATAAAATATATTTTGAAAAATTATGAGTTAAACCTGTGATTGATATTCTATCTATGATTTGGATTTTGGTGCATTATACATGCATTGGAATGGTCCGAGGAACAGGATAAGGCTAATTGCCTAGGAGGAACGTACACCTCTTGAGTGGGTGCGATATGCGTAGTGTAGGTCACTCGTTGACCTTGGGGGCATCGGGGTGCGGGTTGCCTACAGTGGGCAGTGAGTCGCTCTACTGTAACCGTGGGTTAGACCGACGCGACACACCAATGATCCTGACCGAGACACTATTCTTAATCAAGATCTGATAAAGAATGTCGTGTATATGCTAGATGTGCAAAAATCAAAATGAGGATTTTAGCACGTGGTCTGAGGCATGTGGTACCGACAGATCTTTTCGATCATTTCTCCGACCTGAGTTTTAGCTCCATGGAGTAGAAATCGAGTCTTGTGCATATGCATAATCTGAACATTTATATCTGTATGATATATTAATTGAGGGATGTTGGCTATGATAATTATTTTGAGTACTTGGATGATAATTGAACTGATAAATGATTAGATGATGGTAGTTGATTAATGCTGATAGCATGATTATGGTATGATCTATCTGTATGATATTGCTGTTTGTGTTATCTCTGTGCTGCCATGTTGGTATTGGTGTAGGTGATCTCACCTCTTTGTTATATTATTTTGCTTTGTCTGTATTGTTAAAATTATACAGTAGAAGGAATGAGTTATCTTAGACATAACGAGTGGTAGATACTCAGAGATTGATGGAAACATTGAAAAGTGATTGTCTCAAGTTCGAAGATGTGTCGGGTAGACAGGGAGTAAAGTTCTGATGCATCAAGTTGATACAAGAGAAGGAACGAGTATGTTAAGATTTAATGTTAGTGTTGTCCGTGTACTATTAAGTAGGACCCGTCATGGAGTTTGCTACTTGTTTAAAAAAAAAAGTCTATTAATTTTATATTTCTTTTAAATTGTGATATTAATTGGTGTCAATATTGCATAATGAATAATTAAAATATGATTTTCAATATTACCTAATATCTTCAGTAAATTTACGTTTTAGTAAAGAAGAAATTTTGAAACTCATCTTTTATAACTCAAACTTTGTGCGAACTTATTTTCAGATTATGAGTCGGGAGTCGAAAATGTGATGCCCTAAGGAGGGTGTTACAATTTCTCCATCCCAGATTGTATGTATCTGAAAAAGAAGAAGTGAATGGCTTTTTAAAATTATTCATTGCATTTACTTGCTCATGCACAACTTATTTAAAAACAGGAATTTTTGGACATTCATTTGTTGAGTGTCCTAATTCATCACAAATGCCACAAATTTCTTCATTTTGCACAGATTTGATTTCTTTTACTTTTCCTGATTCCATAGCTTCAATCTTTCTAGCCAAACTAGCAAACCTTGCATTTAGATCTTCTTCTTAACTAAGATGATATTTTCCTTTACTAGCATTTGCAAGGTTAAATCTAATTAAATTTTCAGAAGGATTAGTATCATGCCAAGATTGAGAATTTTCAGCCAAATGATCTAAATAGTCTAAAGCTTCTTCAGGTTCTTTATCAAGAAATTCACCATTGCACATTGTTTCCACAAATTGTTTGGTTTCGGGTGTTAACCCTTCATAAAAGAAGCTTATAGTACGCCATTTTTCAAAACCATGATGTGGGCAAGAATTCAACAAATCTTTAAAACGTTCCCAACTTTGAAAATATGCTTCATTTGAATTTTGAGAAAAATTTTGGATTTGTCTTTTCAAAGCATTGGTTTTATGTGTTGGAAAAAATTTCTTCAAAAACTCACATTGCATTTCTTGCCATGTGCCAATTGATCTTGGTTTCAAAGTATTAAGCCAAGTTTTTGCTTTATCTTTCAAAGAAAAAGGAAACAATTTAAGCTTAACAACCTCTTCAGTGCAAGTTTGATCATGAAAAGCAGTACATACTTCCTCAAATTCTTTTAGATGTAAATATGGGCTTTCAGATTCTAAACCATGGAAATTAGGAAGTAAAGAAATCATACCTGGCTTGAATCTAAAATTGTTGGCATTGAGTGGAAAGATAAAACATGATGGACTAGAATTTCGAGATGGTTGCAAATACTCACACATAGTTCGTAACGGTTGATTTTCATGTTCATCATGCATACTTTCATTTTCAGCCATTGTGCTTAATGTGTGTGATTGTGATTCAAACAAATCAATATGTAAAGTACCTGGATTAACTTTAACCAAACAACCAGAATTTAAATTACGATACCAATTAAGCATAAACAAGTAACTTACAAGATATAAATAAAATGTACAAGCTAGCAGTATAAATTGTCCATTAAATATTAACAAAGGTGTGGTATAAACCAACCACCAAATAAGTTAACAAGCATAAAAATTAAAAAGTTAGTATACAGATAAATTAAAATGTTAGAAGTAGAAAAAGTAAAAAGTTAGATAGGCGATAAAGTAAAAAGTTAGATAGTTAGTAAGAGAGTTAGTAAGTTAGTAAACAAAAAAAAAAATGAGAAAATAAATAACAAAAAAATAATAAAAATAAATATAGAAAATAAAGTACAGAAAAAAAAAATAAAAGGGAGAGTTACCCCCACTAAGTTAATATGTACAAGAAAATAAAATGGAGAATTACCCCACTGCATGTATGAAATTAAAAAACGAAAAATAAAGTATAGAAAGTAAATTTAAAATATGAAAACTAGAGAATCGGCAAGTGATTTTTTGCTCCAAATAGAGGAGAGAAAGAAAGATTATTTCATTAATAATTTAAAATTATAGAGAAATTAGGGAGAGTTTCCCCACAAGTTAGTATGCACGAAATTAAAAAGGGAGAGGTTCCCCCACTAGTTAGTATGTTAGTATATATACAAAATTTTTACACCAAAAATTTAGTCTTCAAATCAAGTCTCTGGCAACGGCGCCAAAAACTTGATGCACAATTTTTAGTTTCAAACAAGTCTACAAACTTGATGCGGGATTAATTGTTGCTTTGCGAACCCAAGTGCATGTTGTCTCAAGTAATAAATTTCTCGGGAGTCCGAGATCTATCCACAGGGAATTGTTGAAGATTAATTAAGGTGAAGTAAATATTTTGTTACTATGGTAAAAATTATTTACTTGGGTTAAAAGATCCACTCTTGGTAAATAAAGTAAATGTAATATTAATTCCTTTTATCACTCAATTAGAATCCTCGCAACATGGAGGTTCCAATCGGAAAATACAACATTAAAAGTCCATTTAAAATAATATACGTAATTATATTATGTTTCCTAAAAATATTACCACCACTTATAAATGGGTTAAAGCATTCATTGTGCCAATATTTTGTCTACAACAAATCAAGAACTCCTCTTTACAAAGATGGTTTCTAAATTATAAGAAACAAATTATAATACGTATAATGGTTACTAGAAAATATAAATCATTTAAGCACAAGAGAAGAATAAATCTAACCTTACTTTATTACCAAGAGCTTCACCTTTCACCCAAGTAAAATGAAACTTAGTTACTTATAGATAAGAAGAAAGAAAGAGAGAAGAAGAAGAAGAAGAAGAAGAAGAAGAACATGACTTTAATTTAGAACAAAGGAAAATTACTACAAGAAAACCTAGTAACAAAATGGCATTATTTTAGTAACTAACACCTAACACCCTTAATGATCTGCCAAGGCCCCCTTTTATAGAGGATTAGAGATACAAAATGACAAGGGGGCTGAGTCATTAGTGGTTGGATGAGTGGAAAATGAGTGAAAAATGCCAAATGACTTTAGGTGAGTGAGAAATTATGGAGATTCCTTGTCTCCGAAATCATGCAGCTCTGAAGTCATTGCATTCGTCATTCTTGAACCAAGTGGTCTTCATGAAAGTTGTAAGCCTGGATCTTAGCTTTCAAATGGCTTTGGTTTGAATCCAATATCATTTCTATAACTCCAGATACGTTCAAATTACTAAACACTGCCCAAGCCCAATCACAGCTCCTCTATTCTGACTTCCAAGCCCAATATCACCTTCAAGGAGTCCGATTCTGAAAAAGTGTTCAACATGAAAGTTGTAGATATTGGTCTTAACTATTCAGCATCCAAATTTCAGCCCATTTTACAACTTCTATCCCGAAATATGTGATGAACAGTACACATAGGTTAAGCTATCAGGAAAAGTACTCTGGTTCTTGCTTCAATCCCAATTTGAGTTATCTACTCGTGTGATTGGGCCTTTGAGATATTTTTGAAAGTTGTAGAACCCTCTCTTATCTTTCAAATGACACTAGAATCACCCCCAAAAACTACCTACAGCCCAAAATATGGCCCAAATACAGAAACAGTGTAAGATATGAATCATGTTGAAAAATTCAATTAAGTTCAATTTGAATCCAAACTTACAAAACATAATAAAACTCAATCAATTAAGTACATAGAGAATGTAAATGACTAAGAATGAAAGTTTATTAATATATCAAATATGTATCATCACCAAACATCAATTAATTAAATACATAAAAAGAATAAATGACTAAAATAAAAATTTATTAATGTATAAAATATATAATTATCAATTACCAATCATTGGTCTCCTTAGGGGGACATTCTTTTTGTAGAGTGAGTGAAATCGTTGCCTTAAAGGACATTAGACTTGGTCTTGTTAGGCCCAAACCACCAAGTTAGCCTTCTTCCATTTTTCTTCTTTACAAACACGGTGGACGGCATCTCCTTTTTTTGCAGAATCTGCACATAGTGACGCCGCCACACAGCTACGCATCCCTCTTCCCTCTTGCTGCTTCTTCAGTTTTCTGCACCACGTAGCCACAGCCCTGCAGGTAAGCCTTTTTCCTCTACTCTTTTCATGTAAATTTGGAACGCTTCGCAAACGGTGATTGGGTAACTCTCGAGTTGGTTTTGTTGTTCCTCTTCCTTATTGACAGCCATCTCTATATTGGGTACCTTGCTTAATTTTCTTTGTGACCTAGAAGAGTTTTTTCTATTAGAAGGAAGCCCTAAAATGCAGTCCAATTTATAAAGAGCGCAAGTGTAGGAATCATAGGCAATTTCTTTGATTTTGATACAATTTAAGATGGGTAGGGTTCTGTAATGGAGTTGTTGGTGGACTTGTGATGTTGTTGCAGCTTTTTGACTCTCAAATTGAAGTATATGGATTTTGGAATTGTAGGTATCAATGGGTTCTGTTATTCATTTGCACTTTTAATCTTTGATACCTGAGACAGAAAATTATACACACATATATCAAGTGGAGGGGTATCCTCTCTTCTCTGCAAACATATATCATGAATTTAGAAAATTATACACGCATTTCACATTCTATACAACAGAGACAGAAATCCATGCTAATACTACCGAGCTGAAATGAAAACTCATCCAATTTCTTAGATGGAATTTTCGAATATTAGGCATTTTGTCCCATTATTTATGGAGTGTTTGTGATTGACTCAGAATCTGTTTATTATATATTCATATTTTTCTAAAAGAATTTTCACCTCTACTGGAACTCCATTTTATTATTGATCTCATATGCTGAAGCATTACTGATTGTTATTGGGAGGAAGAGGATAGATGATCAAGGAAAAGGTCGTGGGTCTCAATCCATTTAAAAGAAAATGGCTGTTAATTGAAGTAATTGTTATTTGGCTTGCTCTGATTTCGACAATGAACCTTCATCATATTGGGGCAATCTAATATGAATGGTTTACAACTTGGTTGATATATGATATTTCTTGGAAGCTTGAGTTGGTTAACAGGTAAGTTCCCATTTAAGGTTGATGTGCTATTTTATTTTAATTTCTTTTATTTCTATTTCTTATCTCATGACATTGTGAACCAAGAGCCATAGAAAATGAATTGGATACTTTCCAATTACTTCTTGAAAGAAATCATTGGAAAATAATGGTTAGCAAGGAATATAAATAAAAAGATGATAGTAGTACTTTTTCATACTACCCAAATTCTAAAGCTATATGATAGTCATAATGCTGTATGTTTGCACACATAGTGTGTGGCCCTAATGAATTTTGCTAAAAAACAAAAAACAAAGTGCCATCTACTAAACTCATATATAAGCTCATTATGAATGCAATTTACATGTTTCAATTATCAGTCTTGCTGCAGGAAGAATGAGATAAAAGTTGCAAGTTTCTGATTTATATTGTTCCTTAATTTTCTCCAGAAACTTATATCTAATTGTGTCCCTAATATTATATCACCTAAAAACAAAAGATAATCGTACTTTTATGTTTGTCTGTATAAGAAGTTTCTCAACATGACAATAGGTGGGGGATGATATCCTTAGTGCAGCAACTTTTGGAGCCCATGACAAGAGCAGCAAGCCTGTAATGTAAAATGTGAACATGTTTCTCTTAGTGTTATGCTAATCAAATTTATTTCATCAGGTGGCACATTAATTGCTTTTTGCAGGCAGAAGTGAAGCAATTCAGTGTTAAAATTGTGGATATGATAAAGCATTAGAAACTCAAGGCATCATGGAGAAGACATATTATTTTTATCTGAAGTTTATTTATTTTATTAAATACATGGACAGTTGTTTTTTAGAAATTATCATTATCCAGATATGGAAGCATAATTGTTTATTTTATATATAATGTTTATAGCCCTCAGCATATTTTTTAAATTGAAAATATAGATAAGTAACTTGCATTATGTTGAGTGTCTAGCCAACAATTGTTGTGGGGTGGAACAGCACTATAAACCTTAGACGCCTACTTTAACCTAAGTTTGTATTTCCTAAATCTCAGACAGATTCCAAGTTAAAGTAACTTATCATAGTACCAAGTACCAACATTAAAAAGTAACCAACAATTGTTTATCATTATCCAGATATGGAAGCATAATTGTTTATTTTACATATATCAGCATTTTTTTAAATTGAAAATATAGATATGTAAAAGTAACCAACAATTGTTTATCATTATCCAGATATGGAAGCATAATTGTTTATTTTATATATATCAGCATTTTTTTAAATTGAAAATATAGATATGTAACTTGCATTATGTTGAGTGTCTAGCCAACAATTGTTGTGGTGTGGGTGGAGCAGCACTATAAGCCTTACATGCCTACTTTAACCTAAGTTAGTATTTCCTAAATCTCAAACAGATTCTAAGTTAAAGTAACTTATCATAGTACCAAGTACCAACATTAAAAAGTAACCATATACAGAGTTTCAATTATGAACCAAGGAAAAACAATGATGGGAAATTTTTTCTACTAACTACCAATCAGATTTATCACACTTTCTACTCCATTTTCTTTTCTTTTTTCATCTCACTTGCCTTATTAGGTGAGAAAGATATGACAATTGGTAGACATGCTTGAGTCTGTCATTTTTTCAAGATATGACAATTGGTAGACATGCTTGAGTCTGTCATTTGTTGGCTAAGGATATTTACATGCTCAGAGATTTCTAGTTTCTTGTTGATGGCTGGCAAAGAAGTATAGTTCTGTTTTTTTTTTAAATCAGGATCTGATTTAACTTTTATTATTCTGGTTAGGTTAGTTTTGTAGCAACCTAGTTAATTTTGGTCCATTTGTCTTAAATGCTTTGAAATAGGCCACCCATGTCCCTAAGCTTAGCTTGTTCCTAAGTATATTGTCTATGTCATTAGGGAAGAACTCAGTGGACCCCATAAATCTTCTATAGAGAGATTCAGCTTGTTCAATCTTCAGCTTGGCTATCTCAATGTTGGATGAGATTTGAAAGGAATGATGATTCACCGGGTTTACAAGTATAGACGGTGTCCTAAACTTGGTGTAGCCAAACTTGTCCATGAAGAGACTAACCGAGGCATGGTTGTCTTTCTCTGTGGCCATATATGCATGTGGCCATATATGCATAGTCCACATCATTGGAAGTGAACCATTCTTCTAGCCTTTGCACTAGGTTGGATCCAATCCCTTTTCTCCGATAATGGGGAGCAACTCTAAGACCAAGGACATACCCCACCTTTGCCAAATCCTTTGGAGGATGACTATGAACTGTGACCACTTTTATAGAGCCTTGAATGACACCAACCAGTTCATTGTCTAACTCTGCCACCTAACATCAAATTGGGCAGTTAGTGGTGGACATGATGATCAAAGAAGAAGAAGAAGAAGAAGAGGAAGGCAAAGAAGATTAAATTTGGATTCATGGAAAGAAAATGAAAACAAAAAGCAGGGTCACACTTTGTTGTTTCCTCATATACTTGGTCACGAAGCTGCAAGGTATGTTTCTTTTGTGAAGATTTTCCGCAAATCATAAATTTCTTTGTCTCATGTTTCTTTTCTTCTTGGCTTGAGTACTCATCTGGTTTTCTATGTCCAGAGATAATATTTTTCTAATGTCCTTTTAATATGACATGGTTAAATTCTATTCGTCTAGGATCAATATGTTATCAATGATTTGTTCATGCAGCACTAAAAGCAAGATAGAGAACAAAAAGAAGAATATAGCAAGAACATTTCATTAATAAGCATCATTAGATTTTTGTTACTTGAGCAAGTACTCATTGGATTGTTGTGATGTTATTCAATTAGGATTGTGGAGAGCATAGGCGAGGGTGTGACTCATCTCAAACTAGGAGACCATGTTCTCCCTGTATTTACCGGAGAATGTAGGGAATGCCCACATTGTAAGTCAGAAGAGAGCAACTTATGTGACCTACTCAGGGTCAACACTGATAGGGGTGTTATGCTCAATGATGGTCAATCAAGATTCTCCAAAAATGGACAGCTCATTTACCACTTTTTGGGAACCTCTACATTTAGTGAATACATTATTTCCCATGCTAAATGTGTTGCTAAGATCAACCTTGCTGCCCCACTTGACAAAGTTTGTGTTCTTAGTTGCGGAATATGCACAGGTTTGGAAGATCCCTACCTTGAAGTTAATTATAGATGATGCTAGATGTTAGATATACAAATAAAATTATTCATGTGCCTTCTCCTAATAGTTTAAGCTTTTGGAATAGTTAATTCATGGCACTGGGAAAATTACACAGCAAACAAGCTTGGTTATTTCATTTTGTTGTATAAGTCAATTTTGTTCATGCTTGTAGGATTTGGTGCTACTGTAAATGTGGCGAAACCAAAGCCTGGTTCTTCTGTTGCTATCTTTGGATTTGGAGCAGTTGGCCTTGCTGTATGTTGTCTATTTTGCTTTATTGTTGTGAATTTCAGATACTTAGACATAGCAACTAATCAACGAAATAGTAACTCGAGTTGTTCTTTGTAATTTGCATATTTAGGCTATTGAAGGGGCAAGGCTTTCTGGTGCATCAAGAATCATTGGGGTTGATATAATTTCCAGCCGATTTGAACAAGGTAGATTTCATTATTGCTAAGAATTTTAAGGATTCAATATATGCAGCTAATTATATTGTTATTTACTTACTAATGATAGTTTCTGCTTTTTATTATCTTAGCAGCCAAAAATTTTGGAGTCACTGACTTTGTGAACCCAAAAGATCATGACAAACCCGTACAGCAGGTTAGTTCAAAGAACAAATTTAGTGACGTTTAATTACCATATATCCACAAATAATTACAGTTTCATGATCTTGAGTATTTGTATTCTATTTTCCAATTTTTATTAAATTTTGCATTTTAATGCCATATGAACTAATGCTCTTTGCTGGTATGAGATTGAGATGTGAATTTTATTTGGTGGATAGGTAATTGTTGAAATGACTAAGGGAGGAGTTGATTGTGCTCTTGAATGCACTGGAAGCATCGAAGCCTCGATTGTAGCATTTAAAAGTGTTCATGATGTACTTACTTAAAACCCAGAGCTGCTCTTCTTGTTGCTAGAAGATTACATATTAAGAAATTTATTAATGTTGCACTTTAAATGCTTCTTCTCAGGGTTGGGTTGTTGCTGTACTGAATTTTGCAGTTTTGATTTGCTTAGCATGGGTTTGTGATGTTGCAGGAATTTGCAAAATAATCAACTTATAAGCATATCAGGCAGTACTAATCTTCCTCCACATGTCACACTCTGGAATGCTTCTAAACTTAATTTTCAGTTTATACTGAAATCAGGGTAGTGGAGACTGGAGAGTTTCATCTTTTTTCTCCTTGTTATGCATGTTCAAAATGATAGTATCCTTGTGCTAAAAGTTGGACATGGGGGTATGGGAAGGTTTATAAAGGTATTCTTTCTGATGGCACTATTGTTGCCATAAAACGTGCACAGGAGGGATCACTGCAAGGTGAGAAGGAGCTCCTTATAGAAATACAATTGCTATCAAGGTTACATCATTGCAACCTCATGTCTCTGATTGGATACTGTAGGTACTTTTTTGTTTTAAAGTTCAGAACTCTTAACACACTAGATTTTGTTTTAGTGAATTTTTCAGTTATTTTTTATTCTTGATTTATTTTTGGAAGTTTTAATTTCCACAAGCCCCATTAGCTTGTTGTCTCATGTTGACTCCATGAGGATACAATTTGTACTAAAAATAGGATATTGATTAAAACTGATATTGAAAATATTTCATTAAAAAGAGGATGTAAATGCACAAAATAGCTAGGCCTGAATAACTTTATATACAAAGAAGGAATTCATACTCAGTTGCAAAACATGGCCAGGTCTTCTTGAGTTTCTGATCTTGATGAGTTATTCTTGAAACAAAGGTTATTTGATATTTAATTATGACATAAATTTTCATAAGCTAGGATCTAGGAAAGTTAGGTAAATCCAAATCCATTTTCTTTTTCTTATTGTCCTTCCTTTCAAAACATTTTGGTTCTAATTCTCCCTTAAATCTGTTTTCCTTCTGTGATTACTTGATTTTTTCCATCCTTGTGCTTGCAGATGCTGGTTTATGAATATATGCCAAATGGAACGCTAAGGGATCACCTTTCCGGTACATCTTATGCTCTTATTGTCTAATTTTCTGTATTGTCTATTAACTTCTTGGTGTTGGTTGCATTTTACTGTTGACTTTGTCATGAAACAACAGAAGTTGTTTTGCCTGTACAAGTTTTCGTTGCTGTTTCTGGTTCCAATTTGAAGTACAAAGAGATTAGGACAAATTATTTTATAGAAAAGGCATGCCTTTCTATGTTGTCTTTCTTAACTATGTACTTAATGTTTTATGACAACTAACTCAAATGAAACTCTTAGTTTTTCCATGAGAGTGAAGATTGCTCTAGGGTCAGCTAAAGGTCTTCTGTATCTACACACAGAAGCTGATCCTCCAATATTCCACCGAGATGTCAAGGCCAGCAATATATTATTGGACTCTAGGTTCACAACAAAAGTTGCTGATTTTGGACTCTATTGTTGATCCAGAGGTGTGGTTGGATGCGGCACGTCCCAACAAGAAGGGACAGGTGCATGACATAGGTAACAGCTTACACATTGGTATTAATAACACTATGCATACTCAGAGGTTGCGGGTCCTTCCCGCTCTACACCTTTGACACAAGACATAACTGAAGTTGTAAATGCAGCAATGGCAACAACGATGGCTTCCTTTGTTCAGACTCAACTAGTCCCTATGTTGGTGCTCATCCTATCTACGATCCAATCAGCAAATCTTGCTCCACAAGTACCATCACAAGGTGAAACAACTGGGGAGGGTCGAGAGGATGATGATGACGAAGACGAAGCAAACTTAGACTGATTACCTAATCTTTTTATTCTTGTTTTGTACGACATTTTTATGAACTATTTGTATAATAACTTTGAACTATTTATATAATAACTTTGAATCATTAGTAGATTTATTTTGGATTATTTGTATAACAATTTTATTATTTTTCATAAATTTATTTGTTGGATTTCTGTCTTGATTGAGAGATTTATATAGGTATATTTTAGATATTAAAAATTAATTATATTTTAAATTGAAAAAAAAAATTGATTTGCAAGGGATTAGCGAGGGAATGACGAGGAAATCATAATAAAGATATTAGCGAGGGATTTGCGAAGAAATAGCGAAGGAAATTAGCGACGGAATAACGAGAGATTTGCGAGGGAATAGCGAGAGAATTTAGTGAGAGATTTGTGAGGGAATAGTGAGGGATTTTGGTTGTATTAGATCCAAAATTGAGACGGATTACCAAACTATAGCGACAGAATAGCGAGGCAATAGCGATAGATTTTAGCTGTATTAGATCCAAAATTGGTATGGATTTTCAAACTATAGCGACGGAATTTCCCTCGCTGATTTGCAAGGGAATACAGGTGTCATTTTATAAAAATTTGTGAGGGATTAGCGACGAGCGAGGGAAATTCTTGTATTTAGCAACGAATTAGCGAGGGAATATATTCCATCGCTACTTAGCAATGAAAAAAAATTAACGGATGTGTCCCTCGCTAATCCCTCACAAATTTGTGAATTTCTTGTAGTGATTCTCAAAGTCGGTGACAACCTTGGGCAAGGTCTTTTCTAGCATATCATCAGTCACAGATTCTTATAGATATGAAAGCACAACATTATCCACAACATCAGTAGCATCTATGCGATTACATGAATCAAAGGAATTAGGATTTTTTTTCAGAATTAAAAACATTAAACACTATTTCCTCATCATTCAATTGCAAAGTCAATTTCCCTTCGTGGACATCAATCATTGTCCTTCCAGTGGCGAGGAATGGACGCCCAAGTATGATTGAGATTTGAACATCTACTTCCATCTCAAGCACAACAAAATCGAGCGGTATGTAAAACATTCCCACCTTCAATGGTACATTCTCTAATATGTCAATAGGATGTGTGATTGACCTATCCTCCAATTAAAGAGAGATGGTGGCTGGTTTGAGCATCCCAATATCAAGTTTCTCACAAATAGAAAAAAGGCATCAAACTCACACTTGCCCCAAGATCACACAAAGCCTTGTTAATATGCATGTTCTCAATTGAGCATGGAATTGAAAAGCCACCTGAATCTTTAAGCTTAGGTGGAAGCTTGTTTTGAATGATTGCACTATATTCTTCAGTCAAAGCAATGGTTTCATAGTCCTCAAGCTTCCTCTTATTAGAGAGAATCTCTTTCAAGAACTTAGCATAAGAGGGCATTTGGGAGAGAGCTTCCGTAAAAGGAACATTAATGTAAAGCTTCTTAAGTACCTCCAAAAATCTTTCAAATTGATGATCATGCTTCGCCTTTTGATACCTTTGAGGTAAGGGCAAAGGTGGAATATATACTTTTGGAGTAACATACTTTTTAGTGCTTTCTTCATCTCTTTCTTTATCCTTGCTTTTCTCTTGCTTCTTCTCCTTTTCATGGATTTCCTTTTCTTCAAGCTTTTCTTCCCTTGTGGGGCCTTCAAGTTGCTTACCATTTCTCAATGAAATTGCTTGAACTTGCTCCCTTGGGCTAGTTTCTGGTTGACTTGGTATTCGCCCTTGAATCATGTTGAACAAGCTTTCTTATTGGGCTATTTGAGTTTCAAGCATCTTGGAGTGAGTGGCCATTTGATCTAGGCGAGTATTGATTTGCTTGATAGACTCTCCATGTTGTTGCACTTGTGCTTGAATGACTTGATTTTGTTCCTTTTGAGTAACTATGAAATTTTCCATGAGAGCTTCTAAATTGGATTTCGCTCCTTGAGAAGATTGTTAAGGTTGTTGGAATCCGGGTGGGGTTCTATTGCTGGATGGAGCCCCTTAGTTTTGTTGGTTACCATATGATAAATTCGGGTGGTTTTTCCATCTTGGGTTATATTAGTTGGAGAAGGGATTTCCTTGAGCCTTGAAATTACCGTTTTTGCGCATAATTCACTTGCTCCAAAGACGGGTCTTGAGAATACGTTTCTACTGCATTGCATTCCGAAGCTAAATGCCCTCCTCCATATGTTTCACAAGTTATGTGAGGAGTAGCGACAACATTGACATTCAGTTTTTCAAGTGACTTAGTCAAGGCATCAAACTTGGCATTCAACATATTAATAGTATCAAGCTCTATCATTCTGGCTTGCTTTTTTGAAGATAATCTCTCACTTGGCCACAAATAAATGTTCGAAGTGACCTTAATCAAAGCCCTTACCTCTGTTGGAGTCTTTATCATCAAAGCACCGCCAGCTGCAGCATCAAGAGTTGTCTTTGTAGAAAGAGTTGACCCAGCATAGAAAGTTTACATAACAACAAAATCTTGTAAGCCATGATGTGGACACTGACGAAGATCATTGTATCTCTCCTATGCATCATAAAATGATTCATCTTGCTTTTGGGAGAAGGTAGTGATGTCATGACGAAGCTTAATTGTTTTTCCAACCAAATAGTGTTTGTCCAAGAAAGCTTGCTCCATCAAGTCCCATGTGGTAAGTGAATTAAGGACTTTCGAGTGAATCCACTTCTTTGCCTTCCCCCTAAAAGAACAAGAGAAAAGTCTGACTCATATAGCATCAGTTGAAACCCCATTTATCTTTATCGTGTCACATAGCTCCAAGAATGTGATAAATGTGATAAAATGTGATAAATATCACATAGCTCCAAGAATGTCACATATCTTTATCTTTTCACTCTAAATGTGATAAATCTCATTCAATCTACAAAAATGAAGACAATGATAAGGATTCATCTGAAATTCATTAATAAACATAAACAAATCACCACAATGTATCTAGTCTAAGACTATGAAATATAGGCTTATCAAAGGTGTTAATTCGTTGTGAAGAGAAGGAATTGTTTTAGATTAGGAAAAATGTCACTGTATGGTGTAACACCCCAACTTTTGGGATAATTACTATATTGTCTCAAAATGTACTGTTTTATGAATTCTGTGAGCAGTAAATTAAATTTGACCATTTCGTGAGTGTATTTGACTGTTGTATGTGATTTGCTCCGAGCCAGGGAAATAATAATTTTCTAGCCGAAAAAATCTTATTTTAATTAATTAGAGCTGGGGAATCTTACTAAACCCAATTCTGATTGATATATATATTAATCTCGTAATTTTTAGGATTTAATCGTACGTGCAATAAAATAATTTTATATTATTATAATATTATTTTATATTATAGTACCTCTTGTCTCAAAAAAATAGAAAAATGCTTTTAAAATGACCACGGATCCTTAAAAGTCTGGGGACCCACGTTTAGGAAAAACAGTCAACTATGTTGACTGGACAGATTCTAGCCAATGAGAGCAAGTCAACGAAAGTGGCTTGACTTTTTAAACCAATAAGAATGGGTCAACGAAAGGAGCGTAGACTTTAATTTGGACCGTTGGATGAAGACTTAGTTAGGAAGCCTTTGATTTCAACCGTTGATCAAATCAATGGTGAGATTAGAATTCAAGATTTATGACTAATCAATATCTACCTTAGATGTAATCTAGGGTTAGGAATTAAAGATGAAATCAATGGTTAGAATTAAGTCAAACATAGTGACTTAAATTTGGTTAGTAGCTAATTAAGCCTAATTTGGTTAATCTAATTACCTAATTAGTAAACTAAGTAAACTAATTTAGTTATTAATTTGTTATAATCTAATTATTAATTAGATATCCTAATATTGTTTAAAGATTATAATATATGTTAATATATATTAAGCTAATTAGTTATATGATTAGAATGTTAATTAAGTGTTAATAGGATATTTAACCTAACTAATTACCTATTTAATTAGCATCTAATTAGCTTGTAATTAAAACTAATCCAAACCCCTAAACCCATGGGAACCCCACGGCCATGAAGGCCCAAAGTCACAAGTTCTACATGGTTCTTGAACCACCTAAAGTGACCTAAGCCATGTGCACCATAAAGTAAACACAAATAGATATTTATCAATTCAAATTGAACACTCAACCTCACCCAAAAATAACCACACGGCAGCCCCCTTGTTTTCACTCTTTAATGTTTATTTTTCACACTTATCATATTCAAGCTTTCATTTTCTCTCCAAAAATTCCAAGAACTCAAACAAACTTTCTCTTCCATTTTCTTTTCCATATTCGGCCAAGCACCCAACCCACACCACCAATCTTCTATAATTTTACCTCTTCATATTTCCTAAACCCAAATCATATTCTAAACACTTTTCATTCACAAAGTTTTGCCAAAAACCTACTCTATCTAGTCCAAAATCAAACCTTTTGCTTACTTTCTTAAGGGTAAGTCTTGATTCTATGGTTTAAATTTGGATTTCTAATTTTTCTAACCATGATTGTTCCATGGTTTTTCAATCCTAATACTTGTATGTGTTTTTACTAATTGTTTAAGAATTTTAGGGATTTGTTTGGGAGATTGTACGAAATTTCAAAGAAAGGAGGAAACTAACCGATTAATTGTCTTCAAGAGGTAATAGGGAGATTTAATCTCATCAACCCTAAGTGGTGATGGGAAAATGGACTTGTATGTGTGTGTGGAATCCATAAGGATTCATTTGTGTGGTTGTTTATCGTTTTTAATATTTGTGTGATTGTTTAAATGCTTTCCTATTTGTGATTTATTTTTGCTATGCATGTCTATAGCTTTAAAATAAATTGTATGTATATTGTATGTGTTTATATATGTATGTGTTTATAATTGTATAATTATTAAAATAGGATGTGAATAACATGTAACGGATTTGCATGAGTGTTCCAAAAAACACAGAATGAGGCTCACGACCTTACATCAAACAGAGAATCAAAATGTTCTCAACAATTTTCTAAATCAAATGAGTTAATGAATTTAGGTAAAATAATAAGTTTAAGAATGATTTAGATTAATTATGACCAACATGCCATTTAGTATATAATTGAATGCCATTTTATTTTTGATTTTGGCCAACATGCCATTTTATTTTCTAAGATAGGTTAGGTAATGGATTTACAAAACAAACTGATTCCAATGAATCTTTGAGAAAATAAAAGGAATAAATCTGGTTCTAGAATTTTTAACTTAGCAGAATTTAGTTTAAGAAAGAATTAAATCAAACGCTTGAAAAATACTAACGTAAAGCTCATTTTATGAATTTTGAAGCGCGTTAGCAAGTTTCAAAATGTAATTATTGGGTAAAAATAAAATGAATTATATTTAGTGAAAAACGTCAAAAATACCTTATACTGATTTTATAGGTAAAATGTTGTCGAAATTTACTAAAATCAGGCGAATAAAATAAAATGATTCCATACTATATTTATAACACAAGGAAAATACTTTACGTATTTTAAAAGTATTAGATATAGTATACACATATTTAAAATGATGATTTTAAGCTATTCGGTTAAGGAAATGAATTAAAAATGTTACGCGATTGAGAAAATGATTTAAAAACATTACGCGATATTCAAAAATGTCAAAATGTACTTACGCGATTTAAAAACATTTGTGAAAACGACGAGATTGTGAAAATGCGATAAAATTCCTACGCGATTGAACGATACTGTGAGTTTTGCTGTCGGGCCAAAGTGGTGGATCCGGGCATATTGTGAGATAGTACTGTCAGGTGGGGCAGGCTATGTTTTGGTGTATTGTGACTAAGGGTATTTTTGTAATTATGGTAAAATTTGGATATTAAGGGTATTTTTGTAATTTTAGATCATGCTTAGGGTGTTGTGTCAATTTGGTTGATAATTGGTGATTAATTAATGAGGCGAATTACACCATGTTCTGGTGTGATAGGCATAGTGTGGTTCATTATTGAACTTGGAGGCATTAGTGTGCGGAGAATTCCATATGTGGACAGTGGTAGCACCTCTGGGCCGTGGTAACGGGCAACACACTAATGATATTGACAAATACTATTCTTAATCGGGATCTTGAGGAGACTATTACGTACTATGCCTGTAGTGCACGGTGTATTAATTGTATACTACTACACGATGTTTGGACTGTGAACTATAGACACGATGTTTGACAGTGCAATAGTTTGGTTGGGCAGCCATAAAGTATTCTTAGTTTCTATTCGGATCATTCTCTCAGATATCCGTGTTTAGCTCCATGGAGTAGGAACGAGTCGGTGTGTGTTCATGCATTACCTGCATTTTACTGTTCATGCATTACCTGCATTTTCCTGTTCATGCATTGTCTGCATTTTACTGTTTACCATAATCTGTGATAAAATGTATGATCTATTACTTTAATATATTATGCATGATATATTGTTTTCCTATACTATGTGTGATATAATGATATGCATTGCTCTGTTATATTATGCATGATATATTGTTTTCCTATACTATGTGTGATATAATGATATAATGATATTATGCATGATTATTGTTTTCTATACTATGTGTGATATTATATGCATTGCTCTGTTATATTATGCATGATATGTTGGTATATATTATTGTGATAATTATTTGTATTGTCATTTTCTCTATTGCCATGCGGGTAATGGTGTAGACTATCTCACCTCTCTATATGTTTTCTCGATATTATTATATTATTTCCATAAAGAGTTTAAGGAAGAAGAGGATCAGCCTCTTGAGATACAGTATCCCGATGTGCGACAGCCGAGCGAGCTGTACGAGGAGGACGAGTCAGTAAATCATCCTTATCATCAAGACTGATCTTGAGATCATGACGTTACCAGGATTTTTCGAGTTTGTGAGACTTGAGTTTCACGGAGGTTCTGAGGCCTCGCGTATGCAAGTGGATAGAGGGACAGTTGTGTATGTGGGACGTTTGACTGTGTCCCTATGTAGAGAGTATGATGGAGATGTCATATTCACTACTATGTTGTATTTACATCTAGAGTTGCCACTGACTCTTAGGCGTTACTGGCAAGGAATATTCCATGCGCCTAGGGAGCTCAGTAGCGAGTCAATAGCTCGGACTCGTGTCCGTAGAACTATGGGACCTCCAGGAGCTCTGACTTTCGATGATCTTTCTGAGGATGATCCATCGGAGGGTTAGAGAGCTCTGAGGTGCACTTGGGCAATACTATGTCTTAGTTTTATGTTGTCTTTTTACTGCTTTGTTACATACTTGTAGTTGTAAATTTTGTGTGTACTAAAGAAAAATCATATATATATATATTAGCATGGTTATGTTTGTTTTATTTTGTGCACTGTGTTATTTTATTTATTGTTATTATTATAAAAAGGAAAAAAATTTACTACAAATATTATTTAAGTAACAAATGTTGTACAACTTGGGTAAGTATTTATTTTATTTTATTTTATTGCATTCATAAATGTGACATCCCCATAAGGGTGTTACATATGGTACCTTTAGGTATTGTTTTAGGGCGTATTATTTCTTCTAGTGGGATAAAGGTTGATCAATCTAAGATCGCATTAATCTTTAAATTGCCTACACCTAGGACAATAAAGAATGTGAGATCTTTTCTTGGTCATGCAGGCTTTTATAGGAGGTTCATACAAATGTTTTTCACTATATCTAAGCCACTATATGACCTCTTAGCTAAAGATGCCCCATTTGAATGGATACAAGCTTGTTAAGAACTTTAAAACACTAATTGGCAAGCTTACTTCAGCACCAATAATGTAGTCACCTAATTGGACTTTACCTTTCAAGATCATGTGTGACGCTAGTAACTTTGTTGTAGGTGTTGTTCTTTGACAGTGAAGGGAAGGGAAGCCTTTTGTCATTTACTATGTTAGTAGAACTCTAAATAGTGCTCAGATGAATTATTCTACCACTGAAAAAGAGTTGCTTGCTGTAGTGTTATCTTTGGATAAGTTTCGTGCTTACTTGATTGGTTCTCCTATTATTATTTTCACAGATTATGCATCCCTTAAGTACCTTTTTACAAAGAAAGATGCTAAGACGCAACTAATATGGTGGATTTTACTCTTGCAGGAATTTGACATCACCATTAAAGACAAGAAAGAAGTGGAGAACGTAGTGACTAACCATCTCTCAAGGCTCACATTTGAGGACACTTCTGACCACCTGCCAATCAGAGATGATTTTCTTGATAAGCATTTATTTTCTATTACTTCTTTATCATGGTTTGCTCATATTGTGAATTATTTGGCTACAAGTGAGATACTAGTGGATTGGAGTGCTCCAGATAAGAGAAAGTTCATGTTGAGGTACGTAATTTCTATTGGGATGACCCTTTTCTTTTCAAATATTATTCTAACCAAATTTTAAGGCATTGCATCCTAATGACGAGATTGCTAGCGTCTTGGAATTTTTTCACTCCCAAGCTTGTGGGGGTCATTTTTCAATGAAGAAAACTGCTACAAAAATTTTGCAGTATGAATTTTATTGGCCCACCTTATTTAAGAATGCAAATAATTATTGTCACTCATGTGAAAAGTGTCAAAAGTTAGAAGTTATGTCCTGTCGTAATATGATGCCTTTAAATCCAATTTTAGTGATTGAAATTTTGTATTGTTGGGACATTGATTTTATGGGACCATTTCCTCCTTCTTTTGGATATCAATATATTATTGTAACAGTAGATTATGTGTCAAAATGGGTGGAAGCAGCAGCTTGCAGGAGCAATGATAATAGGATGGTAATTAAATTTCTCAAAGAGAATGTGTTATCTCGAGTTGGTACACCACGTGCTATCATTAGTGACTGAGGTACACATTTTTGCAACCGTTCTTTTGAGGCTTTGATGAAAAAATACGGAGTGGTACATAAGATTTCTATTACATACCGTCCCCAAACAAGTGGACAAGTAGAGCTTTCAAATCGGGAGATTAAGCAAATTTTACAGAAAACGGTTAACGCAGGTCACAAAGATTGGTCTTTGAGACTAGTGGATGCACTTTGGGCCTACCGTACAGCTTTCAAAACTCCCTTAGGCATGTCACCTTATAGGCTTGTTTTTGGAAAGCCTTGCCACTTACCTATAGAGCTCAAGCATCAAGCTTATTGGGCCATCAAGCATTTCAATTTTGACATGGGAGAAGCAGGTAAGCTTTGAAAATTTCAGTTGACCGAGTTAGAGGAGTTGAGAAATGATGCTTATGAGAACTCAAAATTTATAAGGTTAAAATGAAAGCATTTCATGATAAAAATATTTTGACAAAAACATTTAAGCCTAATGATCAAGTGTTATTATATGATTCTAGACTCCATAAGCATCCAAAAAAATTTTGGTCCAGGTGGACTGGCCCTTTTATAGTGAAGAATGTTTTTACACATGGGGCGGTAGAAATAGATGATCATAAGGATGGTCGAATCTTTAAAGTAAATGATCAATGCCTTAAAAGATTTAATTAATAGGCAAGTTCCAGAAGTAGAAGACATTCCACTTGTGGATCTAGTCTATCAACCTTGACCACACCACGCATATATGTTTTTCTTTATTTGTTTTGTTTGTTTTGTTTTATTCTTGTTTTCTTTCTTTTCTTTTTTGTTTGTTGTTGTTTTGTTTGTTTTTGTTTGCAGGTTAGTTCCATTTTGTCATTTTAGGTTATCATCCTTGGTGCTTAGCGAGTTGCTCACGTCACCTATCAGGTGTATTCTAACCTTTTTAGCAACTCCCTATTCAATTTTGAGCCTTAAACATTAAGGACAATGTTTCATTTAAGTTGGGAAGTTGTGTTGGTGGTGCAAATTTAGTATTTAAAATGCTTGTTGGAACTCTGTGGCATATTTTCATGTGTCAATTTTTTTAAAAATTTGCATCACACGTGCGTCTTTATCATATGTATGCTCATTCTCATTCATAGTCATCTTCGTGAATTCACTAAACCCACTATAATCATTTTTGCAGAAGCACCCACAGAACCTCTAATGCACTCATCCAAGCATTGTGGTAAGATGATGGTTTGATACATGTAGCTAGAGAATTCTTTTACTTAAGTATTCATGTGAGTTTTGGAGAGGATTAAGAGCTTACAAATGTAGTAAATTATGATAAGCGTTCATTAATCTGTTGAATTGGGCACTTCTTTTGAGAACATCATCATATGATTTGTGGTAAGATGGTGGATATACTTAGAATATGACGAAGGTTAACTTAAGATTAACGTTTGAGCCTTTCAAACTAACCATTTCCATCATAGACACCTAGTAGCCAACTTTGAGCCAATAAACACATATAACCTTTTCTTTTCATATGGCCACATCACCCATGCCTCTCTACATTGGAGTATAGCCTATATACTATTTTTTCTGCCATTTTTACTTCCAAGTGTATGCTAAGTGTGGAATTTGTTTCTTTCATTTGAGTTCAAAAAAAAAAGGAAAAAAGGCAAAGTTAGGAAAAGATGGCAAGAATACCAAAGTGGCGTGTGTTTGTTCACCAAATAGTTCAGAAAAAAAAAGAAGAGGAAGAAGAAGGAAAAACATTATTATTTGATTATTCGAAAAGTTGTATAGTACATCAAGTGAGAAGTGTGGTCTACTGAAATATTTAATAAAATTCTCTTTGTATATAATTAGAAGTATTTTTGAATCATTTTCAATTTTTTTTATATAGCCCGGAACCTAAGCCATGTTACAATCTTTTGTGTTGACCGTTCTGATCCTAAGTAAGCTTTTGAAAGAGTGGTGGAAGTCTCATTTGTTGGTGTTCCTATCATAAAATCAATGTTTGTTTGCTGCTTGTACATAATTGCCTAATTTTCCATGAGAGTGTGTGTACACCCATTGTCAACTCCATAGAGAGAATCGTCACACAAAACACTTTTATACCCGTGAGTTATGAAGTTGAACATTTTGCTTGAGATGTTCTTAATGTTGCATGTGTCAGGGCTTTTGGTTAGATGGATATAGTTTGAAACACACACACACACACACTCTGTGGAATGTTATAGGCAAATTGCTTATGATATGATTATTGAATTCCTAAGATTGTTTTGATATGTGAATCTGGAAAAATATGAATTGATAGACTATTTTATTATTTTCTTAATCTTTTTAATCTCTTATGCATAAAAATTGTTAGGGACTAGCAATAAGCAAATTGGGGGTGTGATGAGTGTACGAAAGTGTTCTCTAAATATCTTATTATTGGACTAAAATGTTAAAATGTGAATATAAATTATTGGAATTAATGTATATTTTTAAATTAAATTTCTATTTACTTTAAAATATTCATAATAAATTGTTATGTTTAATTTTAGAGTTTATAAAAAATAAGTGAAAGACCAATCAAATTCAAAAAATGATTTAATTAAAGCCCAAATAAAGAAGTAGTCCAAATAAATTAAAAAAAAAAAGAATTGAAGAGAGAAGCATGCGGCCCAATAAGCAAAAAGACAGTTTGGAAATAGCTCAAATAAGGGCTATAATTGTTATAAAGGGAAGAAAGAGGGGGACGTGAACAGCACTGTGCATAGCTTTAAGAAAATATAAAAGAAACAAGATTGAAGTGTTGCACCGTGGGTGTGCCCAAATAAAAGAAATAGAAGGGTTGCATCAACAAGAGCTGCTGGGCCATATTCGAAGGGAAAATTATCATCTTACCGCTAATAGTTACCACACCTATTTTAACACCATTTGCCATGTCAACTTTTATTTTAAAAAAAATCTTTCCTTTTTCATTTCTTTTCTCGTCATCCCCCTCTCCCTCTCATTTCTCTCCATTTTTACCTCTAATTTCTCCTCCTTCCAATTCTCTTATCTTTGTCGCGCAGCTCCTGTCTGACAATTTGCCGCCTCTGTCGCCACCATTTCTCTATTGATTCCCTCAGGTGTAGTTCCTAGTTAAGTCTTTTATTCATTTTGATTTCATTAGCAGATTTTATGAGCATACTGTTAGTTTTTTATATTTTCTTTTTGTTAGGAGTCAAATGGGAAATATGGCTAATGTGGATTTATTGGGGGGAAAACCACTTGGAAGTTAGTGTCTCACTCTTACAGTTGCAGATACCTTCCCTCATAATGTGGCTTTCCCAAGTTAGGTGCCTTCTAGAGTTCCTTGACAGTACAAAAAAACCTTACTTAATTCACATTCTTGACTTTTATGTGCTGCATTTTGTTAAATGCTAAGCCTTCAAGAGGGTTCTTTTGGTTTTTATCAGAGCAACTAGGAATTTGGGACTGTGTTTTTTATTTATTTTCTTTCATGGGATTCCAAATCTGAGTCCTTATCATGATGTGTATGTGTACCAGAAAAGTTTGATGAAATTGGTGTCTTGAGTCCTTGCTCTATGTATATGTATCTATATATATTGATATACATGTGTTATTGTGTTGTGAAGTGTGAATCTATATCCAATCCACCACAATGGAAATGGCACATGATTTGTAGTTTTCCAATTGGTAGACTAAGGATGCACAGAAAGGAACACCAGTGGTGGTGAAAATGGAGAACACCACTTACCAGCATTAAAGTTATATAACTTGTTTTAGAACATTAGATGGCCTTATGTGCAAGATTAAGTAGCTATTTCTTTACTAGAAACTTTAAAATTTGGCACATGATTTGTAGTTATTGTGCATGAATGCGTGAATTTGGCACATTACTCTCTATTATTTTTTCCCTCTTTACTACTCGCTATTTCTTTACTAGAAACTTCAGAATTTGGCACATGATTTCTGGTTGCTTACTCACTTGGTGTGCATCATGTCTTGCTAGAAAAGCAACATATAAGGCCAAAATAGTGTTGAAGTGCTTACATGTTGATTAGCACATTGCTTCCCTATTGTTTGTTGACTGTTGCTTATTATGTCACTTTTTGTACATCATTTTTAGCTCTTGTTTAACGAGGTATAAATTTATGATTAATGACGTGTATTGGATGGTTAACGGCTTAACCATTGACCATGAATCTACCCATTAACCAACATATACACGTTATTAACCACAAATTTCTACCTCGTTAACCAAGATCAAAAAATGTTGTAAAATAATAGTGACATTTTGTCCTTTTGTCTAATCCAAGCCTTATCATTTCCACTCCTTTCTCTTTACTATAACTCTAACTTATACAAAATGTGGAAGAACATGCATTGCAGTCACTCTGGAAATTTTGTTGACCATTGATATCTATAATGCTTTCCATCACTTGCTGAATTTTTGGATGACCATTGATATCTATAATGCTTTCCATCACTTGCTGAATTTTTGGATGGTAATATGAGTTTTGCATGTGCAGGTTAGTGGAATTGGAAATAGTTGCTTCCATGGAGAATGAAAATACTGTCAATGATGGTGGGGTGTTAGATGATGTTGGTGGCGGTGCTGAATGCATTGAAGAAGCAAATGAAGCTGAGTTAATTATGAGTGACAGCTTCAATGAGCAATCTGAACCTTGTGAGCCTGCAGCAGGCATTATATTTCCTTCGGTGGTTGTCGTTAAGTCATTCTATCGGCAGTATGCTAATGCAAAGGGATTCAATTTCATCATTAGAAATTCAAGAAAAGGAAATGATGGAGAGTTAAAATACTTCATTCTAGCATGTTCACGAGGCGAGAATTATGTGTCAACAGTACCAAATGATTTGAATACATATCCAACAATCAAGAATAAATGTCAAGCGAAGATAACTGTTGATTTGAACAAAAATAGACTTTGGTACATAAAGAAAGTTGTACTTGGCTATTGTCATGATCTTAGCCCTGCGAAGGCAAGGATGTTCCACAGGAACAGAAACATCAGCATGCACGTGAAGAGAAGAATACAGATCGACAATGAAGCAGTCATGAGGCTGAACAAGACCTTTCGTTCTCTTATTCATGATGTAGGAGGGTATGATAATTTACCATTTGTTGAACGAGACGTGAGAAACTATGTTGGGAGGGAGGGTGATGGTAAGGCTCTAAGGAATTATTTTTCACAGATGCAACAACAGAATATTAATTTCTTTTATGCTATAGATTTGGATGATGACTTTCATGTGAAGAACGTTTTTTGGATTGATGCAAGAAGTAGAGCTGCATACAAATCATTTGGAGATGTTGTGACGTTTGACACAACCTATTGGACAAATAGGTATGACATGCCATTTGCTCCATTCGTTGGTGTGAATCATCATGGGCAATCAATTTTGCTAGGATGTGGTTTACTATCTACCGAAGACACTGATTCGTTTGTGTGGCTGTTCGAATCTTGGCTTAATTGTATGTCAGGAAAGGCTCCAAACGGTATTATCACTGATCAATGCAAGGTCATGAAAAATGCAATCCAGATAGTGTTTCCTACTACTCTCCACAAAAGTTGGTTATGGCATATCATGAAAAAAATCCTAGATAAGTTGAAAGGTTATGGTGAATATAACAGTATGAAGGATGCAATGAAAAATGCAGTTTATGATTCCTTAACAGAGGCTAAATTTGAAGGAAAGTGGGTTACTTTCATCCAACAATATAGCCTATAAGACAATGAATGGTTGAGTGGGTTGTACAATAAGCGGTATAGATGGCTCCCAAGCTTTTTGAAGAAAGATTTTTGGGCTAGAATGTTAACAACTTAGAGGAGTGAGAGCATTAACGCATTTTTTGATGGGTATATAAACTCAACAACAACTCTGCAGCAATTTGTAAGGAAGTATGATAATGTTCTCCACGATAAGGCAGAAAAGGAATATGAGACAGATTGTCAATCATTTAACAGCATTATTACATGTGGGTCGAACTCTATGATTGAGAGGCAATTCCAATGTGAGTACACTCATGCGAAGTTTAACGAGGTTCAAGCTAAATTTAAGGGTAAAATGAATTGTTCTATTTGTATTAAGTGTGTTGAGAATGGAATTTGTACTTATGATGTGTTAGAGGAGATGGTAGTAGTTAGAAGTCCGAAGGAAAGAACAGTTGAAGTGGTATTTAATCGCAACAATCATGAGGTTAGATGCAAAATGCTTATTGTTTGAGTTTAAAGGTATGGTTTGTAGACATTCCTTTGCTGTTCTTGCGCAAGAAAACGCGAAGGAAGTGCCTTCGAAATATATTTTGCCAAGATGGAGCAAAACTATAAGAAGGAAACATGCATACATCAAAAGCAATTATGATGTGAAATAGTTGCAGCCTCGAATGCAAAGATTTGATAATTTATTAAAAGAGTTTTACGAGGTTACCGAAGTTGCTGTGAAGTGTGATGATGCTAGTGATTTTTTTATCCAAACATTGTGTGCATGTAAAGGCAAGGTGCAGTCGATTGCTACATCGAACCACAATAATGTCACATGTCATAAAGGTCAAGACAAAACATGCAATGTGATTGGCACTGACAGCAGTCAAACCAATGAGTCATCGAGTGAGATTCATAGTCCATTACGTGTATCATGTAAAGGCCACCCTCGATCAAAAAGGAAAGTATCAAAAGTTGACCAAATTATGAGGAAAAAGAGAAAGACAACATATAAAAATCTACACATGTTGACAATTGATGTGAGTGCATTTAGATATATTTTACTTGTGAATGGAACAATTGTGTAATGTTACCTCTTTTAGAAAAAGCGCATATATTCTTAAATGTGTTTTTAACTTATTTCTATTGGTTTATGTAGGAGTATATTGAAGGAAGCATGAGTCAGATCAATGGAAACAAGTTACATGTACGCTCATCTATGGAAATTATGACTTCTAGAGAACGAGATGATAATTGTACCGTGGTGTGTGTATGCACGAAAATTAAATTTAAATTGTAATTAGTGTTGAAGTGATTGTTATGTTTCGGGGTTGTATTGATGGAGTCATTTTTATGTGTAAACTTTTATAAGAATTTATAATTTAACTTTGGTTATATTTTTCCCTTACAATCAACAGCTGTTGACCTCAACACAAATGTTGATGTTTATAAAGATAGTTGTTGGACTTCGCAGTGGGCAGAAAGTCCAACATAAATTGTTCTATCATTACTTGAAGATTTTCAACATGATGTCACTAGTGGGCCGAAGGCATGTGAAGCATATGCTAAATTCTAAGTTCTATAAGTGATTGTAGTTGACTTATTTAAATATTTTTTTCAGGATGCTAATAGTGAGATTCCATACATGAATTTTGCCATGAATAGTTATTCCAGACAATTTCAAGAAACACGGCCAAGAGACCCTAACGTTGTACTTAACTCTTTCAATTAATTATAATTTTAACAATTTTTATTTGGGTTAATGTTTAGTTTGAAAGACTAAGGCAATTGAGTTTAGTGTTGAGGCAACTGTCGATTTACCTGAAATAGGTTCAAAGATTAGTGCTAGCAGAAATCAATATGTTTTGGCAACTTCTGCTAAGAAACGTGGTGGTGGCAAAGTGTGAACTGTCATGACACAGCCTTATGTTAAATCTATTTATTATTTCAAACATTTATTTTGTTGTAAGTGAAACAACCTATGTAGGTATTTTTTTGGAATAAGTTGTTTGTGTAGTTTAGTGAATGACATAGTACTTATAATGTGTACATAATTACTTAAGGTTATGTAAATGGTCAAGTAGAATTTTTTTTTTGGTACATGTTTATAAGGTGTCCAATGAAAATTGTATATGTATGAAGCAGAATAATATCTTGTGGTACATGTTATGTGAATGTATTTGTTTGGTTATTTTTGTTTGATTAGTAATGTCATTTTGATTTTTCAATGAATATTACCCATTCCAGGATCAGTTCAATGTCGATTACACACGCCATGAATACCGAGGACAAGTATATAAATAGTTGGCTTGGTCATGAGCCCATTACCCATTCTCTGTAGACAATTAACCATCTTTTGTGAGTCATTAACCACTTTTTTGTTCTTGATTTATCAGCTTTGTTTTCACGCTTGTGAAAAAGTTGGTTAATGAAGAACAAAAAAGTAGTTAATGACCTGCAAAAGTTGGTTAACGGGGTAAAGGATAGAGGTTAAATATTTGTACATGTCCATTAACTAACTTACATAGGTCATTACCTACAATTTTGTTCTGCATTAACCAACTTTTTTTGCAAACGTGTAAATAAAGTTGGTTAATGAATAACAAAAAAGTGGTTAATGACCAATGGAAGTTGGTTAATGGGCATGCACAAATATGCAACCCCCCTTCCAGCCTTTACCCTGTTAACCAACTTCTGTAGGTCATTAATCACTTTTTTGTTCTTCGTTAACCAACGTTTTCACAAGCGTAGAAACAAAGTTGGTTAATGAAGAACAAAAAAGTAGTTAATGACCTACAGAAGTTGGTTAATGGGCATGTAAAAAATCCAACCCTTCCAACCTTTACCTCATTAACCATCTTCTGTAGGTCATTAACCACTTTTTTGTTCTTCATTAGCCAACTTTTTCATAAGCGTAGAAACAGTTTATTAATGAAAAACAAAAAAAGTGGTTAACGACGTACAGAAGTTGGTTAATGGGCATGTACAAAATGCAACCCTTCGAACCTTTACCTCGTTAACCAACTTTTGTAGGTCATTAGCCACTTTTTTGTTCTTCATTAACTAACTTTTTTCACAAGTGTCAAAACAAAGTTGGTTAATGAAGAACAAAAAAGTGGTTAATGACTTATAGAAGTTGGTTAATAGGCATGTACAAAGGCAACCCTTCCAGCCTTTACCTCATTAACTAACTTTTGTACATCATTAATCACGTTTTTGTTCTTCATTAACTAACTTTTTTCACAAGCGTAGAAAGGCAAACTTATTTCTGTTGGCTTATGTAGGAGTTTATTGAGGGAAGCATGAGTCAGATCAATGGAAACAAGTTATATGTATGCTCATCTATGGAAATTATGACTCCTAGAGAACGAGATGATGATTGTACCGTGGTGTGTGTATGCATGAAAATTAAATTTAAATTGTAATTAGTGTTGAAGTGATTGTTATGTTTCGGGGTAGTATTGATGGAGTCATTCTTATGTGTAAACTTTTATAAGAATTTATAATTTAACTTTGGTTATATTCTTCCCTTACAGTCAACAGTTGTTGACTTCAACACAAATGTTGATGTTTATAAAGATAGTTGTTGGACTTCGCAGTTGGCAGAAAGTCCAGAACAAGGTGTTCTATCATTACTTGAAGATTTTTAACATGATGTCACTAGTGGGCTGAAGGCATGTGAAGCATATGCTAAATTCTAAGTTCTATAAGTGATTGTAGTTGACTTATTTAAATGTTTTTTTTAGGATGCTAGTAGTGAGATTCCATACATGAATTTTGCCATGAGTAGTTATTCCAGACAATTTGAAGAAACATGGCCGAGCGACACTGACGTTGTACTTAACTCTTTCAATTAATTATAATTTTAACAATTTTTATTTGGGTTAATGTTTAGTTTAAAAGACTAAGGCAATTGACTTTAGTGTTGCAGGTTAATGGGACAACTGTCGATTTACCTATAATAGGTTCAAAGATTAGTGCTAGTAGAAATCAATATGTTTTGGTAACTTCTGCTGAGAAACGTGGTGGTGGCAAAGTGTGAAATGTGATGACATAGCCTTATGTTAAATCTATTTATTATTTCAAACATTTATTTTGTTGTAAGCGAAGCAACCTACGTAGGTATTTTTTTGGAATAGGTTGTTTGTGTAGTTTAATGAATGACATAATACTTATAATGTGTACATAATTACTTAAGGTTATGTAAATGGTCAGGCAGAATTCTTTTTTTGGTACATGTTTATAAGGTATCCAATGAAAATTGTACATATATGAAGCAGAATAATATCTTGTGGTACATGTTATGTGCATGTATTTGTTTGGCTATTTTTATTTGATTAGTAATGCCATTTTGATTTTTCAACGAATATTACCCATTCTAGGATCAGTTCAATGTTGATTACACACGCCATGAATACGAAGGACAAGTATATAAAGAGTTGACTTGGTCATGAGCCCATTACCCATTCTCTGTAGACAATTAACCAACTTCTGTAAGTCATTAACTACTTTTTTGTTCTTAATTTACCAGCTTTGTTTCCACACTTGTGAAAAAGTTAGTTAATGAAGAACAAAAAAGTGGTTAATGACTAGCAGAAGTTGGTTAAAGGCTGGAGGTTAAATATTTGTACATGCCCATTAGCCAACTTACATAGGTCATTACCCACAATTTTGTTATGCATTAACCAACTATTTTTGCAAGCGTGTAAACAAAGTTGGTTAATAAATAACAAAAAAGTGGTTAATGACCTATGGAAGTTGGTTAATGGGCATGCACAAATATGCAACCCCCTTCCAGCCTTTACCCTATTAACCAATTTTTGTAGGTCATTAACCACTTTTTTGTTCTTCATTAGCCAACTTTTTCACAAGCGTAGAAACAAAGTTGGTTAATGAAGAACAAAAAAGTGGTTAATGACCTACAGAAGTTGGTTAATGGGCATGTACAAAATCAACCCTTCCAACCTTTACCCCATTAACCATCTTCTGTAGGTCATTAACCATATTTTTGCTCTTCATTAACTAACTTTTGCACAAGCGTAGAAACAAAGTTGGTTAATGAAGAACAAAAAAGTTGTTAATGACGTACAGAAGTTGGTTAATGGGCATGTACAAAATGCAACTCAGCCTTTACCTCATTAACCAACTTTTGTAGGTTATTAACCACTTTTTTGTTCTTTATTAACTAACTTTTTTCATAAGCGTAAAAATAACGTTAGTTAATGAAGAACAAAAAAGTGGTTAATGAAGAATAAAAAAGTGGTTAATGACCTATAGAAGTTGGTTAATGGGTATGCACAAAGGCAACCCTTCTAGCCTTTACCCCATTAACTAACTTTTGTAGGTCATTAATCACTTTTTGGTTCTTCATTAACTAACTTTTTTCACAAGCGTAGAAACAAAGTTGGTTAATCAAGAACAAAAAAGTAGTTAATAACCTATAGAAGTTGGTTAATGGGCATGCACAAAGTCAACCCTTCCAACCTTTACCTCGTTAACCAAATTCTCTAGGTCATTAACTACTTTTTTGTTCTTCATTAACCAGATATTTTTACAGCCGTAGGAAAAAAGTGAGAATGATTATTTTTCAGTTTTATTTTTCAACCACAACCATATATTTTTCAGTTTCATTTTTCATTGTTACATGAAAATCCGAATCCAATACTGGTGTTAAAACTAAATTCAACATTGTCAAGTTCACGACATCAATTAGAGAAGCATCAACTCTTTGAAACTCCTGAAAGGAGGCACCTCTACCCAAAAAATCAAACATTCTACACACAAATATATGGGATCAGCCTATAGTCACATTACAAAGTTCACATCCTAATATCTATTAACCATCTGTTAACCCGTTACATCTGGGTGTTCTTCCTCTTCCTAAGCTGATATACATATGGAGTTCGAGTGGACGCACTTTCCACATGGTTCCTCGGTTGGAGTTTTGCTCGCGTGGCAATGTTCAATGGTGGCTTATCGGTGGAAACAGACTCAACATTAGCTTCATCCCGGAGATTATTTCCATCTATGTAACAATTTACCTCAAGTTAGATGTTAAACAATATTGTATATATAAGGCAATTGAGGCAATGGAAAAAAGGTTTGCACAATTACTTGCATCATTCTCTTAAGGCAGGCTTATCAATGATTCACCTGAAAAGGAATGTCGATATTTACAAATTCCCACAAAATAGAGATATGGTGAATGTACCCTTCTAAAATTTACCATTATTGTATTTGTATCATCGAAAATCACTTACTTCCCTATTCCACTATATAATAGATAGCAATTTAATTTTTTTAAATCTTTCATGCACTTAAATATTAGAGTTTGCAGTCACAATAGCATATATAAAAAAAGCACAAGTTAGCATAAAATTTCTAAGGTTAATCAAACATTCTTGACCATCATTCTGAGCAGCAGTATAGCTATAAAGCCGTGGGCTTCCCACTGTCAAGGGCGATGCACGACCAGGCCTTTGCTGAGAATCAACTTCATACCCTTCATTGTCACTATGGAAAGGCGTCACAAATGCATCACTTTGTCGATGTATGTTTTCAGGATGATGTGTGGCAGCAGTTGAAGTTGACGGCGCCACCACTGGACGCTGAAGCACTATTTATTTCAACATACTCAGTTCTTGCTCGAGAAAGGAAATCCTCTCCTCAAACTGCCTATTCTCCGCCACCAGCCAGCGATGTTCACTAGCATGGTCTTCCATATCAAAAGACCTTGCTCGATCATGCCCAAACTGGGGTTGTGTCTCCTCCAATGCTTCTCTATGTATTTCAAACCGCATCTCTTCAATCATTGTAGCTATATCCTCAATTATCTGCTAATGCGCAAAACACACCAGATGCACAAATATCAAATGTTGACGGAATACTAGCATTCAAAAATTTATTTCTTGCCAAACATGTTACTGGAAAACTAATTCAACCATGCTTACCAAATTGTGTCGAAATGCCCGATCAATATTGTCTTTGCTTCTCCCCACATTTTTCTAATTTAGATATCGTGGAAAAGGAAACATTCGGGGGTTATTGTCCCATATGGACAGGTGGTCTAAAGCCTAAATCTACATCAACCAATTGTCAGATTTAAGTACATAGTTTTACTAGGAATGTTAATATAGATATATGCCTATAAAATTCATGCATGGGAAAAAATTACTACAATTTTACAAATATTATAAATATATACCTGAAGGATAGCTGCACATCCTATTATATGTATTTGGCTTGAATTCTCACCCTTTTTCACAATAGAAGCAATTACGCTTAAACTATAAACCAAGAAATCATATACTGCTAAACCCCAGTACTAATTACTAAGAGCACCCAAGTCATCAAACATTTTAATCATGCTACCATACACATATCTCCTTGTTCTTGGAAAATAGAACACGCCAAATGCAAGGAGTATGTACAGTCTACAAAAATCATCCACCTGATGGTCACATCGATACGCATGAAGCAGTTGGACAATTTTATCAACGGTGATAGCTTCATCCCCAAACAAACACAATGTTTGACATTCCCCTCCATCGTCAGCTTAGACACGTTCACCTCTGATGAGCAATCCAAGTGCAAAACATACATCGATGGGATTAAAACTGACCACCTGACTTCTAACTCTAAACCCCCTACTTTGATCATTCCATCAGCAAGCTAATTCCCACAGTAATATGCCAGAGATTTACAAATTGTCTAGCATATTTACAAGCGCTTTGAATGGAGTGGCCTCAATTCGGGTTCTTTACGCAGTAGACAAATTGTTATTAATGTCAACCAACAAATTGGGTACACAGACATGCCTCAAACGTAACTGAAAAGTGTAACAATAAAGTTCATGTTAGTAATAAATAAATAGTAGTCATGCAAATAGTAAAAGTAGTTCATATGTTCTATACATTTTGCTTGTTTGAACTTGTTGACCCCTCCTTCCTTCTTGATGGTGCCATGCTCCAATTTTTTATTTAGGTAACACACTTTATAAATGAAACAACAGCACCTGCAAAATGATGGAAAACATTTTAGATATCAATGGTTGAAAGATTTTCCAAAGTGACTGTAAGTGATGTTATAGGTCATATCATCTATCCTGAAAGTAAGTTCGTGTATATGTGATGTGACAATAATAATGACAATCCTTTCTCCCAAAGGTCCAAATCAGCTAAATTAGTCATTGAGTAAAAATAATAAGATTATGAGCCCAGTTTTACACTGTTTAAAGGTTGAAAAGGGCTCAGCTTAGTCATTATCACTTGCACAAAATGCAATATTTAGAAGATACAAGCTTGTTAGGCAGAGCATTGAGCAAAAAGGCAATAGTTCTAAACTCCTTAACAACAGGGTCATAGTAGGATGCAATGTAATGCAAGGAGCAAATGAGATGTTAGACAGCCTAAATGTGTAAAAAGGCCTAATAGCCCAAACATGGGCTCAGTATTTTAAACAAGCAGTTGTATCAGACACTTGTTGAATTAGCAACTGCCTATAAGAATGAAAGATATGAAGAATGAGTTACTAATTGATTAAGTTTCATGCGGCAACACACTCAGACCCCTCAAGAACAATTTTTATTCATAACCATGTGTTAGCAATGCATGCAGAACTCAAGGATGCAGTCTATTATTAATCCCCAAATCAGTTGTATTCCCATACTAATTATAACATACAAACCACTTGATTCCAATGAATAATGATCCACAAAAAACTCAAACCAGAATTATCACACAAACCTTTCATCAAGCAAGTAGTGTGCATCAGACAATACATCTAACTATCCAAAAATTTTCTAACCCATTATATAATCTCAATCACAGCTTATAATAAATTCATTCAACCCATTCTGTAAGCATGAAAATAGAAAGGAAGAACAGCGAATAAAAAATGATATTATAGAATAATTGTTCTCGTGATTAAGAATAACTGATAATCACCTCACACGACCTTGTTCCTCTTCTCTTCTAACTCCAATTTTCACAATCCCTTTTTTCCTTCCTGAAACCCTTTCACCCCTCTCTTATCCTCTCTATCAAACTCAATTTTCTTCACTCTTTACCGAACTTCGTTTTCTCCATTCTAACTTCATGATCGAACCCAACTTTGCTCTTTTATAGAAAAATAAAACCACAATCCCTGCTTCGCTAACTAAACATATATTAATGTCCCAACCCTCAATAATATTATTATCAATCAAAAACCCTATCATTCTATAATCAAGACCCATTGCTCCTCAACCCTACTAAACATGAAAATTATTCATTACTGAGTTCATATAACTCTTTCTTGTCTCCAATCGAAACTCACATCACAATGGAACTTATGAAAAATTGAAGAAATTTCGAGAAATATAGATTCAGAGAAAATTAGAGAAAAATAAAATCAAAGAATATGTGGGGAAAATTGAACCTAAGAAAGTCTTGGACACTTACATTGGTCGCATACTGAGGAACTTCCTTTTGCCTCTCCACGATGCCATTGAGCCCTCCCACAGAAAAACTTCTCAAGGCTTGTGTTTTGGTGAGTGAGAGGGACAAGGACAGAAGGACCAGGCCGGGGGTGAGAAGTGGGGGAAACAAGGAGCAGAGAGGGTAATGGACAGAGGGAGAAATAAGGAGAGAAGAAAGGAAATTTGGGAAGGAGAAAGGGAGAAAAGAGGGAAATGAAAAAGCAACTAATGGGAGAAAGGGAGAGATATGAGCTTTTAGGGTGAAATACGTATTGCATATGGTAAGTGGTGTTAAAAGGGGTGCAGCACTTTTTACGATAAGATTATCGTGATTCTATTCGAAGTTAAAGATTAGAGTAGCTACAACGCTGTGCATGATACAAATTGAAGAAAAGGAGAAGCGTGCCATTCGAGAAATCCAAATAGAGAAAGAAAAGAAGAGATGTGATGCAAGCATAAGGGCAGCAATGTTTCAGTGCAGATAATTTTTGTGCAATAAAAAATTTTAGTGAGATAATTTTATTATATGTTAATCTTATTATATCTTACTAAATTCTTTGTATTAAGGGATGATGAAATCTTGATTATTTTGACATTGTTATGTTGAATTATTTTTACCTAATTTTAAGATTTAATACTTATTGATTTTATTTTCTCATCGATTATATAAATGAATTTTAATATGAGTTCAATCATACTTTTTTCATGCTTTGTAATTTATTTGTGTTATTTGAATGCTAGTGGTAATTGTTGGATATCAATTGTGGTTTCTTATTAGGGATACATTTGATGATTTGATAATTACTATTAATTATAGAAATTTTATCATACATATGATTATTATATTTAATGCTTTATTGATATATTTTTCATGAGGACATGTTTGTCGCTAGATGTTCATGAGTTAAAATATTTGGTTATAATAATTTGACATAGTTAATGTTAAAATTAATCTTGGTAGATTCTAAACCTTAGTTATCTTACATCTAGAAAAAATCAAATTTGCTTTAATTAATTTTGCATTTAAATTAATTTTTATTGACTTTTAATCATTTAATATTTTTCTTTAGTTTCTCAGTTTCTTTAGCTATTATTTTAATTTGTCTCTCTGTAGAATCGATACCCCAAAACTGTGCTATAAATACCACGTTATTCTTTGGGTGTAATCAAGTGCACATTATATTTTATCTCATAAGCATGCCAAGTGCACTTCACAAATCATCTCATAAGCATGCCAAGTGCACATCACAATTCATCTCATAGGTATACCAAATGCATATCATATAGGCATAAATCACCTAACATAGTGAACTTAATCAAATCTCATTTCATCACACCACATAACATAGATATATCCAATTTGGTTTCCATCGAGCAGAGAATCCTGTTTTTCTCAAAACTAAGGCTTGGTAGTCTCACAATTAACATTAAGAGTGAAGAGCATTTCATTTCTCTTCATTTTCGATCAATATAACTTCAAGACCTCAACATATTCTCAAACTAAAATCCACAAGGCATAATAATAGTTGTCAATCCAAATTACCATATAGCAACATAATCAAATAGTAGTTTTGAATCTCATTATAAAGATCTTAACCATCTCTACCAAATTGCCAAATCAGCTAAAAATATCAAATACACATAAAATTCTAAAGCATAAATTCAAACTTTCCCCAATTTACTAATTGAAGGTTTCGGCCTCATGGCCACAACCATGACCAAATTCAAAAGTAATCCTCATAATAGATCCGTTCAGTTGTAGATATTGAGATGTACTTGGATAGGTATGTTCTTATGGTTTCCTCCTCATACAGCCGCAGCAAAGCATGTTAAAACGGGGGGGTTCGTACCTGCAAAAGGACTCCAATGCTTAAGTCAGGATGTTCACAATTAGGGTTTATGCTAAAGAGCAATAGTTACTTATAAAATGTGATTGAACCTGGTATTTATAGAGTGCCCTTAATTGTAGCAAGAAATCCCTATAAGATCGGAACACTGATATTGTAGTTATGAACAGTTTGAGCCAGTTATAGGCGTTATAATTTTGCAAGATCATGATTGGCAATGATGGATATTTTGATATTTATTCGCTGCACAAATCTCGTGATCCTGATGCACTTGCCTAATGTCGTGGTCTGATATATGTGGTACCGAGGTCTTGAAATTGTGTTACTAGTGCTTAGTTGGGATGTCCATGGCAGACTCCAGTGGTACACGTGCCGGGTTGGTCTACTAGGCACGGTCCGGATCAAAGTCCAGAACAGTTGCCCCCATCTTGGTACTTAGATAGGACAACTAAGTGTCAAGATATCCAAGTGTGATAGGAGCACATGGTACGCAGTGGACAAAGGGATCCAAGTCAGGGTCAACACTGGATCTCATGATGTTTTCCAAAAGGCCAAGGTCCGTGATACATTATAATATGCCCCTAAGGATAATGAGTAAGGTCGGGATCCAAATTGGATCACTCTACTCGCGTCATCAACTCCTTTATCTAGGGTATATCATAGGTTACCCCCGTGTGTAGTTCACAGGGTCTTTGTTGTCCTTTCTTGTAGCCTTTACTCTATAGTTATTGGCAGTCTGAGCTTGCTTAGGAGCCGTCACTTTGACTTTATTGGGAATTAAAAACCCCTTTTAAAAAGGATAGTAATTTTAAGTTGTTTCCCAATTGCCTGCTACTCTCGTGGCCAATCACAGAGAGGGAGCGTTAAAATGCAGCCTCAAACATGCAATCAATTTGCCTTCTCTAGGGCCAATTAGAATGCTTCATTCCTTTTATAAATAGAGAATGTTTGCATTGAGGCTGACATTCCTTTTGTTCTCTGATCTTGTTTGAGAGTGATCTTTTTGCAGAGGATGACATCTCTCTCATTTCTTATGAACATGTGAAGGGTTGTGCCTCCTTCTAAAACCATTTCTCTGTTCTTCCTAAAATTCTTAAAGGTGTTCCCTTTATTGCTACTGGTTTTTCCAATGGAGGCCTTTCTTTCTTGGTGTAACGTCTTGGTTAAGACTAAGCAACTGCCCTACGTGGTTGGTTCAACATGCCTCTGGGCGGCAGAAGCCTTTCTCTCCCGGTGTACGCAAGAGCGTGCATCCTTCTTGCTCTTGCTAGGCAGGTCCATGGTTTCGATCTTAGCTTCTGCGAGGCATGGAGATGCTCCCCACTTCGTCCTCCTCATTTCTTGACTATTCTGGAGGAACTTGGTTTTACTCCTAAGTGCAATTGGATATGTAAGAGGGTGGAACAATCTCTTGGAGTAACTTGGGGTGAAGCATTCTCCTCATGTTGACCAATAGGGAAGAAATGGATGCTAGTTTCTGGAAGAACATTGGAGGTGGTCGTGGTCAGTGGCATTATCATCTCTGGCTTCCTTCTTGGCTCTTTCTAGTTTGCATTCTTGACTTAGAGTAGTTTATGTACTCTTTTTGTTAGAGCTGACAATGTATGGAATGTGAATAAAAATAAAAATCCTTTTTTGATAACTTGTATATTCTATTTTCCATTTCTATTTTCTACTCTTTTTTTCCTTTTCTCTAGAATGATTCCAATGCTCATAGTATAAAAATTATAGTTAACCTTGTCATGTTGCCCTCATCTTGGTGCTTGGCTAATACAACAAAGTAGCAAGATAAGTCTCAATGCCCCCGAGTGACAATATCTGTACTTTACTTGAAGTTTTGGTCCTAACTACCCCCATAGGGTCAAGAGCTCTAATCTGGAGGTGTTTACGACCAAGTCATTTGACATTCGTGGATGCACCGTAGTCCGGACAAGGTCCACGTGTCAATTGACCATAAGTGGACATTCTGGGGTATAGCCGGGGTCCATAGAAAAAATCAGACTCTGCGTGCCATGATGAGTGGCTTTTGAAATCTGAAGTGTTAGGACATAATTGCCCCCTAACCGTCTTGCCTCTATAAATAGTGGTTAAAGCGCCTCTTCCACACTTACTGTTTCTAACTATTTACCAGCAACCTAAGACTATTTTTAGCAGTCGTGAATGGTGGAGAAGTGTGGTTTGTAGTAGTTTGCAGCGGTTGGCAGTTGTGTGCAATGATTTTTCTTTAATTTCACTCCCTTTTGTCATCCAATTTCTTCATTTTTTCAAGGTATGTCTTCTCTTATCCTTTGTTTTTACTATTTTTAGCGTCATTCTGAGATAGAAGGTTTATGTCTTCTGTATTTTGGGTATTCCCTTTTCTTCTTCATCCAAAATGAGTCGAGATACTAGTGATTTTGGGCCTAACTCTATGTTGTTGCTCTCTAGAACACCTTCTTCACCGCATCGTGAGTGTCGGAGGTGCCCTTACTAGCTCATGGACCTTTTAGGGTGCGGAGGTCGGTACCTGTAGTAGGTGTAACTGACTGGGTACTGGGTACGGAGGGTGGTATCTTCCCTCCCCCGTGTCAATCTAGGGTTATTATTCTGAAAGCATCTTACCGGCCTCTGTGGATGTTTCCAGGCATTCAATAGCTAGGAGACAAGTAGCTGGGACTCAGAGATCGGCTATAGAAAACACCATGATAATAGTCTGCGGAAGGTGGATGTATCCTTGGGTTGGGGATGACGTCTGGGACAATGAATTTGATTTCCAGACTAGGGAGAAAATAGAAAACCTTATGAGCTATTTAATGTTGACAAAGGGTGGTAGGCAAGACCATAAGTATCGGATCTCGGCTCTAAAGTAGGGCGAGAGGGTGTGTTCAAGTTGGAAGAGGGCGAACACTACATATTCTTGTACGAAAACCTCTTCATCTGACTGGGGCTTCGGATCCCGTTCACTGAGTTTCAAACCGCAGTCCTCCGCACTCTCCACGTGGCTCCATCCCAGCTTCATCCCAATAGTTGGGGAAACATTATTGCCTTCGAAAGACTTTGCTGGGTAATTAGATTACAATACTCGGAGAAGACATTTTTTTATTTCTTCACACGGTGGTGGCCCCAAGGAGGGCAATGCAAAAGAACTGGCTCACACTCCAGTCAAGGCCCGGTCGCAAGGTCTTTGAAGTCTTCCAGTATAACTTTAAGAACTTAAAGACAAAGTTCTTTAAGCTGAAGGCGGTGCCAATGACTCATCTATTCTTCTTAGATGTCGATGGGGAGCCGGTGTTCAACTTGTACTGGACCAAAAAGTCATGGGACAACCCCATAAAAATGATCAAGAAGGAGAAGCCCAATCTTAATCAAGACGACATTGAGTGTGTTGATTTCTTAACTATGTGGACTCAGGATGTCAACCTCATTTCTTGTAAAGATATTTTGGATGCCATCGACAATGAAACTTTTAAGGCCATTCTAGGTGAAGTTTAGGCCATTGTCTATCTTTAACCTTTTGTTTATAATACTTTTTATGCAGTTTCTGACTTTTGTTATCTATTTTACATAAAGCATGGCGTCTGGATCATCTCTACTCACCCTCCCAGCCATGAAGGAGAAGGCAGTGGATACCAATCCATCTAACTCGTCGACCCACGCTTCTCCAACCCCTGTAGTCTAAGTTCCAATGACCGAGGTGGCTCCAGCCCCATGGGGAGAGTCTCTTATTCAGCCTTTTCAAATAAGGAAGAGGAAAGCTAAAGGCAGTAGGGCGGAAGACCATGGGAATAGGCCAGCCATGGAACCGGTTGAGGTCCAAGGTCTGGCCTCCTTGTACAAAAAAGATGTGTCACCCAAATCGTTTATGAACTTCTAACTTCTAGATGACAACGTCATTGCTCATAACTCAAAGAAAAGTACCTCGGAGATCTTGACAAGTTTTTAGGTTAGTGGACTCCACCTCGCCGCTGAAGCCTGCTTCCTTGAAAGGTGTTTAGACTAACTCAAAGAGGAAATGATTAAGAATATAAGGGCGGTTCAAAGGGAGGGGGCCTAGAGGCTCAACTCGACTCTTAGGAATAAGGAGGAGACCAGGAAGGCCTTGGAGGATTCCAGAAGGCCTTAGAGGACCCCAAAGTGAAAAACAATGACCTAAAGAATAAATTGTCAGACTCCAAGGACAAGCTGAAGAAGGAAAGGGCTAGCTTTGATGAGGCTTTAGCTGATCTATGTACAGAAAATTAGAGACTCCGGACTAGAGTGGCGCGGCTGGAAGAGGATACCAGGTAGCTAATAAAGATCTATACGGGCATAAGTGGCGATCAATTACAGAATGCAGTCGACCAAGTCCAGTTCCTTAATCTCGAGGTTGCCCTAACCTTGGATGGATTGGACTCCTAGAAGTTGATTATTGATGGCCGCCTGGTATTAGCAAAGGAAGTTCTGTAAGCCAAACAAAACATGGTTGAGGTTCCTGCTGCTAGACCTTCAACTAGTATCCTTAATCTGAATGTCGGAGATGATGATGGTGTAGTGGGCATGGACCACCAAGGTTCTGAAGGCGGCAATGCCGATGCTTAGCTTGCTTCCTCCTTTTGTTGCATTCTCTTGCCCCCTACATGAGACATTTAACTTTTGTAAAGACAATAGCCCTAGTCGCCGGGGTATATTAAATGCATTCCCTTTGAACTTATAACTTAAGTGTTATATATTTGTTTGTTTTCCATGGTCAGAACTAGGTCCAACGACCATCATAAATGTGCACTTGGAAACCATTTAAAGACATAAGAGGATTTCAATTGAGTGAAAAATCTTAGTCTGGGTTCTAATGCCAAAACATTTTAGCACTCGAAATTCCACTTAGGACTTAGGAAAAATTTAAGGTGATCCATAACCAGGGTCTTTAGTGTTTATAGTCTAGTTTAGAAAATCTCCTAACACTTTGGAATTTTCAACTTCAGAATCGATTTAACACAAAGGCATTCATGATAGGTACCTAATGACGGACCACAGATGTCACAATCCATGTTGCTAATTAATTTCATAACTACAAAATAGTTATGACCAAGTGTCGAGGATTTAGGTAATGGCCCATAATTGGCGACAAAACCAAGAAAGGGTTTTGTGGGTTGTTCTTCTTAACCTAGAATCTAAGGCATTCCCTGTTCCCATAGGGAACGGGCTCATATAGGCATTCTCAAAGTGGAGTTCGACTTGAGGGTCCTAAAATATGAGAAATTTTAGATCCCATAAGGAACGGGCTTAGTAGACATTCCTAAGACAGATTGTGGCTTAAGGGTCTTTTGAGACTTTTTTTAAGGAACGTGTCAGGTAGTAGAATGAAAAGAACTTCATTTTATTGATTGAATAAAAGACCGAAGCCCATACAAAGTATACCCACAAAAATTGGGGCAGACCAAATGTAAAAGAAAACTAAGAGGCTAAGCCTTAGAAGGTACTTAGCTATGGTATTTTCTTAGTTTGTCCATATTCCAATAGTTTTTATTGGCTTTCTTAATAATGTCTCCAAGGTATAAGCTCCCTTGCTTGTGCTGATCATAATGCAGTAGGGGTTTTCCCAATTAGGGGCTAACTTCTCTTGGGAGGCATTCCTAGCACCAATGTGTTCTCTTCGGAGTACTAAGTCACCTGGCTGGGATTTTCTTAGGACAATCTTCAAGTTATAGCGAGTCATCATCTTCTATTTGATGGAAGCATTGCGTATATCAGAGACGTGCCTTCGTTCTTCCAGAAGATCCAAGTCTTCTCTAATTAGTCCAAGGTTGGTGTTGGGCAAGAACTGTTGGTGATGCTAACTTGGTTCCCCTATCTCCACCGGGATCATAGCCTCATACCCATAAGTGAGTTTAAAAGGGGGTTCACCTGTTGTAGAGTGAGGCGCAGTCTGGTAGGCCCAAAGGATATGGTCTAGTTCTTTTGCCCAGTTTCCCTTAGCTTTATCCAACCTCCTTTTAATTCCTCAGACAATAACCCAGTTGACGGCTCCAACTTGTCCATTCATCTTGGGATTCTCAATGGAACTATAATGGTGCTTGATTTTTAACCCAGTAAGCAGCTCTTCAAAATCCTTATCTTTGTAGTGAGTTTTGTTATTTGTCACAATGAACTCTGGAACCCCAAACCTGGTAATGATGTGACACCAATGAACCTTTGGATTTGGCAGAGGTAATCGTGACTAGGGGTTCTGCCTCAATCCATTTGGTGAAGTAATCCACGGCCACCACCGTGTATTTCAGTTGTCCAAGTGCTTGAGGGAACGGGTCTAGGATATCCATACCCCATTTGTAGAATGATCAAGGTACAAACGTCGTGGATAGTTCCTCTAGGGTAGCCTAATAATGGTTCGAGTGGTGTTGGCATTTATCACAGACTCGGACATGTACGAAGGAGTCAACTTCCATCGTTGGCCATTAGTATCCAGCCTTGAGCGCTTTTAAAGCTAAGGCTTTGCCCCCCTAAGTAGTGTCCACAACTCCTCTCGTGAACCTCGACCAGTACATATTCTGCTTCTTTTGGAGTGAGGCATTTAAGGAGAAGTGAAGAGAACCCACGTCAGTATAACTGCCTATCGTAGATAGTATACCTGACTGTGGTTCTGATCAGTTTGGAGGCTTCCTTTGGGTCATCGGGCCTGACTCCGGACTGTAGATACTTCATGATTGGAGTGATCCAAGTAAGCTCTTCCCCTTCCACTTGGAAAATGGTTGTGTCCACGATGGAAGATTGAGAGAGGGTCTCCTGGATCACGGAGTGGTCGTTGCCTAGACTCTTGGTGCTGGCTAGCTTGGACAGGAGGTCCGCTTTGGAGTTTTACTCCCTAGGAATATGCTATATTCTAGCAGCCTGGAAATGTTTGAGGAGTCCTTGGACTTTACCAAATATCTTTGAAGGAGGGGGTTCTTTGGCTTGATACATCAAATCTAGAATGTCACAAGTTGGGAGTCACTACAAAGTATTATCTTAGCCACTCTCATGTCCTTGGCTATTACCAGTTCGACGATGCATGCTTCGTACTCCGCCTGGTTATTTGAGGTAGGAAACTCAAATTTCAGGGAGTTCTCAACCGTTACCCCTTCAGAATTTTCCAAAATCACCCTGGTACCATTTCTCTTGGGGTTTAAGAAGTCATCAATAAATATAGTCCAAGAAATTCCCTTAGGGTTGCGGGGGTCCAATGTGAGTTCTGCCAGAAAGTCGAAGAGCACCTAAGCCTTTATTACTAGTTAAGGCTCATATACGATTCTGAATTCTGAAAGCTCAATGGATCAGGAAATTATTCTACTTGCTAGGTCTAGGTTATGCAGTATCTGGCAGATAGGTTAGTCCATCCTCATCACCACGAGATGATACTGAAAGTACTGCTTGAGTCTTTTAGCCGTGGTGATAAGTGCGAAGGAAACCTTTTCGATCTTCTAGTAGCGGAGCTTAGGGCCTTGCAACACCATACTCACGAAGTAGATTGACTTCTGTCCCTTCGCCATCTCCCAAATTAGTTCAAAGCTTATAGCCTCTTCATGAATTGAAATAAATACAGTGTCTCACCGGGTTTCAATCTCGTCAGTATGGGGGGAGAGGACAAAAGTTTCTTCAAAGAGGAAAAGACATCCTCACACTCCTGAGTCCACTCAAAATCCTTCCCCTTTTTTAGCAGTCTGAAAAAAGGAAGGGATTTATGAGTAGCTTTAGGAAGGAAATGTGTGAGGGCCACAATTTGGCCAGTCAGCTACTATACTTCCTTGATAATCTATAGGCTATATATGTTGAGCACATTTATCTAGATTTGCCTTAATCTCATGGTAAGTCAGCATAAAGCCCAAGAACTTTCCTGCTTAGACCACGAAGGCACACTTTTCCAGATTAAGTCTCATGTTATGCTTTTAGAGTTGTGTAAATACCTCTTTAAGGTCTGCAATATGTGATCAGTTATGTGGGGTCTTCACTATCATATCATCAATGTAAACCTCCAGCATCTTTCCTACTTGGACTTCAAAGACCTTATTCATCATTCTCTAGTAGGTGGCTCCTACATTTTTTAGACCAAAGGGCAAAACCCTATAGCAGTAGTTCGCCCTGTCAGTGATGAAGGCAGTCTTCTCTTCATCTCTGGGATACGTTGGGATCTGATTGTACCCAGAGTACGCGTCCATGAAAGGTGGCAAATGAAAACCAGATGAGCTGTCAACCAGTTTATCCACACTGGGAAGTCGGTACGGATCTTTAGGGCAGACCTTGTTCAAGTCTATGTAGTCCATGCACATTCTCCATTTCCCATTTAACTTCTTCACCACGACAACGTTAGACAACCATGTGGTGTAAGATATTTCCTTGATGAAGCTGGCATTGAGTAGCTCTTTAACCTATTCTTCAATAACCTTTTGTCTCTCTAATCTAACTTTCCTTTTCTTTTGGGAAACCGGCCTCACATCCTCCATAATAGATAGACAATGGCAGATGAAGGCGGGATCAAGCCTAGGCATATCAAAGAATGTCCAAGCAAAGAGATCTTTATTTTTATGCAAGAGCTCAATCAACTGGCGCCTCTCTTCGTCTTCCAAATTCTCTCTAATCTTGGTGACTTAATCTGACTTGATACTAAGTTGAAGCAGTTGTAGTTCACCCTCCGACTGGGGCCTAGTACCCCAAATTTCTTCTCGTACGTCTAGCTCGGTCATAAGGATGTTGACTTGATCTAGAGTCGGGCTAGATGTACCGACTTTTGCTTTCTTGGGGACCCTGCAAATCTTGAGGCTCTTATTATAACATTTTCGTGTCGTGATCTGGTCGCCCTTGACCGTGATAACCTTGTCATTCTTGCTGAGGATTTTCATGGCTAGGTGGGTAGTAGACACCACTATGCCAAGGGCATTCAAAGTAGGACGGCACAAGATGATATTATATGTTAAGGGGCAATCCATGACCAAAAACCTGACCTTGACAGTCCTAAAGAACTTAATGCTCCCCAGGGTCAGGTGGGTCTCAAAATATCTTACTGGAGTGATCTTTTCTCCAATAAACCCAGTAAGCTCACTGTCGTAGGGAGTCAGCTCTGAGCGTGGGACTTCCAACTTTTGGTACAGGTCCATGAACATAATGTCTGCTAAACTCCCTTGGTCCACGAGGATGCGTCAGACCTTGGCATTAGAAATTATTCTTGAGATAACTAGCAGGTCATCATAATTTGGGATAATTCTGTCATAGTCCTCGTCTAAAAAGGTAATGGGGGCGCCTTCTAATCTCTGGCCCGTGACTTGGGTGCGAAGTAGAAGACACTCAAAATCGCCATCCTGAGGGCTTTCTTTCGGGCACCATTGGACGGGCCACCTGCTGGCGAACCCACCAGTAATAGTGTTGATGGTTCGGTTGGGCTAGGCATAGCGGTTGTCATTGTCATCAGATGGAGCATCTCAGTTCCGACCCTTCCAGTTATCAGTATCTCAGTAAAGTGGACTCTGGGATCTTCTCCTCGGGCTTTGGGTCCTTTTTCTTTAGCGTGGAGATAAGCTTCATTGAGGGTTGCATCTCCTTTCTCTCCATCCCTCGTGGCATCCATCGCTTTGGATGTGGCTAATGTACTTATCCAACCATACTGCCCTAATTAGAGACTTAATAGCATCACAAAGTTGGAGGCAGTATTCTGTTTCATGGTCGTAGCTCTTGTGCCACAAACAATGCTTTGCACGATCCTTCTGTGCATGCTTCTTCAATGGAGCCAACCTCTTTATATCTAGAAACTTAGTCAAAAACATTTCCCTCAGAATCGTTTCACGCGGGGTGTTCAGAGGAGTGTAATTTGAGTACTTAAGCCTGTGCAAATCATTTTTGGAGGAGTTTTAGGGCTATGAGGAATTCTGGTTGCCTTTCTGGTGAGAAGACTCACCCTTTTCCAAGCTTCTCTTAGCCTTAGTAGAGCCTCCTCCAAGTTAATATACTTTTGGGACCATTCTCAAAATTCTTCCATATTCTCTAGCTTCTTTTTCGCCAAAGATTGGAAAAACTGAGAGTCAATCCGGAGGTCGATCCTAATGTAGTGGAGAATGACCTTTTCATCAAAGTTCTCCACATTGATGCAAGTTGTATTGAATCTCTTAAGGTATTCGCGAAGGGGCTCGTCATGCCCTTGGCGAATCTCAGAAAGAGACTCCATAGACTTGGGTTACTCCTTACTAGTAATGTAGTGTAGCAAAAAATGTTATCTGAGGTCCGACCAGTTAATGATGGATCCCTATGGTAGGGTCACGAACCATCTGAGAGCACCATTCTTCAAGAAAAGGGGAAGATGTGGCATAGTAACTGAGATGATCCCCCATGAAAACACATAGATTGGACGTAGACATCTATGTGTTCTTGAGGGTTCGTATGTTGGTGTATGCCCTAAAGGCCAGTTTATTTTGACCATATCTACATACATTGTATTATGCTATTTATTTAATACATGAGGCATTTCATTTATTGTGTTATATATTATAAACATAATAAAGTCCTTAGAATAGTAAGCTTGATGCCATAGAACATCAAGTGGATGACTTGATCGTGAGATCTTATTAGCTAGAATCAGAACATTATTCTTAAATGTCCCTAGTCAAATATTATTGTTAATTAGGATAACAATAATGCATTGAGACTAGTATGTGCGTAAACTGATGACCACATCTCACGGGTCATGGATATGTGATATCAAGTCTTCACATAGATACATATTAGAGTAATGATGTATTAGACTGACCCATCATGAGAACATTGCATGGATCGTTACGGGGGTGTCATAAACGATTCTCAAAGTGACAATGGTGTATATGGTCCTTTGACCTGAAATCACTACGATTCCTACATGAAGAGTTATATGTTTTAATGTCATTAAACGTCATCTGTAACAAGGTGATTATAAAGTTAGTTATTGGACATACCGCGAATCATGCAAAGGGATGTAAGTGACTTAGATGAGATTTGTCCCTCCTACATAACAGGAGCAATATCTTCTAGCCCCCTGATTAAGTGAGACTATAAAATGCATGACTATGCTCAAATAAGTTAATATGAGATATTAGTTTCATTTATTGTTATTAAGTCTACTCGAGTATCAGGAAACGGAAGATTGAACTATACAAGGGTGACATATTTCATGCCTTATGTTCAATCTAGATATCTGGACAAAGGGACTAAAATATACAAAAATACTGGTCATAGAAATGTTATGTCAAATCACTGACATTCTCATTACTTGGGTAGTAGTGATGTGTTGCTAGATACTATTCACTACTTGTAATATTAAAATAGGATTTTAATATTACTGCTAACGTCATAAGAACCTACAAGGTCACACACTTAGAACAGATTAAGTTGGAGCAATTAGAATCCAAGTTGGACTAGGGTTCTATCATGGGCCAAACTCATAACAGATAAGTCCAAGGTTACACTGCTAAACCTATTGCTACTCTCACTCGCATAAGGTAATCACTATTATAAATAGTACTTCTAATGGGCTGTCAATGAGCATTAGTTAAAAACCCTAGCTGCACCCTAACAGAAACAGTGAGTGAGAGATTGACAGGTTTCTCTTCTCTTCGTAGCTAGCACTATGTAGGAGATGTGAGACTCCAAGATCACAGACGTTGGATGTTTGTGAGTCTTTTCATGTGGACAACGTAGAGGTGTTGTCATTGCTGCAGTGCTAGTGATTTGCTTGATTATCTTTCGTTTGACTTCAAGAGGTAAACTCGAAAAAACACGTTTCATGGCTCTTTTTCCTTGGTGGGAATCCTTTTTCCTCTGTACTTTTGTTCATGGATTTCCCTACACCGTAGTCCCATCATAAAGCTCCACATTGGCATGGAACTTAAAGTTTTTTGGAACTCTATACTCCATGAGTTGGGCAGAGAAGGGTTGCTCTTGATCGTCGAGGTTTGGGTTGTTATTAATAACATTGGACATTTTGATGTCAACGTGCGGTATTCCCCTCTGGTAGTTACAGACGCTCCGCCTTCTATCATCGTAGTGGGGTTCAGACTGGGTCTCATGAATGGATTTCTCTAGATTTTCCAATCTATGACACTGCTTTTCAAGTATCACCGTTTGTCATTGCACTAAGTCCAAGAGATGATTTTTGGACATATCAGGTTGGATCGTGCCCTCTGGACGGGACACGCAGTCTTCTGCATCGTCGCTTCTAGGTCCCAGGCTCTAGTGCACTAGGATTCTGGGCCCTTGATCGTTAGGATTAGCTCCATGCATGTGGGGACCAAGTCCATCCCTCGCAGAGACCCTGCTTGATGGGTGTGGGCTTTCATCAAAAAGCAAAGTTTCACGCCTATCGCGTAGAGGTTCAGTGTTGGGTGCCTGGTTCTTTGTGGCGGAGGTTTCAGCAACTGGTGGTGGAACAGGGTGAGGAGGATGGCACATAGTTGGACCTCGCCTTTGGCCAACGGTGGTTTGCGCAGCCTCTCCTTTCCTTGAGCTTTGTCTCGTGTTCACCATAGTTGAATGGGAATAGAAATTTATAGTTTCCCATAGACGACGCCAAATGTTCAGTAGTAGATGCTGAGTTGCACCTGGATAGACACGTTCTGGTGGTTTCCTCCTTGCACTGCAGCAGCAAAGCATGTTGAAATGGAGGGAGTTGGTAACTACAAAAGGACTCCAACACTCAAGTTAGGTTGTGTACAATTAGAGTTTATGCTAAAGAGTAATAGTTGCTTGTAGAAGGTGATTGAGCCTGGTATTTATAGAGAGCAATTAGGGTTTAGTCTCCCTTAATTGTATCAGGAAATCCTTATAAGATCGGAACACTGATACTGCAGTTATGAGTAATTTGATGCAGTTATGGGCACTATAATTTCGCAAGATTATGATTGGCAGTTATGGATATTTTGGGATTTATCCGCTACGCAAGTCTCGTGATCCTGATGCACTTGCCCAATGCCACGGTCTGATATACGTGGTACCGAGGTCTTGACAATGTGTCACCGGTGCTTAGCTAGGATGTCCATGATGGACTCCGATGGTACGTGCGTTAGGTTGGTTCATTAGACGCGGTCCAGATCATAGTGTAGAACAGGAATTTTAACCATACATAAGCTTGCTTATGCATGTAAACAACACTAATTAACATCTAATTATATAATTAAACATAAAATTATACACAATTTCTTTCTCTTCAATCTCAGCTTCTAGAGTCCATATTCAACCATAACATACTTTTATAATCAACACAAGTTCAAGACTATCAAGAACCATTAAATCTCACTTAATGAGTATTATAACATATAAATTAGCCTCTTCTTGCTTTTCCCCTTAATCTTAACCTCCATGGACATTTGTCAAATAAATTATTTCAAGAATCACAATAACCAATAATAAGAACACTACATGTTCTTCATAGTCCCAAGCACCTACTCATAACCGACATCATAAAATTCATCATCTTTAAGCTAAAGGGGAAACATGAAACAACAACCAACCATGGAAAATAAAAGGATCAAGATTCAAGAGCAAGGACCCTTACCCAAGCTCCCTTGAGTTCTTAGAAGATGGAGGAAGAAACTTGAAGTTTGGTTGATAGTGGATTTAAGAGCACCAACAAGAAAAGCTTGGAGTGTGGAGCAATTCTTCTAACTTGAGCTTGGTGAATAGAGGTAGTTTTGGCCACCTTTCATGGTTGAGAAATGGCGGTCTCTCTTTCTCACCACTGTTCCTACTCTCTCTCTCTCTCTCTCTCTTTCTCTCTCTCTCTCTTTCTCTCTCTCTCTCATCCTCCCCTCTCTCCTTCTAGCTTTTCTTTTCTTTCTTCTTCGTTTTTCTTATTTTGCTGAGAGAGAAGAGTGAAAAGAATTTTGTGATTGTGTATGTGGCTGTGGGAGGCAATGAAGAAGGAAAAAGATAAGGATAAATGTGTGGTTATCATTTGATGTGAAAGATTTTTCTCTTAGGGATACTTTGATCTTTTATTAACAAGTTTCTAGCTTCCATAAGTGTTACAGAAAATTCTAGGATCACATTAAATTTCTATACACATCATTTAATAGTTATTGGGCTCTATTACTTTTCTTTAAATTAATATAATCTTAAAGAAGTAAACTAATATGCGTATATGCATTTGTTCTAACTTATATATGCTTACAGGTATCTGCCCTAACTCATAATCATTTTTAAAATAATCTTCATCATCTACTTAACAACTCCATAAATTTTCATAATTTTCTGAGCTACTTTCCTATTTAATTTAGCTTTTGAACACTTATTCTATTTCTTAAAAATACCAAACTAATTTATTTAATTCCTCAAAAATTACCATAGTTCATTCTAATTATTTATGACATAGAAATAAAATTTTCATATTTATTTTTATCATTTAAGTAGTCTATGCTAATTTCTAGACTAGTATAAGTTATTTTTCACATTCTATGCTATATTGTTACGCCCAAACTAACTCAGAAAATTAAAAAATTAATAGACAAATCACACAAGTGCTAAGGAACTACTATAACAATCGTTGAATCTAACAGGATAGGGAGGATGTTATAATTCTCACATTCTCAAAATTTAGTTACTTGATTAGTGCAATTCTGGATACTACTTTTGCTTTTCTATTTCATAGTCTTGGTTACACTTATCATCAGTATAATTCAAACTAATCTCTAACGTGAACTTATTATAAATCAGTTTTGGTAAGTTGATGCACAAAAGAAATTTAAATTTATGTTCATTACTTATTTAATACCCAGTATAGCTTTCTATTTTTTTTTTATTCTTCCCCAAGTTGACCAATTCCTTTATAGGGTGTCTTTATCGATGCAAACATATCTACTAGCAACTAGCACATCACTTAAACATACAAGAAAATCAGAATAAACACATGGATTTAAAATCTTAACCTCATAACATTCAAACCAACAAAAAAAAAATGCATAAGACAAACCCAAATCCCATTCATGTTAACAGCATATGAAAAGGGATAGAGCCCATTGATATTTTTGATTAACTTGAAAGACAATACCAAGGCATTATTATTACCATTAACAAGTGTCACAATCAATAAAACCACTAGTCACAACATGACAACAACCTATTTTCACATAATATGCCCATAAAAGACAATAGTTATACCAATACCTAACAAAATCCACCGCATTAGTTTATGCTTCTGCCACAATGAAGAAATTTTGACTCCATAGTCATGTTTTTCACTTTTTATTGAAGAGAACATCATTCTTATTTAAAATAGTTTGTTACTAAGAACAAAAGGATCAAACGTCAAACAAGTATAGTCGAAACTGTCGAGCATGAACAAGAGTTGCATGGTATAGTAAAAGAATTGAATGCAATCATGAAACAGTATGGTAGTAATGGCACCACACTTTCAAAGGTGAATTAATGCATTTATCAATCATGTGACTTTAGGTATCAGTACTGGTCTTAGAAACAAATGATCAAACTCCTTGTCATGTTTTATGCACGGGAAAATTCAACACCAAGATATATGACTGATACCATAGTCAATCCCAAACATGGCATTCACTAACACAAATTTAGCCCAATTGCCATTATGAAAACTCCAACCCCCTCATGGACTACAAAGCCATGACAAATTGACAAGCATGTGCAAATGTAAAGGTTTAAACATCAATTAGTCTTAAGAGAGACTAAGCAGTGGAGAATTGATTAATTGTATTTTCAAATTTATGCATTCAAAGTAAAACAAAGCCAATGAATCAAGTAGTGAAGTTGGTCACTATTTATCATATTGCTCACCATTCCACACGGACTCAAGAACCAATATAAATCATATTTCATCAACACAGATAAACGGTGCATGCATCAAAATTTATGGTAAAGCGAATAGGGCATTTTATCAAACACATTTGATACCAAATAACCACCACCAACTCAGCATTATGAAGGTCTAATAATGTATTCAAACAATGTGGAATAGGATGTAAGGCACATCTAGAACACATTCAATACCGCAAACCCAACATCAAACAGCTCCTAAACACTTCCCATAGGCACCTTACCAACAGATCCATACTAGAGCTTACATACTCATCCATTCTTGGATTACAAACAACATGAGGTTGCATAGGAATTAGAAAAATCATTCACATGAATAAACACTCACCCATGATTTCCAGCATGATAGAATTCGCATTTTCATAGAAAACTCCCAAGTTTATTGACTCAAATTTCATCAAATTTGCCTTGTAAAAAAAAGTTGAGCCCAAAACATAATTTATTTAAAGAACCAAGACAGGATTTGAAACTCGTCATTCATCCTTTTATTTGATCATCCATGATTAAATCACATAGCCAGATATATTCATGAATTGAAAAAAAATGACACAATGAATTTCAAACAGATTATGAGCAAACTTAAGAGAAAGAGTTATGACATGTACCATTCAATAGAACAAGTTAATCATTCATACCCCATCAAACAGAAGGAGAGAAAAGATTCATGAATAAACAAAACCTCACCCCCTTCTGAAAACCTTCAAGAATAGTAAACTGAAAGGTAACAAATCATACATTGTGCACTAAATTCGGAATCAATCACAAGGCTTCAGTACCTACACCTTTTCATGTTGCCTCATGTTCTCAGAAAAAAAAAAAGTAAGGCCAACATGAATCTATGTACGATCAGCCATATAGCCAGATATAAGGAGAAATATATATCTATTAAATGGACAGAATAAAGTAAAAGAAAAAGGGGATTTACAAATTTCATATAACACTCTTATTAATGTATATATTCCCTCAACCTCTATATACAACAATTCCCTAAATTAACATTCATCCACAAAGTATCACAACCAATCTATCTCCAATTTCCAGCTACTAACATAATTTCTTACAAAACATACAATAAGACATGAACCTCAGGCTGGTTCTTATTCGGCCATATGTTTTCCACAATAGTTATGACATTCTAGATGAAGGTAAGGAATTAAGTTGTTCCTATCCTCATACCATTTTAATTTACAACCAAAGAAAATTAAGTTCTATTCAATTCTAGATCCAAGCATAACTACAACATACAAAATATTATTAATAGTCATAACCAATTTAAACATTCCATAAGAGAAATTTCTGATTCATTGTTCGTGCAACAAGCTTTAAATTATGAACTAATAAGATTAGAGTCCAAATGTGAACTTCAAATTTTTAATGCATGAATCTTAACCATTCATGACCATGCCCAAGACCTTCATCCAGTTTTTGGCCTAAGTCTTGCCAATTAATAGCATGCACACATTAAATTGTCAAATTAAACAGGCCAAATATAACAGGATAGCACCTAATCTTTGTATCTTAAGCCAATTCAACAACTACACATAGCTCATTCATGCACATGGATTCCGGCCACAACAAGGTAACAATGGTTCATGTCATTTTGATCAAAATTCAATAATACAAGCACAAAAGCACTAAGAAATTAGGTAACACAAGTCAGCATGCATTCTTATCATTTACAATCACAATTCACAACCACTTCCTTAGAGGTTCCAATGAGTTCTACCATTTCATTATCGGTAGTAGCACGCCTGGTGGATCCTATTGGCTTCTAGCACATAGAACAAAGTATATAGAGTTAGTCAGTCTCAATATCATGTAAACAGTGTGGAAGAAACCTCTAACAATCACACCTAAGGCAGTTATGCATATCTAAACTAACTATACATCTCTTCATTAGAGACAAGAAAATCATAGTGCATAACATAAAATTGGAACTTCTAATATTCTACAAGCATGACCAGTCCATACCCCAGACTCAACATGATGAACTGCTCTGATACCACTAAATGTAACACCCCAAGACAAATTACTCCACGTATATCCAGATTACACTGAAGCACTTAGGCTCAGGCACGTCATAGCTAAACTTTTTACCCTCCTTGGTAATCAACTATACAAATTTCATTTCTACTCAAGCCTTGTGAAGGTTAATTTTTTTTTGTTTCATTATTACCTTAGTGTCCTTTGAGTCCTAATAGAACTCTAGGAACTTGCATATTTATCTAATCGGATACCATAAACATGTCATATACTACCCCGAAGTACAAACATTCACCTGTAATACCCAATTATACATATCCTGTATAAGCCATTCTAGAGTCCATCACCTATACAGTCCAGTACATCACTTTTTTGCATTAATATCAAAATGATACATATCAAGCATTCATAGCAATGGTAAAAAAATAAGTGTCTCTATGCTACGTCAGCATCTGCATCTCTACGCAGAGGGTGAATCTCATGCTGGAATTATCATGGAAATGAAAATAGCAAGGTGAGAATTCTAGGAATTCCCAATATATCTAATAAACATATGTCATCACAATAATTCTAGCTACTTCGAGAAATTAAATCATTTTTAAAATCTTTCATGGAAAGGTGGCAAATGTTAAATTGTTTCCTTTCTCTTCCCAAGGGCAGAAGTTCAATTTTAATCATTGAACAATAAATTTTACAATCATAAATCCAGGTAGTACACAACCTTACAAGTACATCAATAAATAAATCACAAAACTTTTCAAGAATATAACAATATATAGATCATCTTACATTGTATATAGAATATTTACAATTAACTCAAAATGCAAATATTCATTATCAAATTAATGATTTATATAGCAATTCATGAAGATGTGTCAATTCTCAAGTAATGCCTATAATTTTCCTTTAGTACTCATTAATATCATCTTTCTCAGCTTATTCCCTAGACCCATATCCTTTTATCTCAAATAGGTAGAGAGGACATGTCATCTCCTCAATCTACCCAACACTTGGTGATAGTCTGCCTATCAGGCCGGTGCACTCAGCCTATACATAATAGTCCGTTGTTACATAACATTATCTCAGGTAACCCTGACCAAACATCCAAAGGATCACTGTCATTTCCATTGGATTCACATCTAGGATCACCCAGGTACGAGGATCATTTCCATTTTCAAATCTAGGATCACCGTCATTTCCTAGATTCGGATTTAGGATCATTGTCATTTCCTAAATTTATCACTGGCCAAATCTAGGATATCCAAAGGATCACAATCATTTCCAAAGGATACATATCTAGGATCACCCCCAAGTACGAGGATCATTTCCACTATCAGATCTAGGATCACCATCATTTCCTAGATCCAGATTTATAGGTTACCTTTCATAAGAGAATAACATCTAAGGACCATGTTATAAAGGATCATCATCATTTCCTTTATCATGTCCAATTTCTTTTAAATCTTGAGCACTTAAAGATGTACTTTACATTTAAATTCAATTACTAGCTTAACTTTAACATTTTAAAGGAGTATATCATTTTTCTACTGCATCTTAATTCATCTTATAAGTATACCAAGTACAAATCATAATTTATCTCATAAACAGAACAAGTGCACATCATATTTCATCTCATAAGCATGCCAAGTGTACTTCACAAATCATCTCATAAGCATGTCAAGTGCACATCACAATTCATCTCATAGGTATACCAAATGCACATCATATAGGTATAAATCACCTTACATAGTGAACTTAATCAAATCTCATCACATCACATAACATAGATATATCCCATTTGGTTTCCATAGAGTAGAGAATCTTGTTTTTCTCAAAACTAAGGCTTAGTAGTCTCACAATTAACATTAAGAGTGAAGTGCATTTCGTTTCTCTTCATTTCCGATCAATATAACATCAAGACCTCAACATATTCTGAAACCAAAATCCATAAGGCATAATAATGTCAATCTAAATTATCAGATAACAACATAATCAAAGAGTAGCTTTGAATCTCATTATGAAGATCTCAGTCATCTCTTCCAAATTGCTAAATCAGTAAAAAATATCACATACACATAAAATTACAAAGCATAAATTCAAACTTTCCTCAATTCACTAATTGAAGGTTTCAGCCTCATGGTCATAACCATGACCAAATTCAACATCAATCCTCATATTGGATCTTTAACCAAACATAAGCTTACTTAGGCATGTAAACAACATTAATTAACATCTAATTATGTAATTAAACATAAAGTTGTACACAATTTCCTTCTCTTCAATCTCAACTTCTAAAGTCCATATTCAATCATAACACACTTTTACAATCAACACAAATTCAAGATTACCAAGAACCATTAAATCTCACTTAATGAGTATTATAACAGATAAATTAGCCTCTTCTTGTTTTCCCCCCTAATATTAACTTCCATGCCATTTGTCAAAGAAAGAGAAAACTTCAAAAAATTACCTTGTACCATACACGATGTACACTTTAGTCATGTTACTTTAAAAATGTGTAAAATAGACCCATTACTTTACTAATTGTGCACGGTGCTACAAAATGGTAACAGGTGTTAATTTTTGGATGGAAATGCGTACATGCAACTTCCTCTCGTCTAATTTCCGCTGAGGGGTAATTTGGGGATGAAAGGTTAAAAATTTGAATTTTCGCTATCCAATCTCAGGATTTAGGGCTTGAAAATCCCAATTCTTAGATTAAAAAAAATAATGATTTGATTCAGTTGCAAAAGTTGGAGTTCAAATGGATTTCGCACTAGTGTATTTTCAAACTAGTGTTTTTTGAATTGATAAGAACACATAGAACAGAGGTTTCGATTTTTCAATGATGTTGGATCTGCCCTGTTTGGGTTACTTTAATATTTTGGGTTAAAATCACGCACAAACCAAGGATGGCCATCCACCATTAAATGGCAGATCTGCCTCTCTTGGGTCGCTATAAATTGCCATGAAAGTGGCAAGTTTTTTCCCTCAAACCATCGTTGGCTTCCTCTGTCCTTGTTACTGGTTTGTTTTCGCGTGAAATCCAGCAAGATTGGTGGTTATTTCAACGACTGCAATCGAAATCCACAAGGTGTTTCCTCCATGGCTTCGTTGAAGCGTCGCGAGGAAGAAGAAGGAGCTCATCTCCTTGCTTGTGTGCTGCAGATTGCGATGGAGGTTTCGATCAGATCTGCACATATTTTCTGGTGAGTACGATGATGTTGCTTAATGTTGCTCAAGCAGTTCAGTTATGGAGTTCTAGGGTTTAGAATTGGGTGAGAGGAAGAAGAAGTCTGCGTTTGGCACTCAAAGCTTGAGACATGCACGTGCGTTGCATGTGCGCATTTTCATCCAAAAACTAACATTTGTTATTATTTTGTCACACTGTACACAATTCGTAACGTAACGGGTCCATTTAGCACATTGCCTATAGTAAGTTTTTCCTCAAAGAAATTATTTGAAGAATCTCAATAGCCAATAATAAGAACACTGCATGTTCTTCATAGACCCAAGCACCTACTCATAACCAACATCATACAATTCATCATGTTTAAGTTAAAGGAGAAACATAAAACAACAACTAACCACAGAAAAGAAGAGGACCAAGATTCAAGAGCAAGAACCCCTATCTAGGCTCCTTTGAGTTCTTAGAAGATGGAGGAAGAAACTTGAAATTTGCTTGATAATAGATTTAAGAGCACCAATAAGAAGAGCTTGGAGTGTGGAGTAATTCTTCTAACTTGAGCTTAGTGAATAGAGGTAGTTTTGGCCACCTTTCATTGCTGAGAAGTGGCGGTGGAAAGCTTCTTTCTCTCCTTCTCACCGTTGTTCCTTTTCTCTCTCTCTCTCTCTCTCTCGTCCTCCCTTCTCTCCCTCTAGCTTTTCTTTTCTTTCTTCTTCATTTTTCTTATTCTGTCGAGAGAAAAGAGTGAAAAGAATTTTATGAGTGTGTGTGTGGCCGTGTGAGGCAGTGAAGAAGGAAAAAAGATAAGGATAAATGTGTGGTTATTATTTGATATGAGAGATGTATTTCTTAGAGATACTTTGATATTTTATTAACGAGTTTATAGCTTCCATAAGTATTATAGAAAATTCTAAGATCACATTAAATGCCTATATACATCATTTAATAGTTATTATGCTATATTACTTTTCCTTAAATTAATACAACATTAAGGAAATAAACTAAGGCTACGTTTGGTGTATCGTATAAAGAAGACATGATAGTATAAGCTAATACTATCAGGTCTTATTCAATGTTTGGTGCATTCAATCGATAAGATAATGAAATCGGTCAAGTCATTTTATCTATTCTAAGCGATAACTCTATCCTCCCCAAGACACGATAAGGCATGATAGGATTTAAGAACAATATTCCAATATTATCCTCAATTTCATTTTTTATTACTCCTCTCGCTCCTTTCGCCACCACCACCACCACCACCACCACCACCATCACCACCACCACCACCACCACCATCACCACCACCTCCACCACCGCCGCAGCCACCACCACCACCACCGCCGCCAGCCACCACCACCACCACCGCCACCATCACCACCGCAATCGCCACCACTACCACCACCACCACCGGCCGCCAACACCACCACCGCCGCCATAGCACACCATTGCCACCACCGCCGCCGCCACCACCACCACCACCTCCACCGCCGCCACAATCACCACCGCCGCCACCACTACTACCGCCATCGCCACCAACCACCGCCGCCGCCACCACCACCACCGCCGCCGCCGCCGCCACCATCACTATCACCACCTCCACCGCCACCACCATCACTATCACCACCTCCACCACCACCACTCATTATTAAGCATAATAGAAAACCACCACTACCGCCACCGCTACCACCACCACCGCCACCACCAGGATGAACGCCACCACCACCACCACCACTACCATCACCATCACCACCACCATCACCACCACCACCATAAAGCTTTATTATTATTATTTTTTAATTATTTTAACTTTTATGCTAAATGATATTTTGGTCTTAAAAAAAATGTTATACAATCAACTAATTTATTCTTTTATTATCAAACAAAAGATAGGATTATGTCTTATCCTATTAATTATACTATCATACATTATACTATCCTATCATCTTATCTTATACTATATATTATCATCTTGTCCAAACATACCAATACTTAACGTTACATGTATTTGCTCTAATTGTGATATGCTTGCTGTGTATCTCACCTAACTCATAATCATTTTTAAAATAATTTCTATCATCTACTTAACAACTCCACAAATTTTCATAATTTTTTGAACTACTCTCCTATTTAATTTAAAATTTAAACACTTATTCTATTTATTAAAAATATCAAACTAATTTATTTAATTCCTAAAAAATTACCATAGTTCATTCTAATTATTTATGAGTTAGAAATAAATTTTTCATATTTATTTCCATCATTTAAGCAATTTATACTAAATTTCTAAGTTAGTATAAGTTATTTTTCATGTTTTGTACTATATCATTACGTCCAAACTAACTAAAAAAAATTACAAAATTAACACGTAAATCATACAAGTGTTAAGAAACTATTATAACAATCATTGAAGTTAACAAGATATGAAGGATGTTATACAAGCAACGGTGAGTGTCAAGTGGAGGCAGGGGCAGTAAGTGGCTGTGCTGCCTTGCTAGGATTCAAAATGGCCACTCTATTAGGGTTCAAAATGGGGGAGGGGGATTAGAGTTGATGCTCGATGGTAATGAAATGGATAGAAGAGAGGGAAAGGGGAGAAAAAGAATAAAAAATGTAGAGTTTAGTATATGTATATATATATATATATATATATATATATATATATATATATATATATATATTGGTATTTGGTTAGATTTGATTTTCAAGTTTGAAACTTTGAACATAAGAGACAAACCAATTAAACTTTATTTGATTTAAATTTTGTTCGAATCAATCATCATACCTGAATTAAATCAATCAAATTAATCAAATTAATTCAGTTTAAGTTGGTCAAGTTATCTAAATCAATTTACGTCCTTAACAAGTATAGGGAGATCAAGTTAGTATTTATTTATTTTTGATAAATTGTGGGGATGAAAAAAGAAATTCATTTAGATGTTGAGAAAAAAAGTATTAAGAGTTGGAATCTCATATTATTATTACATTCATAATATTACTCCTATTCTTGTTTTCTTTTCTTCCTTCTATCTCTTCCATCTTTTCCTTATAATTTTAACAATAACAAAATAAAATTTTTGTAATAGAAACTAAATTGTTTTTGGATTTCTTTTCTATTAATAAAATTTCATAAAAGTTCTATTTTCTTTGACATTGTTGCTATCAAGTATAGACACGGACACGGAATATGAGATACCCCTCATAGATTTCGATATGAATATAAAGACACATCAAATTCAAAAAATTATAAGATATCGACACACACACACACATATATATATATATATATATATATATATATATATATATAAATATCAAAGTAAATTAAATAACTTGGTTTAGATATATAAAATTGAAAAATTTAAGAAAAAAATTCATAATTCATTAATATCATTTCTATATGTTTGAAGATTTATAATATCTTAATATATATCATATGTATCAATATTTATTACCTATTAAGTCTCTCTTAAAAAATATTGAAAAAAAAGATAATTTACTATTGACATTTTTTAAAAAATCTCCTAAACTAATTTCTCCTAATAGAATTAATTATGTACAAGTACATGTGTATAAAAAAAAATTAACTAGATAAATATCGTTGGTGTGAGGCAAACTTTTATAACAACGAAGTAGAGCAGGCAAATTTTTTCATAAGATTTTCTTTGACATTTTGCTATTATATGGTAGAAGAAAGCTGATGAAAATAGTGATGTATAAAAATATAAAATATAAAAGTCTAATAGTAAAGTGTGAAAAGATAAAACTTAAAATATTAATATGTAAAAATAGCAGCTTAACACGTGTCATGTGATTAAGTTTGAGTGAATTATATGGTTACTAATTGAATGTTAGTTATAGAAACTAATATTTTAAAAAATATATATTAATGGATTTAAGTCATATTTAAATGTGTATAAGATATATTTAAATGTGTTAAGATGTATTTAAATTAAAAATAATATTTTTTAATTAAATATATTTAAATGTATATAATACTTATACATATATTATACGAATGTCTCTTTATATTTAAAACAAATAACTGTGTGATATACAAATATGTCTCAAAATGACATTTAGCATTGTTGATATTAGCGCCTCTAGTAAAGATTAAATATATATATTACAATCTTTATTTCTATTTGCAACTATTGATTTGAGTTCTTGTTGTGTTTATTACAAGGCTGACAAATGCATTCATTTATCTTTAAATATCAATTCATTTACATAAAAATCTAATTCAATCCATCCATTTATATAAAAAAATATTATAAAAATAAAATTAAATAAATTGGATTGGTTAAATTATTTTTTACTAATGAATGGTTAATGATCAACCAATTTTTTTTATCCATTGGACCTGGACCATTTGTGATCCAAGCCGAAAACCAAATCCAAATTGACAAATTCAATAACTAACTTAGAATTGACGAAAGAATCCCAAAACTCAAATTAACCCTTTCTACCATTTTCTCACCGTTTTCTCTCTATTTTCTCACCAACCAAACAATACAAGTTACCCTTGATTATCGAAGGAAAAATCCATCATCAGGGCGCGTGGCTCACTGGCTCGTCCTACGTTGACGTCACGCTCAGTGTCGATGCGTTTGAGGTCATCAAATCTTGTGGATCATTGCCCTGTGATTTAGTTGAACGGCACCTCCTTCTGGAACTTCTTCAACACCTTCGCGCAAGTCTGCAGAGGCGCCAGCAAGAGCCTCCACAAGGTTCCGGACTTCCGCCGTTCTCCGGCCAACGGTGTGATTCCATTCGATACTGAGACCCGAATCGAAGGGAAGTTGGGGCTGTTCTTCTTCAAGGTTCCTTTGAAGGTACTTTATTTGTTGTCTATTAAAGTTGCCATTTTTTTTAATTCAATATCGTTTGTGGTTCTGCTTGAATGATGCCTTAGTGGGTATGTGAAAAATTGGTGATTTTCAATTTAATGTGTTCATAAGCAACACAGTTTTGGACTTTAACATTATTTGACTGGAATGGTGCTGAGTTTGTCTAAATTTGGCTTTGAGATTTGATTTGCTTGAGAGATGTTAGTCGGAGCCTGATTAGCATGATTAGCATTATTTGACTGGAATGATGGTGCTAATCAGCCTGATTAGCATTCTAGCATCATAGCCAGAGCCACTCTTGTCGTGCTTTCTGACCATGGAATCCAAAATTAGCCTAATGTATTGTATTTTATATATTTCATGCAGTGAAAATGGGGAGTGATGACAGTCTGAAGACATGGGTATCGGATAAATTGATGTCACTACTGGGATATTCTCAGCCCACAGTTGTACAGTACATGATTGGACTATGTAATTCATCTAAGATAATTTTTCTCACCCTTAAATGTTTTTCTATATAATCATTTTTGAAAATATTAGTCGGGATTCATGTGCAATAATTTGGGAATCTCTTTTTGGGGTTGCAGCTAAGCAAGCTACTTCACCGGCTGATTTGGTGGGCAAACTAGAGGAGTTTGGGTGCTCGTCAACTGGTGAGACTCATGCGTTTGCTGCAGAAATTTTCTCAAGAGTTCCTCGTAAATCATCTGGTTTAAATGTTAGTTTTTCATCTACAGTGCAGTGAAAATATACCTCTTTCATCGTATTTTTTGTCTAGCAAATCCTTTCTTATAAAAGTACCTAATCTCTGCTGGCTATTGTTACTCGTGTATTCTATATCAGCAATATCAGAAACAAGAAAGAGAAGCTGCAATGTTGGTGAAGAAGCAGAAGACTTACAAAATGTTGGATGCTGATTGCGAATGCGATGATGAATATGTTGGTGGTGAAGATAAATCTTCCATAGCTATTTTTTCTGCATCGAGAAAGCCAGAAAGTCATAAAAAGCGTTTTAGGAAGAAAACTGAAGTTCAAGATGATGATGATGATGAGGCAAAGTGTTCATAGCCTATTAGATTCACTTTCATATTTCTTGCTCATGGTAAGCTGCTAATCAACGGTTCTTCTGACAGCATGTGACTTGTTTTGACCTAATGGAATGCTGCAGGTAATTTCAAGAAAGGAAAGGGAGAGAGAAGTTAAGAGACGAACTTCCCCTGATGATTGTGATGGTTCAGAGGTACATTTTTTTAATTTCTAGATGTGCTTATATACGACGTTGAGTTGCAACAGATAATGAAATTTCTTCTATGTCCACTTGTTTTAGTAATTTTGTTGTGCTGTTGCCAGACTTTTGTTTTTTGTCTTAGTCACTTTAACTTTGTCATAGTCCAAAATTTGTTTGTGTTCAGTCAGCTTTAAAAAGCATATTCAACTCTATTAATCATTGAGCTTCTGGCTCTGTTTTTGTTTGGTAATTAGGCTCCTTGCAAGGTGATATTTAGATCTGTATGTCCCATGATGGTGCTGAGCTATTATTGCCTATCTTAATTATTGTTTGTGTTCTGAAAAAAAAAAGGATTTTGTGTTGGTCTGATTTTTGTTGATCATGCCAAAGAGTTGTTTTATTAAATATTTTTACCTTTGCACATATGGTGCTTTATTACATCAGTTTTGTAAAAGCATTATGATGATCTATTGGCAATTCTTTTTGTTTTTTTTTTCCAATCTCTGTCTCTTGTCTTGACGTGATTGCTTGTCTATTTGCAAACAGTCAGAAGAAGAAAGATTGAGAGATCAAAGAGAGAAGGAGGAATTAGAGCAACATATGAGAGAAAGAGATGCAGCAGGGACACGGAAGGTACTCATCGATATTAGAATTGATTTGGTCAGGTGTACTTGGACATTATTCTTTTATCAATCTGCATTTTTTTGGTTGATACCAATGTGCTTAAGTTAGTGTCTTAAGTAGTAGCTACATGAATACTTTCTTCTGGATAATAGAAGAAAATTTATTGGAAAGAATGAGGAAAAATGTGAGGTAGATGGTTAACAATGTGCATGGACATTATTTGTTTATCAGTTTGCATTTAGTGGTACAAATAGGCTTAAGTTGGTGTCACAGGTGGTGGCTGCATGAATATTTTTTTGTATTAAAAATTAGTTTTTATATTATTATTATATTTTGATACGTATTATTATTATTATTATTATTATTATTATTTTATAAATAATATTATTTTTATATAAAGGAAGATTTGTTGGAGTGAAACAAGGAAAATACAATGAGGGACTCCTCCTGAATGAAGAAACTAAAATAAACCAAATTTCCAAAGAGGTCCAAAGAAACAACAAAGATGTTCAAACTCCCTGGCTTAAACTGGCAAAAAAATTGTCCTATCTCTCTGCATATTGGATTGGGAGACTCCCCTAAAATGAACGTGTGCATAGCACCAAAGTGAGGGCATACACTAACCCTAATCCATAACATATGTAAGGGCATAGAAACACCCTTGAGGATGTCAGCATTCTACTCCAACTATATATACGGTAGAACAGCAAAAATGGCACAGTGGCACACAGTTTTTGCTTCCCTATTGTTTTCTGAAACATATCATGAGAAACTGCTCTAGGGTAGAAGGATATAGACACACCCAGTACTCACCAAGAAACTCCAAATAGATTATTCTGTAAGAAAGTAGCCACCCTACAATGAAAAAAAACAGGGCATTTGTTTCTCTAGTGGCTAAATAAATTGAGTATGGCAGCTCAGACTATTAACCTGGCTTCTCTATGTCTCACCTAATATGTTTGGTTATACAATTACAATGAGTGTTATGTTGATATGTGCCCCTCCCAACCCTCACAAAAAAATTGTTTAGTATTATGTATTCGTGGTTTTTTTTGGGCTTAGGGCTGACTCGGATACTAGCTGTATCTTAGTGCAAAAAATTTTCTGGACTATGCTATTATCAGCCTTAAATTCATGTTAGATCATACCGATTACTCATAACTTTATGAACTTGTTTTCCTTTTACAGCTTGTTAAACTCTTTAATATCATTGAAGAATATAGTGTTGCTTATTGTAGAAGCGCATTTACATTGTTCAATGCATACATTTATAAATGTTTTAATTTTTTATTTCTTATTTTTCTGTTGCTTCATTCTAATTGTTTGAATTGTTTCTTGTTTGACAGTTGACTGAACCGAAATTAACACAAAAGGAGGAAGGTATAAACTTTTCTTTTTCAATTGTAAAACTTATACACACACACACACACACACACACACACACATATATATATATAAGTATCCATGTAAACTTCACGCAAGCTTATATGCCTTTATATCTATATGCTGATTTTTCATCTTGGTTAATCTGTCTTCCTACAGAAGAGGCAATTCGAAGATCTAACGCTGCAGAGCAGGATGATATTCAAACTTTGAGGTTTGTTGTTATATATTTGTTGTTTGTGTGTTTTCTGCCATGTTTGTTGTTTTTATTTTCTTTCTTTAGCCATGAGCAGTGCCATCAAAATCTGCCATTGCTGGGTAGTGGTTTAGATAAGGTTCATATTTTTTTTTTTTTTTTTTCCGGGGGGCAAGGGGGGTCGGATATATAACAGGTGGACAATTGATAAGCATGTAGACCGATGTTTTGAAAACTGGATTAGTCACTGAAGCAGAAAGGGAGTAAACTGGAAATCTAATGGAAGCATATTTAATAAATTACATGACAAACTATATATACAGCTTAACACTTAATGATGAAATAAATAATTTAACTTTGAAAGTTTAGATTATATAATATATATATATATATATATAATATATCTAGAAAATTTAAACTATTTCAAAATTTGTTGATATATACATTTTGATGATGTCTATTATGATTTTAAAATTTATAAATTATTCTAAAAAATATATTTATTTTTTAGTATTTATTCAATTATTATTAGTTCTTACAAAAAATTTTTAATACGTACTTAAATAGAGTTAGAATTAAGCCCACGACATGTTTCATAGCTGAATCATAGTGGTGATTACTAGATATTTTAATCACCACTTCATAGGAATACTAAATATTGTAGTCACCACTTCATAGGAATTAGTGTTTGTATTTACTTCATTCATGTACCAAATCTGTATATATAATCCATTTTATTTGTGTGTGAAGTAACACACAATTCCTCAAATTCTCTCTATTTCTATATGGTATTAATAGTAGGTTAACGATCCTTACACTATTGTGCATCTCCAGTGGTTTATAGTGCTTTTTCCTGCGCAAACAACCATGCCTCCACTTGCTACAAATTTTCTGGTGACACTGTTTCACCATTGGCGACCTCAGATCCGAGGCAGACACTGTCGATCTACTTAATCCGGCAAACCCACCACCGCTCAGAGTCCCATGCGCCTTCAGGCATGTGCTTTGTTCTCTGCACGTCATCCTACTCGTCGACGCATGTGATCGCGTGCGTGGTAGTTCGGCCACCCATTTTCTCCAGCGACCCCACCGGCCCTCTCTTTACCCTTTTCCGACCTTGCTCTCCTATTCCAAACCAGGATCAATCACCAACCCCATCTCACCCACTGTTTTGGTACTGTTCACATGACTCGGCACTGTTCACACGACCGGGACTTGTTCACCTGACTCAGACTTGTTCACACGACCTAGACCTTTGAGTGCATCACCACCTTCTCTCACTCTAACCTACTCTCACCCATCCCCAGCTTGTCTACCTCCGGTACCGCCTCTGACTCACCTGCCATCAGCTTCACCATTGTCCCGTTGATCCCCCATGTGACAAATTGGTGGGTGTTGCCAATTTACACATCTTGGGCTGCTGTTGTGGAGTTATGGTTTGAAGGACAAGGTTGTCATGAACACCTAGTCAAACACGCCAAGTGCATTCCCGACAAGGACCAAGCCAAGTGGAAACAAATTGATGCTTCTCTTTGTAGTGTGCTATGGTTCTCCATTGATGCCAAGCTTCAACCTCAATACCGCGCTTTTCGGACATGCTATGATGTTTGGGCCAAGGCTAAGAAACTATAATCCAATGATGTCAACCATCTCTACAACATTGTTTCTAACTTGATCGCCATTAAGAAGCAAGGCATGGACATATAGAACTATCTAAGTAAACTTCATATTTTGATTGCTGAGTTTGATGCACTTATGCCCTTCACTGACAATGCAGACAAATATGCCGAGCAATGTGAAAAGTTTTGCATGCTCTTTGCCCTTGCTGGTTTGCCACCTGAAGTTGACTTAGTTTGCAATCAGATACTCTTAAGCCCTACCGTTCCTTCATATGATACATTCTCGAAGCAACTGTTATGTCTCTCCAATCCTACAATTTTTGTTCCATTCCCCACGCTTGCTGAATCATCTGCGTTGGTTTCCCAATCCAACAACTGGGGTGGACGGGGAGGAGGTTGTGGTGATAATTGTCCTCGTCCTCGCTACACCTTTGGCAACAAATTTGGTCACATTGAGGAACAATGCAGAATATAGGCCCAACCAACAGTGCACCTTTTGCAAGAAATTTGGTCACATTGAGGAACAGTGCAAACCAAGGTCAACCGACAATCTAAAACTGTGAATGTTGCTTAGGTTGTCCCATCTTACTCATCTTACGAGGTTTCCCTTTCTACTGTTGAGTATAATGAGTATATATGCAGCTGAAAGTAGCAATGCAGTCCACTACACCTGAAAGTAGCCTTTCTTTCACGGTCTTCATCTCTAGGACCCCTTGGATTCTTGATTCAGGCGCTTCTGATCATATGTTTGGTAACAAATCCCTTTTCTCCCACCTTACCTATATAGATACATTGCCTAGTGTCACTTTAGTCAATGGTTCACAAACCAAAGTCCGCATTGGTCAAGCTAATCCCCTTCCCACACTACTTTTAAATTTTGTTCTTTTTATGCCCAATTGTCCTTTTAATTTGATTTCCATTAGCAAACTCACTTGTACCCTGCCTTGCTCTGTTATCTTTGCTAATGATTCCGTTCTTGTGCAGGATCGGGTATCGGACAGACGATTGGAGTAGGATGTTAGTCTCGAGGCTTGTATCACCTTACCTTACTTGCATCTCCTACTGCATGTTCTGTCGTTAAGTCACCGGAAATCGTTCATCAATGTCGGGACATCCTAGCCTACAAAAATTACATGTCATGGTCCCTAGCCTTTCTAAAGTGTCTACCCTAGAGTGTGAATCTTGTCAATCAGGAAAACATGTACGTAGTTCTTTTCCTGAAAGAGTCAATAAACAAGTTATATCTCCTTTTGCTTTAGTCCATTTAGATATTTAGGGTCCTAGTCGTATCACTTCTACTTTGGGTTACCAATATTTTGTTACCTTCGTTGACGATTTTTCTCGTTGTACTTGGCTATTTCTAATGAAAAATCGTTTTGAACTTTTTTCTATATTTAAAGGCTTTTGTTCAAAAGTTCAGAATCAATTTGGTAGCCCTATTAAAATTTTGCGAAGCAATAATGCATGTGAATATTTTTCTACGTCCTTTCAATCTTTTTTTTTTTTGAATTCACAAGGAATTTTACACCAATTATCGTGTGCTCATACCCCATAACAGAATGGTGTCGCCGAAAGGAAAAATTGACACCTACTGGAAACAGATCGTACCTTGCTCCTACACTTCCATGTGCCACTTTGTTTTTGGGGTGACATAATCCTTCCTACATGCTACCTAATCAACTGCATGCCTTCTTCCATTCTCCAAAATCAGGTGCCACATTCCCTCTTGTTTCCTATACAGGATCTCTATTCTCTTCCTCTTCGAGTCTTCAGGTGGACTTGTTTTGTACATAACCTCACTTTAGGAAAAGATAAATTGGTCGCCAAATCCCTGAAGTGTCTTTTTTGTAGGCTACTCTTGGTTGCAAAAAGGCTATCAATGCTACTCTCTTGACCTCAAAAGATATCTTGTCTCTACTAATGTCAGCTTCTTTGAGTCCTGTCCTTTCTTCTCATCTACTTCCGATGAGCATCCTAACATGGATATTCAACTCCCAATTGGTTCTTATCCCCTTCAAGTCGATCCCACACCTGTCTCGGCTCCTCCATTGCTCACATATCAATGGAGACTATGCCCACAACCAATTAATTCCTCCTCAGACCCATGTGATCAGGCAATCATTCCTGCTAATGCCTCACCAATAGAACCAGCCTCAAGCCCACCTTGTGACTCATCTTTTACTCCATTAGACTCTCCTGCTCCGTCTCTTACACTGGAATTGCCCATCGCATTACACAAAGGTATCTCAGGTCTACTCGTAACCCTAACCCCCCCTTTATACTTGTCATTTGAGTTATCATTGTTTATCTCCTTCCTATTATGCCTTTGTGTCTTCTTTGTCTTTTGTTTCTATCCCCAAAACTACAATTGGCGACAGGCTATGGTTGACGAAATGGCTGCTTTACACTCTAGTGGTACTTGGAAACTTGTCCCTTTACCTCCTGGCAAAATGATTGTTGCTTGTCGATGTGTCTATACTGTCAAGATTGGTCTTGATGGGAAAGTTGACCGTCTGAAGGCTTGCTTACTAGCAAAGGGATACAAACAGATATTCGGCCTCGATTATGGAGGTACTTTCTCTCGTGGCCAAGATTGCTTCTATTCGGCATGACTAGATGCGAGGCTGATCACACTATATTCTTCGGGCACTCTTCACTTGGCCTTTGCATCTATCTTGTTTATGTTGATGACATTGTCATCACAGGCAACGATCAGGCTGGTATTCGCAATCTTAAGCAGCATCTGTCCGATCACTTTTAAACAAAAGATTTGGGCCCTCTCAAACAATTTTTGGGGATCGAGGTTGTTCAATCTAATACAGGTGTTGCCATTACTCAGAGAAAGTATGCTTTAGACATACTTGAGGAAACCAGTATGTTGGACTACCGCCCTAGTGATACTTCGATGGATCCCAATGTCAAATAGCTACTGGGTCAGGGGGAGCCACTAACAGACCTTAGCAGATATAGATGTCTAGTCGGTATACTTAACTATCTTATACTAATTGGACCAGATATTACTTTTGCTGTAAGTGTGGCAAGCCAATTTCTGAATGCTTCTTGTGATATTCATTGGGATGCCGTGGTTCGCATTCTTAGATCCATCAAGAGTGTACCAAGAAAAGGATTACTTTATGAAAACAATGGCAATGCTCAAGTTGTTGGATATTCTAATGCTGATGGGGGGGTTCTTGTTGGATAGAAGATCAACTTCAGAGTATTGTGTCTTTGTTGGAGGTAACTAAATCTCATAGAGGAGTAAGAAGCAAAACATAGTTGCTAGATCTAGTGCAAAGGCCAAGTATCGCGCAATGACAGTAGCAACTTGTGAACTTACGTGGTTAAAACAATTGCTTTAACAACTAAAATTAGGAGACGTCAAGGAAATAAAACTAATTTATGACATCCAAGCTGCTGTACATATTGCATCTAACCCAGTTTTTTATGAAATGACTAAACATATAGAGATTGATTGTCATTTTGTCAGAGAAAAGGTTTTTTCAGGCGAGATCACGACTGGTTTTGTCAACTCCAATGAACAATTAGCTGATAAATTTACTAAGTCCCTCAAAGGGCCTCAGACTGATTTTATTTGTAACAAGTTTGGAACATATGATATATATGTTCCAGTTTGAGGGGGAGTGTCAGAATTAAGCCCATGTTTCATATGTTAAACATGGGAAACATGTTTCATAGCTGACTCAGTGGTGATTACTAGATATTGTAATCTAATCACCACTTCATAGGAATACTAGATATTATAGTCACCACTTTATAGGAATTAGTGTTTGTATTTACTTCATTCATGTATCATTCATGTACCAAATCTGTATATATAATCCAATTTATTTGTGTGTGAAGTAACACACAATTCCTTAAATTCTCTCTATTTCTATAAATTGCAATTAAAGTTAGGCCAAATGATTTAAGAAGAAAAAATCATTTATTATTTTTCTTAGGTTCTTTTATGGCCTTCAAATCATTAAGAAAGTAAAGTATTTTTTCCATTTTTTCAAAATTCTTTTATGCCTTTTGACTTTTGCATTTTTGGCTTTTGGATAGAATCTGTTAGATTTTTCTTTCGACATAAAGTACTGTAAATTATTGAGTTCATAATTATTACGTTTTTAGGTATATGTGATAACCATGTAAATACGTGATCACGAGTCAGGATTTTTGGAAAAAAAAGGAAGTTGTGTAAAATTCGCTAATAGACAGATGGCCAGTGTTATTTAGTTATGGTAAACTGGCAGGCCAAGTGCATCAGTTTTTTCTGCTCACAGTGGGGAGTGGGCGCCATGGGCAGGCTGCCATTTTGAAAATTTCAAATTTACCAGTTCAACTCTTGAACCAAGACCTGTTTTAAGCAGTTTAACTGCCTGGTTTGATGAAATTTGACTGGTTTTCTGCCAAAACGTTATGGGGGTATAACTGGACCAGCAAACTGGCCGTTTCCTTGCTTAAACTACCAGTCTGATTGGTTTAGAAATTGAAGCTCCTCACCGAGGTCTTACCATTTGGTTGAACAGTGGTATCGTATAATAGGTTAAATTCTAATGATACATTGCAGAATTGTAGACCTAACAAGGTTGTCTCCTGATTTGTGATGGGTGGTTCTAATTTTAAAAGAACTTCATATTTATATTTTACATTTCCCAGCAGTTACCACCTACATTTGATGTATAGATGTATCATAGTAGAATAGGGGGAAGGAATAGATCAGAGGGAGAGACAGAATAGTGATGCTCAATTCAATCTCATTCAAATATGAAGTCTCTAAAACTCAGTACGCAACAATCCTTAAATAGGAAAAGTCAGCTTGATTACCAAGCAATCCTAAATTACTAAAATCTCTCAGAATTTGAAAAATATGAACAATGTATTATTATTACTTCTGCTGAATGTTTTACAAAGAGATATATATAGGGAGTTGTACATTTAAACTAGTCCCTAGAAAACAAACTAATCAAGCCTAGAAAATAAGCAACATGAAAGCACTAAAAACAATGTGAAAACATGAAAAACGTGGGAACAACACAAGAAGCTACCGTCCAACACAGTTTTCCACACTCCCCCTCAAGCTGGTGAATACGCATTCTTCATTCACAGCTTGGATACAATCATCTAAAATACTAGATTACTCAACCCTTTGTAAGTACATCAGCAAGCTGACCTTGTGTAGACACATAAGGTGTACAGATTAAACCACTTTCCAATTTTTCTTTGATAAAATGTCTGTCAACCTCAATATGCTTTGTTCAATCATGTTGTACTGGATGATGAGCTATGCTGATTGCAGACTTGTCATCAAAATAAAGTCTCATCGGACCATCTCACTTGGTCTTCGGATCTTCAAGAATAATCTTTAACCATAGTAGTTCACACACACCTTGAGTGATAGCTCTGAATTTTGCCTCTGCACTAGATCGTGCTGCCACATTCTGTTTTTTATTTCTCCAAGTCACCAGATCTCTACCAAGAAAAGTGCAATATCTTGTAATTGATCTTCTGTCTACTGGTGATCCAGCATAATCAACATTAGGGTATGCCTTAAGTATTATAACACCATTTCTCTTAAATAAAATGTCTTTTCCTGGTGTTCCCTTAAGGTATTGTAATACTCGATATGCTGCTCGCAAATGAGATTCTTTTGGACTATGCATGAATTGACTAATCACACTTACTGCATATGCTATATTCAGTCGTGTGTGGGATAGATAAATAAGTCTTCCCACCAGATGCTGATACATTTCTCTGTCAACTGCAGCATCTCTATTTGTCCAAGTTTCATATTGGGATCTATAGGAGTACTTGCCAGTTTGCATGCTGTATGACTTGTTTCTTTTAGGAGATCTATATCATACTTTTGTTGAGAGATGAATATACCTTTCCTAAAATGAGCAACCTCAATTCCAAAAAAGTATTTCAACCTTCCTAATGCTTTAATTTTCAGCTCCTTGGCTAAGCACTGACTCAGAATATGTTTCTCCTTAGCATCATCTCCTGTTACTATTATGTCATCAACATACACCAAGAGAGCTGTGACCCCCCCGGTAAAGGAGAGTGTTTAACAAACAGTCCCTTGGCTTTGTTTGTATCCTATAAGTAACATAATTCTAGCGAACCTTCCAAACCACGCTCGCGGTGATTGTTTGAGGCCATACAAGGCCTTTTTGAACTTACACACAATATTCACATGCAAATTCCTCCCATATCCTAGTAGGACCTCCATGTAGACTTCTTCTTCGAGATCTCCATGTAAGAAGGCATTCTTGACGTCAAACTGCTGTAAATCCCAACCATAATTAGCTGCCAATGCCAATAATACCCGAACTGTGTTCATTTTTGTAACTGATGCAAAAGTCTCCTGGTAATCAATTCCATAAGTTTGGGTATACCTTTTGGCAACTAATCGTGCCTTATATCTCTCTATGGATCCATTTGCTCTATATTTCATAGTATATTTCACAGAATTTGAAGAATATGAACACTGTGTTATTATTACTTCTGCTGAATGCTTTACAAAGAGATATATAGGGAGCTGGACATTTAAACTAGTCCCTAGAAAACAAACTAATAAAACCTAGAAAATAAGCAACATTAAAGCACTAAAAACAATGTAAAAACATGAAAAACATGGGAACAACACAAGAAGCCCCTGTCCAGCACAGTTTTCCACAAAATCCCCAAATAACCCTAATTTATTAAAAATACCCACATAACTGCAAATTACTGGAAAATATCCAAATAAAAATAAAATCCTAATTAATACAAAGATATCCCTCTCCTATTATTGCTAAACCATGTCCTATATTTATTTCTATGCTATACACCATCTGTTTGTTTACAAAACTGAGTTCCTCTTGCTCCACATTAAGTTAAGTTTTTCCTTTTTTTTTTGGGATAAAAGAAGAAATTCATTATGGAGGAAAGAAGATAATTTCAAAAAATTTGGAGGATAGGATTGTCTGTAACGTAAAAGGAAAATACAAATAACAACGCAAAAATAGATACATCAATGGAACAAAGCTACCCAACTCTGAAGCATGGGTACTCCTCCTAGGGAGGAGTACCGGTACCCGGTACGTGCTGGGTACGCGATGGGTACGTACCGGGTACGTACCCAATTTTTATTTTTATTATTTTAAGTTTTGGGTACGGCTGGGTGCGGCTGGGTACGGCTAGGGACGGCTGCACCAACGGATGGGTACGGCTGGGCCAAATTTATGCCAAAACACGGTCGTTTCAACCAAATGGGTATTTTGTTTTCACCCCTAACCTGAAGAGACGACCATCGACCACTCACTCTACTCTCTGCTTCTATACCTTGGTATGGAGCTGCAAGGACTAGCGACTGCAGCTCCACGACCGGCGATCTCATGAGGCCCAGATCCGGTGACCTTGCGTGACCTAGCTTTGATGACCTCGCGTGACCCAGCTTGGGCGACCTCGCATGACCCAACGGCACTAGACAACCATTGTCCCCCAAGTGGCACTCCAACGACCGGTGACCGGCGACTGCTCGCCTCTCTATCATGTGTTGACTCTTTCCACTCTCGCGATGCTCTGTTCGTCTCCATCGGGATGATGTGATGGACACTCTTAGTTTTTGAGAACAAAGGGGCCTAACCCTAAGCCCAAAGAAAGAAAAAATACACTATCTTTGAAAAGCCGAAGATGTAATAGTAATAGTTTCGATAATAGAAAACACAATAAATTGGATACCTGAGAAATCGTAATAAATTATTTTAGAGTTTTAAACAATCATTCAGTAATAACAAATTATTATTTTTCATTAATAATTAATATTTAGATTGTTGGAGTTTTATTTTTATAATCATCTTTAGAAGTTATCATGTTGAACAATTTAAGTATTATAATTTCTTATTGTGAATGTTGTCTTGGATGAACAATTTAAGTTTCTTGTTATATTTTATGTTGAAATTTGTATGTTTTAATTTTTATGTTATGTTGTCTTGTCATATTTTATTGTGTGAGATTTTAGTTTATATATATTATATATATATATATATATATATATATATATATATATATATATATATATATATATATGATGTACCCGTATCTTAGTTTTTTAAAAATTTTCAGACCAGTACTGTACCGTCTGCAGGACTGTACTAGTACTATTACCCTCAGCATGTCTATCTCTATAAGGGAAGCCCCATTATAAAGGCCATGGGCTTTAAACCAAGTAGAAGCCAAACGCCTAATCATATCCCAAATCAGCTGCAATGCCAAAGAAACTTCGTTAATGATATAAGATGTTGATAAATTAAATTAGGAAAGATAAGATTTAGGTGTTATATTCAGAATAAGTTAGGGAAATAGATTTCCTATGATTAAGGGGAGAATAAATCAATCCCTGATTTTATGTATTTTTAGGGTTTGACTTCGGTTCTTCTCTTCTATTTATATTCTGTTAACATTATTTTGGTTTAATGAAAATATACGAGAACCTGTGTGTTCTCTTCTTCTCCTCTTATTTCTTCATATATTTCTACATGGTATCACGAGCTTTAAGGTTTCGATCATGAACTTTAAGGCTGCCTTGGTTGGCTCCGGTTCGTTCCCTTCGGATGCTAGCAGTGGCGTGACGACTTCGGAGGGAGGAAATCAGCAACCAGCAGCAGTCTCCATGTCTGAGAACTCTCTGCAGATTACCATTCAATTTATGAATGGAAAGAATTACCTTGAGTGGTCTTAGTCCGTGCGCTTGGTGATCGACGGCAAGGGGAAACTCGGCTATTTGAACGGTGAAGTGAAACCACCAGCCACCATCGATCCAAAATACCGGCATTGGCGTTCCGAAAACTCCATGGTCACGACTTGGTTAATCAACTCTATGGATCTGGTGATTGGAAAACCTTTCATGTTCTTGCCCACGGCTCGCGACGTGTGGGAAGTCGTAAGGGAAACCTATTCCGATCTAGACAATCACTCTCAACTGTTTGAACTGAACACCCGAATGTGGAAAATGCAGCAAGGAACACGTGAAGTAACAGCGTATTATAATGAGATGATGACTGTTTGGCAGGAGTTGGACTTATTTGATGCTGAAACATGGGAGATTCCGAATGACAGTGCTCAGTATAAAAAGAAGAAAGAGAGAAGCTAGGTATTTTTCTTCTTGGCAGGATTGAATAAAGATCTTGATGAAGTAAGAGGTCACATGTTAGGGCGAATACCTTTGCCGACTATCAGAGTGGTCTTCTCTGAGGTGCGTAGAGAAGAAGCCCAGAGGCAAGTGATGCTGAAGCATCCCAATGAAATAAAAATAGATAATGAGGGATCAGCTCTTGTGGTTCATGGTGCAGGTGCAGACTCAGAAGGAGAAAGGAGAGGAGGAAAGCAGAGGCCTTGGTGTGATCATTGTAGAAGATCGTAGCATACTCGGGAAACCTGCTGGAAGCTACATGGGAAACCAGCAAATCCTAAGAAAAACCCGAGTGGTGATCGCACTTTAGGAGGAGCTGTCCGGGCATTTCAAGTGAGCAATTTGGAAACAGGGCAACAATCATCCTCAGAATCTCTTCCCTTCACAAAGGAACAAATAGAGCATTTATATAAAATGTTTCAATCTCAATCTTTAGGAAACTCTAATCCATCTTCTTCTTTAGCCCAGTCAGGTAATTTTTTTAACGCAGCTATTGCTTGTACAAAATCTAATGGCTCTTGGATATTAGATTCAGGTGCCACTGATCATATGATCGGCACTTCACAAATTTTTTCTTCATATACACCTTGTGCAGGGAATCAAAAGGTAAAAATTGCAAATGGTTCCTTTGCTACTATTGCTGGAAAGGAATTGTACCTATTTCCTCTTATCTAACCCTTAACAATGTTTTGCATGTTCCTCATCTATCCTATAATCTTTTGTCTGATAGTAAATTAACCTTTGATCATAACTGTCAAATTAATTTTTGGTCCTCCCATTGTGAATTTTAGGATTTAACCTCGGGGAAGATGATTGGGGGTGCTAAACAGGATGGTGGCCTCTACTTTCTCCATCAAGGATCAACCTTTGGAAGGCAAGACTAGTAGACTTGTTTCAATTCTATTTCTGTGCCTAGTGATAGTGAAATTATGTTATGGCATGATCGATTAGGACATCCCAATTTTCAATATTTAAAGCATTTGTTTCCAAAGTTATTTATGAATAAAAATCATTTGTCTTTTTGGTGTGAATCTTGTGAATTAGCAAAACACCATCGTGCTGTTTTTCCTTCTCAACCATATAAAAAATCTAAACCATTTACCATGATTCATAGTGATGTTTGGGGTCCCTCTAGAGTGGCAACCTTTTTTGGAAAACATTGGTTCATTACTTTTATTGATGATCATACTAGGGTCACTTGGGTTTTTCTTTTGAACGATAAATTTGATGCTGAAATTGTGTTAAAATTTTTTTATAATATGGTTCAAACACAATTCCAGACTCAGATTAAAATTTTTCAAAGTGATAATAGAAAGGAATTTTTTAACAATGTGTTAGGGACTTTTTTTGCTGAGAAAGGAATTGTTCACCAAAGTTTGTGTAATAATATACCTCAACAAAATGGGGTGGCTGAAAGAAAAAACAAACATCTCCTAGAAGTCACTGGAGCCTTAAGTTTTAAAGCTAAAGTTCCTAAGTATCTATGGAGAGATGCTGTTTTAACAGCCACTTACTTGATTAATAGACTTCCTACACGGATTTTGCGCTTTGAAACTCCTTTACAGGTTTTTATGAATTATTTCCCAAACACTCGGCTCACAACAGATATTCCCTTAAAAGTTTTTGGCAGTGTGGCTTTTGTTCATAATCATGACCCAAAACGCTCAAAACTTGATCCAAAGGCACATAAATGTATTTTTGTTGGTTATCCTTCTACTCAGAGAGGTTACAAATGTTTTGATCCAGTTTTGAAAAAAATGTTTATTTCTATGGATGTCACTTTCTTTGAAGGAACCTCATACTACAACAATTCCCATCTTCAGGGGGAGAGCAACACTAGTGAAGATGGTTTTCTTGATGGTTCTGATTTAATTTTTGAGTTTTATAATAATGTTCCTTACACAGGATCACTGGAATTACTGGAAAAAAATGAATTAAATGTTAAAAATGATGAATCTTCTAATATTCAAATGCCATCTCAAAATGGAAATGTTGAAACTACAGAGATGTGTGCGAAATGGTATAAAGGTCTTGTTTATTCAAAGGAATATCAAGCACAGAAAAGGAGAGGCACCATTCAGCAACATCACCAAGAATTTAATCAGAGGTTGGATCATGATAATTCTTCAAAGACTTCTACAAATAATGCTCCAAGTATTTCTGAGTCATGTTCTTCAAGTCAACTTGATCTTCTCATTGCTCTTAGGAAAGGTGTTAGGTCTTGTACAAAACATCCTCTATCAAATTTTTTATCTTACAATAATCTTTTAGCTTCATATTGTGCCTTTATCTCACAAGTGTCTAGTATAGCTATTCCTAACAATATCCAGGAGGCTCTAAATGTTTTTGAGTGGAGAGAAGCTGTTCTTGAGGAGATAAGAGCTCTAGAGAAGAATGCTACTTGTGAGAAAGCGAATCTACCATTTGGGAAGACATCTGTTGGTTGTACATGGGTTTTCACCGTAAATTACAACTCAAATGGATCCTTGGAAAGATACAAGGCTCGCCTAGTAGCTAAATGCTTTACTCAAACATATGGAGTGGATTACTCTGAGACGTTTTCTCCTATGGCAAAGCTAAATACATATCGGGTACTTTTATCAGTTGCAGCTAATCTTGATTGGCCTCTGAATCAGTTAGATGTGAAGAATAATTTTTTGAATGGAGACTTGGAAGAAGAAGTATTTATGAAGCCTCCACCTGGTTTCTTTGAGAAATTTGGAAATAAGGTATGCAAGCTAAAAAAATCTCTATACGGGCTCAAACAGAGAGCATGGTTTGAAAGATTCACAAGATTTGTTAAAGGCCAAGGATATAGTCAAGGACAATCTGATCATACTCTTTTTATGAAGAGTTCCACCAAGGACAAAGTTTCAGTTTTGATTGTCTATGTGGATGACATAATCTTGATTGGGGATGATATAGAAGAGATGAGTAGACTAAAGCAGAGCCTAGCCAAGGAATTCGAGATTAAAGACTTAGGCCAACTAAGGTACTTTCTTGGAATAGAAGTGGCAAGATCAAAAAAGGGCATCGTGGTGTCACAACGGAAGTACATTCTTGATCTCTTGAAAGAAATTGGGATGAGTGGTTGCAAACCTTCAGATACTCCAATAGAAGTAAATACTAAGCTTAGAGAAGTCAAAGATGGTGTGCCTGTTGACACGGGAAGATACCAAAGGTTGGTTGGGAGATTGATTTACCTATCACACACTCGTCCTGACATTGCTTTTGTTGTCAGCATGGTGAGTCAATTTATGCATTCCCCTTATGAAGTACATCTTGAAGCTGTGTATCGAATTCTTCGGTATCTAAAAGGCACACCAGGAAAGGGACTCTTCTTCAAGAAAAACGAGAAGAGAGGAGTTGAGGTGTATACCGACACTGATTGGGCAAGATCGCTATGGACAGAAGGTCAACTTCCGGGTACTACACATTTCTTTGGGGTAATTTGGTCACTTGGAGGGGCAAGAAGCAAAGTGTTGTTGCTAGAAGTAGTGCCGAGGCTGAATTTAGAGCAATGGCTCAAGGAAGTTGTGAAGTTCTTTGGCTAAAAAGAGTTTTAGAAGAGCTTAAGAGGCTAGTGAGTTTTCCCATGAAGTTGTACTACGATAACAAGGCAGCTATTAGCATCGCTCATAACCTAGTTCTACATGACAGGACGAAACATGTTGAGATTGATAGACATTTCATAAAGGAAAAACTTGAAGAGGGAATAATTTGCACTCCATTTGTACCCACTACATAGCAAGTGGCAGACGTGCTAACTAAGGGGCTATTAAGACAGCCATTTGAACTTCAAGTTAGCAAGTTGGGCATGATTGATATCTTTGCACCAACTTGAGTGGGAGTGTCGATAAATTAAATTAGGAAAGATAAGATTTAGGTGTTATATTCAGAATAAGTTAGGAAACAGATTTCCTATGACTAAGGGGAGAATAAATCAATCCCTGATTTTATGTATTTTTAGGGTTTGACTTCGGTTCTTCTCTTCTATTTATATTCTGTTAACATTATTTTGGTTTAATGAAAATATATGAGAACCTGTGTGTTCTCTTCTTCTCCTCATATTTCTTCATATATTTCTACACAAGAGTTGTGCTCCAACCATATAGACCACATTGTGGCATAGATTGCACATTGCCACTTATTGTGGAAAAGATGGGAGAATCTCGCCTTAGGTGGTTCGGACATGTAAAGAGAAGACCCTTAGAAGTCCCTGTAAGAAGAGTAGATCAGATGGAGAATAGTCCAATAGGTAGAGGTGGAGGAAGACCAAGAAAGACTATAGGAGAAACGATTAAAAAAAATTTAGATTTGAATAACATTTTTGAAGACTTGGTTTATGATAGGGCATCGTTTGATCCATGTAGCCGACCCCACCTAATGGGAAAAGGCTTGGTTGTTGTTTATTTATACCAAAACCATTTAAGCTTATCATAAAAATTGGTCCAACGACCTAGGGCACACCCAACATTCACCAAAAAGGCCAAAAGGAATCCATAAAGAAACAGCAGCAGAAGAATGTAAAAACAGGTGAGGAACTGACTCTGAACAAGCACCACACATTACACAGATATAAAGGGATAGAGCCTTATGTGGTCTACAAGCCTGTGACATGTTATTAGTATTAATTCTATTAAGCACCGCTGTCCAAATAAAAGAATTGACCTTAAAGGGAGGTTTGGACTTCCAAAGGGGTTTATCAAGGTGGAAAGTAGCTCTATTCAATGAATGTGTTAGGATTTGGAAGAAAGATTTGCACAAAAACACCCGAGAAGGGTCGAGACCAAATATTAAGTTCAATGGTTTTGATTGGAGTAAGGAGAGTGAAGTGTTATGGCAAGTTGCTCTTTGGTGCTCAACACATGGTTTCTTTTAGGGAATCTTCGATGGTTGATAACTTGATATGCATAGAGATTAGAGCTGGCAAAACGGGTTCAACCCGCCGGGTTAACCCGCCAACCCGCCACTTTTTTGCGGGTTGGGTTCAAGAATTGAACCCATATTTTGTTTCCAACTCAAGCATAACCCGCCCGCATAACCTCGTTTATGCGGCTAAAGCGCTTTGATAACTAATACTATAAATAATTTTTTTTTTTCATGTTATATAATTTATGTTTGAATACTTAATTAGACTATTTTAAAAATTATATTTTAGATATGTGATTTATAATTTTTTATCATTATTATTTATTATTATTTATTATTATTTATAGTATTTATTGATTTTTTGTATAATTTTTTTTTTATTTTTTAGGCGATTAAGCCATTGACTCTTTAACTCATCTATTTTTTCTCATTTTATTTTTATGCGGGCCAACTCCGCCAACCCGCTTTAAAGCGGAGTGGGTTAGCTCTTCCAACCCATTTTTTAAAATGGGTATTTTAGCGGGTTGAAGCGGGTCGGGGCGGGTCGGGGCGGGTTGGCCCATTTTGCTACCTCTAATAGAGATTGAAGGGCTATCTTGTATTAATGCCTTTGACTTTATTGAATGGAAGATATTCCGATTAAAATGGGTAGAGTAAAACCGAAGAAAACTTTAGGAGAAACCATTGAAAAAGACCTTACTCTAAATAATTTATTGAAATTTTGGTTTTTGATATTGCCTAATGGCGTTATTTACCCAAGTAGCCGACTACACTTAATGAGATAAGGCTTGGTTGTTGTAGTTGTCTTTTCTCTTGTCTTGTTTAAGGAGGATATCCTAGTGGTTGCTTTTGATGGCCTAAAGTTGACCAGTATGTCATGTCACTTACAGTTTTTTTCTCACTTCTGTTTCAGAAAGGTTTCAAGGCAAGAATACTTGAAGAAAAGGGAGGAAAAGAAATTAGAAGAACTGAGGTATGATACCACTTCAATTTCTTTTGTTTTCTTAAGGTTTTTTGTTAGATCTGATTTTCAGTCAATGAATAAATTATAGTTTGGCTTTATTAATATTCTGTTTTGTATATTATAATGCTTATAATGCTTATGCTTATTTGTTCTTTATCTTATTGTTGAATTTAATAATTTAGCATGTTTATTGCAGAGATGATATAGAAGATGAACAATATCTATTTGAGGGTGTGAAGCTTTCAGAAGCAGAATATCGTGAGCTTAGGTAATCTATCTATTTGCTGCTTTCTTCAGTTCCTCTTTTTCAATTCTTCTTTTGTTACTTTTTGAGACATTTTTATTTCTTTAATTTTTTTTTTCCATATTAAAGATAGTGTCAATTGAATCATTTAAAGGAAATGTGATACCAACTTTGGTCTGGACCTTAGTCTTTCTTTTATTGTAATTTTTAAACTATATTCAAGCTGTTGATTTGGTTTTCTTGTTTTGTCTTCCTGAAGTTTTACTTTTTAAATTTAGAATTAAATCTGCCAATAACTTATTTGTTTTAAATAATTTACTTTTTTCTTTGACTTGTGTAATAAAGGAAGTATATACTTTGACAATATTTCAACAAAACGAAAGAAGGAAAAACAATTTTTATTTTCTTTTTACGGCCCTTTTATAAAATTGTTAATTTCTGCATGTCCTGTCTGCACATGCTTACATGGGTCTATAATTTCTGACTCACCTATTTTTATTGTTGGAGATGGAACTAACATAGACTCAAATAATTGGTTCCTCTTTCACTGATTTTGGAGATAGAATGTGGGAGAAACTTTGGATTTTCATCGTTTCCTTTCCTTTGCATCGATTTTATTAGTCGAGCAAGTGTATGCTCGTAAGGTAACTTAATCAATGAATCAGTGATAACCGTCATGCATACAGCAGGTAAATGCTATTTTACTATATTTATACATGGGTTCAAACTTCGAAGGCATCTAAACACAGCACTTGGTGCTAGTTTATATACATTTAGATACTTGTTTGACTTGCCAAGTGTTTGCTACCATGTTATATGTTAAGGAACCAATTATCTAAATGCTTAAGCTGTTTGGTGAAGGCCCAAAAATGAGGTCATCTTTAACTCACCCTTCGAATTGTGGATGATGGGAGAAGAGGATCAAATTCTAGACGTCTTTGTCAATAAGGGTTTGAAACCATGTTAGCGAACCAACAAACCCAAAAACTTAAATGGGCTAGGGTGGCCCCATTTCGCCTTACCAACCCCAGGGAAACTCCGAATACAGGCCTAGATTGTTTGTACAGACAGACTTTTCGGGTGCTGAGATCCAAAGTCGAGAGTGAGACAGCCTAGATTAAGGTCCCTAAGCAATCACTTAGTGGAAAAGGAAGTGATCGAGCGATGACAACCAGGAGGTGGGCTTGGAAGCAGCCATCATTTGAAGAAAGCGTAATAGCTCACTTGTCTAGCTCCATGGCAATGCTGCTATGTGGAGGCCTATGAATGAGTTTATTTGTCAGGTTATATAAATAATGTTTGTAAGGAGTGACATAGGTCATATTTTGTGTTTCTGTAGACAAATTTAGGGCTTGTGTCATATCTATGTTGCCTTTAAAGTAGAAACCATAGTCATTAATAGTGGGCTACAGCGATTACTATAGCTTAGTGGTGTGCTAGCCCCCTTACAATATGTACATGCTTAGCATTGCTAGTTGATAGCGCCACTATATGTGCTATGACTTTAGCGAAATAGTGTGCTTCATTGACATGAGATAAAACACAGCATGCCATCCAATTTTTCGTTTCCAGCAGCCCAAAATCAAACTGAGAAGGCCCAAACTCCCCTCAACTTCATTCAATCATTCATCAGCATTGTCTGTGTTTATTGCAGGCTCTGGGTTTGCTCATAACCTCAATGTTTTGTTTGTGGAGCCTTCTCTGTTCTGATCTTTTCTTTTCCCTTGCTGTCTCTCTACTGTCTGTTCTGTTTATTGACTTGGCGTACCTTGGTAGATTGGGAAATCTTACATATTACAGCTTCTTCGTGTGTTGAAACTATTTCGTCGTGTTTTTGCGTATGATACTGAAATCCTCTTTTTTGCATCTTTGTTCTATCGGCTATACTGCTTTCTGTTTGTATTTTCTGCTGGGTTATACTGCATGTTGATTTTTCTGCACATCCCAGTTTTCTTCTGCCTGTTTCCAAGTGAATAAGTGATAATGAGTGATTTTCTGCTGCTCTGTTAATGTGCCATTTGCCACGAGGTTGGATATCCTTCCTAGATGTTTTAGATTTAATTTTCCTTGTCTCTTTTTCATGCCAAGAGGCCCAAGACACACTCATTTTCCTGTGATGCTGTGACCTGTGATGTTCTGTTCTCCCTTTCCCTCTACCTCTCTTCTTTTCAGTTTCTCTGTTTCTATTCATAGTACTATAATACTTTCAGTTCTCAGGTTGTTTAAGTCTTTAAGATCTCATGTTGCTTTAATTTTGAGTAGTATTAAATATATCTTTATTTTTGTTTTATATGCGCCATATCTCAAAATAGCAGCAATATGCTATGTGCCATTTTTTATAGCCCTATGAGCCACCCATCGCTACAAGTGCACTATTCACTATTAATAACTATGCCTGAAACCAGCTCCTTTACGTTGCTATTTATTAAGAGTAATATGTGTGGCCTGTTTGTATAGGAAGTATACTTGTGTATTCTGCTTTTGCACATGGGAGCTAGAGCCCTTCTATCATTATGCAGTGTGTGTAGAGAGCCCCAATCACAAATATCGACGATATAGCTTGTGTTATCTTTATCTAGGAAAAGTTTAATCTTTTTCTTTGTACCCAGGTACAAGAAAGAGATATATGAACTTGTGAAGAAGCGGTCAGAGGAGGCTGACAATGTGAATGAGGTAATCAATAAGTTTGTGTTCCATGGGTGTCAGATCCAAATCCATTTTTTTATTCATTCATGGTTGATTATTATTGAAATGTAGTAAATTTTTTATTTAAGTTAAGCTGCTTGCCAGTTATTCTTGTTATATTTGTTTCTGCATTTACTTTCTGTTGATGAGAACTAATTTAATTCCAAGACTGAAACTCTGTAATTTTACAATATGATGCCATCCTACTCATTTGCAATGGAAATTGGTATAAAGATCGTTTAGCTGACAATTTTTTATCCTTCTGGGATCTGGGCATTGACAAAGGGATCTGGGCATTTGATAAGTTAAATTGACACATCTATATGTTTCTGTGTCTTAAGTAGATTTTATGATCTAATTGTATGCTAAACTCTCATATATTCTGGAATTGCAGTACAGGATGCCGGAAGCTTATGATCAGGAAGGTGGCGTTAATCAGGAGAAGAGATTTTCTGTGGCTATGCAGCGTTACAGGTGTTTCATGTACCACATGGTCTGCATTAGAAAAAATATAAAAAGCAAAAGAAAGTGGAATCACATATACAATATTACCATAATACCCCGAAATCATTTATCATGTACTGCCTCAGATTTTTATCTGATGTGAGTGAGCATGAATCTCCAAAAGCACATTTTACTTGCTTAATCAAATGTATTTTATTTTGTTTCTTTATAGGGATCCAAGTGCTGAGGAAAAGATGAATCCATTTGCTGAACAAGAGGCATGGGAGGAACATCAAATTGGTAAATATTACTGTATTATTATACTCCTGATAAAATTTCTCCTTTTTTAAGAAAGAAATCCCTGTTCTTTTCTGTATTATTATAGCCCTGGGCTCTGAATAATATCTTTCAGGAAAGGCAACACTGAAGTTTGGTTCAAAAAATAAAAAACAAGTGTCAGATGACTATCAGTAAGTTTGTTCATTTAGAAACAACTGTTACTCAAGATTATATTGCAATCTGATTTTGTTTTACGTGCTTATTGGATGGCATTTAAGTCTTTAGTTCCTGTGTTATTATTCTTTAGGTATACTGTAGGAGGTGATTCGTACCTTTATTTCTTTGAGTGTACAGCTTATTGATTTTAAACTTACCTCACAATTTATATGTTTAGATTTGTGTTTGAGGACCAGATTGATTTTATCAAGGCATCAGTGATGGATGGAGATAATGTATGTCAATGACTTATAACTTGACTCGTGAGATTTTGTGTTGATATTCTTGTGTTTGAGCCAGTCTCTCTTTGCAGTTTGATTATGAAGAGATGGCAGATTCACTTGAGAAGTCCAGATCGAAGTCAGCTTTAGAGGCACTTCAGGTAGCACTGTAGCATTTCATTAATGGCTTTATTATGTTTGAAAAGAGTGGTTTGGAAAATTTTTAATTCAGTGCCACTCAGAACCATATTCTACTAGTTTTAGCTGATGATAGTTTGAGGCAACAAACATTAAGAGAGAAAAGGCTAGGAAGCTAATGCTCTGAGCATAGGATGCCAACTGGAAAAGATAATTTGAGGCTGCTATTATATTGATTAATGAAATAATTACAATAATCATATTATTGATATTTTAGTACTTTGAGAAAGAACTGCTATGAAGTTGACTATTAGTTAGCTATTTAAACTTGAGTGTTAAGAAAAAAAATCTCAATCTTCTGACAGTATTAATAAATTCAGGCTGACCGCTGACATACGTTATTCACATTCTTTACTGTCTTCCTTTTTAGGAGGAGAGGAAAAAGTTACCCATTTACCCTTTTCGGGATGAAGTGCTCCAAGCTGTTCATGATCATCAGGCATGGTTTTTTCCCCCTCCTCTCTCTCTCTTTGTTCCTTTCTTTCCTTTTCCCTTAATTTTTTTTATTCTACTAGTTCTGATTTTTGGTGTTGACTAGGAATGAATTTCATCTCTGTTTAGAGAGAGAGAGAAAGTGAGAGACATATGAGAAAATCGTGTGTTTCAACTACACAACGGAGGTTGAATATATACTTAATAAGTAATAAATAATTACACAATTTACATGATGTGGGACTAACTAATTACACCTAATTATATACAGTTTCCAACACTCCCCTTCAAGCTGGAGCATATAAGTCATATGTACCAAGCTTGTTACAAATATAGTTTACTCGAGGACCTCTCAAAGACTTAGTGAAAACATCTGCCAGTTGATCATTTGAATTGATAAAGCTGGTGGTGATGTCTCCAGACAAAATCTTCTCTTTAATAAAGTGACAGTCTATTTCAATGTGTTTGGTCCTCTCATGAAACATTGGATTGGAAGCAATATGCAGTGCAGCTTGGTTATCACAAATAAGAGTCATTTGCATAACGTTTCCAAACTGAAGTTCTTTAAGAAGCTGTTTTAACCAAATGAGCTCACAAGTGGCTGAGGCCATGATACGATATTCTGCTTCGGCACTTGATCTTGCAACCACATTTTGTTTCTTACTCTTTCAGGATATCAGATTACCTCCAATGGAAACACAATAACCAGAAGTGGATCTCCTATCAGTAGGAGAACCTGCCCAATCAGCATCTGAGTATCCAACAATTTTAGTGTGTCCTTTGTCTTCATAGATAAGGCCTTTTCCTAGAGCTCCCTTAATATATCTGAGGATACGAGTCACTGCATCCTAATGTCCTTCATAAGGTGAGTTTAGAAATTGACTTACTACACTCACCGCAAAGGAGATATCTGGATGGGTAACAGTAAGATAGTTAAGTTTTCCAACCAATCGTCTATATCTTCCTGGGTTTGAAAATGGCTTCCCCTAATCTGGTAAAAGTTTAACATTGGGATTCATAGGCGTGTCAATTAACTTTGCATTCAATAGTCCTGTTTCTTCAAGAATATCCATAGTATACTTCCTTTGTGAGATAACTATGCCATCCTTGGACTGTGCCACTTCAATTCCCAAGAAATAACGAAGTTTGCCAAGATCTTTGGTCTGAAAATGATGACAGAGATGCTGTTTTATCTGAGTTATACCTTGGTGATCGCTGCCTGTGATAACAATGTCGTCTACATACACAATCAAATAGATACGACCTCGGATTGTATGGCGATAGAAAGACAGTGGTCGGCTTCATCATGCGAGTCATACCAAACTCGCCGAACAACAAGATCAATCTCCCAAACCAAGCCCGAGGAGATTGTTTGAGACCATACAAAGACTTGTGTAGACGACAAACGAGGCCAGAAGACTCCCCTTGAGCAACAAACCGGGAGGTTGCTTCATGTAGACTTCTTCTTCCAAATCACCATGGAGAAAAGCATTCTTGATATCCAGCTGATGAAGGGGCCAATGGCGAATAGCGGCCATAGACAGAAAAAGCCGAACAGAAGCCATCTTCGCCACTGGTGAGAAAGTGTTCCCATAATCCAAACCAAATATTTGGGTATACCCTTTTGCCACCAGACGAGCCTTGAGGCGATCAAGAGTATCATCAGGGCCAACTTTGACCGTATAAATCCACCTGCAACCTACAACAGACTTCCCAGGAGGAAGAGGAGCAAGTTCCCAAGTACCACTGCTCTGAAGAGCACATATTTCATCAATCATTGCTTGGCGCCACCTAGGATGGGATAAAGCTTCACCTAGAGATTTAGGAATAGACACAGAAGACAAGGTGGAAAGACAAGCATAATGTAATGAAGAGAGACGATGGTAACTTAAAGTAACATAGTGAGGAGAAAGGGTTACGAGTGGAGCGTATACCTTTTCGAAGAGCAATGGGAAGGTCAGGCATGGGAGGTAGTTCCGGAGCTGGTAAAGGAGGTGGAGCCAGAAGGGAGTCCAAAGGGGCCTCAGTAACTTCTACAACCTCTGATGGTGGTGGCGGTGGCGGTGGCGGTGGCGGTGGCTGTGACCGGCGATGATATACCTGGATGGGGTGAGTAGTAGGAATCAGGTTACCAACAGGAGAAGGTGATGATGGAGCAGGGTCAACTGGAACAAGAGGAGGAAAAGTAGGGAGGACCTCAATAATGGGTGGAAGAGGCAAGTCATGAGACTCAAAGAAAGGAACAGACTCGAAGAAGGTGACATCGGCAGAGACAAGATAACGCTTAAGAGTGGGTGAAAAACACCGATAACCCTTTTGAGACCGATGGTAACCAAGAAAAACGCATTTTATGGAGCGAGCAGAAAGTTTGTCAAGACCTGGAGTAACATCACGGACAAAACATGTCGACCCGAAGACATGAGGTGGAAGAGAATAGAGGGGTTGGTGAGGGAACAAAACAGAATGAGGTACTCGGTTATCAAGCACAGAAGAGGTCATACGGTTAATCAAATAGCAGGCAGTGAGAACCGCATCGCCCCAAAAATGGAAAGGAACACGACCATGATGCAAATGGGTCTGGGTGGTTTCAATAAGATGTCTATTTTTGCGCTCAGCAACCCTATTTTGTTGTGGGGTATAGGCACAAGATGTTTGGTGAAGAATTCCGTTAGATGCCATAAAAGTTTGAAAATTGTGAGATAAAAATTCACGGGCATTGTCACTACGCAAAATACGAATTGGAACATCAAACTGAGTTTTTATTTCATGATAAAAGGTCTGAAAAATTGAAAACAACTTGGATCTGTTTTTCATTAAAAATAACCAAGTACATCGAGAATAGTCATCAATAAAAGTAACAAAGTATTTAGACCCAAAAGTAGACTCAACACGACTAGGACCCCAAATATCAGAATGCACTAAAGCAAAAGGAGACGCAGCTCGACGACACATCCTATCGGGAAACGGACTACGGGTGTGTTTCCCAAGTTGACACGACTCACAAGGTAAACTAGATAACTTAGAAAAGTGTGACACCATTTGCTGTAATTTGGCGAGGCTAGGATGACCCAACTTAGCATGGATGGTGAGAGGGGAATCTGCAGTAGAGCATACACGAGAGGTGGCAGAGAGCTGGTAAAGGCCATTAGACTCACATCCGACGCCAATCATCCGTCCCGAACTCCGGTCCTGCAAAATGACAGAGTCTTTAGTGAAACTAATGCGACAATCTAAAGAACGGGTCAAACGACTAATGGACAGTAAATTAAAAGGACATCCAGGGACATAAAGAACAGAATCAATAGACAGAGAAGGGAGGGGATGGACAGTGCCAATCCCTTGGGGCCGTGTTTGAGAACCATTTGCTAAAGTAATCATAGGTAAATAGTCAGAGTTAGAAAGTGTGGAGAAAAGACGCTTATTACCAGATATATGGTCAGATGCACCAGAGTCAAGGACCCAAGGACCTAAGGAAGGTGATTGAGAGAGACAAGCAAATGCATTACCAATGTGCTCAACAGATGCAGTAGAGTTAGAAGCCTGCTGTTGCTCAAACCATTTCAAAAAATCTGCATAGGTAGCCGGAGATGGGGTTGATGATGCAGAAGGCTTAGGTGAATCAGATACAGCAACCTGGGCAACATTGGCAGCCCGTGGAGGACGGTCATGTTTAGTCCAACATCTATCCTCTGTATGACCCAACCTGTTACAGAATGTACACTTCGGACAAGGCCTACTTGAGGTGCCAGGGCGAGAACGACCACAATTGGCACCGTGGGAGACGAGGGCAGAAGTATCAACCGGAGCCGAGGCTAGGACAGAATCAGAGGGGTGCTTAGCCGGGACTCGGAGCAAAGTAGACCAAGCAGAGGACAGAGTAGGAATAGTAGGCGAACCCAAAATCTGATCACAGTTGGCAACATATTCCGGAGGCAAACCATACAAGGCCATGAGCATGAAGAAGGTGCTGCGTTGCTCGAGTTCTTTGGCTGGGGTAGCAACAGGAGATAGCATCTCATTGAAATCATGGAGAGCAGCATGAACCTTCCCCGAGTAAGCAGACATAGGGCCATCAAACTGTCGAGGAGCAATAACACTCATGAGATTGTGACAAACCCTATATAGCCGCTGAGTGTCATTAGTGTAAAGAACTTTGGCCTGCTCCCAAACAGAAGCACAAGTGGTCTGAGCACGGAAGATCTGCTTAAGGGACGAGTGAATGGTGGACTTGATGACAACGCACAATTGTTTATCAATCTTCTTCCACCTGGGTTGTTCTTCCGCAGGCACAGAGGCAAGGTCGGTGGTGAGGTGGTCTTCATATCCTTGACCCTTAAGCCACAACTTGACGTCTGAGGCCCAAGTATCATAGTTGTTGCCATCTAATTTATCAGCAGAGAGAGGAGCATTGGTGCATATGACTTAGAGATGTCCTTTCTTTCCTTTTCCCTTAATTTTTTTTATTCTACTAGTTCTGCTTTTTGGTGTTGACTGGGGATGAATTTCATCTCTGTTGAGAGAGAGAGAAAGTGCGAGACATATGAGGAAACCGTGTGTTTCAACTACACAACGGAGGTTGAATATATACTCAATAAGTAATAAATAATACACAATTTACATGATGTGAGACTGACTAATTACACCTCATTATATACAGTTTCCAACACTCCCCCTCAAGTTGGAGCATATAAGTCATATGCACCATCTAATTACAAAGTGTTAAAAAGTGAAACCACAATGTACTTGAGAGTCAAAATGTAAGGGAACAAGGGGATAGAGAAGTCTAATGGAGGATCCGAGAGCAGATTGGTGTAGAGGAGACAGAGACGAGTCAGACTAGAGGAGCGGCGGCCAGACGCGCCGGAAAACGGGGCCGCGCGGTGGCTGTTTGGCAGCGGCAATGGGCGGCGCATGCCGGCGGTGCTGGGGCTGGGCTTCTAGGGGCCGGCCGATCGGTGGGAGACGATCCTGGTGGTGTGGTCGCCGGCCGGAAAGGAGGCGGTGGACGGCGGCGGCCGGCGGAGACAGTGGCGGAGAAAGGAGAAAAAAGGGCCGGAAAGACGTCACGGCATGGTAGAAAGGCCGGCAAACAGGAATGGAAACACGATTGGCCAGAAAAAATTTCACCGGAGAGCAGTGGGCTCACCGGGCGTGCACGGTTCTAGGATTGCCTCTTTTTAGGCTCTGATACCATGTTGAGAGAGAGAGAAAGTGAGAGACATATGAGGAAACCGTGTGTTTCAACTACACAACGGAGGCTGAATATATACTCAATAAGTAATAAATAATTACACAATTTACATGATGTGGGACTAACTAATTACACCTAATTATATACAGTTTCCAACAATCTCCATTGCCAGTGAACTGTTCTGTATTTGTATTTATTTGATTTCATTACCTTTTTTTTCACATTTTCTTGTATAGAGTTATATGTTCATTCAAATTAACCTTGACCAATTTCCTTGAATAGGTACTTGTAATTGTTGGAGAAACTGGTTCTGGAAAGACTACACAGATACCCCAATATCTTCATGAAGCTGGCTACACAAAGCATGGAATGGTGTGGTTTAATTTTTTTTAATGTGCTTACAATAGGTTAATTTCATTTGAAAACCTTGTGTGATGTCCCTGTTACATGACTTTTATTTTACAATGTGCAGATATGATGAGTCAATGTTACTTTGCTGATGTTTCATTTTAATCTATATGTCCGTGCTGTTTGTCCTTGTCAACTATTATTTGTAATTTGTGGAACAAATAGCTATATGTATGTTTCGCCATGGTGCGTTACTTTAGGTCCTAAAAACAATAAAAGAATAGTGGCCGTGGTTTAAGAATTTAAATATGATTGTGTCATTTAGTTGCAAATGGTTGTAACTTTCCCCATCTTCCAACGTTATTAAGTCCTTTCTAGGTATTGGAAACAAATGCAGATTTAAATCTTGTTATATTCTTCTACAGATTGCTTGTACTCAGCCACGACGTGTTGCTGCTATGAGTGTTGCTGCTCGAGTTTCTCAAGAAATGGGTGTTAAACTAGGACATGAGGTAGGCTGCCTTCATTATGAAGTATTATAATTTTAGATTATCTGTTTTGGTTATTATTGTTTAAAGATTATTTGCTGTTAAGGTTACTTATTTTTTCAAAGATGGATATGTATACTATGTACTTTGTACGGGAAACATGAGTTCTTTTTTTTTTTAAATAAGGAATTTAATTATGCATATCTCTTTCTCTTTCTTCTGGCTCTTTCAAATGTTAGTTATATTTAATTCAAAGTTTTTATTTTTGAAGGTTGGTTACTCCATCCGTTTTGAGGATTGCACATCAGAGAAGACAATTCTGAAATATTTGACGGATGGAATGTTATTGAGGGAATTCCTTGGTGAGCCTGATCTTGCAAGTTATAGGTGAGCTTTATTCAAGAGTTGGATTCAGGGTTAAGTTGAATGCTATATGATTGTTCTCTTATTATGTTTGCAAATTTTGTAGTGTTGTGATGGTGGATGAGGCTCATGAAAGAACACTCTCAACTGATATTTTGTTTGGATTAGTGAAGGTGAGCGGAAAAATCTTGGGCTCAATCAAATTTGTATGCTTTCTCTATAAGTCAAGTGGTTTGAATAGTGGAATATTAAATTCTGTTCCTCGAATAATCAGCATCTTGATTGTGATATTCAAGTTAGTTTGAGCTTATATTTGGTTGAGTCAAGCATAAGTGTTCTTCTTTACATGTAACAAATCTGATTTGATGATCATATTTTTGCAATTATTTGTTTGGCTACTGATGTGATGTTGATTGCATGTATTCTTTTGTTCTATATTGTTGTGCAATGATTCTTATTTGGTCACTGGTCAATCTGTAAGTCATTAATGCCCTTTGCTCATATTCGGATGTATTTGAAGCGCATGTTCTGTTTAAATGAATAAATAATCTTCTTGTGCCAAAAAAAAAAAAAAATTATTTGTAGATGTTTATTATAATATCCTCCTGTGTACTTACATACTCTGTTTTTGTGACAGGATATTACTCGTTTCCGGCCTGATCTTAAGTTGCTGATATCAAGTGCTACACTTGATGCAGAGAAGTTCAGTGACTACTTTGATTCTGCTCCAATATTCAAAATTCCAGGGAGACGGTATCCTGTTGAAATAAACTATACCAAAGCACCAGAAGCTGACTACTTAGATGCAGCTATTGTCACGTCACTTCAAATCCATGTCACTCAACCTCCTGGAGATATATTGGTGTTCTTTACTGGTCAAGAAGAAATTGAAACGGCTGAAGAAATCTTGAAGCATCGAACTAGAGGCTTGGGGACTAAAATTGCTGAGTTAATAATATGCCCTATATATGCCAACCTACCAACTGAGCTACAAGCTAAAATATTTGAATCCACTCCTGAAGGGGCACGAAAGGTTGTCCTTGCTACTAATATAGCAGAAACATCATTGACAATTGATGGGATCAAGTATGTCATTGATCCAGGATTCTGTAAGATGAAAAGTTATAATCCTAGAACAGGAATGGAGTCGTTGTTAGTAACTCCCATCTCAAAAGCTTCAGCAATGCAAAGAGCTGGTCGTTCTGGAAGAACAGGTCCTGGAAAGTGCTTCAGATTGTATACCGCATACAATTTTCACAATGATTTAGATGATAACACTGTACCAGAAATACAGCGGACTAACCTTGCAAATGTAGTTTTGACTTTAAAAAGTCTTGGTATTCATGACCTGCTGCACTTTGATTTTATGGATCCTCCACCTGCTGAGGCCTTATTGAAAGCCCTGGAGCTTCTATTTGCATTAAGTGCATTAAATAAGCTTGGTGAGTTAACTAAGGTAGGTAGACGAATGGCAGAGTTCCCACTTGATCCTATGTTGTCAAAAATGATAGTGGCTTCAGAGAAGTACAAGTGTTCAGACGAGATAATTTCTATTGCTGCTATGCTTTCTATTGGCAACTCAATATTTTATCGTCCAAAGGATAAACAAGTACATGCAGACAATGCAAGGATGAATTTTCACACTGGAAATGTTGGAGACCATATTGCATTGCTAAAGGTTCAGTTACTTCTGACTTAAAATTATGTTCTTTTTTGTCTGTATTTTGTTGGTTATCCACTTATCTGTTTTCATTTTTCCAATCTGTGAAATTTTAGGCACTGTTGTTGATGTCATTACACATTGAATATTTGTGGTTGAGCACTGTTGTTGATGTCATTACACATTGAATATTTGTGGTTGTGTCTATTGTATATTTATCTTTTCATCTAGCTGGGACATTTTATCATTCAAATCATGGAATTATGGCCAGGTTATTATTGGGGTGCAGATTTGAAGTTGTTGTCAAGTAGTAGTCTATTATTGATGTGTTTCCTTATTCCAGATTGTTATTTGACCTTATTATTAAATTTTATTTCATTCAGGTCTACAATTCATGGAAGGAGACCAATTATTCAACACAGTGGTGTTATGAAAATTATATACAGGTATAGTTCTTTGTTTTGCAAACTAGTATTTGCCACATCTACATTTAGTGGAAGTGCTAGAAAGTAGTGCACACATTTCTGTGCGCAGCTAAGTGAAAAATATTGGAGAAAATTAAGGGAAGTGAAGAGAGAAAGAGGTGGTGTAATTATTTAGAAATGTTTCTTTGTTCAACCAATTTTAAATTCAATTTTAGAACTATATAATCTCTATAATTTTATTAGTTCATTTAACAAGCATTTGAATTTAGTAATGATACTCTTGGAACATTTGGGACAAAAACTGAAGACTTGTAAGACTTATTTTTCCATTAAAAACTACCTTCATGTTCTCCTTAGTGATTATGGAGATGTAATGTGCTTTTCTAGTAATTTTTTTTATGGTGCTAGGTTAATGGCTATTTTAAAGGGGTTTCTTTTGCAGAGAAATTTGCTAGCTTTGCTAAGTTGATGTACTTGTTCTTTTTCATTTTATTTGTTTATTTTTTTTTTTTGTTTCTTTAAGAGGGATATCTTATCCTATTTTTTATTACTTTTTCATTGCTCTATCAATAATATTTCTTTCATAAAAAGGTCTTTTAGAACTTGTATGCAGACTCATAACAATGCAGCCCTTTTTTTAATTCCCCCTGCCCCCTAGAATCACAAATGGATTATTCCATCGATGATCCCAGTTTGTGAGATGATAATGATGGTTGTGGAAAAATCTGTAACTTTGGTCTTCTTTCCTCTTGTTGGAATTAAAAGATAGTGTATGGGTAGTTGTACCAATAAATCATAGTTATTGATGTATCTCGTAAGTCACATATTCATGTATCTAGTTAATCTCATTCATGTACTTAGGAACTAGAACTTCATTAATATTCTTGTAAATTACACATTGTATTTACTCCCTAAATGTATATAAATATAGATCAAATTGGGTTAAACACTCAAGCATTTCACAAATAATTGTCTAAATTATCTCAGTCTTTCAATATGGTATCAAGAGCTTTAAGTCCTCATGGTTCTACTGATTTATCATAAATGGCTTTCATCTTGGTCCAAAGAAACCTCCAAACCGTAAGTCTCTTCTCTCGTCCTTGTTAGGAAGTCACCACTTGAGCCCACTGATATCAAGTGCCTCCGATCGGCCAGCCACCAAAGACCGTGCTGACCGAGCCACGCGCCTCCAGCGCACTTCCCATCTCCTGTAGTTCACGCGCCTGCCTTCTGACACCGGAAAATCGCCGCGATTGCTCGTTGGGTCGCAGTTGGAGGTTTCCTCTTCTCATCTACGACACCAAAAACGTTTTTGTTCGACTATTCTAAGAGTGGGTCTCTCGTCCTGGGTCTCCCTTATTCTCTCGGTTCCCGTATATCCCGGATCGGTTGTCTTTTACTTTCCAAAGTTTGAACCTTGTACTGCTAAGATGGTGATTCTCGGAAAAATGATGGTCCATTTAGAACTCCAACTATTACTTCGAGAAATTGAATGGTAAAAATTACTTAGCATGGTCTCGCCTCAAACTTTGGTTCCTTGGTCAAGGATACTATGAGCATAGCCAAAAATCTTCGAGAAAGTTTTAGAAGACAAACAAGATCAATGGAAAAAACTTGATTATCAACTTTGTGCTCTTTTATGGCAATCTAGCCAACCATCTTGACAAATTTTAGAGCCTTCAAAACTTGTCATTCTTTAAATAGAAGGCTAAAAGTGTATTTGCTAATGACATTCAACAATTGTAAATGATCTTTCACAAAAATTGGCCACTCTCAAACAAACCGATCATGATATGGTTGCCTATGTCTCGAAAGCCCAATCAAGTGGAGGAGTTAAAATTATCTTTGGAAGCCGATAAACTCGAAGATATAAAGAAGAAACTTGATAACTTGTATATGGTGTTGGTTCTACGAGGAATGCATCAGATTTTGATCATGTTCGTGATCAAGTCTTAACTGCCAAGAAGTTCCTTCATTAGAAAATCTAATTTCTCGACTCCTTCGGATCCCCTCATCAAAAACTGTTAGTCAAATTCGATTGACAGTTAAACTTCGCCATGGTTTTCAATCGAGGAGGACGAGGTGGTCGTGGAAACCAAGGAGGACGAGGTGGAAGAGGAGGTCGCCTCAATGTTCTTATTGCAAAAGAATGGGCCACACAAAGACACTTGCTACTCTATTCATGGATTCCCTGGAAAATCTGTGAATATTTCTAAGTCTGAAACATCGGAGATAAAATTTTCTGTGTTGATTATCAAGAGTACCTTCTACTAAAAGTGGTTGCCAAGGAATCTCAAAACTCATCTATAGGTGCTCATAACTCTACTTGCTTGCATTTCCCGATCAACTTGATCAAAGTCCATGGATAATTGATTCAGGTGCCTCTCGATCACATTGCTAATGGTTCTTTATTCTCATCCATCTCTTCTCCTAAAATTCCTCATTTCATTACTCTGCCATGGTTCTAGAGTCGCATAACAACTGGAAACTCGGTCATGTATCACCCACTTCTTCTTTGTCTTTAAATTCTGTTTTGTTCATACAGTGGATGTCCTTTCAATTTAATATCTCTTAGCAAGCTTACTCGTTCACATAACTGATTCGGTTTTGATACTAACTCTTTGTCATACAGGAACGTGGTACGGAAACGATTGGCGTAGGGCATGAATCTCATGGTCTTTACTACCTCAAGCCTAATCCTTCTTTGATTTGCAGTGCTGCCGCATCACCAAAACTTCTTCATGAACGTCTGGGACACCCACATTAGTCAAAGTTAAAAATAATGGTTCCGAGTCTTGAAAAAATAAAATCCCTCACTTGTGAGTCATGTCAACTAGGAAAACATGTTCGTTCTTCTTTTAGGAATGTTGAAAGTCGTGTGGATTCCCTCTTTTCAGTTATTCATTCGATATATGGGGTCTAGTCGTGTTTCTTCTATGGGTTATAGATATTTTGTTACCTTCATTGATGAATTTTCTCGATGTACTTGATTTTCTTAATGAAAGAACGATCTGAAATTTTGTCCATTCTCACTTCTTTTGTTAATGAAATTAAAACTCAATTTGGTAGACAATTAAGATCCTTAGAAGTGATAATGCAAAAGAATATTTCTCTTCTCGCTATGTCTTTTTTTGTCATCACACATTCTCCATCAATCCTCTTGTCCTCATACCCCTAACATTATTCAAAGAAAGAATAGGCATCTTGTTGAGAATTAGCTATTGACATTATTACTTCATGCAAATGTACTTGTCCGATTGGGGTGATGCGCTTTGATAGCTTGTTTTTTGATAAATAGGATGCCTTCTTCCTCTATCGACAATAAAATACCACATTCCATTTTGTTTCCTAAAGAACCATTATTTCATGTTACTCCACGTATTTTTGGATGCACTTGTTTTGTTCATGACTTGTCTCCAAGTCTTGATAAGCTTTCTGAGCCATCAAATGTGTTTTCCTTGGATATTCCAGACTTATAGAAAGGTTACCGATGCTACTCTCCCTTACAATCGTTATTATATCTCCTTGTAACATTTTTTGAAGACAAATCATATTTCTCACCCTCCATAGTTGAGTCTAATACTCTACAGAAGTTTTTCCTATTCCCTATCTTGGTCCATCACCTTCTTTAAATCAAGTCAACGGTTGATGCTACTATAGATTTTCTTGATAATCCTCCACCCGAGCAACCTCAAAGATCACCCATCGTATTTCCAGCATACAATTCCCAATATAGAACTTGAAGGTAATGAACGATCCAAGTTTCATGTCCTACTCTAGCAAGTATAACTCGACTGGGACCTACTTGAAGAAAATCTTGACTTACCCATTGCTCTTTAGGAAAGGTACTCGGTCCACACGTAATCCTCATCCTATTTATAACTTCTTAAGTTATCATCGTCTCTCTCCTTCTTATCATTCTTTTGTGTCTTCTTTATCTTCTGTTTCTCTTCCTAAAAATCTTTGTGAAGCACTTGATCATCCAGGTGGCGACAAGCCATGATTGATGAAATAGGCTTTAGAGCATAATGGTACTTTTAGTTCCCTTCCTCCTAAAGACACTGTAGATGGTGGATATATGCTATAAAAGTTGGGCAATGGACAAATTGATCGTCTCAAAGCTCGATTGGTAGCCAAAGGTTTTACCCGCTTTATGGTCTTGATTATGGAGACACTTTCTCCCCCGTAGCCAAAATTACAACTCGACTATTTGTTGCCATTGCTGCCATTCGTCACCGCCACTACATCGTTGGATATTAAAAATGCATTCTTACATGGAGAATTAGAAGAGGAGATTTATATGGAGCAACCACCGGGTTTGTTGCTAAGGAGGAGTCTAGCTTGGTTTGCAAATTCGTCAGTCTCTTTATGGACTCAAACAATCCCCACGAGCTTGGTTTGGAAAATTCAATTTGAGGCTTTGAATGAAATAAGTGAAAGCAATCATATTGCCATACCTCTCCAAATAGGTGTGTTTACATGGTCTATGTAGATGATATAGTCATCACGGAAATGACCAGTTGCTCACCGAAGGAATATTTATTTAGTCACTTTCGATAAGGATCCGGGAAAGCTGAAATATTTTCTTGAATTGAAGTTGCTCACTTTTATCATCTCACGCAAGTATTTAGACATACTTAAAGAAACTGCATGACTTGTAGACCAGGGTTGATAGTCCCATGGATCCGAATCGAAATTGCTACCCAACCAAGGGGAGCCTTATTCGATCCCGAAGATATCGAAGATTGGTTAAGCTCATCTACCTCACTATTACAAGGCCGGATATTTCCTTTGCAGTTGGAGTAGTGAGTCAATTCATGCAATCTCCTCATAATGATCATTGGGATGCAGTAATTGGATCTGAGATACATTAAAAGGCCCCAGGACAAGGACTTCTCTATGAAGATAAAGGAAGCACTCAAATAGTTGGATTTTGTGATGCAGATTAGGCAGGATCTCCCATTGATAGGCGTTCCACTTCGGGATGTGTGTCTATTGGAGAAATCTTGTCTCATGGAAGAGTAACAAAATGTTGTTGCAAGGTCTAGTGCTAGTGGGAATATAGAGCTATGGTGGTTGTAGCCACATGTGAGCTCATCTGGATTAAACAACTTCTTCAAGAATTAAAGTTTGGAGATACTCAAATGAAGCTATGTTGTGATAACCAAGCAGCCCTTCATATAGCCTCCAATCCATTCCATGAGAGAACTAAACATATCGAGATTGATTGTCATTTTGTCACTAGGAGAAAGTCCTTTCTAAAGAAGTTATCACCGAATCTGTTAGTTCTAATGATCAACTAGCAGACATTTTTACAAAATCCTTAAGGGGACCAAGGATTCAGAATATTTGTTCCAAGCTTGGAGCATTTGACTTATATGCTCCAGCTTGAGGGGGAGTGTTGGAATTAAAAGATAGTGTATGGGTAGTTGTACCAATAAATCATAGTTATTGATGTATCTCGTAAGTCACATATTCATGTATCTAGTTAATCTCATTCATGTACTTAGGAACTAGAACTTCATTAATATTCTTGTAAATTACACATTGTATTTACTCCCTAAATGTATATAAATATAGATCAGCTGAGTGGGTTAAACACTCAAGCATTTCACAAATAATTGTCTAAATTATCTCGAGTCTTTCAATACCTCTATTAAAATGGCTTTGTTCGAATTTATTTATACTTCTGTTAACGCCAAAAATTTTGGGTTTGACTATAGCAACCAATGTGGGACATTGGATGATTAGTTGAGGTAAAAATAGATAAATTCGGCTAATATAGCTTAGGGCCGCTAGCAGAGAAAGACCATTTTGGGCCAAACTTGGGCCGGGATGATAAGATGAAATGGACATTTCAAGTAGAGTCCAAAGATCATTGGAGTCTGTTTGGTGGCCTTGAGATGATTAAGTGCCGTTGAAGATTGCTGACCAAGTCAAGATTGGTTCCTTAAAGAGAGGAACTGTTATCTGGAGGGAATATCCGGAACGTTGGGAGCAGTTGGAGGTAGTTACTTCAAGAGTCTCACAAAGGGTGATGGGAATGTTGGTTGCCTGGATTTATAGGATGGTAGGTTAGTACCTTGGCTAATTGATACAATGTATTTAGACATAATTCACTATGATGATTAGCCGAAGGCAAGTTAGTGGAGGAATATGTTAGCCATTAAGCATGAATATAGAAGCACTAATAGAACGTGGCAAGCAGTGTATTAAGCCACTAACTTTCCAATTTTGGTCTATAAATAGTGTTGAGAGACTCAAATGTTTACACGTGAATCATCAAAACAACACATCAATATACCAAATTTTCCAAAGCTCTTTCATAATTTCTTGCTTCTACACTTCTGACTTGCAGTTTATACTTGCAGCATTTCCTTCATTGCTTTATTTACCAGTTTAATTGCCTTTCTTTTGATCGCTCTTTTATTTCTTTCGTCCACTTGCAACTGTTAGTCAAAGTGATGGGAGTTATTCAGGCTATTTTCCAACTAGGAGCTTTCTTTAGTCATCCTAGGAACCTACAGCTGAGGGACAGAATCCCTTCCTAGCACTTCGTTTGATTTGTTGGGAATTGAAAATTTGCTTGATTGGTCAAAGCAATTCGGCTAGTTGGATATAATTTTTTATTCGGCAAACAACTTCACTACATCTATGTGTTGATTTTTGGTGGAACATTCTATTTTAATGGTTGTTATTTTGATGTCCAGGTAAGGAGTATGAAACGGGCTAGGGATATCCGTGATCAACTTGCAGGACTTTTGGAGAGGGTTGAGATCGAACTAACTTCAAATTCTAATGATTTAGATGCCATCAAGAAATCCATAACATCTGGTAAACTTCATAAAACTAGTAATTACATGCAGTGGGGATTCTTTTAAAGTCTACTTAATCTAATTTTTAACTACTGCAGGATTTTTCCCACACTCTGCACGACTGCAAAAGAATGGATCATATCGGACTGTTAAACATCCACAGACTGTTCACATACATCCTAGTTCGGGGCTGGCACAGGTACTTTGTGTTGTATATTGCTGATAACTCCTTACCGTAATCTATTGTTTTAATGGACTGCTCCCTTCCCCGTTTCTGGTTAATGAAAAAGAATCATTAGATCAGAAGAGTTGTGTGCAATATACAGTTCCTAAACTAACTAAACCAAAGAAAGAAATTGTAAACCTGCTACATAATTTAAACTGGAATTTTTCATTCTTTACATCTGACTTTCAGCCCTAAGTTTCAATCTACCATTATGCAAGTGAACATGTTAATCTGTCCAGCTAATTAGGCTATTGTCATTGAAAATTCCAGAAAGTATTTATTGTCAACGAGTCTGTAGTCCTCAGCCCTCTCCCATGGAAGTTTATGGCAATTGCCAGCTGAACTGTTACCAATAGTAATTGAAGAAAACCAAAATTTGCACTTAATCACCAAGCTGTCTTGTGACATATGTTCTCTTTAAATGACACCCTCAAATCCGAAGGTCTGCTGCCTTAGTGAGTACAGGTCCTTTCTTTATAACCAAATTACAGAACAGGCACAAGAGAGCTTTTAAACTGCAGAGCTGTTTCATTCTAGTAGATAGCTTGTATAACAAAATGACTAACTTTAAATCTGTGCTTAGGAGTTATATTTATTTCCAGCATATCAATTCCCACATTAGAAATGATATGATAGCAATCCAAGTTTCTCATGAAGTATAAGACTGGGACCTAGTCACAACTTGAGTAGCATGATATTTAGCGAAAATGTGGTATGAAGTTGAATAACTTTCTTTACTGGCTCAACAGTTGATGTAATCTTAACCTGGCTGGTGGCAGTCCCCATAATGGTCATATAGGGAACTATTACTTTTACCCTTGTTCCTAATGCTAGATGGTTCAAAAATCTTTGGGCAACGCCATCTGCCCGGTATGATCTGTAGGTGAGCTTGAGCTTTAAATTTTGTGTAGAAAATTGCAACTCAAAACCTGGTAATCTTGCTACAGGTGGGTATGATCTAGATGTAAATTTGCTTGGTAATTTTTGTACATCATGTCTGGGTTGTGTTTGAACTTCTTCAGAAGTTATGGAACAGAATATGTATGGATTTCCAATTTGAGGCTCTGACAAATATTGAAAGCAATCATACAACTTTATGTTGCATGAATGTGCATACACACAAATGAAGTTGGGACTGCTGTGCTCTTGATATGAATATCTAATTGTTTCTCTCATTTGAATTTTTTTTTTCTTGCACTTTATTTACGCTGCATAGGTTCTTCCGAGATGGGTTGTATACCATGAACTAGTTCTTACAACCAAGGAATATATAAGACAGGTATTCTAACTGTTAACTAATTCAAATGTTTTACGACTTCTTTCAATGTATTTGTTAATAACTGAAACTGCATACTCAAATTGCAGGTCACGGAATTGAAGCCAGAGTGGTTGGTGGAGATAGCCCCCCACTATTACCAGCTTAAGGATGTTGAAGACTGTATGCTCTCTTTCACTTTATCTCTATTTCCCCACCTAGTGGGAAAAGGCTTAGTTGTTGTTGTTGTTGTTGTTAAGAGTAGATATTTTGTATATGCTTTATTTTGTATTGCTAGCCCATGTACTGCTAGCCCATTTATTGCTAGCCCATCTTACATATATAAATACACAACCTTGGGGTACGCCTATTCTTCTTAACTCATTACATGGTATCAAGAGCTAGGCTCTAATTTTTTTCCACTCTCTCTCTGCTGTCCTCTAAAAAAAAAAAAAAATAGCTATGGAAGTGTTGTAACTTGACAACGCAGCGTTACGTTTCGGGTCTGAAGAGCCCCCACCTTATGCCGCTTGTTACTCGCTTATGCCGGCGGGGGTTTTTGAGGAACCCAAAGGACTTCCACCCGAGAGAGATGGGGAGCATGCCACGACTCTCATTGCGGGCAGGGTCCAGTGGGGCAAATCGCCTGAACGGTGCGTGGAGAACACCCACCTCGTGGGTGGTTGGCGTGGAAAATGAAATTCACCCGCCACAGCAGAGTGCGACCGGCGGTGGGGGTCGTTTCCGGAGGGCGGAGGTCCCATGACGTCTCCGCGAGTCTCCGTGTGGTGCTTTCCAGCCCTGTTATCTTGGTCGTTTTACGAAAGATGAGACTTGGATTGAATGTGTGTGCGTCGTTTGTGGTCTTCCAAGCCCGTTTGACGTGTTGTTAGTGATCTTTTCCTTCTAGATAATTTGTTGTATTTGTCGTATGGGTGACGAAAGCTCGAGATTAGGGTGAGTTACAAGGTGGAGTTTCGACACTACCTCCACTAATGTTAAAGTCGAGGTCATTCCCTCCAACATTAAAATTAGAGCTTGATAGTGAGGAGTGCTAACTATCCTCAATGGCGGAAGGCAATTTTGTATTTGAAAGGTCACATGAAGGAAGACCATCTCACCCAAGAATACCTAGTGATGAAACAACTAAGGACATGGGATTCGGGAAGATATCGTTTATATTCAATCTCTCAGGACCTTGGATCCTCGAAGTTGATGATATTACCACTCATTGCAAATGTTAAGGAATTATGTATGTACTTCACTCTTTTTCTCGATGATGATTTATCTCTGTATATACAAAGACACAGGATTTGTATCGCGCTAATCGTTCATGAATCTCTTAGTGACTATTATACTTCAAACGCCTATTTGAAGAATTGAACACATTGTTACCTATCACTTCATGTACTGCAGTAGCTAATCAAAGTGTGTTTTTTGTCGGCCCAACGTGGTGAATTTGGTGCGGCCCGATCTCGGTTTTGACCTCCTAGTAGTTTGACCCCGAAGGATGTGTACTCTCGCCTCCTCCGAGATCGTGAGCTTTCCAAGTCTCATCCCTTAGCCTCGAGCGAGGCCTCTGCTGGTGAGTTCTCATTCTCGATGGGAAGGTGGTGGTCGTAGTGGTTCTCGTGGTGGACGAGGTGGTGGCCGGATACCGGAGATCCCAGTGGTAGTCAGTTGAGGACTATCCCGGGAACCAATTTGTCGTTAAAGGAACCTATAACTGAAACTTCACTAAAAAAGGTTTTGCTCATCTTGCACCGATGAAGGCATTCCTCCTACCAACCCATCCGAAGGCCAATGATGACACCGCATTTGCTCAATACACTCGGTCAAGAAGAAAATCACCACAGCCCCTTCCTTGCCTCTGTTGCTCATACCTGAATCCTCCGCATGCTAGGAATATCGTCACTTTCCCGCATCATTGATTCCAAGGGCTTCCGACCACATGCAGGGAGGTAAACCAGTACATTTTTACCCCTCCCCTCATCTTCCTAGTGTTACTTTAGCAAAATCAGCCTATGCCCCGAACTTATGGGGAGTGGTCCTAGCGTCTCCCACCTTGCCCTCCCTCTTTCTCGAGTTTTATGTTTGAATCAATTTCCATTTAATTTACTTTAAGTCGATTACTGGTCACTTAATTGTAGTGTTCACTTCTTTGCATTCTTGTGTCTTTCAGAACTTGGGAGAAGAGGGTGATTGGTGGGGTCACAGCGTTTGACATCCTTGAGTGCTGTCCGGACAAACCGGGTATGCTGTAACAGGGTGGCTGATCCTCTCCAACTTCAGGTGTCGTTTGGGTCATCCATCTCTACATTTTAAAAAGTTGTGTCCTAGTTTGAGTCGTCTATCTATTTTAGAATGTCGTCCGTGTCGGTTGGCTAAACACCATAGAGTCCTTACCCCTCACGAGTCAATAAGCCATAAGGTCCCATTTGAGCTAGTTCATTCGATATTTGGGGTCCATGTCCAATTACTTCTAAGTCCGGTTTTCGGATTTTGTAACTTTTGTGGATGACTTTTCAAGAATGACTTGGTTATATTTAATGAAATCTCGTTACAGAATTATTTTCTATATTTACCGCTTTTTGCTCAAATTAAAACCCAATTTAGTATCTCTCAAGAATAATGCTAAAGAATATTTCTCTGGATGACTTCACTTCCTATATGATTCAAAATGGGATGGTCCACCAATCCTAATGTTTACTCCTCATTGAATGGAGTTCAGAATTCAAAATAGGCATCTTTTGGAAGTTGCTCGATGTTGTTGCTTCACATGTCTTGTCCTAAAGTTTTTGGTGAAAAATTTCTCTGGCTTTTTTAATTAATCTGGATGCCATCTTCTCTCTTTACAAGGCCAAGTTCCTCATTCCTACTTTTTCCTTCTCATCTTTGTTTCCCTACCTCCTCGTATTTTTGGTCAATGTTTTGTGCAGATAGTCGGCCTCAAGTTTCCAAGTTACATCCTCGCTCAAAATGTGTCTTTTTGGGTTACCCTCTTTCGAAAGGTGGTATGATGCTTCTCTCCGATTTGGGCCGGTATCTGTGTCCGCTTGATGTCACATTCTTTGAGTCTACTCCGTTCTTTGTTCAGCCACTCCTCAGTTGAGGAAGATGAAGAAATTCTCGTTTATCACACCCTTCGGTCTCATGATTCTGCGTCACATCCTTCCTCTCCCAGGTTCCCGTTATCTTGTCCTCCACATCGGACCCATCCGACAGTGTACGCTCGCCGGACTTGTTTCCCTCTGGAAAGATAGATGTACATTGCTCTTCGCAAGACACATCACCTCCATCCACCTCTTCGTCACAAGATCCGACTGGACCTTCCCATTGCCCTTCGTAAAGGTAAACGTTCTTGTGTCACTAACCATCCTATTGCATCCTTTATTCATTATGACCATCTTTCCCTTCCTCCCAATCTTTTGTTGCCTCTCTCGATGTTGTCACCGTTCCCAAAAATATTGGTTGAGGCTGGCTCATGATGGGTGGCGCCATGCCATGGAGGAGGAAATGCTTGCTTTGGAAAATAACCACGGGGATCTCGTTTCTCTTCCTCCGGTAGCGTGCCATTGGGTGCAAGTGGGTGTTCACCTTGTTAAAGTCAATCCATGGTTTGCTCGTTTAAAAGCTCTACTGGTGGCCAAGGGTTATGCTCGGACTTATGGTGTTGATTACTTTGAGACCTTTTCTCCCGTGGCCAAATTGGCTTCTTCGCATATTCATCTGTTAGTATCATTTCAACGGCCTCTCCACCAGGGAGGATGTTAAAAACGCTTTTCTTCATGGTGATTTACCAAGGAAGTCTATATGGAGCAACCGCACCGGCTTTGTTGCTCGGGGGAGTCTGGGCAAGTTTGTCGATTGAGACGCTCTTTGTATGGGTTGAAACAATCCCCCGGGCTTGGTTTGGGAGATTGAGTGAAATTGTTGTGAATTTCAAGATCAATAAAAAGCTAGCTCTGACCACTCGGTCTTCTACAAAAAGTCCCTGTATTCTCATGGTTGTGTATGTTGACGATATAGTGATAACAGTGACTTTTAGGCATCTCAAAACTCAAGAGTTTCCTTCAAACTAAATTTCCAAAAGATCTTGGTCCTCTAAAATATTTCCTTGAGGTAAGTAGAAGCAAAAGGGCATTTTCCTCTCACAGGTAGAAATATGTCATTGACTTACTATCTGATGTTGGCATGTTGGGAACCAAACCTTGTGATACTCCGATGGTTCCAAATGTGAAACTCAATGCTGATGGAGAACTACTATCGATCCCGAGAGGCAAAATTGGTGGGCAAACTTAACTACCTTATCGTGACACGTCCCGGTATCTCCTCCACTCGCAAGTGTAGTCAGACAATTCATGTCATCTCCTCGACAATCTCATTGGGATGCAGACTTACATATACTAAGATATTTGAAAGGAGCCCTGTGTGTGGGATTCTTTATAGAGACAATGGACATTGTAGGTTAGAAGGTTATTCCGACAAGTCCTTTAGATCCAACTTGGGGATTGTGTGTTCCTTGGAGGAAATCATCTCTTGGAAAAGTAAGAAACAAAATGTAGTAGCAAGATCAAGTGTGAATTAACGAATATCGAGCAATGGCTCAAACCTCTTGTGAATTACTATGGGTGTATCATTTACTTGATGAGATTGGGTTCAAGGTTTCTCTACCTATGAGACTATGGTGTGACAACCAGGCTGCCCTTCACATTGCCTCGAACCCAGTTTTCCATGAACGGACAAAGCACATAGAAGCTGGCCATTTCATTCGAGAGAAGATCCAACAGGGAATCATATCTACGGGCATGTCGGAGTGGGTGTGCAGGCAGAGAGCAGTGGGATACTCACGAAAGCTCTTAACAGAATCGGTCAATTATCTTTGTAACAAGTTGGGCATGATTAACATCTATGATCCAACTTGAGGGGAGTGTTAAGAGTATAGATATTTTGTATATGCTTTATTTTGTATTGCTTTAATTCCCAAAAAATAATACAAGATACCTTTTATTGTTCTTCCATATATAAATACACAACTACCATATTGGTTTTTCTATTCTTCTTAACTCATTACAGTTGTATGTTTGCAAGGAATCAGTCAACCACATTTCTCTTCGAGCTTTAACATGATTTAAATTATTGAGACCTTTTTACAGAGAATTAACCTTTTAATCAAGTTTTGTTTGTAATAAAGATGATAACGAATCAGGTTGTAGTTAGCATGCAAGCAAGGTTCCTGTTGTTAAGTTTGTAGATGACACCACAGATTTTTTAATATGGCTCATTTCAATTTTGGATGCCACACTTTCAATTTATCTTTGGCCATTTAGTGTAACTTATTTTGCATGGACAGAATAATTTTTGTTAAGCGTGAGCATTTCATTCCTTCTATTGATGAGAATTATTTCTCTCTCTCTCTCTCTCTCTCATGCTTGGATTAGGGAATTTGATGGCTTTCTATCTGGTACATTTTGATTTAGCTAACTTGTGTACACTTAATGAATGGATAGTTAATTAGGTAATTTGTTATATATCCCTTGTTTCATAATTACACTGCTTGCAATGATCGTCAGGCTGGTGGTAAGAATTATTTGTACCATGAGCTAATTCATCGAACATTTGAAGTCATTAGACTTAATTTCCACCCTTATAAGTGAAAAAAAAGGGTAGTTGTATTGAACCTTAACAAGCGAACTATGTTCAGTAATTCTATGAGAAGGTATTTTGGTCAATCAGCATAGCATATCAATCAGTTTTTAATTTGTTGGTTATTATAATGAGAACATTTTGTTGATTTATTTATGCCAGTAATTTTTGAGATTAGAGTTGAGCAAACTTTTACGGTTCTCTTTAGGTGTTGAGTTGTTAAATCAAATTTTGTTGCAGCGGTTTCCAAGAAAATGCCTCGTGGAGAAGGACGTGCATAGTAGGACAGACAGCTGACACATCTTCACGGATGCTTTGGGAGGAGGAAGTACAATGGTGAGAAGGTGGTTTGTTGGAGGGAAAAACTGTCTCTTAAACTCGAGAGAAGAGGCACTAAATATTTTTTTTGGCTGTACATTTAGACTATAGCATGCATGCTGTGTCGTTACCTGTTGAAATTAGCCTTGACTGTAAGTAACCTTGAATGTTGCACTTGCATCCCTTGGTGTGGTTGGTGGCTAGAAAGTTTAGGGGAAGTGATTTGTGTGACGTCATTTACTGACGGATTCTGTCTTGTAGGCTTCAGTTTCAATTTTTAGTGACAAGTGGTGTCTGTTTTAATTTCAAATTATAGCTAAAATATTTGTATAAATTGCTCCAGAGGCATTGCTTTAAGTGTAATGCAGAATGTAATTTTTGGGCTGCACGTAAATTTTGTTGCACATGATCGTACAACTTCGTTTGATTTGCTAAATACCATTTCAACATTGTAACGTGTCTGTATTTTGCTTATAATGCGTAACTTGATGCTGCCAAATGTTATAGTTATAGGTTTTCTTTCCCTTTTGGTTTTTTTTTTTTGGGTGCAAATAGTTTTAGTATTCTTTTTCCCCGATAACATCTCACCGTAAAATCTAGTTGTTTTCAAGTCTGATCTAGTTTCGGAGATTGCCTTGTCAAGTTTCGAAACAGGTTAGCGAGAATGCCATAATAACACAGCAGAATCAAGATCAGGCAAAAGGCATCTCTTTAAATCGTACGATCTCTTAAACTTCCATAGCTTAGCTTAATCTCATTGTCTGGTCTTCAAAACCTGAACCAGATTGTAAAGCAGTACTCTTGTCAGCACATAAGAAAAAGGAGAAATGCTCCTCCCCTGATTTATAATTCCTTGTTTATTGTTTAGGATATTTCGTTTCTTGAATTGTAATTCCTTGTTTATTGTTTAGGATATTTCGTTTCTTGAATTGCTTAAGGCTATATTTGGGAGTTTTAAAGAGGATGGAAATGAGTAGTTCATAATTGAATGAAATGGAAAGGTAGGAAGTAGCATGAAAGAGAACATGTCACTTAATTCTTTAGTAGTTTAATAAGTTAATGTGGGAGGGGAGTAGAATATTTTAAGTCATTCTTTCTTTGAATCACTAAATTAGAGGGACAAAAAATGAAAGTTTTGAGTGGTAAGGGAGAGATTCATTGAACATCTCTAGTCATTTTACTTTCTTCTTTAAAATAATTTCCAAATAAATTATTATTAAATTTTGCTATGTCATTCCTTATCATTTCTTCCCTTGTCATCCTCCCAAACATATCCTAAGTTATCATTTTGAAAGGAGTTAAACTTTAAATTATGTTTGTTCGAATAATGTATTATCAATGTTTTACATTGTAAATTATTACTAGTGTCTAGATTTATTGCATATATTATAGTTAGCTCATATCTTGTAATTAGGGAAATTATGATTCGTGTATTTATTATCAGATTATTATATATTCAACTTCAGCTCAGTGCTATAGTTGAACATATAGTTTAGTATATGTCTCTCTGTTTCTCTTTCTTAACATGGTATCTAGAGATTAAAGAGGGGCAATTTTAAAACCGTGCACACAGTTGACCTACTGTCCTTTACACTAATGATACTTAATGACCTACTCTCTCTCAACATGTAAATCTAATTGGGAGCAAGCCAAAGTTGTTCACACTAATGCTACATAGTGACTCAATAGGACTTGTCATTATCTTTTGAGTGTTATTGCCTAAAAGAAGTTTAATGGTCTTATGTTTGTTTATCTGTGTAAGGTTCAAAGAGCACTGCAAGACTTCAACGACCTATTACAGTCTGCAGAGACCCCAATGAAAGAGTTTGAGCAATGTAGTACATTTCTCATGGTCATGGCTGTCTATGGTTTGCCTCTAGAGTACTTTTATCAATTGTGATCAAATTCTAGGTTCTCTTACTGTCCCTACTCTGTCCACAAGATGGTCCACTTTACTCTGGGTTTTGACAAAGAAGTCCTCTGATTTTGCGATTGCTCATACTCCTAGTTAAACAAATGCATTGTCTTTCAAAACAACAGTCGTGGTAGTTTTCGGGGAGGTAACTTTAGTAAACCCCTTTCTAAGTGTGAACACTGCCACCGCTTGGGCTATACCATTCACAAATGTTGGACTTTACATGGCTGACCCCTGCATGCTACCAATGTTGCGTAAATGACTCCTGTAGACACACTTGAATGCTTAGACCAACCTTTAGTGTCTCTAGCTAACTATGCAGATTTCTTTGAAGTGGTTTGAGCAATGTTAGTCTTTTGGTTCCATTGCCTCTGTTACATACACTGGTAAATTTATTGAATGCAAAAAATCAACAAAATGTGAAAACAACTCAAACCTTCATGCTCCATGGTAATATTCCTTTCTGCTTCTAGAGTGATGTGACTTTTATTGCCTGCTGCTTGATTAATCTCATGCATCTTGTGTGCTTGATAAGCCGAGGATACTATTTGAGGCCATACAAAAACTTGTGAAGACAATAAACTAGGCCATAAGACTCCTTCTATGCAACAAACCCTATTGATTGCTCCATGTAAACTTCTTCTTTTTCTTCTAGATTACCATGGAGGAAAGCATTCTGATAAAGTCACCAGTGGCTTATAGCAATCGTATAGAGAAAATGACGAACAAAGGTTGTCTTGGCCACTAGAGAGAAGGTGTCCACATAGTCTAAGCCAAAGATTTGGGTGTACCCTTTTGCCACTAGACAAGTCCTTCAATGTCTCTGGCTAACTATGCAGATTTCTTTGAAGTGGTTTGACCAATGTTAGTCTTTTGGTTTCATTGCCTCTGTTACGTACATTGGTAAATTTATTTACTCTTCTCACTCAGTCACCATCCCTTGGTCTTTAAGTGATTTATTCTAATGCGTCTGATCACATTTATGATAATAAGCCCTTTTTCTCCAGACTTTTTCAATCTAGTTATTTCTTTACTGTCACCTTAGCTAATGATCTCCAAACACAATTTTAAAGGATTGACACTACCTATCTCCTATCCTCCCTACCAGTTGATTTGGTACTTTATGATCTTGGAAGTCTCTTTAATTTATGTTCCATTAGTTGCTTGACTCATTCTTTTGATCGTATTATTACCTTCACTAAAGACTCTGTCATTCTGTAGGACCAGAGTTCGAGAGGATGATTGGCATAGGATGTGAGTCCTATGGCCTCTACCAGCTCCCCAACTCTTCTTGTGCTTGCTTTGCTATGGATTTCATTCTCATCATCCATGCTCAATTGGGTCTTCTAGGCCATGCTAAACTACTGAAAATGGTGCCGAATCTATCCAAGACTTGTCTTTGGCAAAAGTTTGCTTTGTGAGTCCTCTCAACTTAGGAAACACATATGTAGTTCATTTCTCGATGGAGTTTGTCGAGCCTTGTCTCCTTTTGCTTTAGTTCATTTTGATGTCTACCGTACTAGTCAAGCTCTTTTATTGTGCTTTGTTATTTTTAATGCAAAATATGTCTAAGTTGTTTTCAATCTTCTATAATTTTTATTAGGAAATTAAAACTCAGTTTTGTGTTTCCATTTGTACTTTGCATGGTGACATTGTTTGTGTATATTTTTCTTAGCCTTTTCGAAAGTTTATGGCTTCTAATGACATTATTTACTAGACATCTTGTGCCATACTCCTCAACAAAATGAGGTTATTGAATGCAAAAATGAACAAAATATCGAAACAACTTGAACCCTCATACTCCATGGTAATGTTCCTTTCTGTTTCTAGAGTGATGTAACTTTACTGCGTGCTACCTGATTAATCTCATGTCATCTTGTGTGCTTGATAAGCTAAGGATACTATTTGAGGCCATACAAAGACTTGTGAAGACAATAAACTAGGCCACAAGACTCCCTCTATGCAACAAATCCTATTGATTGCTCCATGTAAACTTCTTCTTCTTCTTCTTCTTCTAGATTACCATGGAGGAAAGCATTCTGATAAAGTCACCAGTGGGTTATAGCAATCGTATAGAGAAAAGGACGAACAAAGGCTATCTTGGCCACTAGAGAGAAGTTGTCCACATAGTCTAAGCCAAAGATTTGGGTGTACCCTTTTGCCACTAGACAAGTCCTTTAATGTCTCTGGCTAACTATGCAGATTTCTTTGAAGTGGTTTAACCAATGTTAGTCTTTTGGTTTCATTGCCTCTGTTACGTACATTAGTAAATTTATTTACTCTTCTCACTCAGTCACCATCCCTTGGTCTTTAAGTGATTGATTCTAGTGCGTCTGATCACATTTATGATAATAAGACCTTTTTCTCTAGACTTTTTTAATCTATTTATTTCTTTACTATCACCTTAGCTAATGATCTCCAAACGCAATTTTAAAGGATTGACACTACCTATCTCCTCTCCTCTCTACCAGTTGATTCAGTACTTTATGATCTTGGAAGTCTCTTTAATTTATGTTTCATTAGTTGCTTGACTCATTCTTTTGATCGTATTATTACCTTCACTAAAGACTCTGTCATTCTGTAGGACCAGAGTTCGAGAGGATGATTGGCACAGGACGTGAGTCTCATGGCCTGTACCAGCTCCCCAACTCTTCTTGTGTTTGCTTTGCTATGGATTTCATTCTCATCATCCATGCTCAATTGGGTCTTCTAGGCCATACTAAACTATTGAGAATGGTGCCGAGCCTATCCAAGACTTGTCTTCGGCAAAAGTTTGCTTTGTGAGCCCTCTCAACTTGGGAAACACATATGTAGTTCATTTCTCGATGGAGTTTGTCGAGCCCTATCTCCTTTTGCTTTAGTTCATTTTGATGTCTAACGTACTAGTCAAGCTCTTTTATTGTGCTTGGTTATTTTTAATGCAAAATATGTCTAAGTTGTTTTCAATCTTCTATAATTTTTATTAGGAAATTAAAACTCAGTTTTGTGTTTCCATTCATACTTTGCATGGTGATATTGTTTGTGTATATTTTCTTAGCCTTTTCGAAAGTTTATGGCTTCTAATGACATTATTTACTAGACATCTTGTGCCATACTCCTCAACAAAATGAGGTTATTGAGTGCAAAAATGAACAAAATGTCGAAACAACTTGAACCCTCATGCTCCATGGTAATATTCCTTTCTGCTTCTAGAGTGATGTAACTTTTACTGCCTGCTACCTGATTAATCTCATGTCATCTTGTGTGCTTGATAAGCTGAGGATACTATTTGAGGCCATACAAGGACTTGTGAAGACAACAAACTAGGCCATAAGATTCCCTCTATGAAATAAACCTATGAAACACGGACACGGACACGAACACAGGACACGACACGGACACAGAGACACACTAAATTCAAAAAACTATAGCACACAGACACAACACACACACATTCAAAATATATATATATATATATATATATATATATATATATATAAAATTAATAACAAAGTAAATTAAAGAATTTGGTTGATGTATATATATATAATTGAAAAATTTAATAAAAAATATTCATAATTCATTAATATCATTTTTATAAGTTTGAAGATTTACAATATCTTAATATATGTCGTATGTGCTAATATTTGCTACCTAGTAAGCCCCTCCCAAAAAATATGGAGCATAATTTTTATTGACATTTTTTAAAAAAATCTCCTAAACTAACTTCTCCTAATAGAACTAACCATGTACAAGTATATATGCATCCAAAAAAATTAACTAGAGGGAATAGTGGTGTGAGGTAAGCTTCGGTGACAACAAAGTGGATAACTTGGTATGAACAGAGGTAGAAGGAGCAAATGAAAATAGTGGTATGTGAAAAGATAAAACTTAAAAGCCTAATAGTGGCGTGTAAAAAGATAAAACTTAAAATACTGGTATGATAAAATAGTGTCTTGGGACGTCAGTCATGTGATTAGGCTTTGGTGAGTTATGAGCTTACTAATTGGATGTTACTCATGAAAACTAATTTTTAAAAAAAATAATATTAGTGAGTCGTGTTAAAGCCGTGTCCTAAAAGTGTCAAAACGTGTCTGAGACATGTCCAAACTTGTTCGAGACGTGTCCAAGCCCAAAAAAAAATCATTTTAATCAGACACATTTAGACACACAGGACTCATGTGTCGTACGTGCGTCCCCATGTGTCTGACACGGACACATGTCTGACACGGACACGTGTCTGACACGCGAACATGCCTCCAAAATGGTGGTCCGTGCTTCATAGCAACAAACCCTATTGATTGTTCCATGTAAACTTCTTCTTCTAGATCACTATGGAGGAAAGCATTCTGATAAAGTCACCAGTGGGTTATAGCAACTGTATAAAGAAAAGCACGAACAAAGGCTATCTTGGCCACTATAGAGAATGTGTCCACATAGTCTAAGCCAAAGATTTGGATGTACCTTTTTGCCATTTGACAAGTCCTTGAGACGATAAATTTTGCCATTAGGACCAACTTGGACAGTATAAATCCACTACTGATAGCCTATAATAGATTTACCTAGAGGTAGAGGAACTAGTTCTCAAGTACCACTGCTATGAAGTGCATGCATTTCATCAATCATACCTTGTGTCCACTTGGGATAGGTTAAAGTTTCTCTTAGAGATTTAGGTATTGACACAAAAGATAGGAAAGAAAGACAAGCATAATGCGAAGATGACAAATAGTGATAACTCAAAGTAACATAATAAGGAGAGAGGTTATGAGTATATAATATACCTTTTTTTTCTGAGAGCAATGGAAAGGTCCTTTGGAGGTAGTTCTAGAGATGATAAAGGAGTTAGCTCTAGGGAAGAGTCTGTAGTGACCTTAATAGCATCTAGAGGAGGTAGGGGCTCTAGAGGTGGATGCAACCAACAATGATAGTCCTGGAAGGGGTGAGTAGTAGTGGTAGGACTTTAGACAGGAGGAGGCTGAGGTGTATTTGACTCGACTAGGATAAAAGAGGAGGAGGAGGAGCAAGGTAAGATCTCAACTATGGGCTCAGGAGTTAAGATAGAAGACTCGAAGAAGCTATCATTAGCCGAGTCAAGGTAACGTTGGAGATTAATGGAAAAGCAACGATAACCATTTTGAGACCGAGTGTTATCAAGAAAAAACATAATGGATCTGGTCAAAAGTTTGTCAAGACTAAGAATGAGATTATGGACAAAACAAGTCAACTTAACGACATGAGGCGGAAGGAAATGCAATGGTTGATGAGGAAACAATACAGAGTGAGGTACCTAGTTATCAAGCATAGACCAAGGCATATAGTTAATTAGGTGGTTGGCAGTAAGAATTGCATTACCCCAAAACCCAGAGGAAAATGACCATGAAGCATGAGAATTTGAGTTGTTTCAACAAGGTGTTTACTTTTGCTTTTAGCCACTGTATTTTGTTGAGGTGTATAGGCACAAGATGTTTGGTGAAGAATGCTATTAGAAGCCATAAAACTTTGAAACACAAATACTCACGGGTATTATTATGATAAAAGATTTGAAAGATGGAAAATAACTTAAACCTATTTTATAATAAAAATAACCAAGTACAACAAGAATAATCATCAGACTCTATCGAGAAACAGACTATAGGTGTATTTCCCTAGTTTACACAACTCACAAGGTTAGTTGGAAAGCTTGGAAAGGCTTGGCACTATTCTTTGTAGTTTGGAAAGACTAGGGTGACCTAGCTGAGCATGGGTGATGTGAGGGAAATCTGTGACAGAGTAAAACATGAGAAGGGTTGGAGAGTTAGTGAAGGCCATACAATTGATATTCAGCACCAATCATCTGACCTCAACTCTAGTCTTGCAAACTGACAAAGTCTAATGGAAGTAATCATACAATCAAGAGAACGAGTCAAACAACTAATAGAAAGTAATTAAAAGGACAACTAGGGACATATGGTACAAAGTCAAATGATAAGGATGAGAAAGGATGGGCAATGCATATCCTTTGGGATTGTGTTTAGGAACCATTAGCTAAGTTGATAGTTGGCAAATAGCAAGTTTGATAAAGTTTGGACAAAAATGAGATATTACTAGGAATGTGATTAAATGCACTAGAATTAAGGATCCAAGGATATTAAAATATCTGGGCCTAACTCCACCACAAAAGCTAACTCATGGGAGGAGGGTTGCCCAAGTCATTAAAAGTGGTACTTTTCCTATATACTTAACCAATGTCGGACCTTAACACTCCCTCACTTCCAGGATAGGACATTTGGAGCATGAAGGCATATGAATGATTTTATATATCTAACACGTCCCTTCACGCAAGAGCCCTTTAGGCTTGAAGCATGTACAATGCACATGTCCACCTACATTGTGCTAAAATTTAACTTTATATTAGAAGAATGGGGGCAACAAGGATCAAACTCTAGGCCACTTGGTCATTGAGGCTCTAATACCATGTCATGAACCATCTCTCTCAAAAAACTCAAGTTGTTAGGTAAAGATACATGAATGGTTTTATATATCTAACAAAGGATCAATGGATGGTGACTGAGAGAGACATACAAATGAATTACCAGTGTGCATAACAGAGGCAGTGAAAGCAGAGGATTGACATTTCTCAAATCACTTCAGAAAATATGACTATGTCAGAAGCTTAAGCTATTAGGTGAAGACACATACATGGTTTTGTATCTCTAACACACCCCATCATGCAAGAGCCCTTTGGGCTTGAAGTGTGGATAATGCACAGCTCACCATACCATGTGCTTAAATTCAACTGGTGTCATGGATCAAATTCTTGATCACATGGTCATAGAGAGAGAGAGAGAGAGAGAGAGAAAAGAGAGAAAAAAGATTGCATGAATCATATGTTTCAACCACGTTACAAATTATTAAGTATATATTAATCCAATAATAAATACAGGAGTCTTAATTTCCCTAATTACAAGATATGAAGTGACTAACATATACGCATTGAATCTAAACCTGACTAAATATGCATAATGAGTCTAGATACTAAGATAAGTTACAAGGTTAATTACATTTTCAACAATCTTAACTACTTGTTTATTGCCACTAACGCATTGCTTTCACAAATGCAAACTAGAAAGTAAAATCTTAGTTTGAAACCCTAATACTTGGTACTTAACCAGAGGCATCTTACTGGCTTAGAAAAGATTCGTTAGAGATTCCTTCTAACTCCTAGTCAAGATCTTCTCTTTCTCTTATCCTGGTATACAGGCGAGCATCTCTGAACCTTAAGAAGCAAGTTTTAAATAGAAGGAGTATTGCTTAAGGTTTAAGTCTGCACATGAAAATATCAGAATTAAATAGATAGATAAGATAGTCTAAGTTGAAGTATGTCTTTTATAAACCAAGAGCCACCAAAATTGCCACTAATGCATTACTGCTTACTATTTTTGTTAAGAGCTTGAGAAACCTATGAAACTTCTGCTCCAGTTGCCTCACGGAGCTAACATAAGATTAAGCTGACAATTAACTTGGAGAGCTCTGTTGACTAGAGATTGGATGTTATTTCCTTTAAATTTTGGATTGCCACTTGGCCTTCAGGGCCTTTCCCTGCCTCCAATTAGAACCCTGTCAAGATTTATAAGGTCTTGAATGGCAATTCTTTTAGAAAGAAACTCCAGATTTGATAGAATCTGATACTTGATTCCCTTGCTATTATGGGTAAGAGTTTTCTCAACTTTCCTTGCCTCATCTATTCCCACTGGGATAATGGATTTCTCAACAATAATCTTTTGGGAGAATCACTTAAGATCTCTTAATTGATGCATTCCATTTTTTTGCACTAACTTCTTAAATGACGAAAATGATAATGCCTTTGTAAATAAATCTGTGAAGTTATTACTTGAACAAATCTATTGGACATCAATTTCTCCTTTCTTTTGAATATCATGTGTGAAGTATAATTTTGGAAAAAATGTTCAAATTTGAGAAGGATAAATTTGTCATGAATTTGTGAAAGAAAATTTCCACTGCAAATATGTGGCAGAAATTGTAGCTTTTGTGAATCTTAAACGACATATTACACATTATATAAACTTATTAATTCTAAATAGATGGCAACTAGATCCATAAAAACATATATGACAAACAATTCCAATCAACAAAGTCTAAGTTCAACTATTTCAAGAACAACCATTTCATCAAATAATCTGAAAATTTACAACCATTTCATCTAAAGTTTATACAAGGTATAAGTTCAACAATTTTAAGAACAACCATTTCAATCACCAAAGTATAAGTTCAACCAATTCAAGGGCAACCATTTTTATCCAAAAAAAAGAAGTTGAGACCTAACAATCATCTTATCTCACATAACCAAGTTCATATTAATGCTGGAGCATCTCCAAATAAGATCCTAGGAGTTCAAATCTAGTTTTCCTATGATTTTTGGATAAGTAAATAGTCATTTTGGTAGCCCAAAATCTCAGCTTTCACCTTGATTTTGAATCACTTAAATCTGAGTTCTAGATTATGAGATATTATTGATTTTTATTTGGTGTTCAATCAAACCATGAATTACACAATTTTCTCTTGTGCACTTGTATCCTATCTTATCATTTGTAGCTTTTAATGAACATTACATGTCATTCTACTATTCCATCCTTCTTGATGTCATATGATAAAAGCCATTACAAAACACAAATTTTGGGAAAAGGATATTACCAAGTTGTGCATCAATCAAATTAACAAGTCTATGAATGAAAACTTTTTCTTGTCATTAAAATGCAAAGCATCATTAAGTTTCTCTCTAAAAAACACAATTGGTCTTCCTCCGTGACTTAGGAGAGCTCCAATGCCCACATTTGAAGCATTACATTCCACTTCAAACACCTTCTCAAAATCTGGAAGCACAAGAATTGGAGCTTTTGTCATTTTCTTTTTGATCAATTCGAAGCTCTTCTCCACTGCCTTTATCCTTTGGAATGACTTCACTTTCATACACTCAGTGATTGGGTTCACAAGAGTGTTGAAACCTTTGATAAATCTGTGATAAAATCATACAAGGCCATGAAAACTCCTAACATCATGAATTGATTGAGGAGTTAGCTAGCTAGTAATTGCTTCAATCTTGTTGGGATTCACTTCAATTCCTTTAGAAGATACAATATATCCCAAAAACACAATACTATCTGTATAAAATTGGCATATCTTCAAGTTAGCATATAGCTTTCCCAAAAGCACAATACTTGCTTCAAATATTCCAAGTGTTGCAATTCAAATTTGTTGAAAATAAGGATATTATCAAAATAAATAACAACAAACCTCCTAATGAATGGTTTACAAACATGGTTCATTAGACGCATAAATGTGCTATGAGCATTAGAAAGACCAAATGGCAGCACTAGCCATTCATAAAGACCATCTCTTATCTTAAAAGCTTCCTTTCATTGATCCCCAGATCTTAATCTCATTTGATTATAGCCACTTCAAAGATATATTTTAGAAAAAATGACAACACCATGCAATTGATCAAGTATATCATCAAGTCTAGGAATAGGAAACCTGTACTTGATTGTAATGTGGTTGATGGCTCTATTGTCCACACACATTCTCCATGATCCATCCTTGATGGCTCTAAAACAACACAAGGGCTCATACTTTCCCTTATCAAACCCTTTTGTAACAATTCTTTTACTTGCCTTTATAGTTCTTCATTGTCTTTCGTATTCATTTGATATGCTACTTTTTTTTGGAAGAATAAAGCTTGGAATTAAATCAATGTGGTGCCAAATATCTCTCAAAGGTGGAAGGTTAGGAGGCATCTCATCCGACATGACATATGCAAACTCCTCTAAGAGAGGCTAAACAAGAGGATTAAGCTATCTCCCATCACTAGTTGAAGCATAGACTTCTTCTTTTTTTCCTAGCAACTCCCAGATAGTAATGTGTTCCTTTCTCCTTTATATAGCTGAGTAAAGCTCAGGTCTTAATGGAGCTAGAGTAATTCTAACACCATCTTTCACATAACTATTTTTAAAAACATTATGAAATATTTTTTTTATCATATAGCCATGATCTACCCAAATGTAAATGATAAACATCCTTGGGAGCAACATGACACTAGAGTTCATCAGGGTACTTTTTTCCAATAGAAAATCAAATTAAACATCTTTTATCCACCCTAACCTCATTCCCTTTGCAAAACCATTGGATCTTGTAGGGGTTAGGATATTCTTTAGTTTTAAGCTTCAATTTTTCCATCATCTTGGTTGCTACAACATTGCATCAGCTACCTCCATCAATGATTCAATCACAAACTTTCCCCTAAGAAGTGCACCTTGTGTGAATAATATTCTCACACAACAATGCATCATCATCCTTGTGACGATCGAGATTGCGATGGAAACAACGAGAAATAAAGTTTTAAGAAAAAGATGGAGTCTCCAATAATTTTATTAAAATTAAAAAAAATAGAAAACCTTTGAAAATAAAATGATCTTCAAAATCAAGTTGAATTTGAAGTCGATTGTGCACGAGAAATGATGAAAACTAAATCCCATAGCACTCCTGATACACTTATTTTAAGATAATCCCTAAGTCAATTGTACAAATCAACAATAACCTTAAAATGTTTATTTTATCCTTTTTAGAAAAATAAGAGAAAAAGATGTTTGATTTAAAACAAATCCACTTTTGCACAATGTTCAAGATAACATAAATTACACGATAAACCTTTATGATTATTATGACACTTGAGGATGGCATGGCCATACGATCAACATCATAAGTCATTGCGTGGAATTAAAAAAAAGAATTTTTTAAACAACTTTATTTAATAATTACAAAATTAATGCCTTTCTAAAAACCACCAAAAAAAGTAAGAAACACACATTAAGATAATTAAATAACAAAACTCTAAAATAAACTTGAAATCATGTTGTTGGGCAAAGTAAATAAGATTAAACAATAAGCAAACTAGATCTAAACAACTTAAATAAGAGAATTTAAAATATTTTTCATTTTCTCTTTTTTTTTTTACTTTTGGTCAAAATTCTTTTTTTTTTTTTGTATTTTGTAACTATCTAACTCTATTTTATTTAACTATTTTTTCTCAACTTTTTTTTTTGTTAATTTTTTGTATTAGAAAAGAAAAAAGTTACTAAAAGAAACAAGTTAATCTTAAATAAAAGACTTAATCCCAAAAACCAGATATGTTAACTTTAGGCTAGACAAATGAAACTAAAAGACCTAAACCCTCACCCCAAGCCCAACATGCTAATAAAAATAACCAAGATAAAATTCAAATCACCCACAAAAACAAAGCTTGCCAAGTAAATTGTCAACAGCCCAAACAACACAAACCCAAAACAACAAAAGCTTACTCTATGTTTAGATGATAGGTAATGAGGGGAATGAAAAGGGAATGAGAGAAAGGGAAATAACTTCCCTTGTTTGGGAGTTTTAAAATACATGGGAAAGAGAACGAAACATATAGAGAACCATTTCCTCATTCTTTCCCTCAAATGCCCAACTTTTGTTCCCCCCAAAATTGAGGTGGAATTGGGGGGGGGGAACACATGGGTAATGAAGTTCCGTTCTGTTCTGTTGATGAAACTTCCAAACAAAGAGAATGGTAACTATGTTTCATTCCTTCCCTTTCCTTTCTGGTCCATCCCCACTTATTCTATTCCGTTCCATTAATGAAAAAATATCCAAACACAAGGTTAAAGTTAAACCAAACAAAAAACAAACAAAAAGGGAATAGATGATGATAAGGCTCTACCTTTTAGAGAAGGTAGCAGCAGCAACAAGGGTGGTGATGGAGGTTAGTTCGGGTGGCAACAGAGGGGACAGAAATTGGTAGTGTATAGCTCGCTGGTGGCAATAGGAGTGTGTGGTGGTTTAGGTGCCCAGTATAGATGGAGGCGTAGTTTGGGTGGCGGCTCTCAGGTTTACATGGGTGATGGCCATGGAATTTGGGTTTCAGTCATGATGGTTGTTAATGGCTGGTGGCGATGCGTAATGTGGCAGCGGTCTGGGACGCAGTGGTTATGGAGGTTTAAGTTTAGGGTCACCAACGAAGACGCTAGTCAGGTGGTTCAGTTCGGGGATGCGTCTAGGTAGCTGGCTGTGGCGTAGTGGCTTGGTTTGGAGTCGCCGGAAGAGGTGAGCGGTAGTCTTGGACTTGGCTGATAACATCTCAGACAGTGGAGCAAGGGTGCACCTATTTGGGTGCTAGTCAGTGTGGGTTCGTGGTGGTGAGCAGATGAAAGCGTAGCTATTATGGTGAGTAGCGACTCATGGTGGAGAGGGGCTGATGAGTTCTAATCTGGCGAGTCTATTGATGGGTTTATTGGATTTTTTTTTTTGGTTGGGTTTTTGCCTTGGGATGCTTGGGGTTGATTGGTTTGGGGATTTTGGTCTCGGGGTGTGATGTGTTCTTGATTTGGTTGTGGGCCTTTTTTTATGGCTTTGAAAATTATGGCTTGGCTGTTGAAGATGGAGAACTAAGGAGCTAGTTTCCTGTGGTGCAGGTTGATGTGGTTAACTGTCTGGATTTCCTGTTTGTGTGTTGATTTGGGAGGTTGGTATAGTTGTTTGATGGAGGTATATTTGAAAAATGATGTTCTTACATCATTTTTTTTATTTTACATTACTTTTTATTATATTTTTTAATGGTTGTGATTAAGTGAGAGAAAGTGAGGGAAAAAATGATGTAATTAATGGCATGGAGAGTAGTGTAAAAAATTACGTGAGAGAAAAGTGATATAAGAAAATTTAAGGTATACTTAAGATGAGGGGGTGGTGGTGGCCTAATTGATGTGGTGTATGTGGTGAAAATGTTGTAACTAAAGTGAGTGGGTGTAGATGAGTGTGTATGTAATGATGGATGAGTTCTGTGATGAATATGAATTTGTGGTGTATTAGTGTTTCAAAATTTTAGGTAAAGAAAACAGACTATGATCAAATAGGGAGTGGAGTTGAATATGCATACCTGATTCAAAGCCCTTTCTAGAAGAGACTCACACAGACAATCCTCTCCCTCTGTCTTTCCTCAACTTTTTAGACTGCGTTTGGATTAGAGTTTATAATTTAAATTTGAATTAACTTGATTTTGCAAACTTAAGTTTAGTTGAAATTGAGTTTAGAGTAACGTGATTTATGTTTGAAAACTTTTATCTCAAAAGTGAGTTTGACAAAATGAATGCTGTTTGGATGAAAGATTGAAATCACTTTTGAAGCATAAGGGAAAATATCTCCAACGGAATTTTGCTTAACGAAAAAGCAAGAATTTGGAATTTTCACTCCAACTAAGGTTTGGGACAATTTTTTATTGAAGTTAACTGAATTTTACCGACTGAAAATTTTATCAAACATGTTGACACATCTTTTAATGCTCTAAACCTACTTTTAAGATGTTGAAACGTAAAACCAAACATACTCTTAGACCTAAGCTAAGAGCCAAAAAGATAGCGACTCCCTATATTTTCTCTCAAGCATAACAAAAGCCAAAATTTCCTCCCTTTTTATTTATTTATTTTTATATTTTTGCTTGCTTTATAGACCATGGGAAATCAATTTAGATGAGCACCCCTAGAGTTTAGAGGAAATGATGAGTTGATGACATAAGGTGGCTCAGTTTCTCCTGCCTTAAGTTTGCTCAGAGACTTTTGCACGGTTTTTTCCAAGATTTACAGTCGATCTTGTCTCCAAAATGCACTCTAGTTTTGCAGTGCATTAAAGACTTTTCCAGTGTCTTTTCTTCATGCCAAAAACTTTGAAGCATTTTTTTTAACTTTTTAGCAAATTGTTATAGGTATGTGGGCTTTAGATATGGGCCATATTCAAATGGGCTTGTATATATTTTTTATTTTCAATTATTTTTAATTTTTAGAAATTTTATTTTATTTAAGGGCAATGTTACTTAGCTCAGGAGATAATTTCTCGAGTCATCCCGAATGCGTTGAAAAAGTTAGTGGGTACCACTCTAAAGTGGGTTCCATTAGAGAGAGAACTATCCTACTACTATGAAAAATGCTATATATGGTCAATTCTGAGTTGTTCTCCTCTAGGATCCTGAGCATTTTCCTTTATTTAATATTTAACATAATTTAATATTATTAATTTTCTTTTTGAATTTTTCTTGTACCTTAGACAAAATGGAGTGTTCACAATCTTCATTGGGTGTATATTCAAGCTCTTTTGAATTACTAGTATCTCCCCTTCATTAGCATGTGCCACTTCCTCATCATATTTTGGATTCGCAAATTCTTCTTCAGATTCTTCAATTTCTTCTTCCACCAAAGTGATAACTCTACAATTCAGACATTCAAAAGCAATGTTTTCGTCATTTCTTTGAGCTAGAATTAAAAGAACTATGCTGCTTATCACATTTAGAGATGAACTTCTCACTAGCAGGCTTAATTAAAAGATAAGTTTGATTCATTTCCCTGATTTGAAGGAAATGAACCAGTGATTGGTTTTGGGGTAGTCTAATGCATCTCCAAATGAGATTCAAGAAACAGATAATGACTTGACCCAAGTTTAATATGCTTTATTTTGATGTGCTGAATATCAAATTCAAACCTAGTTTTCTTATGCTTTTTGGATGATGAAGTCAAACCCAACTTTAGCCCATGAGTATTAGTTTGAAAGCTCTAAATCATTTCAGATGAATAAAAAATCATTCAATTTTGATTTTTTACTATTGGCTATGATATTTTATTTTGAGACTGTTTAGTATAGTCCTTGTTCAATGTTAGCATTTATGTCTTAGTGAATCCATTTTGTAACTTGCTTGAACAATTAATTCTTAGATTTGCTATGCTTGGAGGAATGTTCTAGGGCTATCTATTTTTTATGTATCTTAAAATGAGAAGACAGATCATTGAATGAATTTAGACTTTGTTTATCAAAGAAGTTGAAGAGCCTTTTGTGCCTTCTTCATAATCCTAATCCAAAACTTATTTCTTTTCTTTTCAACCTCATAGTATTTCCAGTTGTTTGGATTAGGCAGTAAGAACAAGAATCTTCAAGCTTTGATACCAAATGATGAGTATCCCGCCTAGAAGGATAGTTGGAGACAAAGTAATTTAGGCTCAGATGTGTAATGAAATTGAAGAATTAAGGTTGCAAGTGCAGCAACTATTAGAGGAAAAAATACAAGAAGAACTCATTCTTTGTCTCATTCTAGCAAAGATAAGAACTATAACCCCTTTGCTCATGGGGAAGGAGAAAACTCTTCAAGTGATGAAGATCCAGTCAGAGACCATAGGAGGAGAAATCATAGAAGAAAGGAGGCTAAAATTAAGGCTAAGATTCCAAAATTTGAAGGATGGCTAGATCTTGAAGGTTTCATTGATTGGTTGCAAACTGTTGATATGGTGTTTGAATACAAAGAATATCTTGCTCATAAGAAGGTAAAAATAGTTGTTTTGATGCTTAGAAAGTATGCTTATCTTTGGTGGGAAAATCTAAATACCCGTAGATTGCATGATGAAAAAGACAAGATTGGAGTATGGAAAAGAATAAGAAAAGAGTTTAAAAAATGTTTCTTACCTGAAGCATATTATCATGATAATTTTCTTAATCTCCATAGTTTGAGACAAGATGATGAGTGTGGAAAAGTACACTGGAAAACCTTGATGAGAGGATTATTCTCCATTATGCCAGAAGCGACCTCCAGACTAACTCCCAGTTTTTTTAGTCTTTGGCGAAGAAAAGACCAAAGAATATGAAAGAATTTTAGCAATGGTCCCAAAAGTACATAAACTTAAAGGAGGTTACTAAGGCTAATAGAAGCCTTGAGAAGGTGAAGCCACTCACCAGAAAGGCAATCAGAACTCCTCACACCCCCGAAACTCCTCTAAGGATGATCTACCTTAGGCAAAGTACTCTAGCTACACTCCTCTGAACACTTCACGTGTAACAATTCTAAGGGAAGTGTTTTAGACCAAGTTTCATGATATTAAGAGGCCAACTCCTTTGAAGAAACATGATCAGAAGGATCATACCAAGCATTGCTCATGGCATAAGGTCTTCAACTATGACATAGAAGATTATTTCAAACTCTGTGACACTATTGAGTCCCAGATTAGGGCAGGACAACTAGATCAATATATTAGCCATGTCCCAAATAATGGACGTTGCGAGGGACGGAGTGAAAGAAGGCGTAGTCCTTGGCGAAGCCTGTCTCCTCGCCAAAGAAGAAAGACCCAAAGTCTTAGGAGAAGATCCCAGACTCCACCTCATCGTGATACTGACAATTGGCAGGATCAAAACCAGAATACTCTGTCAGACAACAACGATGATCACCATGCCCAAGTCAAACGTGCCATTGATACTATTGCAAGTGGTTTTGCAGGAAGTGAGTCATCCAATAGAGCCCGGGAAAAAGCGCTAAGGATGGTAGTGTTGAGTGTCTCCAACTCTGCACCCAAACCATGAGCCAAAGATCGAAAGACACCCCCATCTCCTTTTTAAATGAAGATTATGACAAGATTATCGCAAATCATTATGATCCGCTAGTGGTCTTTGAGAAAATCTCTAATGTTGAGGTCCGATGCTTTTTCGTGAAAAAAGGGAATTCGACTAACATCATGTTTATGGAGCTATACAAGAAGCTAGAATTTCTAGATTCAGAGCTAATCCCCTATAATGGCGAGCTAATCAGTTTCACTGGTGAAAAGATAACTCTGGTAGGGTATGTTGAGACTCACCTGACCCTAGGGAGCAGCAAACTCTTTAGAACTATCAAAGTCAAGTTTTTGGTGGTGAACTTCCCCTCAGCATATACCATCATCTTGGACCATCCTGCATTGCATGCACTTGATGCCATGGTGTCTACCACCTACCTAGGCATGAAATTCCTTAGTAAAAATAATGAGGTTGTCATGGTCAAAGGGGACCAAATCATGGAATGCAAGTATTACTACGAGAGCCTCAAGATCAGCAGGACCCCTAAGAAAGCAAAAACTGGCACTTCTAACCCAATTCTAGACTAAGTCAACATCCTTATGACTGAGCAAGATGTGAGCAGAGAAATTTGGGGTACCAGACCCCAGCTAGAGGGATAACTACTGTTGCTCTAACTTGTTGTCAAGCCAAATCAAGTCACCAAGATTAGAGCAAACTTGGATGAAGAAGAGAAGCACCAGTTGATTGAGCTTTTGGAGAAAAATAAATACCTCTTCGCCTGGACGTTCTCCAACATGCTTGGGTTTAACCCTGCCTTCATCTTCCATTGCCTATCTATAAGGAAGGATGCGAGGCCGGTCTCCCAGAAGAAGAGGAAAGTTGGTCATTGAAGAACAGGTCAAGGAGTTGCTCAGTGTCGACTTCATCAGGGAGATTACTTATATAACTTGGCTATCTAACGTAGTCCTGATGAAGAAATCTAATGGGAAGTGAAGGATGTGTGTGGACTACATAGACTTGAACAAAGTCTGCTCTAAGGATTCGTATCCACTTCCCAATGTAGATAAACTAGTTGATAGTTCCTCTGGTTTCTATTTTTGTCTTTCATGGATGCGTATTCCAAGTATAACCAGATCCCAATGTATCCTGAAGATGAAGACAAGATCGCTTTCATCACTGACAAGGTAAGCTACTACTACAGAGTTATGCCATTGGACCAAAAAATGCAAAAGCCACCTATCAAAGAATGATGGATAGGGTTTTTGAAGACCAAATGGAGAAAATGCTTGAGGTATACATCGATGATATGATAGTAAAAATCCCATAGGCCAGATCACACATCTCGGACCTCGAGGAGGTATTTGAACAACTCTAAAAGCATAATATGAGGCTTAATTGGGAAAAATGGGCCTTCAGGGTCTAGGCAGGCAAGTTCTTAGGCTTCATGCTAACTCACCGCAGGATCGAGGCAAATCCAGATAAATGCCAAGCGGTGCTCAACATGCGTAGGCCATAGAGTATCAAGGAAGTGCATTATTTGACAGGCCAGATTGTGGCATTCACACGTTTCCTTGCCAAAGTTGCTCATAAATATCTTCCCCTGTTCAAACTGCCCAAAAAGGGGAAAGATTTTGAGTGAACTTAGAAGTGTAAGGATGCCTTTACATCATTGAAGAATCTCCTATCCTCTCCTCCTATACTGACAAGACCGGAACCCGGTGAGACTCTATACTTATACCTTTTAGTTCACGAAGAGGTTATTAGTTCAGTATTGATTCGAGAGATGATAGAAGGGCAGAATCCACTCTACTTTGTGAGCAAAGTATTACAAGGCCTCGAACTTTTCTATTCAAAAAAATAGAGAAGGTTATCGTCGCACTTATCACCATGGCTAGAAGACTCAAACAGTACTTTCAGTGTCATCTCGTGGTAGTGAGGATAGACTAACCTATCCGATAAATACTGCATAAGCCAAACCTAGCAGGAAGAATGATTGCCTGGTCCACTGAGCTTTCTGATTTCTGAATCATGTATTGGCCCCGATTGGCAATTAAGGCTCAGAAACTTTCAAATTTCTTAGCAGAGCTCACGTCGGACTGGTGACCTTGGGGGGATTTCTTAGACCATGTTCATCGATGGTTCCTTAAACCCCAAAGGGAGTGGTGCCAAGGTAATCTCGGAAAATTATGAAGGAGTGACAGTAGAGAACTCCTTAAAGTTTAAGTTCCCTACTTCAAACAACTAGGTGGAGTACGAAGCATGGATTGCTAGACTAGTAATGACCAAAGATATGGGGGTAGCTAAGATCTCACTTTGCAATGAATCCCAACTTGTGACCTCCCAGATATGAGCCAAGGAGCCCCTCCTTCAGAAATATCTGACCAAAGTCTAAGAGCTCCTAAAAAATTTTCAGCCTGCCAAGATAGATCACATTCTTAGGGAGCAAAACTCTAGGGTGGACCTCCTGTCCAAATTGGAAAGCACCAAGAGCCTGGGCAACAACTATTCCATAATCCAAAAGACCCCCTCTCAGCCTTTCATCAAGGACATAGCCATTCTCCAGGTGGAGGGAGGGAAGCGTACTTGGCTCACCCTAATAATGGAGTACCTACAGTATGAAACACGACCCGACGATCCAAAGGAAGCCTCTAAGCTGGTAAGAACTGCGATCTAGTACACCATCTACAACGAACAGTTGTATCACCGTGGGTTCTCTCTACTTCTCTTCAAGTGCCTCACACCAAAGAAAACAAAATATGTTTTGGCCAAGGTCCATGAAGGGAGTTGTGGATACCACTTAGGGGGAAAAGCCTTAGCTTTGAAGGCACTTAGGGTTAGATACTACTAGCCAACTATGGAAGCTAATTCCCTAGCGCATGTTCGAGTTTGTGACAAATGTCAACGACATTCGAATGTAACATCCTAATACTATTACCCTAATATATCTGGAATATATTTGGATAAATAGTATTAACCATGTCACTTCTAAATTAAAAACATCAAACTAGATTCATAATAACCAAACAAGTTACTATAAGAGCCATGAGGGAAAGAAAAGATTATATATATACAACCTCAACCTCAAAAGGCATATTGTAATACATAAAAATTTTATACAAATCAAAGCAAATATAATAATATACAAGCTTTGTTCAAAAGCAAATAAAAACTACTCTAATCTATCTGCTTTTTCTTCTTCCCCTTGGAAGAGTCTCGACCTAAATTTACCATGGAAACAATAAACAGGATGAGAATTCACAATTCTTAGTAGAGTATATATATATATATATATATATATATATATATATATATATATATATATATATATATATCCACACCTATATGGCATCATGATAACTCCAGTTACTTTGGAAAAAAATAATTTATTAAACAACAACTATGTTAACAATGTGTAGAAAGGTGGCAAAAGTTAAAAACTGTTCCTTTCTCTTCCAAAAGTAGAATGTTCAATTATTCATAACTATGGTCTACTTATCACATAATTTACCATTCACAATAAATAAACTGAACAACAATATATTAAGATTACAACCATAATTTAGTCACTACTCAACACCACATGAATGTTAACATACTTTCTCTATGTAACATTCACAAGCAATCTATAATCTATATCCTCAACCTTTCAGAGATAAAACAATTGCCCATACAATTGTTGTTGAAATACAAATGCTTGTGCATGCTCAAGCCTAAGATATGCCCTAAGGTAATGATTATGAAATGTAAATGTGTTATGATAGTGCAATGTCATGAAACCTGTATATTCCTAGGAACCCGATTCCTTGTATTTTTTTTGGGTAATAAGGCAACGATCTCTTAACACTGCCTGGTAATGAATGGATTTTTCCTCCTCACAATAGTGAGTGTACTAATACCATTTCATAATACTGATAACCCTGGCCCTAAGAGCCTTCTCACTTTGAGAATTTAGGACTAGTCATTGATAATTGCTGAGGCTACCAAATTTAAATCAATTTATAACTGAATAACCAAAACTACTTGCAGTATAAGGTAACACTGGGTCGAGCCCGTAGATCACCCTAATTACACAATCAGATTAAGGGGTTAATAAATAAGGGGGAAATAATTTGTAAGATTAAATAGCAGAAAGCAATTAAAAAGAGTAAATATAATTAGGAAAACAACTTATCTAAGAGAATTAATCAATCTCGATTTTAATCCATCCTTGATCACTATAGATCCATTCAACCATCAACCGAATCCTTAGTCTTAGATCACATCAAGAAGTCTCAAGATGATCCACAAATCTTCCACTAAATAAGCATCTATAATTAAATTAATCAAGGTTAGACAAATTAAGCATCCATCCAAAACCCAAATTAACTTAAAAACTAAGATCCAACTAAGTTAAACATTTTATCAAACACCTCTAATGCCTTGTTTAGTCTCTGCAATTCATCTTTCACACTTGGTAATTATGTAATTATCATATGAATAACTGAATCAAATTAAGCAACTCAATCAGAATTAAGCAAAGATGAAGGAGAGGAACTTGATTAATAATTGAATATAAAACAATCAAAACAGAATCTCAAGATTAAGAATCAAGAATGTCAATCCCTTGGATTGATTAAAGGCTCTACCCCTTCATGAATGGGAGCGAAAAACTTACAGAAAAAGAAGGAAAAATCTAGAGAGAAGGGAGAGAAGAGAGAAATCTAAATTTAGAGAGAGAATGAAAAGTGTAGAACGAGCTAAGTCTCGTTCTCTGCTGCTAACCCCTATAACTAACCCCTAATTTGGCCATACATGATTAGAAACTTATTAGTTACAAAGTTGGGTCCATTAGAAATCATTAAACCTAAGTCCCATGTTAATTAGAGGCCTACTACTCAAGTTATACTCAATTAAGTGGCCTAACTCGTCAGCAACTCGTATCTATTTTCACCTTTAATTTCATGCCCAAAATGACATATTTTGTAACACCTTAATACAGATATATGGATATATCCAAATTATACCGAGATAAACAGTACTAGTTGCGTCACTTACTATATAACTAACTAATAACTTATATTCATAATCACAATCAAGTAATTATAGAAAGCCTTGAGAGAATGCGGAAAAACAAAAACTCATACATATATATATACAACCTCATCCATAAAAAGCCTATTGTAATACATAACTTTTAAAACATACAAAGTAAATATAGACTTATACATAAGCTTTGTCTACTAAAGCATATAAAACTATACTAGTCTTCATGCTTCACCTTATTTCCCTTAGCAAGGTCTGATCATGGATTTACATGGAAGAACAAATGGGGTGAGAATGATAATTCTCAGTAAAAGCAATTCAAATACCAGCTGGTTATAACACTGTATAAACAAATATATAACATCAACACAGGAGTTTCCTCTACTTTTTCTCATAACAACACACTACATTGTAGTGTGGTCTAAACCGATAGCCTACATACTGTTATATATAAACAACCGCCCATGCAATTGTAAATATCAATAGTAATAGACAATTGCCCATATAATTGTCATTCAAATGCAATGCTAAAGATATGTAATATGATTATGCCTAAGAAATGTCATAAGGATATGTTTGTGCAAGGTTTTGTTTTGAAATTCATATAGAGTTTTATTTTGGAAACCAAGAATACCTGCTCATTCTGGGAACCTTAACGTTCCATGTAATCTGCTATGGTAGGGAGGGAAAAATCATCCTCACATTACTTGTAACCCTTGGCTCTTAGTCAGGAATAATTTGTCCCCTTAGGAAATTCTTATTCCTTTCCTTCTGGCTAAACGATTGTGCACATCATAGGTTACCATACATTGGAAAAGTAAGTAAAAACATCATACATACATACTTAGCTCAATTAAGAACCAAGATGTTTACTAGGAATTGGTTTAGTATATTTTCTTATGGTAAATAGAGGGAAAACTCATCCTCACATTATACGTATCTTGGCATTATTGAGAAGTTAGGGTTGAATCCAAGCTCAAAAGAACCTTTCAGACTCCCCATTTATCTCCCTTGGCCTACATAATTGTGCATAATATCAAAGGATACTCACCAACACTAATACTACTAAACTATTCCCACATACATATATCTAGACAAATATAAGATACTTATCTTGGTTGTATCTAGCTTTCCTCCTTGTCACATCCCAAGTAGTAGCCTAAGATACCCTAGAGTGTTTAAGATCCCAGATACCTATTTTAGCAATTCCTAACTCATGGAATTCCTAAGGACTTCAACTTCCATACTTAACTTTGTATCTAAGGAAGTAAATCCCACACATCTTGCAATTTCAACTCGTCTTTACTAATAAAGGAATTATTGCATAATTCTGCTATACTTCATGAATATGACAAACTTGCTAGTCACCATTCATCTTATTGTGTATTTAGTAATGCACAAGATCCTACTTGGCTAGAGAAATCAATACATCAAACATCCCTTCACTTAGGAGCTAAACACACAATTCTATATCCACTCCAAAGAATCTAGGTCAAGAGTGGTTAGCAAATGCAACACTTTGTTGCTTAAGGGTCTAGGTACCTTCCCAAGGCAATCCACTATTCTTGGATATCCTAAGGTTCATACCTTTCTCATAAATACTAGAGTGAATACTACTAATCCATCCTAGTATACTTATATGCAATCTACTACATCACCACAACTTAAGTGATATCTAATGTAACACTAAGTTGCTAAAGGCGCTGGACGCTTACTTAGATCAAACCATTACTCTAGGTTGTTCTAAGTTTCATACATTTCATATACTAACTAGGTAGTCATTTCCCCTTTTGAAATACACCTAGTAGTACCTTAACATATGTTAAAAAGCATGCATAAGAGATTCAAGCTAGTAGGAAACCTTATTAAAACAACATAAAAATTCTATGCATTTCTATACTGGGTGCTCAAACATTAAGCCTTGGGGCGCTCCAGCGCTTAGCGCGCTCAGGCGCTCTAGGATGGGCGCTCAGACGCTCATCACGTGCATCAGGGAACAAAGTCTCTGGTCTTGGGGCACTCGAGCGCTCACCCCTGGCACTGAAACGTGCGTAAGACCAGAGTGTTTGCTCTGTTCTGCTGGGCATTGGGTGCTTGAGCGCTCGTGCTCACACGCTTAGGTGCCCATCTGGCAGAACCGATTTTGCAGAATGCTGTCTACAGAATTGGTTTTTCAAACCAATTCTAATCATCAAATTCATGGATTCTAAATATTAACCAATCCTAAACATGATCTATTATCAACTTAATCCATTTTACATAAATTGACAAATAAGAATTAGTCCAAAATCGCCTTTACATCAAACTTATTTCTAAGCTCCTCAAATGAACCAAAATGGTTTATCTTAAGCCACAACTGGCTATCTTGATCTTACTAAGCTAATGCTATCCTAACTTAATCCTTGAAAACAAGAACTAAGCCAAGAACATAGGTTTGACCTTCAAACCCAATTTCTATTCTTGGAAACTTATATCCATCAAGATGCACAAAAGGAATAAAGATGAATAGAAACCCCTTATCTCTTGTGTAGATGATCAATCTTCAAGATTTATGCTTTGATCTTGACCATCTTGCTTCTTCTTTCTCTTCCCCCCTTCTCTTTTCTCTCCTTCTGCTCTTTCTTCTTTCTTTTTTACTATTTTTCTATTTCCTTTCTATCTTAACTGTGAGAGAGGAAAATGAGAGAATGACTAACATGTCCCTAAGATATTTTGCTATAACTTCCTTATTTGCTAAGGACATTCATATGCCATGAAATCAAGTTTTCTAACTTCAAACAACTTTAGAATAAATCATAAGATTCATTTAAATTATTGTTTCACCATTTCCATGATTTTTCATATCTACTGCTTGTCAATCTGACATTAAAAGCACAACCAGTATACCTAAAAATACTAACTGACTTTGATTATCTTGAAACTTTAACCACACATTGTTTCATATATTTGTGACCTAGAAATAAATTATCCATATTTATTTCTCTCATCTAAGCATTTTACGCCTTTTTCTGAGTCATTTTGAGCTACTTTTTAACTTATGAGTTGCAACTAAGTGCCTAAACGAACTCAGTTTGTCATAGAACTTCACAAGCATGTTAAGCAGCTTATATGCTACCTTTGTAACTATATTCAATCTTAACATGTTATTAAGGGTATTACATTTCTCCCCTCATTTTTAAAATTTTATCCCCAAAATTGCTTATCTCTTAGAAATAACCTTGGGTGGACCCACTTTACATGGGGTTCCAACTCCCAAGTATCCCTTTCTATACTAGTTTCTCCCAACCAAACATTCACTAGAGGAAATCTGTATACCTTAAAGCTCTTGACCCCTCTGTTTGTGGATGGTAAACTGTACCATAATGTAACGTAAACTTCTTATGCAAGGTTTCCCATAAACTAGATGTGAATCTAGAATTTCTATCAGACATTACATTCACTGGGATTCAATGAAATTTAACTATTTCTCTCAAAAGTAGTTGAACTACTTTATAAAGAGAATAGCTAACTTTACTTGGCAAAAAGCAGACAGATTTACGTAATCTATCCACCTTTACCTACAGCTCGACAAATTTTGTTATGTTTTTTAACATTCTAAGCCCCCCAAAACATTTTCTTAACTCTTGCAATATCTTAGTAGCCCTTAGATACTTGGTATACATATTCTTGTGAGCTTCCTATGGAATCCCTTCCTTGATTTTTGACTTTTTTGGAATACAAAGTCTGTCTCTAAACTTTGTCATTCCATCATTCGCCATAACAAAATCCTGTTGCGTTCCTAGAAAGATCTACTCACTTATGTCCCTTAGAGCTTCATCTTCCCTTTAAAATCTGAATCCTTAAGTCATTTACTATGTCCACTCTACTCACAAAGAGACTATGTGGCATCACAGTCACCGCTAGACTCAAATCCCTGAAACTCTCGAGAAGTTCACTCTCTTGGACTATCATCGGGGACACCTGTAGGAATTTCCTACTTAGTGCATTGGCCACTATATACACCTTACCCAGATGATATTGTAACTCAAGATTATAAGCCTTGATAAACTCCATCTATCTATTCTGCCTCATGCTCGGCTTCCTCTGATCAATAAGCATCTTGAACTAATATGATCGCTAAACATCTCGAACTAGACTCCTTATGAGTAATGTATCCAAAACTGTAAGGCAAACACTACTGTGGCTAATTCTAAACATACATAGGGTAGTCCTCTTAGTGTAGGTTTAACTGCCTCGATGCATAGGCATCTACTCACCTTTGTTGCATTAGAACACACCCTAGTCTCATCTTCGAAGTATCACTAACTACCTCAAAGTCCTCATGGGGATCCATAATTACCAACTCTAACGTAGTAGGCAACCTCTTCTTCAACTCTTGGAAACCATGCTCACAATCTAGAGTCCACTACAAAGTACCATCTTTCCTAGCTGACCTAGTCAGGGTAGCACTAATGGAGAAAGTCTACTGATAAACTCTCTATCCTCAGTCACAATGGTTATTCTTCCCATTGTACCACTGCTTAAACTTTGCTAGGGTTTTCTGTAACTTCCCTTTGAGAAAAATTATATAACCTTATAAACTGTACCACTTGTAACCCAAACTGACTTTTGGCTAACTTGGCACACATCAACTTTTCTCTAAAAGTTTCCAAAACTACACTAACACACTGACTATGTTCCTTCATAATCTTGGAAAATTCTAGAAATATTCTCTTCCCCATCTTGATTCTATGACATTCAGATCTTAGATCATCTTATGAGAAAAGTCTAAAGTATCTCTCAACTAATCTATCTGATCATCTAAACTTAGACAAAGACATTTATTCTTGATAATTTTTTGTTCAACTGCTTATAATCTAAGCACAGTCTCACACTTCTAACTAATCAAGAACATAATACCATTTGTCTATAAAGCGAATAAACCATACCAACAAAGGTAAACTAACTAGATTCACAAAGTATATCTATACTTTACTTATACACATCCTTAAAAGATTTCTCTTTGAATGTGCTCTAACCTCTTACCAAGTTGGAAGATTTCTTTGCTCCCTTTTTTCTGTGGACAATCTTTCAACGATGTCCCAGTTGCTCACGTATGTAGCACATGGATTTACCCGTCAAGCATGGTCTACTCCCATGTATGGCACGTATTGGTACCTTGGAGTCTAATTTATATTTTCCTTTAGGGTTGCTCATTTTAGAAGCACCCCTAATTATACTTATCATCACCCCAAGCTTCCACTTGAACCAATTTCCTTTTCTTAGTAAAAATTGAGACCAAGAAGTACCCTCGCTGATCTCAACATCTGATCTTTTCCTCTTTAAGAAATTTTCTAATTCTTGCTCCATTGTGGTTTTGAAATTATCTACTTCTACAACTCTTCACTCATTGACTAGAGAGGAAAAGTCTTTAATCTCCATTCGCTTCTCCAAGTCCTACTTCAAATTTTACTCACTTCTAGCCTTCATCTGGATTACTACTTAGAACATTCTTCAAGTTGCTCCACATACAGATTCGCAACCATATCCCCTTGTTCAAGCCTCAAAAATTCCAATTCCTTTGCTTTTTATAACTTAAGAGAATAATACTCGTCTAACAAGTAACTCAATAACTCTAAACACCCCACAGGTGAATTGAGTACTTACCATCTCAAGTAACCTCTCAGCTTCGACTCATTAGCTTTCGGCCTTTCCTACAAACACAAAGGAGAAAAGGTCACCTTCTGTTCATCAGTGCAAGCTACGACCACAAAGATCTCCTCCATCTCTTGAAGCCATCTAATCGCCCTGACTAAACTATACTCTCCCTTGAAGAACAAAGGAGTAACTTTACTGAATTCTGAGAAATCCTAATCCCTCATAAGTTCTTTAACTTACTAGGCAAGTCCTTGACTAACCTTTCTAAAAGTCTTCTAATAATGGTAGTCTGCTCTCTCACTACAACAACTATTTTCTCTAAGAGCTCTGGTTATCTCCTTCTTTACCAGTCTTCAAGTCTCATGGGTTCTCCTAGTAGTTGTCATAGTTTCTTGTATACACAATAACCATTAGCACCCATACCTAAAGCAAGTCATGCAATTCTATCAAATCATCTTAAACAAGAGTCAAGAAAAACATAATTCATAAAAAGAAACTCTCATATATGCCTAAGCATAGTCAGTCCATATCCTGGCTCAACAGAATGAACTTATCTGATATCATAATGTAACACTCTAATATAGATATTTGGATATATTCGGATTATACTGAGATAAACAGTACTAGTTGCATCACTTACTACATAACTAACTAATAACATATATCTATAACCACAATCAAGTAACTATAGAAAGCCTTGATATGCGAAAAAATAATATATATATAAAACCTCAGCCATAAAAAGCCTATTGTAATACATAACTCTTAAAACATACAAAACAAATATAAACATATACATATGCTTTGTCTACTACAGCATATAAAACTATACTAGTCTTCATGCTTTACCTTCTTTCCCTTAGCAGGGTTTGATCCTAGATTTACATGGAAGAACAAATAGGGTGAGAATGATAATTCTCAATAAAAGTAATTCCAATACTAGTTGGTTATAACATTGTATAAACAAATATATAACATCAACATACGAGTTTCCTCCACTTTTTCTCATGCTAGCACACTACATTATAGTGTGGTCTAAACCGATAGCCTACATACTGTTAGATATAAACAACCACCCATACAATTGTAAATATCAACAGTAACAGACAATTGCCCATATAATTGTCATTCAAATGCAATGCTAAAGATATGTAATATGATTATGCCTAAGAAATGTCCTAAGGATATGCTTGTGCAAGGTTTTGTTTTGAAATACATACAGAGTTTTATTTTGGAAACCAAGAATACCTGCTTATTCTGGGAACCTAAACGTTCCATGTAATCTGCTATGGTAGGAAGGGAAAACTCATCCTCACATTACTTGAAACCCTTGGCTCTTAGTCAGGAATAACTTGTCCCCTTAGGAACTTCTTATTCCTTTCCTTCTGGCCAAATGATTGTGCACATCATAGGTTACCATATATTGAAAGAGCAAGTAAAAACATCATACATACATACTTAGCTCAATTAAGAACCAAGATGTTTACTAGGAACTGGTTTAGTATATTTTCTTATGGTAAATAGAGGAAAAACTAATCCTTACATTATACATATCTTGACACTATTGAGAAGTTAGGGTTGAATCTAAGCTCAAAAGAACCTTTCAGACTCCCCATTTATCTCCCTTGGCCTACATAATTGTGCATAACATCAAAGGATACTCACCAAGACTAATACTACTAGACTATTCCCATATACATACATCTAGACAAGTATAATATACTTATCTTGGTTGTATCTAGCTTTCCTCCTTATTACATCCCTAGTAGTAGCCTAAGATACACTAGAGTTTTTAAGGTCCCAGATACCTATTTTAGTAATTTCTAACTCATGGAATTCCTAAGGACTTCAACTTCCATACTTAACTTTGTATCTAAGGAAGTAAATCCCACTCATCTTGCAATTTCAACTTATATTTACTAATAAAGGAGTTATTGTATAATTCTTCTATACTTCATGAATATGACAAACTTACTAGTCACCACCATTCATCTTATTGTGTATTTAGTAATGCACATGATCCCACTTGCCTAGAGAAATCAATACATCAAACATCCCTTCGCTTAGGAGCTAAACACACAAGTCTATCTCCACTCAAAAGAATTTAGGTCAAGAGTGGTTAGCAAATGCAACACTTTATTACTTAAGGGTCTAGGTACCTTCCCAAGGCAATCCACTATTCTTGGATATTCTAAGGTTCATACCTTTCTCATAAATACTAGAGTGAATACTACTAATCCATCCTAGTAAACTTATATCTGATCTATCACATCATCACAACTTAAGTGATATTAAAGTAACACTAAGTTGCTAAAGGTGCTGGACACTTACTTAGATCAAACCATTACGGTAGGTTGTTCTAAGTTTCATTCATTTCATATACTAACTAGGTAGTCATTCCCCTTTTTGAAATACCCCTAGTAGTACCTTAGCATATGCTAAAAAGCATGCATAAAGGATCTAAGTTAGTCGGAAACCCTATTAAAACAACATAAAAATTCTATGAATTTTTATACTGGGCGCTCAAGCATTAAGCCTTGGGGCACTCCAGCGCTTAGCGCGCTCAGGTGCTCATCGTGTGCATCAGGGAACAAAGTCTCTGGTCTTGGGGCGCTTAAGTGCTCACCACTGGTGTTGAAACACGTGTAGACTAGAGCGTTTGCTCTGTTTTGCTGGGCATTGGGCACTTAAGCGCTCATGCTTATGCGCTTAGGTGCCCATATGGTAGAACCGATTCTGCAGAATTGGTTTTTCAAACTAATTCTAATCGTCAAATTCATGGATTCTAAATATTAACTAATCCTATACATGGTAGAATCATCAACTATCAACTTAATCCATTTTACATAAATTGACAAACAAGAATTAGTCCAAAATCACATTTACATCAAACTCATTTCTAAGCTCCTCAAATGAACCAAAATGGTTTATCTTAAGCCATAACTGGCTATCTTGATCTTAGTAAGCTAAAATTATCCTAACTTAATCATTGAAAACAAGAACCAGACCAAGAACATAGATTTGGCCTTCCAAACCCAATTTCTATTCATGGAAACCTATATTTATCAAGATGAACAAAAGGAATAATGATGAATAGAAACCCCTTACCTCTTATGTAGATGATCAATGTTCAAGCTTTATGCTTTGATCTTGACCCTCTTGCTTCTTCCTTCTCTTCCCCCCTTCTCTTTTCTCTCATTCGGCTCTTTCTTCTTTCTTTTTTACTATTTTCTATTTCCTTTCTATCTTAACTGTGAGAGAGAGAAATGAGAAAATGACTAACATGTCCCTAAGATATTTTGCTAGAACTTCCTTATTTGCTAAGGACACTCATATTCCATGAAATCAAGTTTCCTAATTTCAAACAACTTTAGAATAAATCATAAGATTCATCTAAGTTATTGTTTCACCATTTCCATGATTTTCCATAACTACTTCTAATTAATCCGACATTGAAAGCACAACTATTATGCCTAAAAATACCAAACTGACTCTGATTATCTTAAAAATTTAACCACTCATTGTTTAATATATTTGTAACCTAGAAATAAATTATCCATATTTATTTTTCTCATCTAAGCATTTTACGCCTTTGTTTGAGTCATTTTGAGCTATTTTTCAATTTCTGAGTTACAACTAAGTGCCTAAACGAACTCAGTTTATCACAAAACTTCATAGGCATGTTAAGCAACTTATATGCTACATTTGCAACCATATTCAAGCTTAACATGTTGTTAATGGTATTACATATTTTGCCTTAGGAGTCTTCATAAGAGTTGTAGCTTTGTGTCTTAGCTTTCATTTGGACTTCGTTTGACGTCCATTGTACTCCTATAACTCAAGATATGAGCTGATGAATGTGCAAAGGTCAAGTTGTTGCCTTAGGAGTCTTCATATGAGTTGTAGCTTTGTGTCTTAACTTTCATTTGGGATTCTTTTGAAGTCCATTGTACTTCTATAACTCAAGATATGAGCTGATGAATGCGCAGAGGTCAAGCTATCAAGATCAGTATTTTGACTCTTGCTTCAACTTCAATTTAAATTATCCAAACGTATAATTCAGCTCCTGATTTCTTCATGAAAGTTGTAGAGATTTGTCTTAAATTTTCTACAAGACCAGAATCATACTAATTAGATATTTGAAACTTTGATTATAGCCAAAATACTGAACACTTCCAAATAGACAAATAAAGATCAATTCATGCAATAATTCCTTCAATGATCCAATTAAGCGCAATATCATAAAATGTGACAAAACTAACTTAATTAAGCCAAATTGAATCTTAAGACACCTAGTGAGAGAATCATTAAATGAAGAAAATATATTGCTATCAAATTCTCTCACACTTAGCTTATGACATTCTTGGGCAAACATATAAGACCATAACTAGGGAACAAGGAAAAACAATACAAACTCAAAAGTTAAAAACTCTAAAAGACTAAATTTTCAATGATATTCAAGAATGAAAAGTTTTGTAAGCAAGAAGAGCAATCAAAGATTAAAAGGATAAAAACATTTATGAGGTAATATTTCTTCACATCTCAAGCCAACGAGCAAGGTATTTTCAATTTGAAAAACATGAATAAAAAATGATAGATCCTCACAAGATACACTCTCCATCCCTCAAGTGTTTACAAGGTAAGTATTTCACTCAATTCAACCCATGAAAATTGCACTAACATAAGTTTGCTTATTTTCTACTTCTCCACTACTCAAACACATGCACACAAAAATCAAGAGGACTTTATTTAAGGTTGTAATGAGGTCAAAGTAAGGGAAGAAAACAATATGAATATGTGATGAACCTTAAAAATCTTATATTTTTACGGTTCATTCTCTTGATTTTTCATCCTCTTTAGATATTTTTTATTGAACTTTGTTCACAAGTTTGATTATGTTTTTATTTTTTGTTAATTGTGTTCTTATTACAGGTTTTAATGGTTTTTTGATAGGAAAACTTGCATGGAAGAAGACTGTGTAATTTTTACAAGGAGAAAAAGCACAAAATCTCTCTAGTGGTTCAGCGCCCAAGAGCCAGCGCTCACAGAAAGCCTCCAATCTCTCTAGTGTCCCAACGCCTCGCAGTGCCTTAGCGCGCAACGTGTTAAACACTGCATTTTTGGTTTAGTGACTCAGTGCTTGAGTGCCCAGAAGGCAGTGCCTAGGCGCTGGCCGTGTAACAGCACACATTATTTTTCATAAATAAAAGAGTTACACCATAATTCGAGTAGAACGTAGAAAATCCCTAATCTTGAGAGACACTTTTGCAATGACAGGCTTTGAGAGATAATTCAGAAGGGACAATTGCCATGAATCCTTAGAGGACTTGAAGGCTTGAAGATCATAATCAACGTAAAAGAGGTTTTGATTTCTCTTTCCCTCTAGTTTTCCCCTTTCTTTGGATTTTCTTTCTATGAATTTGTATTGTGATTTGGGTTTGTTTATATTGAACATGAGTAGTTAAACCCATAGCTAGGGCTATGGGGGATCTTGTTTTTCTAATTAATTGGGTTTGATCTCAAATTTGATTAAAGTAATTTCTTTTAGGGTTTATTATATTGCATGTATTCTTGTTACAACTTGATCTCTTTTGGAATATATTAATTCATTATTTGACTGGTGACCATCCGTACTCAATGAATGGACCCATATGATAAACTTAGGATTAGATTGGTGAATGACTAAACATCAATTTATTCTATCAATGAAATTAATGATTATGTTACCTCATCTATTGAATTGAGACTTAATGCATTCTTGATTAATTCAACTAAATGACCAAATAGGTGATTTAATTTAGGAATAGAATATTGTCTCATCCATGACCATTGGGATTCAATAACAATTATGAGAATATTGGAAAAAGAATTGCCTTACATCATAAATGAGTAAAAATTTGATTAATTAGATTTAAGTGAACCTTGCGCCCTGGTTTCTCCCTATTTGATTATATCTACATTGTTTAACTGTCCATTATTCTTCTTAACTTGTTTTCCGATTTTATTTTGAATTTCTCTCTCACTTTCGATTATCTAAATAACCAAGAATTTTATGAATCTAGTAATTGTCACTTGTTCCTTGTGGAATCGATAATTGGGACTCAAGTCCTATATTACTTTGTGATAGAGTGCACCTGCTCTTAGTGTATTTTACGCGCATCAAGTTTTTGACGTCGTTGCCGGAGAATAAGTTTGGTAATATTAGAAGTGAAAAACTTTAGTTAATTTAGACGCACTTTTATTTTATTTCTTATTTTTATTTTTTTAATTTATTTGTCACTTCATCTCCTTGCTCATATTTCTTGTTTATGCTTAATCATTCGCAATTTCTAGATTTGACATTTGATTTAGAAATTGAGAAAATAGCTCGTAGGTTAAGGAAGCAATCTTATATTAAAGTTGTGATTGAAGAAGCTACAAGAAGGATGGAGAGAGAGATAATAGTTGAGGGGAATCATGAAGAATGAGTTACCCCAGTAGAGCAAACCATGCTTGAATATTCTATGCCCACGGCTGGAGGATACGAAGGGAGCATTACAAGACCAGCCGTGGCAGCCAACAACTTTGAGATCAAACCAGCATTAATCTCCATGATTCAAACTTCTGTTCAGTTTGGTGGATTACCTTCAGATGATCCAAATCAATATTTGACGAGGTTCTTACAGTTGTGTGATACTATAAAGTATAATGGGGTGATAGAAGATGCAACTCGATTGCGACTCTTTCCTTTCTCTCTTAAGGACAGGGCGAGTCAATGGTTAACGTCACTACCTAAGGGTTCTATCACGACATGGGATCAGTTGACATAATAGTTTCTAACTAAGTATTTTTCTCCCTCTAAATATGCTAAGTTAAGGAATGACATTTCTTCTTTTGTGTAGTTTGATATGGATACCCTTTATGAAGCTTGGGAACATTTTCAACAGTTGATAAGGAAATGTCCACATCATGGCTTACCCTTATAGCAGCAGGTACAAATTTTTTATAATGGTTTATCGCCTGCTAACCGTTTACTCATTGATGCCATTGCGGGAGGTACAATATGGAGGAAAACACCGACTGAGATCCATGCATTGATTGAAGAAATGACACTTAACAATTATCAATGGCAAAATGAGTGCCAGGTGCCAAAGAAACAAGTTAGTGTGCATGTTGTTGACTCTTCTACTGCCATTTTGATAAAGAAGGTGGAGACTTTGATGATAGCAAACAGTGTAGCCTCACCAATTATATGTGAAGCATGTGGCAGACAGAGACATAAAAGTATAAATTATCAAGTTGGTAGTCCATTTGCCCCAGAGCCTGAAGAAGCAAATTTTGTTAGTAAATTCAATTAGTCGTAGTACAATCCATACTCTAATATATACAATCTTGATTGGAGGGACCACCCTAATTTCAAATGATGAAATTAATAAGGCAATTAGTAGAGCCACTAGAGAGCTCCACAACCATCTCCATGTTTCCAAGCATCTGAAGAGAAGCCAAGCTTTGAAACTTCTATAATGAAGTACATTAATAATTCAGAGGACCGCATGAAGAGTATGAAAACTCAGATTAGTCAATTGGCTAGCTTGATGATAGAAAAGGTGTAACACCCTTGTGGGGATGTCACATTTATGAATGCAATAAAATAAATTAAATTAAATACTTACCCAAGTTATAAAATGTTTGGTCCATAAATAATATTAGTGGTAAAATTTTTCCTTTTTATGCTTATAATCTTAAATAAAATAACACGAAGCACAAAATAAAGCAAACATAATCACATATCATAATATACATATGATTTTTCTTTAGTACACACATAATTTACAACGACAAATATTTAACAAAGCAGTAAAGAGTTGACATAAAACTAAGACACAATATTGCCCAAGTGCACCTCAGAGCTCTCTAATCCTCCGATGAATCATCCTCAGAAAGATCCTCGAAATTCAGAGCTCCTAGAGGTCCCATAGTTCTAGGTCCCATAGTACTACGGACACGAGTCGGAGCGGTTGACTCGCTACTGAGCTCACTAGGCGCATGGAGTATTCCTTGCCAGTAACGCCTAAGAGTCAGCGGCAACTCTAAATATAAATACAACATAGTAGTAAATATGACATCTCCGTCATACTCTACATAGGGACACAGTCAAACGTCCCACATAAGCAAGCGTCCCTCTGTCCACATGCATACGCCAGGCCTCGAACCTCCGTGAAACTCCGGTCTCACAAACCCGAGGAATCCGGCAACGCCATGATCTCAAGATCGTCTTGATGATCAATGTGATCTACCGCTCCTCTTCCTCGTATAGCTCGCCGGTTGTCGCTCGTCCTGATCATCAGTATCTCAAGAGGTCATTTCCTCTCCTCTTCCTCAAACTCTTTACGGAAATAATATAATAATATCGAGAAAACATATCGAGAGGTGAGACAATCTACACCATTACCCGCATGGCAATAAAGAAAACGACAATACAAATAAATATCCCAATAGTACATACCAACATTTCATGCATAATATAACAAAGTAATACATATTAAAATAACACATACCATTATATCATGCATAATATATTAAAGCAATAAATATTAAAATAACACATATCATACATAATATATTAAAACAAGACATCATATATTTTATCACGAATATGGTAAGCAAGAAAGTGCGATGATGCATGAACAAGTAAAATGCGGTAATGCATGAACACACACCGACTCGTTCCTACTCCATGGAGCTAAACACGGATATCTGAGAGAATGATCCAAATAGAAACTAAAAATACTTTATGGCTGCCCAACCAAACTATTGCACTGTCCAAACTTCGTGTCTATAGCCCACAGTTCCAAAACATCGTGTAGCAGTACACAGTCCAAACATCGTGTACCACAGGCATAGTACTTAATAGTCTCCTCAAAATCTCGATTAAGGATAGTGCTTGTCAAGATCATTAGTGTGTTGCCCGTTACCACGGCCCAGAAGTGCTACCACTGTCCACATATGGGATTCTCCGCACACTAATGACTCCAAGTTCAATAAATGAACCACACTATGCTTATCACACCAAACACGGTGTAATTCGCCTCGTCAATCAATCACCAATTATAACCCAAATTGGCACCACACTCTAAGTATGATCTAAAATGACAAAAATACCCTTATTATCTAAATTTTACCATAATTACAAAAAATTACCAAAATATCCTTAGTCACAAAATATCAAAGTATAGTACGTCCCACCTGACAGTACTACACCACAACATGTCCGGGTCCACCACTTTGGCCCGACAGCAAAACTCACAGTATCTTTCAATCGCGTAGGAATTTTATCGCATTTTCACAATCTTGTCATTTTTACAAACGTTTTTAAATCGCGTAAAACATATTTTGACATTTTTGAACATCACAAAATCTTTATAAATCATTTTCTCAATCGCGTAAGATTTTTAATTCATTTTCTTAACCGAATAGCTTAAAATTATTATTTTAAGAATGTGCAAAACTATATATAGTACTTTTAAAATACGTAGAGTATTTTTCTTGTGTTCTAAATATAGTATGGAATCTTTTCATTTTATTCGTCTGATTTTAGTAAATTTCGGCAGCATTTTGCCTATAAAATCAGTATAAAGTATTTTTGATGTTTTCCTCTAAATATAGTTTATTTTATTTTTAACCAATAATTTCACTTTGAAACTTACTAACACGCTTCAAAATTTATGGAATGAGCTCTACGTTAGTATTTTTCAAGCTTCTAATTTAATTCTTATTTAAACTAAATTATGCTAAGTTAAAATTCTAGGACTGAATTTATTCCTTTTATTTTTCTCAATGATTCATTGGAATCAATTTATGTTGTAAATCAATTACCTAACCTATCTTAGCAAATAAAATGGCATGTTGGCCAAATCAAAATAAAATGGCATTTAATTATACACTAAATGGCATGTTGGCCATAATTAACTTAAATCAACTTTAATTTGATTATTTTACCTAGATTCCTCAAATCGAATTTAAAAAAAATTGTTGAGACATTTTGGTTCTCGGTTTAGATGTAAGGCATGAGCCTCATAATGTGTTCTTTGGAACATTCATGCAAACCGTACATGTTATTCACATCCTACTTTAATAATTATATAATTATAAACACATGCAATTATATAATCACATACAAAATACATACAATTTATTTAAAACCATAAACATGCATAGCAAAAATAATGAAAGCTATAATCATGCATAGCAAAATAAATCACAAATAGGAAAGCATCTAAACAATCACAAAAATAATAAAAGCCATAAACAACCACACAAATCGAATCCTTATGGATTCTTCATACACAATCAAATCCATTTTCCCATCACCACTTAGGGTTGATGAGATTAAATCTCCCTCTTACCTCTTGAAGAAAATTAATCGGTAGTTTCCTCATTTCTTTGCAATTTCGTATAGTCTCCCAAACAAATCCCTAAAATTCTTAAACAATTAGTAAAAACACATACAAGGTTTAATATTGAAAAACCATGGAACAATCATGGTTAGAAAAATTAGAAATCAAATTTTGAACCAAAGAAACAAAACTTACCCTTAAGAAAGTAAGCAAAAGGTTGGATTTTGGACAAGATAGAGTAGGAATTTGGAAAAACTTTGTGAATGAAAAGTGTTTAGAATAGGATTTGGGTTCAAGAAAAGCTAAGAGATAAAATTATAGAGGTTTGGTTGTGTGGGTGGGGTGTATGGCCGAATAGAGGAAGAAAATGGAAGAAAAGGTATGCATGGCTTCTTGGTATTTTTGGAGAGAAAATGAATAGCTTAGATTTAGGATAAGTGTGAAATAAAAGTGAAGAGGGAAATAGAAGGGGCTGCTGCCGTGAGTGGCTTTTTGGGTGAGGTTGAGTGTTTTAATTTGCTAAGTAAAGATCTAATTGAATTCACATGATGTGCACATGGTTTATGACATTTGGAGGGTTCAAGAAGCTAGTAGAACTTAGCCACCAAGCCTCTCAAGGCTGCTGCCCAAACCGTGCCTCCTTAGATTTTAGGGGTTTAATTGTTTTCCATTTACACCTAATTATATGCTAATTAATTAGGCAATTAGTTAGGTTAATTATCCTATTAAAACTAAATCAACATTCTAATCATATAATCAATTAGTTTAATATATATTAACATATATTATAACCTTTAATCAATATTAGGATATCTAATTAGTATTTAGACTATAATTAATTAATAACTAAGCTAGTTCACTTAGTTCGTTAATTAGGTAATTAAATTAGTCAAATTAAGCTTAATTAACTACTAACCAAATTCAAGCCTACTATTTTTGACTTAATTCTAACCATTGATTTCATCTTTAATTCCTAGCCATAGATGTCATCTAAGGTAGATATGAATTAGTCATAAATCTTGAATTCTAATCTCACCATTGATTTGATCAACGGTTGAAATTAAAGGCTTCCTAACTAAGTCTTCATCCAACGGTCCAAATGAAAGTCCATGCTCCTTTTGTTGACCTCTTCCTATTGGTTTAAAAAGTCAAGCCACTTTCGTTGACTTGCTCTCATTGGCTAGAATTTGTCCAGTCAGCACAGTTGACTGCTTTTCCTAAACGTGGGTCCCACAGTACTTTTAAAGATCTGTGGTCAAACTGAAACAGATTTTTACTATTTTTGAGACAGTAGGTACTGTAATACAAAATAATATTATAATAATATAAAATTATTTTATTACAGTTAAATTTAAAAATTACGAGATTAATATATATATCAATCAATTGGGTTTAGTAAGATCCCCTAGCTCCAATTAATTAAAATAAGATTTTTCCTACTGAAAAATTATTATTTTCTTGACTCGGAGCAAATCACACACAACAGTCAAGTACACTCACGGAACAGTCAAATTTAATTTACTGCTCACAGAATTCACAAAACAGTACATTCCGGAACTATATTGTAATTATCCCAAAAGTTGGGGTGTTACAAAGGGCACCAGGAGCATTGCCAGACACTACCAAGCCTAATCCAAAGGAACATGCCAAGGCAATTACTGTAAGGAGCGGCAAGGAGCTTGGGGAGCCCTTAAAGAAGATGGAGAAGCAATTGCAAGAGTAGGAATATATTTTTTATGGGTCAGTTAATGAAGAAAAGGAGAAGACAACCAAAGCACCCTCCATAGTACAGGTAAGTGAGCCACAAAAGTCATCCATTTCATTCCTTAAGAGACTCAAGAATACTCAGCAAGGCAAGCAATTTGCCAAATTCTTGGAAATGTTCAAGAAATTACAAATTAACATTCCATTTGTTGAGGCCATCTCCTAAATACCTAAGTATGCAAAGTTCCTGAAACAGATACTTTCAAACAAACACAAGCTTGAGGAATTTGAGGTAGTTAGACTAAATGAGGAGTGCTCTGCCATTCTCTTGAAGAAGCTACCACCGAAATTAAAAGATCCATGGAGTTTCACTATTCCTTGCTCTATTGATAACTCTTATTTTGAGAAAACTTTATGTGATTTAAGTGCTAGCATTAATTTGATGCCTTCTCTATTTTCAAGAAATTGGGAGTGCAGGAACCCAAGCCTATTAATATTTCTCTACTATTGGCTGATAGATCCATCACTTACCCTCGTGGTGTATTGGAGGATGTTTTGGTAAATGTGGATAAATATATTTTTCCAGTTGACTTCATTGTGTTGGATATAGAGGAGGGCAATGAGATCCCAATCATACTTAGGTGTCCATTCCTTTGATTCATGTAATCGTATAGATACTATTGATGTTGTGGATAGTGCTGTGTCTTCATATATATAGGAATATATGACTGTTGATATGCTAGAAAAGACCTTGCCCAAGGTTGTCACCGACTTTGAGAATGCCAAGATTTGTAAGAAGAGAACAAAGAAGTGGCACGACATATGTATCAAGCAACATGAGTTTAAGATTTGGGATAAAATTCTTATCGATAACTCATGTCTTCATCTCTGTCCTGATAAGTTTTGGTCAAAAGGGTGGAGACCATATGAGATTATTCGCATCTTATCGTATAATGTGCTAGAGGTGAAGAAAGATGGCCAAGAGAAATTCTTGATAAATAGCCAAAGCGCGAGGCATTCCTTTGAAAATGAGAAGGGGTCATCCTATTTTTGGCGCTTTAAGCCACCTTGATTTACCTGAATAAACGACAATGTTGAGCTAATGACGTTAAACAAGTGCTTCACAAGAGGAAACTTGTGTTTCTATCTTTAACATTTGGTTTTTCAGTTATTTCTTTTTGCTTTGTTTTTCATATAAAAAAAAAATGTCTTGACACTTTTTGTTTTTCTAGTGCAGTTTTTGATAAATGTCACCGCTCAGTCAGACTAAACGTTTGAGCTCATGGTTGCACGCCTCCCTCCGGCTCCACTTCTCCCACCACCTTCGTAATTTTGTGTTTAATTTTTAAGGAAGTTTCGTTATCCTCTATTATGTTATTTTTATTTTATTTACATTGAGGACAATGTTCATCTTAAGTGTGTGGAGGGGTACTTTTAAATTTTTTGGGAAATCAATGAACACTTGAGTATTTCAAGGAATCAAGCAAGAATTGTGTGTTAATTTCTTGATGAATACTGAACTAATAGAGATTTGTTTGAGAGGGAATCCACTACTCGTGAGCTGATATTGTGTGAAGCAATCTTGTTCAATTAAATAGAGTGAAATTTAATATTTTAGTTGAAAAATTAGTCATGTCTACTTGCATTTGTTTTCTCTATTAACTTTGCCAGAAAGTGAGTTTTGAGCTTTAATGATTGGATTTTTCATAAACAAAATCCTATTTTTCTTCTAGAATGAGTGTTCTCTGGATTTATGTGCGCTAGAACTTACTTTAATATTTTGTTGAGACTTTAATGATTCACATATGGACTTGAATATGATTAAGGCAATTAGGCTTAATCCTTTCTTGACTTCCAGAGTTGCATTGATAAAATAATCCCTTAGTTATCTTATTTGAGCCTGAAATTGATTTCTTTGAATACCCAATTGAATAATCAGGTTGGATTCTTTGGAGCATTTGATGTGTTAAATGAAAAGTCATTAAGGGTTACTTTTATCTTTAAGGGTTTATTGCTAAAAAAAAGACAAAGAAAAGAAAAGAAAAGAAAATTGGAAAAGAAAAAAAAAGATTGTTGGTGAAGAATAATGAGAATATTGGGTTGAAAGTGAAAATTTGTTATACTTTTGTATATTATGCTCGATTTATCATCTTTTCAACCTGATTCTATTTTGTATCAAATTATCCATGAACATTCTTTGCCATTTTTTTTTTACCTTTCTTTATACCCTTGGCCCTATTACAACTAAAAGAAGTCCTTTTGATTCTTGTTATGTATATGTACTTGGAAGTAGAGATGAGATTGATAACCAAGCCTATGGTATTGCATTTTTCAAGAGAAACTGGAGTGATCTCTTTGTCCTAAACACTTGAGCGATGGAAAGATGAGTGACCTTAATTGGTTGGTAAGGAGAAAAGATGCAAGTTAGACCCAAGCCTCTAATTGTTTTAAGTACTAAATGATCTTGCTAGATTGGATTTGATTGCTGAACTTGATTGAATTATTAAATTGTGGAATTTCACTTAATTCTTATTTCTGGATGTTGAGTTTAATCTTGATTTAGATTTCTATTCTTTGCTTGAGGACAACCAAAATATCAAGTTTAGGGGAGTTGATGAACCTTAAAAATCTCATATTTTTATGGTTCATTTTCTTGGTTTTTTATCCTCTTTAGATATTTTTGATTGAACTTTGTTCTCAAGTTTGATTATGTTTTTATTTTTTGTTAATTGTTTTGAGATTCAAGTGACCTACAACTCAAGTTCAATCAAACTTAAGTTATGCTTAATTAAAACAAAGTCCCATGTCAATTAGAGGCCTACAACTTAAGTTATGCTTAATTAAGTGGCCAAACTCATTAGTAACTCATCTCTATTTTCCACATTCAATTTCATGCCCTAAACAATGTAGTTTGGCTTAGAAGTCTTCATAAGAGTTGTAGCTTTGTGTCTTAGATTTCATTTGGGTTTTCTTTTACTTCCATTACACTCCTATAACTCAAGATATGAGCTGATGAGTGCGTAGAGGTCAAGCTGTCAGGATCAGTATTCTGACTTTTGCTTTAACTTCAACTTCAATTATCCAAACATATGATACAACTCCTGAGGTCTTCATGAAAGTTATAGATATTTGTCTTAGCTTTCCTACAAGACCAAAATCACACCAATCACATATTTGAAACTTAGATTATAGCCAAAATACTAAACATTGCCAAATAGACAAATAAAAGCCAATTCATGCAATAATTCCTTCAATAGTCCAATTAGGCCCAATATCGTAAAATGTGACAAAACTAACATAATTAAGCCAAATTGAATCTTAAGACACCTAGTAAGAGGATCATTAAATGAATAAAATATATTGCTATCAGTCCCTAGGACTGATTACCTACAATTCTCTGGCCAAATGATTGTGCACATCATATAAGGTTACCAAACTTAGGAATAGCAAGTGTGTAAAACTATGTAGTGTTATATTCATCTCACATGTACACACCATAATAACTCATCACAAGGTCCACGCTAACCAAGTGAAAGAACATGCACTAGTAAACATGCACTCTCGACTCAACTTTATCTCATAAAGGAGTCATTCATGTTTCTAAGATACCATCATAGCTCAACCTTCACAAATAAGGGAGAAAATATCATTCATGCATCTCTAGCTCTACTTTCATCATAAATGAGCAAAAGTTAACCACTTTAGAAGTGAAATAAGTAGACAACTCAAATCAACCCTCAACAAGTGCATAAAAGGCTACTTCCACTAATAACTAATGCACAAAGGGCTAATTCCTAGGTTAAATCACTCATCATAGTGAAAACCTTTGAAAACTCCTCATTTGGTGCCCTATGGAATGTCTAATTCCTTAAAATAGGGCAATTCTATTCGAGTAACCCTCCCTATTATTTGAATAGAACCCTTAAATAATGTTTTCTGGAAGGGTTTATTTGAATAACCTCTGGTGTTATTCGAGTAACACTTCAAAAAGTCACATTCTGATGCATTTAGTCTTGTGTTATTTGAATAACACTGGGCTTATTCGAATAAGACCCTCAAATTTCAATTCCTAATGCACTCCTGGAATGTTTTATTCGAATAAGACATACCAGAATTCATTTCTGGTGCATCAGAACAGCAGCATCTGCTGTTTTATTTCACTTTCAAACCCATTTCTTTAACTACTAACACATGTTTAATTCATAAACAAGTAGTAAAGCCATGGAAAAATCATCAGCAACAAGCACTTGGAGATGTATTCCTACCTATACAAATCCATACATAACTATGCCAAAATCTCATCCAACTACAACTCCACATATATACCCATATGTTTCAATAGAGTTTTATGGAATATCATGTAACACCCTAAAAATTCATATTTTATTTATTTCGGGCGATTCTTAATTATTTTGAGTAATCCGATTCGATTTTCGTGAATTTTATGATTATTGTGATTTTTAGGAAATTTTTTGAGTTTTTATGTTTTTGAATATTTTAATATTATTTTGATATTTTAATATTATCTTGAAAACTGTATATCTGAATTTTGTTTTTTCTGAAACTATGAGTTTTATAATTTTTATGATTTTTGTGAATTTTTGTAGAACTTTCTGAGTTTTTGATTATTTTAGTATTATTTTGAGTTGTGTGTGGGCCTAGGGTGGACCCGAGGCGGGCCCGGAAAAATAAAATTTTTCCTGGACCAGAATGTTCCGGATTGTTAAGGTGGGATCGGGGGATCTTACTAAACTTAAAACCGGGAACAGTTGACAAGGATTTTCTATATCTAAATTTTCTATTATCCATTGTGTAATAATAATAGTAGCTATTGTCTATTGGATAATATCTATTAGAAAATATCTCAGCTTAAATATCTTAAGGGTCATTATGAGCCATCATTACTAAGCTTTATGATAACTAATAGGAATTGGTCAAATATAGTGGCTGGACTCCATTGTGAACCGTTGGATGGAAAGAGCCTTAGATCTTCACCGTTGATCTAATCAATGGTGTGAAAATAATCTTGCTAAAGAAGCTTATGATATCAACCTTAGATGGTGTGAAAATAATCTTGCTAAAGAAGCTTATGATATCAACCTTAGATGTAATCAATGGTTAGGAGATGAAATTGATTTTAATGGTTAGGATTTAGTTAATAAAAGTGGCTAGGTTAATTAGTTAAATAACTAGATAATTTAACTTATCCTAATAGCTTAATTAGCTAAGTGAACTAATTTAATTGCTTAATAATTAGAAGCTAATTACTAGATAAATATTTATTATCTAGAAACATGACATGATCATGATCTATATAATGACATGATAATGTAACTAATTAATTATAAAGTAATTAGAAATCCTAACTAAACTAGTTTAACAGAAACTAGATGAATTAATTATTTAATTAAGATGTAATTAAGAATTAAAATAGAAGCAAAGCATAGTCAATTTCTCCTTGACTCTCACGGCTGCCTAGTGTATTCTAGGGGGTTCTTGGTTCATTTTCCATGACCAATTGATGACACCAAGTGACATAGGCCATGTGCATGCATGTGCTTATGTTTAATCATGATAAACTAATATGTATCTCTCCATTTACTCACTCCTACGGCTGCCCACTTCAATTCAGCCTTCTATTTTAATTTTTTATCACACTTTGTGACACAAAAGCCATTCTCTTTCTTCTCTCTCTTCTAGTTTGTCAAGAACATCAAGAACAAACACAAAGAACTCCTTCCTTCTCTTTTCTTTGAAGCATTCGATCTCCACTCCTAAAACCACTTCCAATTTTCCATGTTAGGAACTTCTCTAAATTCCATCATCTTCATCACTCTATCAAGCCAAGAATACAAAAGCTCATATCCTTTCCTATTGAGGAATTCAGTCACTACTCCCAAATCTCACTCCCAAGCTTCAACAATTTTATACAACCTTAGATCTAGAACCTATACACAATCCTAAGATACTTTGTAGTTGAGATCTAAGCCTAGTTCTATCATTTTCAACCTTGTTCTTCAAGTTAAAGATCAAAAAGCCTATGTTTTCCTTCTTGTGAGCCATTCGGTCAACTACCCTAAAACCACCCTCCAAGTTTGTTTAATTTAATCCAACCATATTTCTTGATTCCTTACCTTATTATAATACTCTTTGATGTTGGGACTTTGGTCAAAATCCATCATCTTCATGCTTGAATATTGGATTTAAGTTATAGGGTTTCAAGGTAAAAATCTTGAAACTTGACTTTTTATTTGATTCTTAGAATCCTAAGACCATGTTTGATCTATGGTCATCTTAATCAAGCTTTAGATACTAACTTTTATGTGTTTGATTTGATTCTAAGATTTGTTTGGTGGTGAAGGACTTGTACAAGAAGCAAAACTAGGAGCTTTGGAGGTTTCTCCAAGAGGTAAGAGGGAGATTATCCTCATCAACCATGTGTTGGTGATGAGGAATAGATGTGTGTGTAGTAAAAAATGCATAAGGATTATTTCACTTGTTTGTTTAAGATCTTTCCATATTTATGGTTGTTTGGTGATTGAGATGTTTATTGCTTTGATAAAATGCTTTAATATGTGTTTATGATGTATGATGAATTGTGTATGTTTTAAGATATGAATTACATGACAAAGCAAAATATGTTGGTTCCAAAGAACCATGGAGGCGCACGGCCTCAAATTAATTTTTGGGAGCAAAAGATTTTAAGTATTTTATTAATTATGAGTTTTAGATAAAATGGTAATAAGATGATAATTTTGAGGATTTACAAAGAAAGTGGACAAGGAAATGAACAAAGGTATTTATGATTTTTGGCTAATATGCCAAGGATTGGTAAATTGAGAGTTTTCATGAATGGTAAAATTGAATGATTAGAAGGAAAAAGGAAAAGCAAAGATATTATGGTTTCAATGACCATGTGGTTACAGTTTTGTGAGTTTGAAATAATTTTACTTTATGTAAAACTTTTATTTAGAAATGAAAAGTAAATTGATTCAGTACAAGAGATTGATAAAAAGAATTTAAGAAATGAAAGAGAAATACTTTGTTACTTGAGAGATGAAGATTTCGTTAATGAAAGAAAAAGAGAGGTTGAAGTGTTTGAACCTCCACTTATTCTTGGAGAGGACTGAACTTAGAATTGATTTAGAATTATGGACAATACGTTGGGGACTTGAAATTTACTAACGTATAGCTCACCCGTTGGGTTTTTGAATTGCGTTAGGAAATTTTAAGTTGGAATGATTGATTTTGACGAAACATTGATTTTGAGTGGAAATGATGAAAAATATTACATAGAGGATTTTTAAGTGAAGAATACGTGGGAAATGAAGTTGAAAATGGTATTGAGTTTTGAAAATCCAAAACGATGTTTGGAATATTGAGAAATATTTTATGAGGTTGAAAAATGATGAAAAAAGGTTTACGTGACTTAAAAGTATGATTGTTAAGTTACGCGATTTTGAAAACATTGAAAATTCGCTACGCGATTTGGAAAACGTGTAAATGTTTTTACGCGATTGAGAAAAATGATGGAAAATGATTATGAGATTTGAAAATGCATTAAAATGATGCGCGATGAAAAATACAGTAAAGATACTGTAAAGAACGGATGTACTAAAAAGGGAACTTTTTGATAGATGAAATTGAAAGATATGCATTAAAATATATGATGAATTTGAAAGATATGTATTGAGGCATATGATGAAATTGAAATATGCATTGAGATATTCGTGCATTGAATGGAATATAACTGATAACTATAATGGCCTTGTGGTTGAAGAGGGAATGAGAATTGAAAAGTGAGATCTATGATGGATCTTGGGGGCATCAAGGCGCGGCGGTCGATCCAGTGGGCAGGGGTAAGTACCTTGCGCCATATGGCGACGCAGTCCGTTGCAATGCATTAATGATACCCGACAAGAACACGATTCTTTTCGAAGACTGGAGATTGTCTGTGGGCTAAGGCTAGACAATTAACCAGAGCATTCTTCTCGAAATTTGTGAAAAACCTCATGGAGTGGGGAAATTGGTCTAGTTTGCATACACTTGAGTCAGAACACATATTGTTGTGGCATGAGAAATGTTCATATGGTGTGACATCATCATTTTATATACTGTGGATATCTGATTGATGAAACTGATACTGGTGATTTAACTGAGATATATGTTTACTGGAATTGTGATGAAATGATAATGAAGTATGATGAATTGATAACGAAGTATGATGAATTGGTAGGAAATTGTGATGAATTGATAACATGAATGAAACTGAGATATCTGTGTGTATGGAATGACTTTGTCATTCGTATCATGCCTTGTTACCGCTTTGGTATTGATGAAAGGGGATCTCACCCTTTTGTTATATTGTTTTGTTGTGCTTGTATTGTTAAAATGATATAGTAGATGGAACGAGTTTCTTAGACATGATTGGGGGTAAATATTTTGAGTTTGGTGATAACATCGAGGAGTGACCACTCGGATTGGTTGGTGTGCAGAGTTGAGGATGAACAGATGTATGATGCATCAAGAGGGATATAAGACAGAATCAGTATGTTGAGTTTTTCTCATTAGTATTTTACCGTGCTATTGAGTAGGACCCGTAATGGGGTTTGCTACTGTTTAGAATTAATCTGTAAGTTTTATATTTCTTAAATAATTGTTAAACATCATGTGGTGTTAATAATGTATATTACTCAGTTTAAATCTAGTTTTTAGTATTACCTATAAATTTTAGTAAGTTTATATTTTCGCAAAAAGAAATTTTAAAACCCATGTTTTATAACTCAAACCTTTTATGAAATCATTTACAGATTATGAGCTTGTAGTTGGAAATGTGATGCCCTACGGAGGGTGTTACATATCACATGCAAATCTAATCCATGCAACTACTCAAGAACACAAGGAATGGTAAAGCATAAAGATATGGCACAACAACCCCTACCTCAACTCCTTCAAGATGATGGTAGGTTATAGATGCTCCTTGCTTTCTTTTCCTTTCTCCTCCTCCCTCTTCCTTCTTTCCTTTTCTTTTTCTTTCTTTTTCTCTTCTTTCTCTACTTGCTCTACTGCTTTCCCTAACATGAAAGAGAGAGTGAGGATGAGATAAGAAGAAAGAAAATAAGAAAAGTCAATGGAACAGTATGGAGACGGTGGAAAGGAGGAAAACAAGATAATATCATAAGACTTAGTAACCAACTAGAAGTATTATTTCTCTTAAGGATACTTTAATCTTCCATTCCCAAGCTTTCTAACTTTAAATTGTGTCATAGAAAATCATAGGATTCATCTTAATCCTTAAACTCATTTTTCAATGACTTTCCGTGCACTATTAATTATCACTTATACTATGTTGTTCATCCTTAAGTTAAACTAAACATTTAGAATAAAGCTAATAGGCTTTCAGGTATTTGCCTTAACCTGTACTAGTTACTAGAAAATTCCCCATCTTTTCTTAATATCTCCACAAATTCTCATAATTTTTCAAGAAATCTGCCTATTTAATTTGGTATCTAAACACTTACTCAATGTTATTAAAAATATCCAACTAGCTCAATAATTCTCCAAAATTAACTTCATTAGTTTCTATTTATTTGTGAGCTATCAATAAATTCTCCTTATTTATTTTCCTCATCTAAGTAGTTTATGCTACTCTTTAGGCTATTAATAGCTATTTTTCACATTCAGTGTTATAGGAAAATAACCCAACTAACTTTAAAAGGTTACCTAAGTTAACAGGTAACTCATACTAGAGTTACTGAACTTCTATAACCTTGATTAAGACTAACTAGTTAGAGAGGATAATACATTTCTCTCCTCCTTTTTAAAAATTTTATCCTCAAAATTTGTTTACCTCATAAACAACTCTAGATAATCCTACCTCATGTAGGACTCCAACTCCCAAGTAGCATTTTTAAAGCCAAACCCAATTCAGATATTCTTCACCAAAGAAATCTGCTTTCCACTAAACTCTTTGACTCCTCTGTCCATAATTCTTACAAGTTTTATCTAACAACTCCGCTACCCATTTCTTAAGCTCCACTAACTCTAGAGGTTTCATTCTATAGGGTGTAGATACAAACAAGTCATAAGGGAATTCAGTTATATCAGCTAGACCCTCACAGAAGAATTCTTATTTCCCTTAGTTTGCCTTGGTGAAGCTATAGTTTTCCATGCACACAGAACAATGCATATTGAGTTAATCAGTCTTAATATCATGTAACAATGTGACAATAACCATTAACATTCAAACCTAAGGCTATCATGCAATTCTATCCTCACATCTCACAATGAAATAAGAAATGCATAACACACAACAAGAAATACTAAACATGCCTAAGTATAGTCAGTCTATACCTCGGCTCAACTGGATGAATTGCTATGATATCATTATATAACATCCTAATACCATACCCTAGTATATCTAGAATATATTCGGATAAATAGTATTAATCATGTCACTTCTAAACTAAAAACATCAAACTAGATTCATAATAACTAAATAAGTTACTATAAGAGTCATGAGGGAAAGAAAATATTATACATATACAACCTCAGCCTCAAAAGGCATATTGTAATACATAAAACTTTTATACAAATCAAAGCAAATATAAATAATATACAAGCTTTGTTCAAAAGCAAATAAAAATTACTCTAGTCTATCTGCTTCTTCTTCTTCCCCTTGGAAGAGTCTCGACCTAGATTTATCATGGAAACAACAAACGGGGTGAGAATTCATAATTCTCAGTAGTATATAGACATACACCTATATGGCATCATGATAACTCCAGTTGCTTCGGGGAAAAACAAGATATTAAACAACAATTATGTTAACAACGTGCAGAAAGGTGGCAAAAGCCAAAAACTATTCCTTTCTCTCCCTGAAGCAGCACGTTCAATTATTCATAACTATGGTCCAGTTATCATATAATTAACTATTCACAATAAATAAACTAAACAACAATAGATTAATATTACAACCAGCAATTGAGTCACTACTCAACACCACTTGAACGTTAACATACTCTCTTTATGTAACATTCACAAGCAATTTATAATCTATAACCTCAATCTTTTAGAGATAAAATAATTGCTCATACAATTATTGTTGAAATGCAAGTGCTTGTGCATGCTCATGCCTAAGATATGCCCTAAGGTAATGATTATGAAATGTAAATGTGTTATGATAGTATTAGTGCAATGTCATGAAACTTGCATATTCCTCTGAATCCAGTTCCTTGTACTTTTCTGGGTAGTAGGGTAACGACCTCTTAACACTTCCTGGTAATAAATGGATTGTTCCTCCTCACAATAATGAGTGTACTAATACCATCACATAATATCGATAACCCTGACCCTAAGAGCCTCCTTGCTCAGAGAAATTAGGACTAGTCCCCAGGACTAATTACTTACAATTCTATGGCCAAATGATTGTGCACATCATATAAGGTTACGACACATAGGAGTAGCAAGTGTGTGAAACTATATTGTGTTATATCCATCTCACATATACAGACCACAATAACTCATCACAAGGTCCACTCTAACTAAGTGAAAGAACATAAACTAGAAAACATGCACTCTCGGCTCAACTTTATCTCATCAAGGAGCCATTCATGTTTCTAGGATACCATCATAGCTCAACCTTCACAAATAAGAGAGCAAAACTTAATCACTTCACAAGTGAAATAAGCATATAACTCAAATCAACCCTCAACAAGTGCATAAAAGGCTACTTCCACTGGCAACTAATGCACAAAGGACTAATTCCTAGGTTAAATCACTCGTCATTGGGTGCCCTATGGAATGTTTAATTCCATAAAACAAGGCAATTATATTTGAATAACCTTCCCTGTTATTTGAATAGAACCCTCAAATAATGTTTTCTAGAAAGGTTTATTAGAATAGCCTCTGGTGTTATTCGAATAACACTTCAAAAAGTCACACTCTGATGCATTTTGCCTTGTGTTACTAAAATAACATTAGGCTTATTCGAATAACACTCTTGAATTTTACTTCCTAATGCATTCCTGGAATATTTTATTTGAATAACATCCTGCTTATTCGAATAAGACATGTCATAATGCATTTCTGGTGCATCAGAACAATAACCTCTACTGTTTCATTTCGCTTTCAAACCCATTTCTTTAACTACTAACACATGTTTAATTAATAAACAAGTAGTAAAGCTTTGGAAAAATCATCAACAACAAGCACTTGGAGATGTATTCCTACATATACAAATCCATACACAACTATGCCAAAATCTCATCCAGCTACAACTCCATATATATACCTATATATTTTAATGGAGTTATATAAAAAACCACATGCAAATCCAATCCATGCAACTTCTCAAGAAAACAAGGAATGGTAAATGATAACTCTATGAAATGTAGTTATTTGTGCCCTATCTCTGTGCAATAGAGAATGCTTAGTCCTTATTTATTATGCATATATGGAAGGTTTTAGGTTTATATTTTTCAAATTCTAATTTGGATATCTTCCTATATGTTTTTGAGCAAATTGTGCATATTTTATAAGTGATTAAGTGGATTTACAATTGTGATTAAATTGGTGATTTCTCTATTACAGAAAGAGCACCAAACAAGCTGAAATTTGGATGAGTTAGACAAAAAGTAGAAGAGAAAGCCAAGCGTGCATTCCAGCATCTCACGCCGCGGCATGGTGCATCCCCCGCATAAATACAGAGGACCCGAGGCTAGAGTGCCGCGACGCAAAGGAGCGGATGCCACGGCGTTGGTGACTTAAATTGAACACACGCCCATGGCGTAGGCATGTTAATGCCATGGCGTGACTCTATTTTCTGAGCCTATAAATATTGTTTTATTAGTTTTGGTTAAAAGAGGCTCTTAGGTTAGAGAAGCTGCAGTTGGTTTTCACATTTGGGGCTGAGAGGAAGCTAGGGAAGATAAGGTTGGAGACCATCTTCCTCATGGAGGAGGATTCAAGTATCAAAAGACACATCTATGAGCTGCTTTCTCTTCTCCCTCGTCTTCCTTCTCTTCATTCTCTTCCTTGTATCTTGAACATGATTTTTGATGTATATTTTCATGTTCAATGAGTAGCTCAGCTGTATTAGGAATTACTTTGAATCCTTTTATGAATATTGATGATTTTGTACTTCTTTGAGTTTATATTGATGTTTGGTTTTGTTTAATCATATAGATCTTAATGCTCTTAATTATCTGATCAACTTTTAAGTGATTTATTGAAATATGATGAACCTAGACATATGATTTTGAATTTGAGATCATATGTATGGTTGATGCATGTTCGATTTCATTCAATTGGCATTGATAAGTTGATTCGCTAATGGGATAGAAATATACCTCTTAGCCATGCATAGCGTGTGTTTGAGAATAGATCTTACTGAGTGAATTTTGTGCTAGCTATCATGGAAACATAGTTCGTTGGGCAAATGAAGCATGATTGATTGACCTAGATATAGGCTTTTAACTAAATTAGATTCTCAAGCTAACTAAATAATTCATTTATGTTGATTTTGAGGGTTGCAGTAGGAGGTGAAGAAGGATTCCCTAATCTCTATCCATTGTCTTTATTTTCAATTTATTACTTATTAGTCTTTAGTTTATATGCTTTTCACTATTTTTATGTTCTTGAAAAGAATTACTTAAGTTATTAGTTCATACTTAGCTTTGGAAGTATCCTTATCCTCGTGGGAACGATCTCTACTCTTCATTGTATTACTTGTTCGATCCATGCACTTGTGGCCTATTAAGAGACAAATAAGTTTTTGGCGCCGTTGCCGGGTACAACAGTTTTTCTGTATTGCTAATTTCAACAACGAGCTTAGATAGTTCTAATTCAAGTTTTTTTATAGTTTATTTTCATTTAAGTTTTCTTTATGTTTTGTTTTAGGTACAATAACCATACGAGGTCCTTGTAGGAGTTCCCGACTCCTTAAAAGAAAAACCTTCAATCAAGTTTAAGAAGACCACTCATCCGTACAAATAATTTTGATAAAGTATTGCTGAGACTGTATATTAGGCCCTTTTTAGGAGGGACCCAAGTTTATATTTTTGTCTTTACTTTTTGGATTAAATAGGTAGTTTGTTAATTTGGTAGTTTTATTATATTTATGCTATAATTATTGTAATTTAACTTTTTGAGCAAGTTTTGAAGGTGCTACAGACTCAAGGGAAGCAGACTTGGTAGCAAAACCGTGTTTGCTGCATAATTTTGTAGATTGACCTCCCATACCGTAGTGCACCAGAAATCATGCCGCGGTGTTAGTGTGATTTTTCTACAGAATTCTGTAGATAAGCTACATGTCGCGGTGCAGGCAGGTTCATGTCACGGCGTTAACCTCTGTTTTGTACATATTTTCAATTTTTAACATTATACACATGATGTTATGCATACTTGAATTAAAAAAGTTAGATGATGTGTTGCAAATTACTGGTGTTGTTTTGGTTGTCCAATGATATATAAAAGGTTGCTATTTGCCCCATTTTCAGTGAAACCATTTGCGATCATGAAGCATGTGAAACAATTTAGTCATTTTTTATGTATAATATATATCCCACTTATATGCACGTGTAACTTTGAAAATAATAAAAGTGCATGTCTAGAGAAAGTTTATGGATAAGTTTATGGATGTACATGTAGAGTTTCGATTATCCTAGAAATTGTATTTAAACTCTCTTGAGGTGAAATTCTAGATTATGCATGATTAAGGAAATGATTAGGGCATTGTTTGGACCGATTGAGCCTTAAAAGCTTACCCTGATATGATGATATCCATACGTTCCCTTTTGAAGCTTTATAAATGTTTGGCCTTATATGTTTTTCACCACTATTGTATTCGTTAACTTATTAACCATTCTAATGTATGTGAAAGCATTGTATTTTCTTCCTACCATCATTGTTTGTTGAGTACATAATATGTTATTTCTTTAAGTGAGTCTAATGATTAGGGATATTAATGTATATTCAAAACAAAATGAGCCTGAAGGAACTAGATCCAGTCAAAGAAAAGAAGCATTACTTTGCAAAATGAAAATAAAAAAATAAATGAAAATAAAAAAAGAAAAAAAAAGAAGAAAAGAAAAGAAAAGAAAAGGCAAGGGAATGACAAAAGAAAAGAAAAGTACGAAAAGCATTGCATGGTTCTGGCGAGTTTTCCTCATTTATTATTGAATACCCTACTAATATCAATTGGAGGCTCAAGTCTTGAAATAACATGTTTATGTTTCTCAATGTTTGTATTGTATCATTTCCATTTCTTTTCATACGCCCATTACCATTAGCCCTAAATTACGAGCTGTTAAAGTCCTTTTTAATCCTCAGTTGTGTGTGGTTTATATTAGTGGAGAGAAGTTTAGATTCCATTTTATGAATTATATGATTCATATACATGTATGCTCATAAACTTATCCAGATGTGTATGACTTGAGTAGGAGAAGTTTATCTTGCATGTTTGTGGAAAATGTGAATTGCATAGAAGGATGCTGGATTGTTAGCATGTTAAGGATTGTGTATGTGTGGAGCTGATTATGAGGCATTAGTACTTTTTGAGGGATATACAATCATGATACACTAGTAGTGGTTTAAATGAAAAATTAAAATTATGTTAGATGTTGAATGCACGTTGAGCATGAATTGTTAAGCAAGTTTCCTTAGTCATACTTTGTTTTGCTCGAGGACTAGCAAAAATATAGGTTTGGGGGTGTGATAACTCCATGAAATGTAATTATTTGTGCACTATTTCTGTGCTATAAAGAATGCTTAGTCCTTATTTGTTATGCATATATGGAAGGTTTTAGGTTCATATTTGTCAAATTCTAATTTGGATATCTTCCTATATGTTTTTGAGCAAATTGTGCATATTTTATAAGTGATTAAGTGGATTTGCAATTATGATTAACTTGGTGATTTCTCTATTACAGGAAGGGCTCCAAACAAGCTAAAATTTGGAGGATTTGGACAAAAAGTGAAAGAGAAAGCCAAGTGTGCATTCCAGCATCTCACGTTGCAGCGCAGGCATATAAATGTCGTGGCGTGGTGCATCCCCTACATTAATACAGAGGACCCGAGGCTAGAGCGTCGTGGTGCAAAGGAGTGGATGTCGCGGTGTTGGTGACCTAAATTGAACACGCGTAGCAGCATAGGTATGTTAATACCATAGTGTGATTCTATTTTCTGAGCCTATAAATACTGTTTATTAGTTTTGGTTGAAAAAGGTTGTTAGGCTAGAGAAGTTGCAACTGGTTTTCACGTTTGGGGCTGAGAGGAAGCTAGAGAGCTAAGGTTGGAGACCATCTTCCTTATGGAGGAGGATTCAAACATCAAAAGACACATCTATGAGCTTCCTTCTTTTTTCCCTCTTCTTCCTTCTCTTCCTTGTATCTTGAACATAGTTTTTGATGTATATTTTTGTGTTCAATGAGTAGCTCAGCTGTATTAGGGAATACTTTGAATCTTTTTATGAATATTGATGATTTTATACTTCTTTGAGTTTATATTGATGTTTGGTTTTGTTCAATATTATAGATCTTAATGCTCTTGATTGTCTGATCAATATTTAAGTGATTTGTTGAAATATGGTGAACCTAGACATAGGAATTTAGATTTGATATCATATGTATAGTTGATGCATGTTCAATTTCATTCAATTGACTTGGATAAGTTGATTCACTAATGGGATAGAAATATACCTCTTAGCCATGCATAGTATGTGTTTTAGAATAGATCTTAATGAGTGAATTTTGCGTACAGGAGTGTTAGAAGATCCAACCCCCCTTTCCTCGCCTTATAAACTTGAAGGGCCAAAAGAGATGATCTAGATGACATGCTTTCTATAAGATAAAAAAAGCACAAGTTAGAAATGATAGGAAAAGAAATACCAAAAACAAAAAGTAAAGGTGGAATACGGCCTATGCTCTACCTAATATGGCCTCAAGAGTTTCACCATCAAGGGCATCCAGAACATCCTTACAAGAAATGAGCCCGACTTCTTCTACCCATTTATTGATAAAATTAATATACTCGGCGTCCTCCCGACTAAGATTGGACCACTCCACCTTAATCATTTTAATTAGAGTGTCCCAAGCCCGGGTAGTCCAATACAAGTCAAAGATCAAAGTCCTGTTAGCCTCCTCAAAGAATGGACAGACTTCGGGCACCCCCATTAGCTTGAAGGACTTAGTCTTATAGTTCTTAAAGTTATCTTGAAAGACTGCGAAGACTTTCCATCCGCTTCTTGATCGGAGTGTAAGCCAGTTTTTCTATGCCCTCTCTCCTTGGGGGGACCACCGAGTAAACAAATAAAATAAAGCCTTCTCCGAATGCCGCATTCTGACCACTCGAAAAACCTCTCGAAGGAAAGAATGAAACCCTAACTGTTGGGATGAAGTTGGGATGGAGCCATGTTCAGAGTGCAGAGGACTGCAATTTGGAACTCGGTGAAAGGAATCCAAACCCCCAACTGGAGGAAAAGGTCATCGCATAGAAACATGTAGTGTTCACCCTCCATTTAGGCTGAACACACTCTCTCATCTTCTCTTGGAGCCAGGATCTGGTACTCGTGGTCCCATGTACCACCTTTTGTCAACTCCAAGTAGCTCGTAAGTTCCTCAGCTTCCCCCGAAGTCTGATGATTGGACATACTACCCCACACATCATTTCTAACCCAAGGGTACACGTTCTTCCCGGGGGCATATATCATGGGTCTCTCTCTAACCGGTTTCCCTGGTTGTGCTACTTGTCTTCTCTTAATGAATCCTTAGAAACACCCACAGAGGCCGGTAAGGTGTTGATAATCAAGAATATCTTAAAACCTACAACTTCAAACATGGAGAAGGGCGGACCACAAATGAAAAGCCTATTAACAGCTTACATCAATTGTCGCCCTCCGTATCCATTGGTCTACAGGCACCATCCTCCGCACCCTCAAAGTTCTATAAACCTAAGGTGGAGGGGGTGCTCCAGAGAGTAACACAATTGAATTAGACATAGAACTGCTGGTATCCCTACCTATTTGGCATGAAAAAGAAGGGGAGTTGCCTAAAACAAGAAGGACAGAAACCCTCTGCCTCAAGACGATGCTAAAAGTAATGAAAATAGGGGGTAGAGGGATGTACCTTGAAAAAATGAACAGAATGGGTGACTAATAGGTGTTTAACTGTTGAAAACCATTGGAAACCATACAAAAGCAACTGCCTCTCCACCGTTCATGGTTACCGAAAATCTCCTCAGGTCATCGAAAATTGGAAAGGAATAGTAAAAGTGTAGAGGAGGCACCATTGCCCTAATTTATAAAGAAAAGGCTGGCGGGGCTATTCCGTCCAAACACCTCAGATTTAAAAAATCCCTCATCATGGCGTGCAAAACCCTAACAATGACTCTCAGTTAGAATGTGCCACATGGACAATATAGCTGTCATAGTAGTTGAAGTGATGGTTTACTCAAAAAGCCAAACATTACACAAACCTCACTGGCTTGAGTACAAATTTTTTCTACAAACCCCGGCTACACCTTGGAATGTCCACCTATGGTCACCTGACATGTGGACCTTGGCCGGACTACGGCGCGTCCATGAATGTCAAAGGACTAAGTCGTTAACGTCTCCAAATTAAAGCTCTTAACCCTTTCGGGGCAGCACGAACTACGACCTCATGTAAAGCACGGATACCATCACTTGGGGGCATTAAGACTTACCTTGATACTTAGCTATATTAGCTATGCACCAAACTGGGGGAAACATGACCAAATTAAGTATATTTTTACAATGATGAGCATTGGATTCATCTCAGTAAAAGGAACAAAATAAAAAGTAGAGCATTCAAAGAAGCAAAAGGAAGCAAAAGGAAACTTTTTATTCATATTAAATACATCGCCAACTTTAACAAAAAATCCTATAAACTACCCTAATACAAGAATGCTCACTAAAAAAAATCGGAAAAGATGTCAAATAAGACAGTGATGATGATGATGACCACTGACAACGACCACTTTCATGGTTCTTCTAGAAACCAGCATCCATCTCTTCATTGTTAGCCAACATGAGCAGAATGCTTCACTCTAAAAGATTGTTCCACCCCAATAGCAGAATGTTTCACAATCCTTCATATCCAGCTGCACACCAAGGTGAAACCAAGGCACTTGGATAGTTGCACCCTCCTGCATATGCCTAGAAAGAAAAGCTTCTGCCACCTAGATGCATGTTGACCAACTCGCATAGGGCAGTTACTTGGTCCTCATCGAACCATTACACCTGGTAAGAAAGGCCTCCATCAGAGGAATATATTAGGGAAAAAGAAACACCTTTAAGAATTTGGAGAAGAAATGAAAGAAGATTTCAGAAAGAAACACGACTCTCAATAAAAGACAGCCCCACTGCAAGTATCCCTTATTTATAAAGGGAATAAAGCATTTAGATTGGCTCCTAAGAAAGTGAATTAGTTGTGTGATCGAGGCCAAGTTTTAATGCTCCTCACTTGGTAACTGGCCATGAGTAGCGAGCAGTTAGGAAATAACCTAAAACTGCTATCTTCATTGAAGTGATTTTCGTTCTCAAAAAGTCAAAACGATGGTTCCCAAGCAAGCACAGACTGCTACAAACTGCAAAGAAAAGGTTGCAAAAAAGGACATCAAAGACCCCGTGAACTACACATGGGGGCAACCGATGACATATCCCGAATAACAGAGTGATGATGCAAGTAAAGTAGTTTGGCTCGGATCCCGGCCTTACTCATTAACCCCAGGGGCATACTATGATGTATCACGGATCTCAGCCCTTTGGAAATAAACATCACGAGATCTGGCATTAACATTGACTTGGATCCCTTTGTCCACTGTGTGCTATGTGCTCCTATCAAACTCAAATACCTTGACGCTTAGTTGTCTCATCTAAGTGCTAAGCTAAGGGCAACTATTCTGGACCGTGATCCGGGATCCTATCCCATGGGTTAACCCGACACGTATTCAGTCAGAGTCCACCGTTGACACCCTAACAGGAATTCACTCATGGCACACAGTTGAGATCTTGGTACTATGTATGTTAGACCATGGCATTGGGTAGTAGCAACTTTACTGCGATATTTACGCAGTGGATAAATCCCATGATTATTTGTAACTGTCAATCATGATCTTGCGTAATAATAGCGCCTATAACCACCTTTGATTGCCCATAACTGCAGTATCAATATTCTAATTTTATAGAGATCCTCTGTAATTATTAAGGGAACATATCTCCCTATCCGACCTCTATAAATATCAAGTTCAATCACCTTAAATGGGTATCTATTGCTCTTTAGCTTAAACCTTAATTGTGCATAGCCTGATTTGAGCGTTTGAGTGCCTTTGCAGGTACCAACCCTCTCCTCCTACGGTTTTAACATGCTCTGCTACTGCGCAAAGAGAAAAACACCAATATGTGCCTCCAGGTATACGTCGGTAACCACTACTGAACAAAACTCAAACCTCTATCAAAATAAGCGCACCAATTCAGTTTTAAAAAGGAATAGCAGCACTTAACATGATCAAACCAAAACAGTGGAAGATAAATTTTTTTGCAGTGGACACTATGATAAAACAAGGAGTAAAGGGTGTAATCACCTTTCTCTATGAAGAAAAAGAACACCAAGGCACGTGACTTATAAGTTCAAGTAATGAGGTGAAGTGAAAAAAAAAAAGTTCTTTTATTCCCATCCATATACATCAAAAGCAAACATTCTGTGATCAAATTTCTTAAGCTTTCTAACATATTCAAATAGTACTTATGACCATGTTTATTTAACAAATAAATACACCTGCAATTATTATGAAAGAGATTATAACATTCCACCAAGCAATACACAAGTCTCACTTGAAGTGAACTGTCATTCAAAGAAACAAAAGACATAACTAGTATTTATTCATCTTAAAATAAACATAGTCATATATAAATCACCCCATCCACCTTTTAGAAACACAAACAAGGAAAGCTGACACAAGACATGTAACACCCCAAATTCTATCTATGTTAACAGTAATAACAGAATTTTACTATTTTGTATTTTCTGTGTGCAATAAAAATAATTTGATTGTTCTGATACTGTTTTTGATTGTTTTGTGTGATTTGCTCCGGGTCAGGAAAATAATAATTTTTAGGCCAGGGAAATTCTTATATGATTTATTCGGAGGCGGGAGATCTTACTAAACCCAAATCTGAGTGATACAGAAAAGAATCTTTTAATTTTTAGAATTTATCTGTGAAATAAAAATATTTCACGGATAAATATTTGCTATTTTATTTATAGCAGCTTCTGCTATAATTTATTGGACCCGATATATTTTAACTGACAGAAAATATGCTTAGAATATTTTTTGTAACCTAAATTAGAATGAACCAATATGAATCAGTCAAAATGATGGCTGGACCTTTCCTAACCAATAGGAATTGGTCAAATAAAGGGGCATGGACTTTATTGTGGACCATCGGATGAAAAGCTTGATTAAGATGTTTTGATCATAGCCATTGATTAGATCAATGGTGTGAGAACAGTTCAGATAAAATCACTAAGTGATATCCACCTTAGATTAAATCATGGGCTAGGAGTTAAAGTTAAAATCAATGGATAGGATTTAGTCAAATATAATGGCTTGACTAGTTACTAAGTAGCTAACTAAACCTAACTTAGTTAACCAAATTGCTTAATTAAGAAGCTAAGTGAATTAATCTAGTTATTAATTAGTTAAAATCTAATTACTAATTAGATATCCTAATTTCATCTAGAAGCCATGACAATGCATGACATATGCAATGACCTCTTAGATTAATTAGTTATGTAATTAGGTAATTAAGTAAGTGTAATTAAGGAACCTAATCCAATTAACTACCTATCTAATTAGCATGGAATTAAGGTTTAATTGGAGTCAAACTAAGTCCCTAAACTCCCTAGTGTTCCACGGCCAAGGGCGGGGGGAATTCTACCAAGTTCTCTAATGTTCTAGGTCCATCCAAGTGACCATTGCATGACCAATTGTGACATAAGCCATGTGCTCTCAATGTGAACACAAAAGTGTGATATTTTACTTCAAGTAAATCTCCTAATTTCCGTATACACTCACACGGCTACACCACTTCAATTTCACTCTCAATATTTACTTTTTCTCTCATCTAAAAAGCCAAGCATCATTTTCTCTCAAAAATTCCAAGAACATAAAGAACCTTTTCCTTTCCTTTTTCTCTCTAAGTTTCGGCCCCTTCACTCACAATCACTAACTATCTTCTATAATTTTTCCTTCTTACATCTCTTAAACCTAAACCACCTCCTAAACACTTTTCATTTAGGAAGTTTTGTGAAAATCCTACTCCCAGTGCTTCAAAATCCAAGTTTTATCTTACTTCCCTAAAGGTAAACTTGTGATTCTTTGGTTTTAAATTAAGTTTATGATTTTCTAAACCATGATTGTTCCATGGTTTATCATTATTAAGCCTTGTTTGTGATTTTACTAATTGTTTAAGAATTGTTAGGGATTTGTGTTGGTTCCCACAAAATCAAGGAGAAGGAGAGGAGCTTGAGGATCTTGTCTTCAAGAGGTAAGAGGGAGATTTTACCTCACCAACCAAGTTTTGGTGGTGTGGAGATGGTTGTGTATGGTGAAAAACCCATAAGGGTTTATTCACTAGTGTTTGATGCTTCTTTGATTGTGTTTGTGATGTTTATGGTTTTACTTTTTTGTGAATGCATGTGTGATGGTATGATTACTACTTTGATAAATATGCTTGTATGTATAATTGTGGGAGCATGCAAGTGTATGTGTAAATTAGGATGTGAATAACATGATGGAACGAATCCATGAGAGCTCTAAAGAGCTTGAGGCTCATGGCCATGCTAGGGTTATGAGGACCAAAGTCCTGAAAATTATGGATTAAAATGAGAATTAAAGATTTAAGTGAAAAGGAAATGAATTTGGGAAAGTTTGAGTATAGCAAAGTAAAATGATTTTGGGAAAAATAATTTGATATAATTAAATAAATGAGTTATGAAATAAAATGAGGGTCAATACTTGAAGTTTATTGACGTATAGGTCACCCTATGGGTTTTGAAGCGCGTTGGTAAAATTTGAGCTGTAATATGTGAAGTAAAAGAAAGAAATATCATTTTTTGGGAAAGAGTGCAAATACTGATTTTTAGAGGGGTTATATTACAAATATTTTTAAAGAGAGAACTAAATTGTAAATATTATTTAAATGAGGGACCATTGTGTAAATATTATTTTAAAGAGGGGTCATATTGTAAATATTTTATAAAGAGGGGTCATATTGTAAATACTTGATAAAAGAGGACTATTTTGTAAATCTAAATTTTATGAGGGACTATTGTGAAAATATTATTTAAATAAGGACTATAATGTAAATATTATATTTTTGAGGGATTATTGTGTAAATATGGAAAATAAAGTCAAATTTTAGTATTAAATGAGAAAAATCATATTTTTGATTTAAAACGTATGAAAAATATTTTACGCGATTGAGAAATGTTAAAAAATCGCTACGCGATTTGAAAATACGATAGAATTGTTGCGTGATTGAGAAAATACAAAAATATGACTACACGATGAAAATACAGTAATAATACTGTTGGGTTATTGAGTGGACCTCGAATATGTGATAATAAAGTGGAACTGTGAATGGTGCATAGTACATGCATTGGAAAGGTCCGATGGACTGTATGAGGCTATTTGCCTAGGAGAGAATACACATCTTGAGTGGGTGCGAGATGCGTAGTGCAAGTCACTCGTTGACCTTGGGGGCATTGGGGTGCGGGTTGCCTACAATGGGCAGTTGGTAGCGCTTCTGTACCGTAGGTTAGACCAACGCAACACACCAATGATCCTAACCGAGACACTATTCTTAATCAAGATCTGATAAAGACTGTCGTGTATATGCTAGATGTGCAAAATTGAGCACGTGGTCTGAGGCATATTGGTACCAATAAATCTTTTCGATCACTCTCTCTGACCTGAGTTGTAGCTCCATGGAGTAGAAAATTGAGTCTATGTGCATTTGCATAGTTATTAAGGGCATTATCGTAATTGTTGTTTATGATAAATGGATTGTTGAATATTTGGATATTGGTAATGGCATGATCGTAATTATCGTTTATTACATGTTTTGAGATGATAAATGATGTTGATGGTATAACTGTAATTATGATATGATAGCTGTATGAGATATTGTGTGTGTTTCTCTTTATTACTACCATACTGGTAATGGCGTAGGTGATTTCACCTCTTTGTATGCCTATTCTATATTGTATTTATATTTGTAAAGACGTTGAGCAAGAAATTGACCGAGAAGGTATGGAGGAGCAGATCCCAACAGAGGAGGCTGAGTTCTGATGCGATGGAGATGCCTTGTTTCTTTGGCTATATGAGGTTGACATTTTGTGGAGGATCTGAGGCATGAAATGTTGATTTGGAGAGAGAGCGTATTTACCATATGGGGGATTTAAATATTATTTTGAGTAGACAACATCTTGGGCATCCTTATTTTACTGTAGATATTTATGTACACCTAGAGTTTCCAATATCTATTAGGCAGTACTGGGGAGCTTACTATCGTACCCCTAGCGAGGTCAGTATTGTGTCGTCTGCTCGGACACCTGTCCGTAGGACTTCACGTCAAGCTGGATTCCTACTTGCGGAGGAATCTGAGGAAGACCCGTATGAGGGTTCTACTGTCTAGTAGCACTTGGGCAATATGTTAGTTTAAATTAAAGTTTAAATATTTTGAAAGTCTAGTTTGTAAATATTAAGTGTGACAGTACTAAGGCTTGTATGTATATATGATGTAAATTATTTGTGATGATGTTGTAATGTTTTTATTTTCCTCTAAGTTTATTTTATTGTTATTAAGAAATTTTACAACTCGTATTTCTATTATAAGCATGATTTATGATGAAAGGGTAATTTGATAATTAAGCAACATAAAATGTGATGCCCTAAGAAGGGTGTTATAAGACAAAACTGCCCTAAGTATTTAGAATTTAAAGCACAAGGAACACGAGCCATAGGGTGGCCTTCATAATAAATGTAATATTCTAACCTAAAACTAATTGACATTAAGTGGAGTGACCCAACAAATATATAAACCGCACCTGAAATATTGAGGCAGGCAATGTGAGACTCTTAACACTCTCCTCCATAGATGTCTGGACAACACAGGCAAGCTTATCGAAGTAGGCGAAAAAACAAACGATCCTAGCGAAGTAGGCAGAGATGGGATCTTGGCTTTAATACTATGTGAGATTTCAATCTAAAATCAATTGACATTAAGTGAAGTGACCCAATAATTATATAAACTGCACCCGAAATATTGAGATAGGCGATGTGGGACTCTTAACAATAACATTATCACATAATTAACAACAGGAATCACATCTGCTGTCACATAGCGAGCATCGGATAAAGTATTTCAACGCACATATAACTACTAGACACAAAAAAAATCACGCTCGAGAAATGGAAATAAGGAAATAGTATTGTCACAAGTTAAATGGCAATGGGGAGGCAAAAAAATTTAGAGAAATAAGAGTCACCATAAATTTTACTTTAGTTAGAAAAAAAAAAGAAATTTTTTGAAAAAAATTGATTTTCGTAACCAAATTAAATTTGAGAGTCCATTGTGATTGTGCACAAAAAAACGTGAAAACTGAATTTTACAACACTCTTAATACACTGGTCCTAAGACGATTATTGTAAGTTAATTATGCAAATTATTTAATAACTATAAAAATATTTATTTTATCCCTCAAAACAAGTACAAGCAAATACTAATAAAGAAAATATTTATAGAAAAACTAAATTCATAGATTTTTAAGAAAAGGATTAAAATAAAAGAAAAGACCATTCTAAAGAGATTTATTTGATCATGGATCACATTAAGAAATAAAATAAGTTAAATAAACAAGATTATCAATCAAGTATAAGGTAACCATGCAATCAAAAGAAAGCTACAAATTAAAACATGCTAATAATAATAATAATAATAATAATAATAATAATAATAATAATAATCATCATCATCATCATCATAATGATAATAATAATAATAATAATAATAATCATAATAATAATAATAATAATAGTAATAATAATAGTAATAATAATAATAATAATAATAATAATAATAATAATAATAATAATAATAATAATAATAGTAATAATATAATGACTTACCAACAAAAGCTTCTCAATATTGTAGCTTATTGCAACTTAAAATTTCTCAACAGCTAGTAGAACCTCCAACATCAACAATCATATGTATGCACAAATGTAAAACTCCAGCCAACTTCTCTCATGTCCCAATCCCTCTAATGCAATAGCCCAAAAATTTGCGATCCTCACAAAGCATGGCCAGTAGAACATGTGTAACCAGCAGCCAAAAGGGAACGTAAGTTTGATAGTACAGTCGCCTCTGTCTAAGTGTCCTATAGGCTGAGGGTTCTTTTTAGGGTGAGAAAAAAAAAACGTGTATAATGCCTCCTTAGAATATAGCAGCCAAGACCTCCCTTTTTACGTGAGTGAAGTGCAAGCAATTTATATGCCACATTAAAACTCCTAGCTCCCTGACCAAATTAATGTTGACTGATTCTAAAGGATTCCAAGAAATCATTTTTCATTTCTCAAATATCTCATTATTTATTTCTTAAAATTTTCATTGTTATTTCCTTTAGAATCTTCAAAATTCATAAGAAACAAATCATGCTCAACCAATTAAAAGCAACTCCCTTTTTTTTTTTTTATCTCTCTCCACACCTTCCAATGTTGACTACGCGTCCTTTTTATTTTCCATTCTTTTTTATTTTATTTCTTTAGATTTTCATTTTTTGAATTTTTTAGACTATTTCCAATTTTTTTATTTTTTATTTAAAAAAAAAGACTCAGTCAAAATGGAGTATTCACAGTTGTTCTTCTTTACATGTTCCTTATCTGAGGAATATAGTTAACCGTACTTTTCCATATTATCTTAATAAGAAACAAGTAAAGACATAAACCCGTATTTTGGTTGGGAATGCATGAAATAATGCAAGAAGTACAAAGCTGTAATAAGGAATTGAAAATGGCATTGGCATGCTAAAGATTATGTATATATATATTTGCTTCACCAGAAATGACATGAACTCAATGCACACATGAATGGTAGGAAATGCATGAAATTTAAGGCTACAGGCAAAGCTAGTGGCCCAAAAAAAAAAAACTTTAAAGCGAGAATTTGAAACAACAAGCAGCGGCTCTAGAGGCCTAAAATTTAGAAACAAGAATTTTAAAACGTTGGGCGGAGTTAAGGCCCAAAATTTAAAAATAAGAATTTAAAAACATTGGGTGGAGTTAAGGCCCGAAATCTAAAAATAGGAATTAAAATGCATTGGGTGGAGCTAAGGCCCGAAATTTAAAAACATAGGATAGAGTTAACGGTTGAAATTTAAAAACAAGAATTAAAAGGCATAGGGTAGATCTAAGGCATGACATTTGAAAAGTAGGATTTTAAAAAGCATTGGGCGAATCTAAAGCCTGAAATTTAGAAGCAGGAATTTTAAAACATCGGGAGGAGCTAAGACCCGAAACTTAAAAACATTAATTAAAAAACATTGGGTAGAGTTAAGGCCCAAAATTTACAAATAGGAATTAAAAAACATTAGGTAGAGCTAAGGCCAGAAATTTAAAAAATGAATTAAAAGGCATTAGGCAGATTTAAGGTCCAACATTTGAAAAGTAGGAATTTAAAAAGTATTAGGCGAATCTAAGGCCTGAATTTTAAAAGCTGGAATTTAAAAAGCATTGGGGGATTCTAAGAACCGAAATTTAAAAAGGAGTTTTAAAACATTGGGTGGATCTAAGGCTCGAAATTTAAAAACAAGAATTAAATATGTAATGCCCCTTTTTAGGAGGAGACGTCACATTGTTAAGCTAAATACAATGCGGAAAATATAAGTATAAGTTAAGTAAGACTCGGTTAGTTACATCATTAAACTCATTTGATTTTAAATGTATAAATAAAATGGTAAATATTTTTTTTTGTAAGTATATATATATATATATATATATATTATACTAAATATTTATACTCAATAACCTGCTCATCAATTTAGTATTCAGAGTTATTAACATTTATAAAAGATTCATAAGTACGTACATATATTTTTGTCAAATCGTAAGCAGAAAACATAAACTTTGACGGAAAACATAAAGACTAAACCATACATCCATTGCATGAGATACATCCCATATATATTTATATACTATTTAGATACAACCTATGAGTCAATAATTACATCAAGGCTCATCAAAAAGAAGCCTGAGCTTAACTAAAAAGTAAAACTATACCTGCCTAAAGGATCATACATAAATGTCCCCAAGATATCATAAATATACAACCCACCAAAATAAAGACATCAGGCCTCCAAAATAAAACACTGGCAATCATCAGTAGCTACCAGCAATATCAGTCCCTCGGATGAAGAGGAATCGTGTCAAGATCCTCTTCAGGATCCTCCACGAGATCATCCTCGGGAACTTCCTCGGGGTCTTTCTCATCTGAGGAAACCCATATAGGAGCCACAGAGCCACGGGCTGAAGCCCGAGCAGTGGAATGAAAAGAGTCCTCCTGCGGGGTGTAGTAGCGGTCACCCCACATCTCCCAGATGGGCAGATAAAATTTCAAGTGTAAGCTGATGCAGCAGGTAAATATCAGTGGTTCATGACGCCTCCAAGCCAGCGACAACGACACGTCTCCCAAGTAGACACAACGAGCAGAGCTGAAGTTCACATGCTAATAGTCTGGACCCCCAAGGAATGTTAGATGCACATATCCCAGAAATCCATGAGGTCGGGTCGTCATGATCAGAAGAATGCTAGTCAAGGTTGGGCCAGAAGCTAGGGAAATCGGGTTCTCCCTTTTCTTCACCCGTCTTTAGAGAATCATATATATATATAGATATACAAAAATAGTGGAAACATATGGAAAGAGGTAAGACATTCAACATTCATTACCAATTGAGACAGTAAAGAACAAATGGTGCATGACGCCCACATAGCATTTCAGAAATGATAAATAGCATTAAAACTGATAATAAGCGAGTTAGCATATATAGGCAGTTACAGCAGTAATGAAACAACATATTAAAATTTCCATATGAACAAGTAACTAATTAAATGGTGTGACGACTCACTATGCACATGTATATGATACCAATAACCTACTCCATGGAGCTAAGCGCAAAACAGTCAGAGAGAATGATCAGGAGATATGTCTGTATCGCGGCTGCCGAGGCCATCAAGTGCTAAAATTTTTAATTTATCAAAATGCGCATCATGGCATTGTACAAGACATTCTACACAGATCTCGATATAGGACAGTGTCTTGATCCGGATCATCGGTGCGTTTGCATCGGTCTGCCCCACGGACAGAAGAGCTACCAACTGTCCATTGCGAAGTACCCGCACCCCGACACCCCCAAAGTCAACAAATGACCTACACTTGTCTATTCGCACCCGCACAAAGGTGTGATTCAACTCCTAGGCAACTTGGCCTTAACAAAATGTCCAATGGACTTTTTCAATGCATGACTCAATCATGCTCAATGCACATATCTTCAATGCATACTCATATGTACATTTACAAATTCACAGTTATAACATTTCAAGTCTAAGATCACATGTTATGTCATTTATCATCAATATTCAATCCCGTTCAAGGGTCCATACTAAGTCAATAATAAGTTTCCAGGAATTCACGCCCTATTCAAAGTCATCAAGTAAGTCAATTCTCAATTTCATTATGTTGCTCGCAACCTCTATCACACTCATGTTCTATCTCTATTCAAAATTCTTATAAGTTGTAAAGCATGCTTCTGTTCCTTATTTTTCCTTGTTTATGAGTCCCTAATTAGTTTCTAGTCATCCAATTATTCAAGATTATTACACTTATATTAGTCTAAAAGCCTTGAGTCAAGTGCCTAAGGGGACCCTGAACCTCCAAGGAGCTAGAAAAGCCTCAAATCCATACTGATCATGTTACACGGCCCATGTGGTCATACACGGCCTAGGCTATGTACTTCTCTAGAGTACACCAGAAACATGTACAGTCACATAGCGAGATACACAGTCATGCATTCATACACGGCCTAGGTCGTGTATCCCTCTGTGATGTAGAAATTCACTAGAAAAACCATTCCAAGCTTCAAACATCTCAAAATCCATCAATGTACGTCAATACCTACCATTCAAACACTCAAAATTTAGCCAAAAACAATCAAACAAAAGGGTTTCCCAAAATGGGTCTCACCCCACCAACACAACAACAAGTTCTTAACTACCAAAATGGGTTGAAGTGAATGGATCTTCTTCTTACCTAAGAGAAACACAAAGAGAGGATGCTCCTTTTTGTCCAGAAATTTTGTTCTTCACCACCACCAAAACCTTGGGTGTTCAAATCCACAAAATCACGATCAAAGAGGGGAAATGGTAGCCATAGTCACTAAGGTGACCATGGAACACGAAAATGAGGAGAAGAGGAGAAGAAAGTTGAGGGCTTTTACCTTAAAGCTCCAAGCTTTGAGCTGGCTATGGAACACGAAAATGAAGGAGCAAGGAGGAGTTCCACAAAGAGGAAAGCTTGAGGATGGAGAGGGGAAGCAATGGTCTCTATTTGGTTGAGCAAAGGAAGCTTGAAAATTAACAATGGTGGGTGTGGGTGTGTGCAGCCATGTGAAGAAGAGAGAAAGAGGAGTGAGCTGCGTATGGGAGGAGAGGAAATGAGAGAATGAAAATGTGACTTCCCTTTTAGCCAACAGTGTAGCACCAAAAAGGGAGGAGAGAGAAAAGTGGTTAGGAAGGAAGCTTCCTAGAAGTTTCCCTTGAAGCTTCCTTGAGAAGCTTCGCACGCTTCTTAATAAAGCGAAGTGTGTGGTCACTTAAATGATGTAATAAAAATAACTAGATAGAAACGATCTATTAGAACTATTTCTCAGTGAACAAAATTTGCAGTCAGGGTAAATAATATTTTATTATTTCTCAGATGATTAATTATTTTTGTGATTTTATTTATCAGATAAAATCTCGTAAAATATAAACCTCGTAAACCGTGCTCAGCCTCGAGTTTAGTAAGATCTCCCGTCGACGTCTCCACAGTTCGAAGTTTACCAGCCTCAGGAAAAATATTTTATTTTCCCGACTCTGCTCAGTGTGCACGTAAAACGAAAAATATATAAAAATATTCAACATTTCCAGAAAATTTCACAAAAATCATAAAAAATCACAAATATTAGAAAACGTCTATTCATCACAAAACAAATAGTTTCCAGGGTGTTACACTGACTCTGCTCAGTGTGCACGCAAAACAAAAAATATGTTAAAATATTCATCGTTTCCCAAAAAATCCACAAAAATTCTCAAAAAATTATAAATATTATGAAATAATGATTAATGACAAAATAAATAATTTTCGGAGTGTTACAAAATAGCATTGGGCAGGGTTAAGGACCAAAATTTAAAAATAGGAATTTTAAAACATTAGGTGGAGCTAAGCCCCGAAATTAAAAATAAGAATTAAAAAGCATTGGGCAGATCTTAGGCCTAACTTTTGAAAAGCAAGAATTTAAAAAGCATTTAGCAAATCTAAGGCCCAAAATTTAAAAGCAGGAATTTAAAAACATTAGGGGGAATTAAGACCCGAAATTTGAAAGTAGGAATTTTATAAAGCATTGGGCGAATCTAAGACCCAGAATTTAAAACCAGAAATTTAAAAACATTGGGTGTAACTATGGCCCGAAACTTAATACAATGGCTATTGAGTCAAAAAACTGAACGCAATCGATCTTGAACTAGAAAAATGAATGCAATGGGTGTAGAGCCACAAAAAATTATGCAATGGGCTTTGAGTCAGATAAAAAAAATGCAATAGGCCTTTAGTCAAAATATTTTATGCAATTGACCTTAAGTCAAAAAATAATGGCCTTGAGCCAAAAATAAATGCAATGGACCTTGAGCCAGAAAATTTTATGCAATGGGCCTTTAGCAAGAAAAGTGAATGTGATAGGCCTTTAGTAAGAAAAATAAATGCTTGAGCCAAAGAATTGAATGCAATAAGCCTCTAACCAGAAAAATGAATGTAATAAACCTTGAGCCAGAAAATTTTATGCCATAGGCCTCGAGAGAAAATATTTTACGCAATTGGCCTTAAGCCATAAAATTTTATGAAATGGGCCTTGAGCCAAAAAATTTCATGCAATGAGCCTTGCCTTGAGCTAGAAAAATTCATGCAATGGGCCTTGAGCTAGAAAAATTCATGCAATGTGCCTTGAGCTAGAAAATTTCACGTAATAGGCCTTGAGCCAGAAAATTGAATGCAATGGGCCTTGAGTCAGAAAACTAGATGCAATGGGTCTTGAGCTAAAAATTTAATGCAACATGCCTTGAGCCAAAAACTGAATACAATGGGCCATGAGCCAAAATACTAAATGCAATGGGCCTTGAGTTAGAAAATTTTGTGCAATGGGCCTTAAGCCAGAACACTAGATACAATAGGCCTTGAGCATGAAAAATGAATGTGTTATAAGATAAATGGAAGAAAGTGAACTGAAGCCATGACACTAACTTGGTCAGGCACATGTATATATATTTACAGAGAGGAAACAATACAAGAGTGATTATAGGCAATTAATAGCTAAAAAAGGAAACTAAATATCAGCCCAATATTTTAACTTAATGACAAAATATTCTGTCCTAATTGATACCCAGATATTTATCTGTAACACTCCCCGGCCCTCAAGATGGAGCATAGATTTCAATCATGCCCATCTTGTTACAAATCTGAGTGACCTTATTACGAGGCAGGGCTTTGGTGAACACATCAGCTAGTTGTTCTCCAGTTCGGACATGCTTTAATGAGATTAACTTTTGCTTAAGTTTCTCTCAAACAAAATGACAATAAACCTCTATATGCTTGGTGCGCTCATGGAAGGCTGGGTTATTAGCAATGTGTATTGCTGCTTGGTTGTCAAACCATAACTGCATAGGGCAAGCACTGGTCGTACCAATTTCTCTTAGAAGATGATAAACCCATGTAAGTTCACATGTAACTTGTGCTATTGCTCTGTATTCTGACTCAACACTAGATCGAACCACCATGCCTTGTTTCTTACTTTTCCATGCAATTAGATTTCCCCCAACAAAAACACAATACCCAGTAGTGGATTTTCTATCATCTGGTGAGCCTGCCCAACTAGCATCTGAGAAAGCTTACATCCTATAATGCACATGATTTTGGTACCGAATCCCACGCCCATGTGAACCCTTGAGATACTTTAGAAGGTGAAAAATAACATTCCAATGGGCTCTCCTAGGTGAAGACATAAATTGACTAATAATGCTAACAGAGAATGCAATGTCTGGCCTTGTTACTATAAGGTAGTTGAGTTTTCCAACAATTCTCCTATACCTCAAGATTTGTTAATAATTCTCCATCGCCTGCTGTTAATTTTATGTTTGGCATCAATGGAGTGTCACATGGCTTTGCTGCCAACAACCCATTTTCTTCTAACAAGTCAATAATATATTTTCTCTAAGATAAAAAAATTCCCTTGTTGTTTCTCTGAACTTCAATCTAAGAAAGTACTTAAGAGCACCTAAGTCTTTTGTTTGGAATTGACTCTAAAGAAAGATCTTTAGTGCAGTAATTCCCACTGCATCATTGCTGATAATGACAATATCGTCAACATAGACTACTAGAATGATGCATCTAGAACTAGCTTGTCTGAAGAATACAGAATGATCATATACACTCCGTTGTAACCCAAATTTGATGACCACTTCACTAAATTTCTCAAACCAGGCTCTTGGGGATTGTTTCATCCCATATAAGGATCTACACAGTCTACATACCGTACTGGAGCTGAATTTCCCCTGACCAATAAACCCAGGTGGTTGCTCCATATACACCTCCACTTGAAGATCACCATATAAGAACATATTCTTGACATCAAGTTGATGAAGATGCCAACCATTAGTAGCAGCCAAAGAAATAAATAATTGTACTAATGCGAGCTTAGCAATAACAGAGAAGGTCTCTGAGTAATCCATACCATAGATGGGCATATCCCTCGGCAACCAACCGTGCATTTAATTGAGCAATAAAACCATTTGGATTCATTTTGACAGCAAACACCCATTTACAACTAATTGTTTTCTTTCTCAAAGGCAAGGAAACCAGGTCCCATGTGCAGTTATGATCAAGGGTGCTCATCTCTTCTTCCATGGCAGCACGTCAACCAGGATGAGAGCATACTTCAATAATAGTTTTAGGTACAACAACACTGTCCAAATTGGCAACAAAGATTTGGAAGAAGGAGACAAGGCATTATACTGGACAAAGGAAGAGATAGGGTAAGTACAAGACCGTTTACATTTCTAATTAGCAGTTAGAAGATTTGACGAAGAAGGTGTTGGATCTTGAGTTGAAGAAATCACAAGTAAAGGTTGAAAGTCATGTGCGGTTGAATCAACTAAGTTAGAAGGTTGCGGTCACCTAGTATACACCTGTGTGATTGGTGGCCTAGCATGCACATATGAGGTGTCAAAAGTAATAATATAAATAAGAAAATCATCATCAGAATGAATGACAAAGGGAACCAAAGATGTAATGGATGGAGCTGTAGAAGGACCAATATGAAAGAAAAGTATGGACTCAAAGAAGGTAACATCAGCAAAGGCCAAATACCGTCTGAGATCAAGAGAAAAGCAATGGTATCCTTTTTTGGATCGAGAGTAGCCTAGAAATATACATTTCAAGGATTTTGGATTAAGTTTAGAGATTTGAGGGTGAACATCCTGAACAAAACAAGTGCAGCCAAATATGCGGGGGGGGGGGGGGGTAAAGGAAACAAAGAACAAGAGGGGAATAAGGTCGAGTAAAGGATCTCACCATTCAAAACAATAGAGGGCATACAGTTAATTAAATGACATATCATAGTAGTAACATCTTCCCAGACCACCTTAGGAACATGCTGTCTCTAAGAGTCTATATCTAATTTTTTCTTTTGGCAACCCCATACTTTTGAAGGGTCGAAACACATGAGAACTAGTGAATAATGTCATATTGATACAAGAAGGTGGAGAATGGAGAAGTGAAATATTATTTAGCATTAACAATTCTTAATACACGAATGACAGAGTTAAATTGTGTTCGAATTTCAGCACAAAAATAAGAAAAAATGGAAAATAACTCTGACCGATGCTTCATGAAGTATAACAAAGTAACTCGAGAAAAGTCATCAATAAAAGTCACAAAATAACAAAAACCAGATTTTAAAAGAACAAGACAAGGACCCTAAATATCTGAGTATACAATATCAAATGGGTGTTACCAAGTGACTTCAAACTCAAGAGGGGGTGAATTGAGTTTATAAAATATTTTTGTAAATCTTTCACAAAACACTTGAATATCAATTTTTGTTGAAGCTATTGATTGATTGAAGTGAATAGATATATAAGATTAATTAGTTCACTCACAAATAAACAAGTCAAGATGAATAATATTCAGGCAAGCATATATAAGTAAAGCATCAAAGTAAAGAGATAGAGTTGAGAAGAGCAAACACAAGGATTTATCCTGGTTCAGCCACCCCTTATGACCTATGTCCAGTCCTCAAGTGAACCACCCAAGATTTTATACTAAACCTTCAAGCTTGAACAGGTGCTTGAAAACCTTTATAACTGAGAGCACTCAACACACCTCTGGGATGCCTCACCCTTGAACTTGAGCCTCAAAATAGGGATACCTCACTCTTTACAACTTTAGAGGGATACTTCACCCTCTTTACAAATAAGGGATACCTCACCCTTTACTCTATCAAGGGATACCTCACCCTTTTATCTCATGAGGGATACCTCACCCTCTTTTACACTAAATTAGAGAAGGATTGAATGATAAACTCTCACAGAAGTAGATATTACAAATTGAAGCTCAATAGGTAGAAAGGAATGATCACACTTTAAGCTCAAAGATAGGGATTTAAAGATGAAGGTTGTAACAGCTCGTATTAATGCTCAACAAGACATTTTAGATTGATTTCCTAATTGAATTTAATGCCCAACAACTTGCATTTATAACCTAAAGCATTAAAGATCCGTTGGGAGATGGTTGGAGCATTAAGTGCAGCCATACTAGCCATTATTTTCTATTTCTGGAAATGTGTGTATTCGAATAGCAAAACCTCTATTCGAATAAATGTGATTTTAGAACAAGGTGAAATGGTTTCTGAAACACTTTTATTCGAATAACAAAAGTGTTATTCGAGTAGATCTTTTAAAACAGAAAGGCGCGTAGCTCGTTTTAAGCTGTTTTTCGAATAATGCCCTATGTTATTCGAATGAAGCTTGATGAAATGGAAATCTTCGCATTCAGGCTTTGGTTAATTGAATAGGAAAACCCTCTATTTGAATAAACCTATTTAAAAATACTTTAATCAATTTTTAAAACTTGTCAATTGTTTCCAAATGTTCTAATAAGCTTTTAAGCACTTAAATGCTATTTTTTTAAGAAACCAAAGACCATTTTAAAGCCTTGAAATCATGTGTGCTATTTAGGTTCTTGAAAAACAAGTTTAGAACTTAAGTGTGAACCTTTTTTACTTTTACAAAAAGATCTAAGTCCTAAAGCTATTCTTGAATGTCTTGGACTTGATCTTGCCATCACCTTTGTAACACCCCAAATTTTAGACTATGTTACAAAACTGACAGAATTACACTATTTTGTGTTTTCTGTACAATATAAAAATAATTTGATTGTTCTGATACTCTTTTTGATTGTTTTTGTGTGATTTGCTCCGGATCAGGAAAATAATAATTTTCTGGCCGAAAAAATCTTATTTTAATTATTCGGGACTAGGGGATCTTACTAAACCCAACTCCGATTGATATATATATTAATCTTTTAATTTTTAGGATTTAACTGTACAATAAAATAATTTTATATTATTATAATATTATTTTATTTGACAATACCTACTGTCTTAAAAATAGTAGAAATTTGCTCCAAAATGACCATGGACCCTGAAAAGTCTGTGGGACCAACGTTTAGAGTAGTAGTCAACGATTTTGACTAGAATAAATTCTAAGCCAATAGGAACAAGTCAACGAAAGTGGCTTGAAAATTCTAAACCAATAAGAATTGGTCAAAAACAAGAAGCATGGACTTCATTAAGGACCATTGGATGAAAAGTTTGATTAAGATGCTTTTGATCATAACCGTTGATCAAATCAATGGTGTGAGAGCAATCCTAATTAAATCACTAAGTGATATCCACCTTAGATTAAATCAATAGATAGGAAACAAAGTTAAATTCAATGGTTAGGATTGAGCCAAATATAGTGGCTTGATTAATTAACTAAGTAAACCTAATTAAGTTATTTTAATTGCCTAATTAGGAAAACTAAGTGGACTAACTTAATTACTAATTAGTTATAATCTAATTACTAATTAGATATCTTAATTTTATCTAGAAGCTATGACATATGCAATTACATATTTAATTAATTATTTATGTAATTAGAATGTTAATTAAGTATAATTAAGAAATCTAACCTAATTAATTAGTTATTTAATTAGCATGCAATTAGGCTTTAATTGAAGTCAAAACAAGACACTAAGTGCCCTTGTGTTCCACGGCCAAGAGGCCTTTTCCATCAAGTTCCATTATGTTTTAGGTCTATCCAAGTGACCATTACATGACCAATAGGTGACATAAGCCATGTGCCATGCAAATGTGAACACAAACTATCAAAGTCTATCTCTTTAATCTCTCCTATACTCACCTCACAGCTGCACCACACTAAATCACTCTCATTATTCACTTTTTCACTCACCTAAATCTAAGCCTTCTATTCTCTCAAAATACCAAGAACACCAAGCAACTTTTCTCTTCCGTTTTCTCTCTAGTTTTCGGCCCAAGCACCCAACACCACCACCTATCTTCTAAAATTTTTCCTATTAGCTTTTCTTAAACCTAAACTATCTCTTAAACACTTTTCCTTTAGAAGGTTTTGTCTAAAACCTACTCCTTCTACTTCAAAATCCAAGTTTGGTTTACTTTCCTAAAGGTAAACTTTTGATTCTTTGGGTTTAAATGTAGTTTGTGATTTTATGAACCATGTTTGTTCCATGGTTCTTCAATATTAAGCCTTGTTTGTGATTTTGTTAATTGTTTAAAAATTTTAGGGATTTATTTTGAGAGTTACACGAAAATCAAAGGAGAGGAGGAGACTAGGAGATCCTTGTCTTCAAGAGGTAAGAGGGAGATTTAATCTCATCAACCTTGTGTGGTGATGAGAAAATGGATTGTTTGTGTGTGAAAAATCCATAAGGATTCATTTGTGTGGTTGTTTAATGCTTTCCTATTTGTGATTGATTTTAATTGTATGCATGTTTATAATTTTAAAATATATTGCATGTGTTATTAATTGTATGATTATTAATATAGGATGTGAATGACATGTAAGGATTGCATGAATGTTCCAAAGAACACAAAAGAGGCTCACGACTTCTCTAAGAAAAACAGAACCAAAATGTTCTCAACTATTTTCTAAAATAATGATTTAATGAATCTAGGTGACACAATGAATTTAAGAATAATTTAGAAGTTAGAAAATGATTTAATGATTAGTGATGAAGGATAGGTTAATTTTGGCCAACATGCCATTTAATGTACATTTGAATTCCAAAGTTATTTTCTAAGGTAGGTTAAATAGTTAATTACAATTCTAAATTAGAAGAATTCGTTATAAGTAAGAATTAAAGAGAACACTTGAAAAGTACTAACGTAGAGCTCACTCTCTGAGTTTTGAAGCGCGTTAGCAAGTTTCAAGATGTAAATAATGGTTAAAGTTAAAATGAACAGTATTTAGATAGAAATATAGGAAATACCATTTAATAGATTTCTAGATGAAATGTTGTCAAAATTTACTAAAATTGGATAAATAAAAGAGAAGGTTCCATAATATGTTTATAACATAAAGAAAATATTCTACGTAGTTTAAAAATACTAGAAATAGCTTATGCATTTTTAAAAATGAAGATTTTAAGCTATATGGTTAAGAAAATGATTTAAAAACATTACGCAATATTTAAAAATGTCAAAATATATTTACACGATTTAAAAATGTTTGTAGAAGTGATGCGATTGTGAAAATGCGATAAAATTCTACGCGACTAATGGAACAATGAGTTTTACTGTCGGGCCAAAGTGGTGGACCCGGACATATTGAGAGATAGTACTGTCAAGTGGAGATATACTATATTTTGGATATTGAGACTGAGGGTATTTTCATAAATATGGTAATATATTGAGATTAAGGGTATTTTTATAATTGTGATTCTTAATCATGCATTGAGAATCGTGTCAATTTGGTTGATAATTGGTGATTGATTGACGAGATGAATTGCATTGTGTTGGCATTAGTGTGCGGAGAATTCCACATAAGGACAGTTGGTAGCTCTTCTGGGCCGTGATAACAGGTAACACACTAATAATCTCGAAAAATATTATTCTTAATCGAGATCTTGTGGAGACTATTATGTACAATGCCTGTAGTGCACGATGTATTGGACTGTGTACTACTACACGATGTTTTGGACAGTGGACTATAAACATGACGTTGGACAGTGTAATAGTTTGGTTAGGCAGCCTGGGGTACTGATAGTTCTTTTCGGATCATTTTCTCTGATGTCTGTGTTTAGCTCCATAGAGTAGGAATGAGTCAGTGTGCGTTAGTATTTATGATTTGCATTTTAATATTTACTATAGTCTGTGTTCGAATGTATGATGTATAAAATTGATATTCTGTATATGATATGATGGTATGTAATTATTGTAATATTTGTTTGTATTATCGTTTTCTTTATTGCCATACTGGTAATGATGTAGATTGTCTCACCTCTTTACTTTATTGTTCTGTCTGTTTCTATTTTATGTTTATATCTTCGAAGACTACAATGGCGGCAAGGAAAGGTCAATTAGGTTTCTTTAGACTACAGTTTCTCGAAGGAGCTGAGGCTTGGCATGTCCATTGGGACACAGGACATATAGAATATAGTGGTGACATTACTTTATCAGTAAGTAGGACTCGACATGGGATCGTTACTTCATTTTATACGGTTGCTTTCGTAGAGGTTATTTTACCTATTAGGGAGTTGTGGAATGAATTTCACCACACTCCTAGAGAGAACTTCGATAAATTTTTAGGTCGAATTTCTATCGGTCAAGACATTCCCAACTAGGGAATTTGTCTTCTGACAAGGGCTCATGTCTTAAGTGTTATGTTTTAGTATTATACTGACTTTTTACTGCTTTATTAAATATTTGTAGTTATAAATTAATTGTATACTTCAGACAAAATCATATGTATATTACGGTGTGATTATGTTTTGCTTTATCTTGTGTTCCGTGTTATTTTATTTAACGTTAATAAATATAAAAAGGAAAAAAAAATTACCACTAATATTATTTATGTACCAAACATTTTACAACTTGGGTAAGAATTTTATTTGATCTTATTTTCTTGCATTAAAAATGTGACATCCCCACAAGGGTGTTACAACATTCATGTTTGTTATCATCAAAACAAATCTTCAATGGCTAATAGCCAATAACATTCTCCCCCTTTTTGATGATAATAAACAACCATTGAAAAAAGAGTTAGTTTTATAAATTGGAATCCTCAAAGTTATTAGAGAGACTTACTTCCCTTCTTTTTCGTAAGAGGTGAATTTAAATTCAGAGATATGTGCAGCTCCCCCTTACTTTTGGAATTCCAAGATCCATTTTAATTAACCTGTCTTTTCTCAACAAAGAACTTAAGATTTTTCTCCTCTTTTTGTCATGATCAAAAAGATAGGGCAAGATAAAGCATAGAGCTAAAGCAATATGATAAAGTTCAATATATGATTTTCATTTAAGGCTACAAGTTGATCATTCAAGTTCAGCAACAATTTGATATTCAACAGCAATTCAGCAAGGTCAATCATTATACTAAACTCATAAGCATTCAAAATATTAAGGCAAAACAACAATGCATACACAAAGGAGTTCACAAGGGCAAAAAGATATTTATGTCATTGATCAATTTAGCCAAGTACATATATTCATCAAAAGAATAGCCAATTGCATATACATATCATCAAACATCTGTTTTCAGCCCAAAACAACAACAAAAAAAGATATCCTAAACTAGGAATCCTAAGACTAGTTTTGTGGCGAAGGCGATGGCAATGGAAAGTGACACGCCATATCATTCAAAGATTGCCTCATGGCTGCTTGCTTGTGCATCATGGCTTCCACTCTATCATACACGCCACCCATGGTGCTCTCCTTGTATGCCTTCATGTCAAGCATAGTCACCATAAGTTGCTCATTGGTGACCGCAGCTACAGGTTCCTTTTCTTCCTCATCCTCAGCTTTAACTCAGCTGCTACTATCTCATCGCCATAGACCCATATGCCTTCTTTATCCTTCTTCATCTTCATATGCTTAAGCAATAAGGTTCCAAAGACATTGTGATGAGTTAGCTTTGTGGAGTCCTCAGTTGCCACAATTGCATAATAACGCTGAAGAACTCCAGATATCAGCAGAGCATAAGGCAGATCCATTTTATTATCTTTTCCTTTCACTTTCATCATGGGGTGCATGATAAAGCACGACTAGTTGATGAGGATCATTTTCTTCAAAGCCCACACCATGATGATGTCATCTTCTCCTATGTAGGTGTAATTACCTCCTCTTGGGGCTAGGATATGTGTGTAGGCGTAGTGCAAAAGCTTGTCCTAACAATTCATTTTAACAGCAGAGAAAGGTGTTACAGCGAGACCCAGTTTGATCATCTAGTCGATTGCATCAGAGCTATTAAACACCTCCCAAGATCTCCAGTTGTTCTTAATAAATTGACTTCCTCGGTCCTGAAGTATTCCTCCCAGTCTCTTGGAGTGACCACAACTTTGATTCCCTTTACCTCAGACACAAGATTGCCGCCCTCGAGCTCGAGGTTGTAGTAGAATATTCGCACAAGGTCAAGGTAGAATTTGCCAAAGTTGGCAACCTATTGGTGCTCTAATAGAGACAGAATAGGAAACCTTCGCTAACGAAGAACGCCAAGTCCATGTACTTTGGCTGCACAAGATTTCTGGATTGAAAGAATCGCTTGAGCCTGTTCATCTGGTCATTGGTTAAGGCCAAACGTCTTAGGTCTAGAGGCTTATTAGCAGGAGCGGTCTTGGTCTGGGCACGTTTGGGGTTTGAGGAAGAAGTCATGGCAGAAGAGTGGTGCGTGGGAATGGTGTTTGCGACATGGGTGATGAGTGAAAGAGGAAATTTGAAGAGGAGAAAGGTGAGAGGAAGTGTGGGTGGCTTGGAGATAGGCTTGGTGGAGAGAGAAGAGCGAGGCTAAGGTAGAATTTGGAGAAAAAGATGGTGGCTAGGGTTTGGGAATGAAGTTACGCGTTGACAACGCGAGGATGACGAGAGAGAAGAGAGAGTGTGAAAGCTAAAAATGAAGGAGAGAGAATGCTTATTCCTTCAAAAAAAGGGTCATGTTTATTCGAATAATAAAACTATGGTTATTCGAATAAAAGCATAGAAAACACATACTTGGCTTTCTGTCAAGCATTATTCGAATAAATATATATCTATTTGACTACATCCATACAGAACCAACATCTAAATGCTTCTGCCAAGTGTTATTCAAATAAGACTTGCTCTTATTCGAATAAAACATTCAAAGTTCAGATTCCAAGGGCTACTGGAAGCTCCTATTCGAATAAAAACATCAGAAAGCACATCAACATGTTAAAACCAATAAGTCCAAAGATTAAAAATAGTCAAGGATCAAGAGAGACATTTCAACATACATGTCATGTAAGAACATAAAGACACGATCACAAATTTCTAATTCTTACATAGCCATTTTAAATCAACCTAGGATCATGTTAGATATGGATAAAAACAAGATAAAAGATATCTAACACAAGCACTCATTTTAAGTCATGATTAATAAAAAACTCAAGCTCAAGGATATTATCATCAAACATGTCGTTTTAAACAAGGAGCATACTTATCTAGCATATTCAAGACATGTAAAGATATTTTCAAGATATAAGGTTAGAAAAGCATAAAACAAGTCTCCATTTATCCAAAGATTGCGAGTCCAAGCTTCTTGGAGACAAGGAAGAGAACTTGGAGTATTTTTTGGTCTTGTGCTTGCAGTGGCCACTTTCAAGATACCAAAGTCAGCTCTTCGCCTTCAAGCATACCTACAACGCATTTCAATTTTTGACTTTTAGTACCCAAATTTTCTTGGGTCCTTGTGTGTTAGTTTTTGGCAAAGTGCCTTTGAGGACCTAAACCATTTCAATCTTTATCTCGTTATTGATATTCTTCCTTACATTACAAGTTGATGCACCATGTCCTTTCTTATCACAATAAAAATATTTTATGAAAGGACTTGTTGATGTGCTTGAAGGAACAAAGAAATTCTTGTAAAGTTTTTGTTGGTTTTTGGGATTGTACCCTAAACCAGTATTTTGAAAAACAGATCTTTGCTTCCCAAGCAATATGTTCAAATTATTTCTTCCAAAGGTAAATTTTGAAAGAGTATTTTTCAAATTTTCAATTTCCTTTTCAAAAGTTTTGCATGATGAGCAAGAAAAGGGTGCAAATGCATTATCAAGTGAAAAACATGTCATGCATGAAGAATTTGCATAAATAAGTCTAAGAGTTTTATTTTGAATTTTAAGTTCCTTGATTTCTTTGTTTAAAATAGAGATTCTATTTTCAAAATAGGAAATTGTTTTCTTGGATGATGAAACAAGTTTTTCAAGCCTCATAGATTCATTATGCAATTCTTCAATTGCATCTTGCAATTCATCATAGGAAGGGGAAGAGTCAAAGTTTGAGGATGTTAAATTCGTATCATCTTCATATTCCTCTTCTCCTCTAGTCACGAGACATAAATTGGCTTTCTCATTGTCTGAGCTATTGGTTGAATTCATGTCACTATCATTCCAAGCTATGTAAGCTCTTCTTTCTTTTCTATCCTTTGAGGACCTCTTTTCATATTTTTCCACATTCTTTTGATAAATAGGACACTCCATCTTCATGTGCCCCAGTTCTCCACATTCATAGCATTTAGGAGTGGATGAAGTTTCTCCCCCTTTGTGATAGACATTCTTTTGAGAGGAAAAGAGGTCTTCTTTAAACTCTATTCTTCTTGAAGAATCTTCCAAATTTCTTTACTAGAAGACCAACATTCTCCTCATTTATTTCCAAGCCATCTCCATCATCTTCATCGTCATCATTATTAATCATGGAGGAAGTGGCATTGAGAGTAATTTCCTTCTTTTTCTTGTCAAGCTCGTCATCTTGGTTGAGCCTATTTAACTCCAATTCATGTTCTTGGAGCTTGCCAAAAAGTGTGGCTAGGGTCATGGTTAAGAGATTTCTTGACTCCGCAATTGCTATCACTTTAGGTTGCCAATGGTTGCTCAACCATCTCAAGACTTTGTTAATAAGGTCTTCATTAGGAAAAGTCTTTCCCAATAAAGCAAGATGATTTACAATATGTGTGAACCTCTTTTACATTTCTTGAATGCTTTCACCTTGGTTCATTCTAAAAAGCTCATACTCATAAGTGAGAGTATTTATCCTTGATCTTTTCACTTCACTAGTACCCTCATGGGTTACTTGTAAACTATCCAACATTTCTTATGCAGATTTACAATTTGAGACTCTAAAGAACTCATCATACCCCAAAGTTGTGATAATGATGTTTTTTGCTCTCAATTTGTATTGGATCTTTTTCTTATCATTATCAGTTCATTCATTTCTTGGTGTATTAACTCTTACATCATTAACAACTTGTGTGGGGACAAAAGTTCCATTTTCAACAACATCCCGCACATCTAGATCATTAGCTTCAATAAAAAATTTCATTCGATCTTTCCAATAAGCATAACCATCTTCATTGAAAAAGGGAGGTCTATAAAAAGAAGAACTTTCCGAAAAATCATTTGAAGAAGCCATCACTTCTCTTGAAGCGGCTAAGCTCTATACACAAGAGTGTAACTCTGATACCACTTGTTACCAAGTGGCTTCAAAAACAAGAGGGGGTGAATTGAGTTTATAAAATATTTTTACAAATCTTTCATAAAACACTTGACACTACAAGAAATTTGTAATTTAGCGAGGGAATTTTTTCCTCATAATTCCCTCGATAATTAGAGAGAGGATTGCGAGGGATCAGCGAAGGAAGTATGAGCCATCGCTAAATTTCAAAAAATAAATTATAGGGGCAAATAACGAAGTAATAGCGATAGAATTTTTCCCTTGCTAAAATTAGCGATGGAATTGTGAAGGATTTTGTCTGTCTCTAATATTATCGAGGGAATTGCGAGGGATAATTTTCCTCGCTAAAATTAGCGAGGGAATTGCGAGGAATAATTTCCCTCACTAAGAGCATAGTTTAAACTTAGTTAATTTAGCAAGAGAATTGCGAGGGATTGTTTCCCTCACTAACTGATAAATTGTTAGCGAGGGAAGTTTCTATCACAAATCCCTCGTAAAACCTAATTTAAACCAAATTATAGAATTCTAAATCCCTCATAGTTGCGCTATCCCTCTCACTCTCACCCTTTCTCTCTTGTGCTCTCGCTCTCGCTCTCGCTCTCCCTCTCACTCTCACCCTCACCCTCACCCTCACTCTCACCCTCACCCTCACCCTCACCCTCACCCTCACCCTCACCCTCACTCTCTCTCTGCTCTCACTCTCACTCTCACTCTCACTCTCATTCTCTCTCACTCAAAGCCGCAACCTCTGTTCTCTGCTTAGCCTCTGCCTTTACCCAAAGCCGTGAAACCCACGCCACCGTCATGCCAACACGGGCTCGCAGGTCCAGATCTGCTCAACCTCTGCCTCTGCTCCAAGTCCACGGGTAAGCCCCAAAGAAATCAAGTGAGTCTAACTCGGTCTAACTCTTTGAGTTGAGTTGATTTTTTTTACGACTTGGAAAATTCGGTGATTGGTTTCGTGTGTGTTTTTGTAGGCCATTGAATGAAGATTAAATCAGGTTGCATACGCCCATTGTGATTTCATGTAATGAGGGAAGAAAGGAAGTTTTGACTATGCAGAATATAGCCAACAAGCAGATCGATAGAACCTCCGCATTTGACAAGGTTTTGTGCCTTTTTCTATTTTTGATTTATTATTATTATTATTTTGAGTTTATATTGGTCTGGTTGTTGTTGCGAAGCTGGTTCCTTCAATTCCTTCTGTTATTGGGCTGTTTTCATGTGTCATTTTGCTTTAAAATCTATCATTTACCATTTCTATTTATGTTACTACTGCAATCTTTGGGAGTGGCACAAAAAATTCAATGATGTTAATTGCTGGAAGTTTTAATGTTTTGCATAACTTCAAAAGAATAGGCTTTGTCTAAAATCTAAATTTTATCAGAACAACTTTCATAATCAAACATTTAATTCCTTCTAGCATAACAAAGATAATAGAGATAAAACAAAACCTAACATATTATGGAATTGTTCTTCCTGCCTAGTTACTCAAGTTCAAGTTCGTTTTCTATTCTGCCATCCAAGCTTAATATATATATATATATATATATATATATATATATATATATATATATATATATATATATATATATATATATATATATATATATATAGAGAGAGAGAGAGAGACTCTTTTCATTCCCAGAGATCTTTTGTTATCTTTCAAAAAATTTGTGTGGTTACCATGGCAATTCTATGCTATTGGATTAATCTTTCTTCTTCACGGTCCTGTGGTTCTCAAAATTTAGGTTTCTTGAACTCCATGTTCTGAGCTACCATCTATTTATTTTTCTCTATGTTGGATTTATGGTATATATAGCCTAATATGTTGATACCACCAATTTTTATGAAAATGTTGTGTAAGTGAAATTTTCTTTCTTTTGTAAAATATATTGTTTAACAAGAATATGTACTAATCTTCTTATCCTATCACGTCCTTCTTGCTAGTTCACCTCTTCTTTTTCTAGGTTTTAAGTTTTCTTTTATTTGAAGCTTGCCTTATTTTTGGGCCTACAAAAGTGCCTTTGTCAGTGTTTTCTTCTCTTTTTTTCATATTAATTATAGGTAGTTAGTTAGCTTTTGCAATTACATTAGATTTGGGTTTCAGATCAGGATGAAAGAGTTGTGACTTTTGAAAACTATATATTTTCTCATTTGATTTGCATTCATTGATTTATTTAACAAAATCTGAATATTATTATTATTTTAAAACCTGACATATTATTATGGAAGCACCATCATATTCATAGATGAAAATGAAAAACACTAATGCCAGTACAATGTTGATTGCTAGTTTTGGAGAAACCATTATTTTTCTTCAGAGCCTACAAAACTAGGAGGACTTTTGTGATTTATGTCTCTGAGTTTAAGGGTGTGAATGAAAATTACACTAACTCTTTATATATAAGTCACTCCTCAACCATAAAGCAAAACTAAAAAAGAGAAGAAAAAGTTGAAAATAAGAAAGAGAGAGAATGTAGAAAAAGTAACAAGTCATTGACTTATGGTACTCGTTACATTGAGTTTTTCTATGTATCTGGCCTTATGGAAAACCTCAATGTAAGTTATGGAACCATAAGATAGCTATTGATTGATTGAAGTACATATATAGATGATATTGATCACTTCACTCACAAATAAACAAGCCAAGATGAATAATATTCAAGCAAACATAAAAAAGTAAAGCATCAAAGTAAAGAGATAGAGTTGAGAAGATAAAACACAAGGATTTATCTTAGTTCAACCATCCCTTATGACTTATGTCTAATCTATAACATCCTCTTCCTTGACATGTTAAGGCTTGTATATGGTTACAGAGGTAGCATAATACTTGCTTAACATGCTTGTTTAATTTTGTGATCTTTTGAGTTAGTTTAGTCACTTTGTTGTAACATTATATGTGGAAAATAGCTGTTATTAGCTCAGGAAATGGCTTAAACTGCTTAGTCAATATAAATAGATATGGAGAATTTATTTTTAGGTCACAAATATGTGGTTCGTAATGTAGTTAAAGTTTGAGGACAATCTGAGTCAGTTTGCTATTTTTAAGGATACTGAGTGAGTGTTTAAGTACTGGACTGATGAATCACAGATATGGAAACTCTTGGAAATGGTGAAATTAGGATTAAGATGAATCTCAAGATTTACTTTAATGCCTATGGAAGTTAGAAAATTAGATTTTGAGAAATCTAAGTGTTCTTAATAGTTATAAAGTTTCTGCAAAATCTATTACTTGGCCTTTAGTTTCCCACGACTGTAACAACCTTCTTTCTTGACTTTTCTTGGGATATTTTCACTAAATCTCACCCACTCTCTCATTCTCTCCATCATGCAGCAAGAAACAAAAGAGAGAAAGAAGAGAAAGGGAAAAGAAAAGAGGAAAAAGAGAAGGAAGAATAGGAAAGGAAGAGAAAAGCTAAAGGGAAATCAAAAGCCTAAAGTTCATCTTTGCTACAAGAGGTAGGGGTGCTTGTTCTTAACTCTAACCTTCACTTTTTCTTCTTTTCATGCTTGAGTGATGCATGTGGGCTAGAAAAATAGGTTTTTATATGGTTTTTCCATGGTTTGTGATGTTAGAATTGGTTGAGAACTAACTTGATGTTCCAAACTAAGTTAGAACATGTATGGTGTAACACCCTCGATAACATGTTAGACTTGTAATAGGTTATAGAGGTAGACTAATACTTACTTAACATACTAGTGAAGTTTTATGACAAACTGAGTTAGTTTAGGCACTTTGTCGCAATACAGAAGGTGGAAAGTGGCCTAAAATGACTCAGAAAATGGTTTTAAGGATTAAGTTAAGGGAATTAAATAAGGATAGTTTTATAAATAAGTTTAGTAAGCTGCAATTAAAGTTTGAAGGCAAACTGAGTTAATTTGGCATTTTTAAGCATATTGGTTATATGTTTTGGTACCAAATTAACTTAGAGCAGATATGAAAAAATAAGATAATGGTAAAACAAGAAATTAGATGAAACCAAGAAATTGTTCTAGAGTTGTTGGAAGTTAGGAAACTTAAATTGGTATAATTTAAGTGTTCCTAACAGATATAAAAGTATCAGTACCATTTGATGTTTATCTTTTAAGAAGCTTTTAGGCTTCTTTTTCTTCATTTGGGATGGCAGAAAACAGAGAATGAAAGAAGAGAAGAGAGAAGATAAGAAAGAATGAGAAACCAAAGGAAAAAGAGGAGAGGGAGAAGAAGGGAAGGTCAAGGCCAATGGTGATCAACCAAGGTAGGGGTGCTTGTGTTCTCTTCCTTTTCCCTTTAATCTCCATCTTTTCTTAGTTTGGGGTTTAATGGGGAAAAGAGGGTTTGAGTATGGAAAGTGAGATTAAATGCTTTTAAGGTAGAAATGAGTTAGAGAATAGTTTATTTGATGCTTAAAATTTAGTTTTTGGTTACCTGGAACCATAGTTTTTAATTGAGATTAAATAAGAGGGAAAATGGTTTTGGTTTGAAACTTGAGATTTGAATCATGATTTATAATGGAAAGCATAAGATGATGATGTTGTTAAGTTGTTCTATGATGGTTTGGTGTTGGTTTAGTGTTAAAATGGTGAGTTTTGGGTGCTGGAACTAGAACCAGAGAGAGATTCTAGTTGCTGCAAAATTTCCATGGCCTCATGGAATTTCCCACAAGGGGGTGGTTCTTTTTGTCAGCTTCCCTATTTTAGCACCAGTATCCATGGCCCCATGAAACTTTCCACCGGGGGGTATGCTTTCTTCTAAAATAAGAACCATCTTTTGTGGTCTTCATGAAAGTCGTAGCTCTTTTTCTTAGCTTTCCAATGCCACCGGAATGACCTCATTTCGACCCCGTAGCTCAAGTTATGCTTATTTTATCGTGCAAGGGTTAAACTTGAATTAAATACTTTGTTACGGAGTATTAAAATGAAATGAATGCATGATATTTGATACATGAGTGTGATGAATTGAATTACTTATGATATGAATTATTACTTAGTATGGAATGAATGATAAATATGATCAACATACACAGTTATGGTCTTAGGGTGTTACAGAAAGTGATAAGAAGATGAGAAACAAGTATGTTAAGGAAGTTTGCCAAAAGTGAAGGCCATAGTGTCTAGTTAACAAAAGTAAGGGTTAGAGTGCCAAGTTGATAAAAGTTAAGGGCCACAGTGCCTAATTGGTAAAGGTTAAGCATTACAGTGCATGAAAGTTCTCATAGAGTTGAGGTAAAGCTAGTAATGCAAGAACAAACTTGGTATGGAGATTTTGTGGTGGTTATGTAAGAGTGAGGCATAACACCACATTCTTCACATATTCATGCATGCACATACTTGTTATTCCTAGCAATTGAGGTAGTGAAAAAGTCTATTCCGTTAAAGGTATAGTAGTGGTAGATTACAGGAGGTTACATACTCCCTCCCAACCACAGAGAGAAATGGTAGGTTACAAGAGGTTACATACTCCGTCCCTACCATAGAAAAGAATAGTCAAGTTTCATGACATTGCATTTACACCATTATACACCCTTGTTTGAGCATAATCAAACATCATAATACCATTGCATGACTTGATGATTGATTGTGTTTGTAGATTGTGATTCTTTGTGTATGTGTGAGCCTTGCTCAATGGTATTGTACAATTGTATAGGGGGTTGTTTAATATCATTGATTCTCTTAAATGTGAATTATTTCAAAGATAAAGCTAGTTGGGAACATTACACAGAAAGAGTATGTCCCTAGAGTATTAACTGGCATCTTGAATGCTAGTACAGATTTATTTATGATGTTATGGTTGAGTAATGATTAGTAGCTTGATAGCTAATTCAATTTTGTTTGAGATGTTTATGGGTTGTATATTCTTATAAAACTGCTAGTATTGGTATACTTATACTGAGAATTATGAATTCTCACCCCATGTGTTGCCATGTAAATCCAGGTGGAAGATCATCCAAGAGTAAGAAGTAGAAAAAGACCGAAGATTAGTTTAGCATTATATTTCATTAGTTTGAATTTGTATATCTTGTATATATGTTTATTTTAAGAAGTAAACAGTTGTATAAGGAATATTATGTAATTTTTTGACACGGTTGTATGTATATGAGTGGATGTTTGATTCCACAATGCTCTCCATAATGATTTATTTAAGTAAATATTATGGATTAGATGAAAGTATAAGTTAAAAGTAGCATAGCTAATACTGTTATCCAAGTATATGTCATACATACTAGGATTTCAGTATTAGGATGTTACATATGGTAACTGTTTGAAACTTGTTTGAATCCCTGAAACTCCATATCCATAAGTGGAGAAAGTGGGTATTGTGGTGAATGATTGGTTTGATCTTTTTCCTAAGCAGTTGTGTATTGATAGGATGTATGAGGGTTACTTTGAGTGTAATGACCATGTATGGTGTTGAAGAACACTTAGAACTTGATTTTGGGGGTTAAAATCTAGTTTAGAAGCCAATGGAATAGTGGATAAAGTTCTAGGTGCTGGGCCCCTAAGTGCCTAGTTTTTGGCTGCTTAATCACTAAATGCCAGAGCGATTCTGCATGGAGGGCGCTTGTGAGGGCCTAAGTGCCTAAGGTCAGGGGGTTCTAGAGGTTGGTGATTAGTCGCTCAGGATTTGGGTGCTTAAGCACCCAATGACAGAGGAAATAGGGGAGTGTTTCTGTTATGGAGCGCCTAGGCGTTAGGAAAGTGGGTGCCTAAGCGCCCAAACATAGAAACTTCCAAGTTTTTTATCTTGGGAAATTGGAGCTCCCTACTTGTTGAGATCCCTTATATATGCTCTTTTATGTGTAATGAGACACTATTAGGGGTATTTCATGGAGGAAATAATTACCTTGCATATATGGGATGTGTGAGATACCTTGAGCATCCATGTGCAATAGAATGTCATAGGGCGGTACCTAGGACCTTGTTCAACATAGGGTTGACTTTGAGATTACTTGCGAAGTGGTGGTATGAGGTACTAGACACCAGAATACTAGTGACTTGATTCTTGCTACCTTGTGTGATAAGTTAAGCTAGAATCTTAAGTTATTGGTATTATTTTTTCACTTGATTGGAGTGAATCTTGTGATGTTTCAAATGTGCTTTGGAAATATCTTTGTATGTTTTCTTAACTTGCTATTCCTACATATTGTGACCTTATATGGTGTGCACAACCATTTGGCCAGAGAATAAGAACTAGTTCTAAATTCTCATAGCTAGAGAGCTATTATGGTCAAGGTTACCGGTGCATGGGATGGTAGCAATACTCTTACTTTAGTGAAGGGAAGGAATCCATCAATCACTGATGTGTGTGATTCCACATCACATTTTGCATATGTTTTGCATGCATTTTTATAGTCTTTTATGCATATTTGTTCATTCAATCATTCGTTTTTCTTTTAGTTCGGATAACTACGGTTTGGCATGTGTTGCAATGCAGGAATGAGGCAAATTGAAGTTTAAAGAGTCGGAATGGAGCTAAGTGAAGTAATATTACTCAACCACAAATTGGGGTGGTCTCTACCACGCCATGGTTCGTGGGAACTAAGAAATTGAAGAAATTTGAAGCAGACTCAACCACGGCCTGGCCGTGGTGCACACCACGGCCGTGGTTTGAAGCTAGCAGTGAAACCTCCAACTCAGAATCAACCACGGCCTGGCCGTGGTGGCCACCACGGCCGTGGTTCGTAGCGCAGTAGAATTTTAGTTTTTCTATTTTTATTTCTTTTGGGGGTTTTTAGCCCATAGAAGCCCTAGGCTATAAATAGATGTTCTGATTGCTATTAGGGGATTCGAGCTTTGATTGAAACCTAGTTCGAAAGGAGGCACGAAGGAGGCTTGGGTTCTTGATCCTTCTTCTTCTTCTTCCATTGTTACGGGTTTGGGATGTTTTTAAGTTTGATTTCTGTTTCCTTCTTCTCTATGTCTGAGTAGTTACTTTTGTTTCTAGGATTGGGCAATGCCCTTTGATACATTGATAATGATGAATTAACGTTGTTTCCCCTTTTATTAATCTTGATTGTTCATTGATTCAATTCTTATTGCTTTTATTCATGTGAATTTGTTGGCCACTTATTTGCATCTCATAGGCATTTAGGGACGTACTGAGAGGTGAACCTAAGTGTTGGAACCATTAGAATTGAACTTAAGGTCTAAATCACGAGAGTAGTTTTAGCCCTTCGAGGAATCAATGAATTACCACAAAGCGTAATGGGTTCAATTTAAATTCAATTACCACGAAAGTAGGAATTGGTTTAATTGGGCACGAGTCTTGTATCTTGAAAGAGAACATTAACTAATTTTGGGTAATTCACCTTCAATTGAATTTCAGATTTAATAAAAGGGTTGTCAATTAGGATTTGTCTTATATCATTGTGGTACCCCAATCTTGGAAGCTTTATTAAATCAAAACCCCTTCTTGATAACTTGCTGTTTTTGTTCTAAATTTTGTTTTCTTGATTTTTATTTAATTGTTTTGTTACTACGTTCTTATCAATCAACAATCATATTCCCTTTTATTTAATTTAATTAAATTAATTAATTAATTGGTATTCATACACACAATCCCTGTGGATTCGATCTTTTTATTACTTGGCGATGAAACCGTACACTTGCGGATTTCACCCATCAAGTTTTTGGCGCCGTTGCCGGGGACTATGTTTTCCTTGAATATCAGTTTAATTTTTAATTTAATTATTTTAAACCTTTTTCTTTTATTTGGTTCTTACGTTCTTGATTTCTCTTTGACTCTCTGCAGGTGATTTCTCTTGTTTATGCAAAGTACTAGACATTCCAGGACTCTTATCGAAGTGGATCTTGAAATTGAAAGGACTTTACGTAGAAGGAGAAGACAACAAAGGCGCAGAGTAAGAGAAATATCTGAACCACCACTTGGCATGGCAGCAGCTGAAGACAATAAACCATTGAAAGAGTATGCAGCCCCTAATGCTCGGGGTTTGCGATCTGGGATTGCTAGGCCAGCCATTGAAGCTGAGAACTTCACTATACCGCCTTCCTTACTATCCATGATAAGGCAAAACCAATTTGGAGGTTTATCCTCGGAGGACCCAAATGATCATGTGGAGATGTTCTTAGAATTCTCGTGAGACTCTCAAAATTGAAGGTGCCTCAGTTGATGCCATTCGCCTCCTAGTTGTTTCCATTATCATTAAGGGACAAGGCTAGAGCTTGGTTGAAATCGGTACCCACCGATACATTAACCACATGGAATCAATTGGAGCAAGCATTCTTGAATAAGTTCTTTCCTCCTTCCAAGACTGCACATCTTAGAACTCAAATAACAAGCTTTGTTCAAAGAGACGGAGAATCATTATCAGAAGCTTGGGATAGATACAGGGGGTTGTTGGAAGCTTGCCCGCATCATGGACTAGAAAAGTGGTTAATTATTCACACATTCTACAATGGATTGGAATATCCTTCAAAGGTGTCGCTTGATTCTGCAGTTGGCGGAGCTTTGATGAATCGAAGACTTACAGAAGCCTATGATATTATTGAGAATGTCGCTGCAAACCATCACCAATGGGCCAGTGAAAGAGGTAACAACCCGAGAAAGCTCTCGGAAGGTAAGTTTGAGGTAGATGGTGTTAGTTTAATTATGGCTAAGTTTGACTCATTGAATAAACGTTTTGATAAGCTTGAAAAAGCTAGTGCTAATGCCATAAGTGCTGCTAACATCTTTTGTGAGATTTGTGGAGTACAGGGATATATGAGTGCGGACTGCTAAGCTGAAAATGATTCCTCACAAGGCACTTCGGTGGAACAAATGGAATCATACCACAACTTCTATGACATTCCACCGAAGGGGCGCAATGATCCATATTCACAGACTTACAATCCTGGTTGGAGGTCTCATCCCAATTTCTCCTATCGAAACAATCAAAATCAAGTGGGGCAAAGTGGTGCTAAACCTTCTATTGGATTCCCCCAAGTACAAAAGTCTAAACTCGAAACTCTCCTTGAAAATTTTGTAAAGAGTCAAACCAAGCAAAATGAAGAGTTTAGGCACCATGGTCAAGTTGTTAGTGAGGCTATTAAGGAATTGACATCTAAGGTCGATAATTTAGCTATTCATAACAAGATGTTAGAAACTCAAATAGCCCAACAAGCTAGCTCTTCACATAGACCACACGGGAAATTTCCAGGACAGCCTGAAATAAATCCTAATGCACATTGTAAGGCTATGAGTTTAAGAAGTGGAAAGCAACTAGAAGATTCTAAGGCAAAGGGGGAAAATGACAAAGATGGGAGGGATGAAGAAAAAGAAACAACTAGGACACAACCCTTAGAAGAAAAAGAGACCAATGAGAAAGTGTCTAAGTATGTACCCCCAAAACCTTACCAACCCCCGGTGCCCTTCCCTCAAAGATTGGCCAAGGCCAAGCTAGATAAGCAGTTTCGAAAGTTTCTTGAGGTCCTTAAAAAGTTGTACATTAATGTACCCTTCACTGAGGCGTTGCAACAAATGCCTACCTATGCTAAATTTCTTAAGAACATTTTGTCTAATAAGAGAAAGCTAGAGGAGTATGAGACCGTAGCATTAACTGATGAGTGTAGCGCTTTAATCCAAAATAAGTTGCCTCCTAAACTCAAAGATCCTGGCAGCTTCTCTATTCCTTGCTTGATTGGGAATACCAGTTTTGATAAAGCTTTGTGTGATTTGGGGGCTGGTGTTAGTCTTATGCCCCTTTCTGTGTGTAAGAAGTTGGAGGTGGGTGAACTAAAACCCACAACTATCTCCCTTCAATTGGCGGATCGATCCGTCAAATACCCAATAGGCATCTTGGAGGATGTTCCTATTAGAGTAGGTAAGTTCTTTATTCCTGCTGATTTTGTGGTACTTGAAATGGAAGAGGATGCACAAATTCCCATTATTCTTGGTAGGCCCTTCTTGGCTACTGCAGGTGCCATTATTGATGTAAAAAATGGTAAGTTGTCCTTGACTGTTGGTGATGATAAGGTTGAGTTTGATATATCTAAATCCATGAAGCAACCTTCTTTTGAGGACTCTTGTTGCAGGATTGAATTATTGCACCAGGTAGTGAAAGAAGAAACCATCAAGATGAGCTTTGAAGATCCATTAGAAATGTGCTTAGTTGGTAGAGACTCATCAGAGTTTGAAGGTGAAGTAGCTGAGTATGCCCGTTTGTTAGAGGCGAATCCAAAGATTCCACCTCAAAATGCCAAAATGGAAAAGCTTGAGTCTAAACCCAAACTTGAAGATTGGAAAGAGGAAAAAGCTCCAAAGGTAGAACTCAAACCCCTCCCTTCCACTCTCAGGTATGAATTTCTTGGTCCCAACTCTTCTTATCCTGTCATTGTAAGTGCTAGTTTGGATGAGTTAGAAACAGAGAAATTGCTTAGAACACTTAGAATGCATAGAAATGTCATAGGATACACAATCGATGACATTAAAGGCATAAATCCTTCCTTTTGCATGCACAGGATTTTGATGGAAGTTGACCATAAACCATCCATTGATCATCAATGTAGGTTGAATCCTAATATGAAAGAGGTGGTTAAGAAAGAAATTCTTAAGTTGTTAGATGCTGGGATAATTTACCCAATCTCGCATAACGGTGAATGGGTTAGTCCTGGTGCATGTGGTTCCTAAGAAAGGGGAATAAGCATGTGACCAAAAATGAGAAAAATGAACTGATTCCCACAAGGACTGTCACAGGGTGGAGAATGTGCATCGATTATAGGAAGTTGAATAAAGCTACTAGGAAAGATCACTTCCCCCTCCCCTTCATTGACCAAATGCTTGAGAGATTAGCTGAGCATACATATTTTTGTTACCTGGATGGTTATTCGGGATTCTATCAAATCCCCATTCATCCTAGTGACCAGGAAAAGACCACATTTACTTGTCCCTATGGCACTTTTGCTTATAGGAGAATGCCTTTTGGTTTGTGTAATGCTCCGGCTACTTTTCAAAGATGCATGACTGCAATTTTCTCTGACTTTATTGAAAACATCATGGAAGTTTTTATGGATGATTTCTCTGTATATGGTACTAACTTTGATGATTGTTTGTCTAATTTGTCTAAGATCTTGCAGCGCTGTGAAGAGGTTAACCTCGTCTTGAATTGGGAAAAGTGCCATTTTATGGTACAAGAGGGAATAGTGCTTGGATACTTAGTTTCAGGAAAAGGGATTGAGGTGGATAAAGCAAAGATTGAAGTAATTGAAAAATTGCCTCCACCAGTGAACGTGAAAGGAGTGCGGAGTTTCTTAGGACATGCCAGCTTTTACCGGAGATTTATTAAAGATTTTTCAAAAATTGCTAAACCACTGTCTAATCTCTTAGTGAAAGATGTTCCCTTTGATTTTGATAATGATTATTTGAAAGCCTTTTGCAGATTAAAAGAAGCTTTGATTACCGCTCCTATTTTGCAATCACCGGATTGGAATCTACCATTTGAGATTATGTGCGACGCCAGTGACTATGCCATAGGAGCTGTTTTGGGGCAAAGGAAAGACAAGAAGGTGCATGCCATCTATTATGCAAGCAAAACTCTTGATGGAGCCCAAGCTAATTATGCAACTACTGAGAAGGAATTGCTTGCGGTGGTATTTGCCTTTGAGAAGTTCAGATCATACCTTGTGGGTTCAAAGGTGACTGTGTACACCGATCATTCCGCACTTAAATATCTCATGAGCAAAAAGGAAGCAAAGCCTAGACTTATCCGTTGGATACTTCTCTTGCAAGAATTTGACTTGGAGATTCTGGACAAAAAAGGGTAGAGAACTTAGTTGCGGATCACTTATCCAGACTTGAACCACCGGGTGAATGGGCGGGGTAACTTGCCTATTGATGATTCATTCCCGATGAGCAACTACTTGCCATTTCGGAAAGAGGATGCTCCTTGGTATGCTGACTTTGTGAATTACTTGGCTTTCAATTCTACCACCAAAAATTAACTATCAACAGAAAAAGAAATTTTTCTCTGATCTGAAGCATTTTGTGTGGGATGAGCCATATATCTTCCAGAGATGTGCTGATGGTATCTATCGGAGATGTGTCTCAATGGATGAAGTTCAGAGTATATTGAATTGTTGCCATTCTTCATCCTATGGAGGACATGCTAGTGCCTCAAAGACAGCAGCCAAAGTTCTTCAATCTGGTTTCTTTTGGCCTCATATTTTCAGAGATGCTCGAAACTTTGTGATTTCTTGTGACAGCTGTCAAAGAAGTGGAAATATATCCAAACGGCATGAGATGCCTCTGAACAACATTCTTAAAGTGGAAATCTTCGATGTTTGGGGAGTTGATTACATGGGACCATTTCCACCATCTTGTAACAACAAGTATATTCTTGTAGCAATGGACTATGTCTCGAAATAGGTGGAAGTTGTGCCATCCCCAACAAATGATGCCCAAACAGTAACGAAGCTGTTCAAAAAGATCATATTTCCAAGGTTCGGAGTTCCAAGAGCAGTCATAAGTGATGTAGGTTCACATTTCATCGAAAAGTAATTTGAAAACCTCTTGAAGAAGTATGGAGTGACTCACAAAGTCCCTACACCATACCATCCCCAAACCAGCGGACAAGTAGAGGTTTCCAAAAGAGAAATCAATAGCATATTAGAGAAGACTGTTTCGAAATCGAGAAAGGATTAGTCTCTGAAGCTTGATGACGCTCTATGGGCATACTGTAACACCCCAAATTCTGGCTATATGAATAGTAATAGCAGAATTGCATTGTTTTGTATTTTCTGTGTGGTATAAAAATAATTTGACTGTTCTGAGATCATACTTGATCATTTTGTGTGATTTGCTCCTGGCTAGGAAAAATAATATTTTTCAGGCCGGGGAAATTCTGATCTGCTTCATTTGGAGACGGGGGATCTTACTAAACCCGAATCTGAGTGACTCAGAAAAGAATCTTTTAAATTTTTAGAATCTATCTATAAAACAAAATAATATTGTACTGATAAATATTCGTGATTAGATTTATAGCAGTCGTTGCTATGAATGTTGGAACCGATAAGTTTTAATTAATAAGAAAAAGTGTTTAGAATATTTCTTGTAAGTAAAATTAAAGTGAACCAATAGGATATAGTCAAAACAATTGGTTAGACTTTTCTAACCAATGAGAATTAGTCAAGGAAAGAAGTTTAGACTTCCTTGTGGACCATTAGATTTGAAGCTTGACTTAGAAGCTTTGATCTTCACCATTGATTCAATCAATGGTGTAAAACAAATCCTATCAAAATTATCAAGTAATATTTACCATAGATAAAATTAATGGATAAGATTGAGTCAACATTAATTGTTTGACTTTTACTTAGGAAACTAATTAACCTTAATTTAGTTGTCCTAATTACCTAATTAAGAAATTAAGTATACTAACTTGATTAGGGAATTGTTATAACTTAATCCTTAATTTAATATTCTAATTCTAATTAGAAGTGATGATGCATGTTAAATATGTATTAGATGCATGCTAAATATGTTAAGCTAAATTAGTTATGTACTTGAAGGATTAAGTAAGAATGGTTAGGAAATTAAACTTAATTAATTAGCTAACCAATTAACTAGTAATTAGGCTTGAACTAATGATGAATTAAGGATTTAAAACCCACCTAAACCACCATGGACAAGAAATGAATGGAGCGAAATTAGAGACGACCCAATGAAGACCTAAACTCATGGTCCAAATAGAATTTTGAACAGCAGAATTGAGGCCCAACAAAGACGAATTTGGAGATGGTCCAAATGATTTGGAGCAGCAAAATGGAGCTTCACGGTCCAACAAAAAGCGGCCAAACAGAAGAACAAAGTGGCCCAATGATGAGCGTAAGTAGACGTCCAACAAGAAGAAGAACCGTCCAAATGATTTGTGAAGATTTCAAGTAATATTTGAAGGTTCAAATACCATGCAAAGTCAAGTGAACAACCAATGAGAAGAGAGTATCCTTGTGCAATTAATGCATGGCTACTTAAGCAAGCAAAGGCTCACTCACGTCAATCACCAAAGCAATATGCAGCAGCTTGTAAAAAAAATTGGGAGAATCCTCATCAAATCACACGGTCATTCACATGGCAACTTAGGCGGCAGGCGGTGGAATGGAGTGGATAATGATGCAATAAAATTCTTATTTTATCACCACAATGATTCACTACCGTGGCACTGTATTTTTACACTCAAAATGAGATAAATTTTCAAGTGAAATTATCCACCTTTCACGTGTTATTACACTACCGACGGCGACATTTTCACAACTTCACCCTTCATTTGTTACTTCTCAAACATAAGCCCATTTATCTCCCAAATATACACGCCAGCAAATGACCTTCTCATACGTCTCACTCTTCACTTTTCTACTTCTCAAACATAAGCCTATTTCTCTCAAAAAACCAAGGGAACTCACGCATCTCTCTCCCATTTCCTTCTTCACATTCGGTCATCATCTAAACCCACACCATCAAACCTTAAAAAGATTCATCTCTTGGATTTTGTTTTGACTCAAAGCCTACTCTAACCATTTCTCCTTCACAAGTTTGTCATAAATCTTTTCCTAAAGAGTAAGTTTGGATTTAATGATTCAAAATCTGATTTTTTGTTATTTTGTTAACCATGATTTCTCCATGATTTTCACTCTTGATTCTTGTATGATCCTTTACCAATTTTCTTGAAAATTTTAGGGCTTGTTTAGGAGATTAACAAAGTCTCAAGGAAAGGAGGAAAGCTTAGAAAGCTTGTCTTCAAGAGGTAAGAGGGAGACTCTACCTTACCATCCATGTTCTGGTAGTATAAGGATGGTTTATTCGGTGAAAAATCCTTAAGGATTTATTCACCTATTGTTTGAGGTTAATTCCCTATTGTTTGAGATTCTTGGACCGTGTTGATTGACTGTATTGAGATGTGCTTGATTGTGTTTGTGTGTTTGAACTGTACTTGGGATGTACCTGATTGTGTTTCTATGTTTTTATGTTTAGCATTTATGAGATCTGATTTTATTTCGACTCTTGTCTGTATACTGTAATGCTTAAGGAACTGATAATATGTATGCATGTAGAATATATATCGTAGAGAAATTTATACTTGTATATAAGTGGAATTTATCTTGTAAATTTACAAATTTTATGAGAAAGGAATTTAATTGGAAATATTATGGAAATATGGGGTCATTATGTAAATATAAAGTTTTGAGGGACTATAGTGAAAATACTCTTCTTTTTGAGGGACAACAATGTAATTTATGTATTTTGAAGAAAGAAAATATAATTAATTTGTTTTGAGAGACAAAAATGTAATTTATGTATTTTAAGGGGCTATTTTGCAAACATATGAGAAATACAAGAAATTTTAATATTAAATTGAATAAAACAAGAATTTCGATTCAAAACGTATGAAAAATAATCACGCGATTGAAAAACGTTGAAAAATCACTACGTGATTCGAAAAGGCGACAATTAGTCGCGAATGAAAATATACGAGAATATGACTACGTGATTAAATTACAGTAACACTGTTGTTAAATTATTGTATGAACCCTGCACATAGGATATCAATGGAAATTGTGAATAGAGCATACCACATACATTGAAAAGGTCCAAAGGACTGTGTAAGGCAAGATGCCTAGGAGAGATTACACCTCCTGAGTGGGTGCGATAAGCGTAGTGTAGGTCACTGATTGACCTTGGGGGCATTGGGGTGCGGGTTGCCTACAATGGACAGTTGGTAGCTCTTTTGTACCGTGGGTTAGACCGATGCAACACACCAATGATCCGGACCGAGACACAATCCCTAATCATGATTTGATAAAGACTGTCGTGCATGTGCTAGATGTGCAGAATTTGAGCACGTGGTCTGAAGCATGTTGGTGCTGACAGATCTTTTCAGTCATTCTCTCCGACTTGAGTTGTAGCTCCATGGAGTAGGATATCGAGTCAGTATACATTGCATTTACATTTGCATTCATAGAGGATGTATCATTGAAATTCTTACCTATGTGTAATTCTTGCTTGTGATAATTAAAATATTGAATATTTGAGTAATTGAAAATAGCATAGTTGTACATGTACTTGTTTTTATTTATTGTATAATGATAATATATAAGATTAATAGCATAATCGTAATTATAGTATGATATCTGTATGATATTTTGGATGTGTTTATCTTCATTGCTACCATACTTGGTATTGGCATAGGTGATCTCACCTCTTGTATGTATATATTGTATCATGTGTATGTGTTGTTAAGACACTGAGCCGGACGTAGGACGAGAAGCAGAGAAAGGTCCAGATACTGTTGAGAACTTCGAGTTCTGATGGCGGTGGAGATTCCTAGCTTCCTAGGTTACATGAGATTGACATTTATCGGAGGGGACGAGGCATGGACCAAAGATTTAGAGAGAGAGAGTATTTATTATTTGGGAGATGTAAATATTAGACTGAGTAGACTACAGTCAGGGAACCCTTACTTTTCTGTTACTATTTATGTACAGTTAGAGTTTCCTATATCTATCAGGCAGCACTGGGGAGTGTACTATCGCACCCGTAGAGAGAGTAGTGTTGTATCGTCCGCTTGGACATTCCCTCCCCAGACTTTACGTCGGGTTAGAATTCCCCCACCCGGGGAATCTGAGGAGGACCCATCTGAGGGTCCGACTACTTCTGAGGGCTCAGCTGCCTAGTTGTACTTGGGCAAAGATGTCAATGTAAATAGTGTTTAAACTTTTTGGAGTAACTAGTTTGTAATATTTATAGTATGAGTATGTTAAAGGTTTGTATATGTATAGTAAGAGACTTAAATATGTATAAATGTTGTAAATTATTTGTAATGATGCTGTGATGTTTTTATTTTCTGCTAAGTTTATTTTCTTGTTATTAAGAAATTTTGAATTTCGTATTTTTCCTACAATGTACGCTATCTATATAAGGTTAATTTGGTAATTATGTAACATAAATATGGCATCCTAAGGTGGGTGTTACATTAGTTGGTATCAGAGCCCAAGTTAGAGTCTTTTGGGTTTGTGGTTAGGTCTGTCTTGTTTAAGTTGCGTGTTTCTCTGTGATTGTTTGTCGGAAAGGAAACCATAATTACTAGAAGATTAATTTCAATTATTATTTGTATTGTCCAGTTGACTTGAGAAAGACGAAATGGCTGGACAAGGAAGAGGGCGTGTTAATACTAGGGCAGAAGGTGAGAACGCCGACAATGACAATCAGAATATGGTCTTGGCCTATAGCAAAGAATACAAAGGATCGCTGAGGTTGTTGTACAGCAGAATCAGAGAGCAACTGACGATGCTCATAGCTTGTCAGAATTTCGAAGGAATCATCCGCCTAAATTTCATGGAGAGTTTGATCCAAAGAAGGCTGATCTGTGGATTAAGGAATTAGAGAAGATATTTAATGGTATGGGATGTACTGATGAGCAAAAACTTACTTTTGCGACGTTTGTGCTAGTTGGTGATGGAGAGGCCTGGTGGGCAGGAGCTCGAAGATTAATTGAAGCTGAAGGAAGAGTTGTAACATGGCACCTCTTTAGACAGAAGTTTTTGGCAAAATATTTTCCAGCGAATGTGCGACATACTAAGGAGATGGAATTCCTTAGTCTGAGACAAGGAGTAATGACTGTGAGCGAGTATGCAGCAAGATTCGAAAGCTTGTCTAAGTTTTCGAGGTACTTTCAGATGCATCCAGATGAGGAATGAAAGTGTAGAAAATTCGAAGAGGGGTTGAGACTTGACATCAAGAGAGCTTTAGCGACGGTGGATATTGATCAATTTCCAGTGTTATTGGACAAGTGTCGCAAGATTGAGGAGATCGATAACCAACGGGCGGCAAGGACTAAGAACTTTGGACCAGCATGGTTCCAACGAGGAAGAGGTAGCGGTGGCAACCGTTATCAACAAAAGCCCTACACTAAACCAGCAACAAGTCAGAATCGACAACAATCAGTTGGGGGAAGTTCAAGTGGTAGTAAGACAGCTTCAACTGGAACTTCTGCACTTAAATGTTTTAAGTGTGGGAAAGGACATCTTACCAGAGACTGTCAGCATAAGGGGGTGATCTGTTATAGATGTGGGAAGCCTGGACATTTTTTCCAAGATTGTGATCAATTAAAGGCAGAGCCATCAGTGAGCAATGTTCATACTGCAAGGCCACAGGCGGGTGGTCGAGTATATACTATGAGCGGGGAGGAAGTCGCTAAATCTGAGGATTTGATAATAGAGGAGTGTGCCATTAAAGGTAACCCTTTAACAGTGTTATATGATTCGGGAGCAACACATTCTTTTATTGCATGTGATTGTGTGGAGCGTTTGGGATTGACTGTGACTACATTGCCATATGATTTGACTGTGGTTACTCTTACTGATAAACCTGTGATAACTACAAAAGTATGCTTGAATTGCCCTGTTTGTGTTAGGGATAGAATCTTTCATGTGGATTTGATTTGTTTGCCTCTTTCTAAGATTAATGTAATCTTAGGAATGGATTGGTTATCTTCTAACCATATCCTGATTGACTGTTCGAGTAAGACGTTAGTTTTCCCTGAGGTTAAGGATTCTAAATTCTTAACGGCTACTCAAGTGGAAGCTTGTTTAAAGGAAGGAGACCTAGGATACTTATTGATATCTTCATTGGAAGTTCACTGTGAAGATGTTCTGAAGGATATCTTTGTAGTGAATGAATTTCCCGAAGTGTTTCCTGAAGATATACCGGGATTACCACCGGAAAGGGAGATTGAATTCTCTATTGATTTAGTACACGAGGCTGGACCTATATCTATGGCACCTTCTAGAATGTCACCAGTAGAGTTGGCCGAACTGAAGAAGCAATTAGAAGATTTGTTGGAAAAGCAATTTGTAAGACCAAGTGTATCACCTTGGGGAGCTCCAGTGTTGTTGGTAAAGAATAAGGATGGGACTTCTCGGCTATGTGTGGACTATCGGCAGCTGAACAAGATTACAATCAAGAATAAATATCCCCTACCGAGGATTGATGATCTGCTGGATCAATTGCGAGGAGCCACCATATTTTCTAAGATTGACTTACGTTCTGGTTATCACCAGATACGTGTAAAGGTAGAGGATATCCCGAAGACTGCATTCTGGACTCGATACGGGCATTATGAGTACCAAGTGATGCCTTTTGGTGTGACCAATGCACCTGCAATATTTATGGACTTCATGAACAGACTTTTCCGTTCATACTTGGATAAGTTTATTGTTGTTTTTATTGATGACATCTTGATTTATTCTCGAAGTCAGGAGGAACATGCTGAACACCTCAGAGTGGTTCTCCAGATTTTGAAGGAAAATAAACTATATGCCAAGTTGTCCAAGTGTGAATTTTGGTTGAGTGAAGTACAATTCTTGGGGCATGTCATATCTGCAAATGGAATTGAAGTTGATGCTTCGAAGGTAGAGACAGTTGTTGAGTGGGAAAGACCGAAGACTGTATCGGAGATCCATAGTTTCATCGGATTGGCCGGTTACTATCGACGATTCATAGAAGGGTTTTCAAAGGTTGCAGGACCTCTTACCCAACTTACACGAAAGAATCAACCGTTCGTGTGGACTGATGCATGTGAGGAAAGTTTTCAGGAGTTGAAACGACGACTGACTACTTCACCAGTTTTGATTCTACCTGATCCGAATGAACCTTTCGAGGTGTACTGTGATGCTTCTTATCAAGGATTGGGATGTGTACTTATGCAGAACCGTAAGGTTGTAGCATATGCATCGAGGCAGTTGAAAGTGCATGAGAGGAATTATCCGACTCATGACTTGGAGCTAGCAGCAGTGGTGTTTGCGTTGAAGGTATGGAGACATTTTCTCTATGGGGCAATGTTCACTGTGTTTAGTGACCATAAAAGTTTGAAGTATCTGTTCGACCAGAAAGAGTTGAACATGAGACAAAGGCGTTGGCTCGAGTTTCTGAAAGATTATGACTTTCAGTTACAATATCATCCTGGAAAAGCGAATGTGGTAGCGGATGCTTTGAGTAGAAAATCGCTTAATGCTTCTGTTATGATGATGAAGGAGAAGGAATTGATAGAAGAATTTCGAGATATGCGATTGTCTGTGAAGTTGACACCGGGGAAGATGTGTTTGAACATGATCACTATTTCGAATGATTTGATGGATAAAATACGAGAAGGACAGAATAGTGATCAATATCTGCAAGAAGCAAAAGAAGCAAGAAGTCAAGGAGCAGAATTAGAATTCAGTGAAGGTGTTGATGGAATTTTGAAGTTCAGAGGGAGAGTTTGCGTGCCAAACGATCCAGAACTTAGGAGATCGATTTTGAATGAAGCTCATAGAAGTAAGTTGAGTATGCATCCAGGAGCCACGAAGATGTATCAAGATTTGAAGCAGCTGTATTGGTGGCAAGGAATGAAGAGGGATGTCGCAGAATATGTATCTTCCTGTTTGACTTGTCAGAAGGCCAAGGTGGAACATCAACGACCATCAGGAATGTTGCAACCTTTGCCTATTCCCGAATGGAAATGGGATAACATAGCAATGGATCTCGTCACGGGGCTACCAAGAACTCGGAAGGGTCACGACTCTATATGGGTAATTATTGATCGGCTTACAAAGTCGGTGCACTTTTTACCGATTAATATTAAGTACTCAATGGAGAAGTTGGCTCAGATATACATCAATGAAATTGTTAGACTTCATGGTGTACCATCCAGTATAATTTCTGATCGAGATCTGCAATTCACATCAAGATTTTGGACTAGTCTACAAGAAGCGATGGGGACGAATCTACATTTGAGTTCTGCTTACCATCCACAAACTGATGGTTAGTCAGAAAGAACAATTCAGTCATTGGAGGACTTGTTGAGGGCTTGTGTTCTAGAGCAAACTGGTTGTTGGGATGAATTTCTGCCATTGATAGAGTTCACCTACAACAATAGTTTCCATTCGAGTATAGGGATGGCACCCTATGAAGCTTTATATGGGAGAAGATGTAGGACACCATTGTGTTGGTACCAGGATGGTGAAAGTCCTGTGATAGGACCTGAATTTATGCTACGGAGACAACCCGAAAAGGTAAAGATGATCCAAGACAAGATGAGGACAGCTCGAGACGCGGCAAAAGAGCTATGCAGATAAAAGGCGAAGACCACTGGAATTCGAAGAAGGTGACCATGTATTTTTACGTGTGACGCCTATGACTGGAGTTGGACGAGTCATCAAGTCGAGGAAGCTTACTCCTAAGTTTATCGGACCGTATCAGATACTTCGTCGGGTAGGTCCGGTAGCTTATCAAGTCGCGTTGCCACCATTTTTATCAAATCTTCATAATGTATTTCACGTATCACAACTACGGAAATATATTCCAGATCCGGCTCACATTATCGAACCAGACACTGTACAACTAAAGGAGAACTTGACCTATGAGACAGTTCCAGTCAGGATTGAAGATCGAAGGATAAAGCAGCTTCGTGGAAAAGACATTGCATTAGTTAAAGTAGTTTGGAATGATGTAAGTGGTGAAGCCACATGGGAGTTGGAAGAAAAGATTAGAGAGCAGTATCCGTTTTTGTGTTAAGTGTATGTCAAGTTTCGAGGACGAAACTTTATTTTAGAGGGGAGAGTTGTAACACCCCAAATTCGGCTATATGAATAGTAATAGCGAAATTGCACCTTTGTTTTTATTTTACGTGTGGTATAAAAATAATTTGATATTCGAGATCATACTTGATCATTTTGTGTGATTTGCTCTGGCTAGGAAAAATAATATTTTTCGGTAGGGAAATTCGATACGCTTCATTTGGAGACGGGAATCTTACTAAACCCGAATCTGGTGACTCGAAAAAGAATCTTTTAAATTTTTAGAATCTATCTATAAAACAAAATAATATTGTCTTGATAAATATTCGTGATTAGATTTATAGCGATCGTTGCTATGAATGTTGGAACAAGATAAGTTTTAATTAATAAGAAAAAGTGTTTAGAATATTTCTTGTAAGTAAAATTAAAGTGAACCAATAGGATATAGTCAAAACAATTGGTTAGACTTTTCTAACCAATGAGAATTAGTCAAGGAAAGAAGTTTAGACTTCCTTGTAGACCATTAGATTTGAAGCTTGACTTAGAAGCTTTGATCTTCACCATTGATTCAATCAATGGTGTAAAACAAATCCTATCAAAATTATCAAGTAATATTTACCATAGATAAGATTAATGGATAAGATTGAGTCAACATTAATTGTTTGACTTTTACTTAGGAAACTAATTAACCTTAATTTAGTTGTCCTAATTACCTAATTAAGAAATTAAGTATACTAACTTGATTAGGGAATTGTTATAACTTAATCCTTAATTTAATATTCTAATTCTAATTAGAAGTGATGATGCATGTTAAATATGTATTAGATGCATGCTAAATATGTTAAGCTAAATTAGTTATGTACTTGAAGGATTAAGTAAGAATGGTTAGGAAATTAAACTTAATTAATTAGCTAACCAATTAACTAGTAATTAGGCTTGAACTAATGATGAATTAAGGATTTAAAACCCACCTAAACCACCATGGACAGCAGCTGAATGGAGCAGAATTAGAGACAGCCCAGCAGCACCTAAACTCATGGTCCAGCAGAAATTTTGAACAGCAGAATTAGAGGCCCAACAATGCAGCAGAATTTGGAGATGGTCCAGCTGAATTGGAGCGAAAAATGGAGCTTCACGGTCCAAAGAAAATCGCCCAAAGCGAAGAATAAAATGGCCCGAAGAGCGTAAGTAGACGTCCCAACAAAGAAGCGAATCGTCCGCCAGATTTGTGAAGATTTCAAGTAATATTTGAAGGTTCAAATACCATGCAAAGTCAAGTGAACAACCAATGAGAAGAGAGTATCCTTGTGCAATTAATGCATGGCTACTTAAGCAAGCAAAGGCTCACTCACGTCAATCACCAAAGCAATATGCAACAGCTGTAAAAAAAAAATTGGGAGAATCCTCATCAAATCACACGGTCATTCACACGGCAACAGCTTGGCAGCAGCTGGAATGGAGTGGATAATGATGCAATAAAATTCTTATTTTATCACCACAATGATTCACGGCTGGCAGCTGTATTTTACACTCAAAATGAGATAAATTTTCAAGTGAAATTATCCACCTTTCACGTGTTATTACACGGCTGGACAGCAGCATTTTCACAACTTCACCCTTCATTTGTTACTTCTCAAACATAAGCCCATTTATCTCCCAAATATACACGGCCAGCAGCAGCCTTCTCATACGTCTCACTCTTCACTTTTCTACTTCTCAAACATAAGCCTATTTCTCTCAAAAAACCAAGGGAACTCACGCATCTCTCTCCCATTTCCTTCTTCACATTCGGTCATCATCTAAACCCACACCATCAAACCTTAAAAAGATTCATCTCTTGGATTTTGTTTTGACTCAAAGCCTACTCTAACCATTTCTCCTTCACAAGTTTGTCATAAATCTTTTCCTAAAGAGTAAGTTTGGATTTAATGATTCAAAATCTGATTTTTTGTTATTTTGTTAACCATGATTTCTCCATGATTTTCACTCTTGATTCTTGTATGATCCTTTACCAATTTTCTTGAAAATTTTAGGGCTTGTTTAGGAGATTAACAAAGTCTCAAGGAAAGGAGGAAAGCTTAGAAAGCTTGTCTTCAAGAGGTAAGAGGGAGACTCTACCTTACCATCCATGTTCTGGTAGTATGAGGATGGTTTATTCGGTGAAAAATCCTTAAGGATTTATTCACCTATTGTTTGAGGTTAATTCCCTATTGTTTGAGATTCTTGGACTGTGTTGATTGGACTGTATTGAGATGTGCTTGATTGTGTTTGTGTGTTTGAACTGTACTTGGGATGTACCTGATTGTGTTTCTATGTTTTTATGTGTAGCATTTATGAGATCTGATTTTATTTCGACTCTTGTCTGTATACTGTAATGCTTAAGGAACTGATAATATGTATGCATGTAGAATATATACTGTAGAGAAATTTATACTGTATGTAAGTGGAATTTATATTGTAAATTTCTGTAAATTTTATGAGAAAGGAATTTAATTGGAAATATTATGGAAATATGGGGTCATTATGTAAATATAAAGTTTTGAGGGACTATAGTGAAAATACTCTGTTTTGAGGGACAACAATGTAATTTATGTATTTTGAAGAAAGAAAATATAATTAATTTGTTTTGAGAGACAAAAATGTAATTTATGTATTTTAAGGGGCTATTTTGCAAACATATGAGAAATAAAGTAAATTTTAATATTAAATTGAATAAAACAGTAATTCTGATTCAAAACATATGAAAAATAATCACGCGATTGAAAAACATTGAAAAATCACTACGTGATTCGAAAAGGCGACAGAATTGAGTCGCGAATGAAAATATACGAGAATATGACTACGTGATTAAATTACGATATATCATTGTTAAATTATTGTATGAACCACACTGCACATAGGATATCAATGGAAATTGTGAATAGAGCATACCACATGCATTGAAAAGGTCCAAAGGACTGTGTAAGGCAAGATGCTAGGAGAGATTACACCTCCGAGTGGGTGCGATAAGCGTAGTGTAGGTCAGCGATTGACCTTGGGGGCCTTGGGGTGCGGGTTGCCTACAATGGACAGGTTGGTAGCTCTTACGTACCGTGGGTTAGACCGATGCAACACACCAATGATCCGGACCGAGACACTATCCCTAATCATGATTTGATAAAGACTGCCGTGCATGTGCTAGATGTGCGAGAATTTGAGCACGTGGTCTCAAGCATGTTGGTGCCGACAGATCTTTTCGGTCATTCTCTCCGACTTGAGTTGTAGCTCCATGGAGTAGGATATCGAGTCAATATACATTGCATTTACATTTGCATTCATAGAGGATGTATCATTGAAATTCTTACCTATGTGTAATTCTTGCTTGTGATAATTAAAATATTGAATATTTGAGTAATTGAAAATAGCATAGTTGTACAGCTTGTTTTTATTTATTGTATAATGATAATATATAAGATTAATAGCATAACTGTAATTATAGTATGATATCTGTATGATATTTTGGATGTGTTTATCTTCATTGCTACCATACTGGTATTGGCATAGGTGATCTCACCTCTTGTATGTATATATTGTATCATGTGTATGTGTTGTTAAGACACTGAGCCGGACGTAGGACGAGAAGCAGAGAAAGGTCCAGATACTGTTGAGAACTTCGAGTTCTGATGGCGGTGGAGATTCCTAGCTTCCTGGGTTACATGAGACTGACATTTATCGGAGGGGACGAGGCATGGACCGAAGATTTAGAGAGAGAGAGTATTTATTATTTGGGAGATATAAATATTAGACTGAGTAGACTACAGTCAGGGAACCCTTACTTTTCTGTTACTATTTATGTACAGTTAGAGTTTCCTATATCTATCAGGCAGCACTGGGGAGCGTACTATCGCACCCGTAGAGAGAGTAGTGTTGTATCGTCCGCTCGGACATTCCCTCCCCGGACTTTACGTCGGGTTGGAATTCCCCCACCCGGGGAATCTGAGGAGGACCCATCTGAGGGTCCGGCTACTTCTGAGGGCTCAGCTGCCTAGTTGTACTTGGGCAAAGATGTCAATGTAAATAGTGTTTAAACTTTTTGGAGTGACTAGTTTGTAATATTTATAGTATGAGTGTGTTAAAGGTTTGTATATGTATAATAAGAGACTTGAATATGTATAAATGTTGTAAATTATTTGTAATGATGCTGTGATGTTTTTATTTTCTGCTAAGTTTATTTTCTTGTTATTAAGAAATTTTGAATTTCGTATTTTTCCTACAATGTACGCTATCTATATAAGGTTAATTTGGTAATTATGTAACATAAATGTGGCATCCTAAGGTGGGTGTTACACATACAGAACAGCTTATAAGACTCCCATTAGTATGACTCCATTCCGGTTGATTTATGGTAAGCCGTGCCATCTTCCAGTTGAGCTAGAACACAAGGCATTTTGGGCCATCAAGCTATTGAACTTTGACATGAAACTGGCTGGGGAGAAAATGAAGTTACAACTTCATGAGCTGGATGAATTGAGGCTTGATGCATATGAACATGCCAAGACTTACAAGGAGAAGACCAAGCGTAGGCATGACAAGCACATCTTACGTAGAGAATTTAAAGAAGGAGATCTTGTGCTGCTCTTCAACTCAAGATTGAAGCTATTTCCAGGTAAGCTTAGGTCTAGATGGTCCGGGCCATTTCAAGTTCGCCAAGTGTTTCCTTATGGAGCTGTAGAGGTGTGGAGCGAAGCCACGGGATCCTTCAAAGTAAATGGACAAAGGTTGAAGTCTTATCTTATTGATGAACCTATAGAGAAGGGAGTGACATACAACCTTCTTTGTCCAAGTGCTTCAAACTAAAAATGGCAGGGGTCGAGCTTAAGACCATAAATAAGCGCTTCTTGGGAGGCAACCCAAGTTCTCTTCCATTGCAAAATTTCTTTTTCTTTATGTTTTTGCATTTGTTATTTGGATAAAAAAAATATATAATATGTTTTTTTTTTGGTTGCAGGGCAATGAACACTTACTGATGAGTGTATTTCAAGTTGAACCTCTTTGGGTATTTCAAAGCCTCAAATTCCAAGTCCCGAGGGAACAACAGTTAGGATGTGGTATATACCACAACCATAATTCAGCTCTTGCCACCACCAAAAAAAAAAACCAAAAACAGAACCAACCACGACCTGGCCGTGGTGCCCATCACGGCTATGGTTCCTGGTCTAGAGAAAACAATGAAAATTACAAAGACAGAATTGACCACGGCCTGGCCGTGGTGCACACCACGGCCGTGGTTCGTGTCTGGAGCGTTTTTAACACCTACGCACCAATCTTTCCCTCATTTCCATCCCACTTCTTCTTCTTCCTCCTTCCCCCACCTCCATTGCTATACACTTCAACCTCCATTTCTCACTTTTCTCTCACAAACAACCCTCAACCTTTCAAATTTCACCCCAAAATCAACCCACCACCTCTATTTTTACTTCTTCTTCTTCATTCTTCTCCATCATCATCCTCCATAACCAAAACTTCAAACCTCTCACCTCTTCTACCTTACCATTTTCCTTACCTTAAACACCCATTTTCTTCATCTTTTCATCATTCCAAACCTCCCTAAACATAACCCACACATCAGACTCTCCAATTTTCACAAGAATTCACCAGGTAGTGTAAGGGCTCTTTTGCCTATCCTACTCAGACTAATACAAGGGAACGTGGTTCTGGGGAATATATGAGTATCATGGTTTTCTAAAACAAAAACCTGCACAAGCATTGCATAAGCATACTTTTAGGATATTTTCTTAAGCATTTTCATTCGACATAAACATTGCATTTTACCTTTCGATGACAATTGTATGGGAAGTTATCTCTCTTTGGTTGGTAATGAAGTGTGTTTAGGATTATACTTGCTTTTACATAATGAGTATGTCAATATTTTTACAGTAACGACTAAAGTCACATTTATTTATTACAAACCTAATCTGACTTAAATGAGTTAATTTATTCATTGTGAATGTATAAATGCTGGTTTTGAAATACTTATATTGAAGATTTGTGAATTCTCACCCCACTGTGTGTCCATGTAAATACAGGTCAAGATCTTTCAAAGAGAGAGAATGCGGAGAAGCAGAAGAACTAGTATAATTTTTATTGCCTTATAAGACAAAGCTTGTATATATTCATATTTGCTTTAGATTTGTATAATGTTGTATATATAACACTTTGCCCTTTGAGGCTAATGATGTATATATGTATGACTTTTGCTTGTGGCTCTCCATAATTATTTGGGTAAATGTTATGGACTAGTTGATGTTAAGTTAGAAGTAGCATAACTAATATTGCTTATCCAGGTATATATCGGATATACTAGGGTGACAGTATTAGGATGTTACATTATGATATCAGAGTAGTTCATCCTGTTGAGTTGGGGTATGGACTGACTATACTTAGGCATGTTAAGGATTCCTGTTATGTAAGTTCTGTTTTTCTTGTCTCTTATGTGAGATACATGGAATGAATTGCACGACTTGCCTTAGATTGGAATGTTATTGGCTTCTTTGCACTGTTACATGATATTGAGACTGATCAAATCAATATGTATTATTTTGTGTGCACAGGTGATAGCAATATAATTTATTCATTTTATAATCCTCTTACTTAGCTTCTTAAGGTTCAATTTGGCTTAATTAAGTTAGTTTTGTCATATTTTATGAAATTGAATTTAATTGGATCGTTGAAGAAATTATTGCTTGAATTGTCTTTAATCTTGGTAATTGCATTTTTTAGTAAACTAGATATAATTTGAGTTTCAAATATCTGATTGATGTGATTTTAGTTTTGTTGGAAATCTAAGACAATTCTCTATAACTTTCATGAAGACCTCAAGATCTCAATCGCATGTTTGGATAATTTAAATTGGAGTTAAAGCATAATCATGAGTGTTGATCCTGACAGCTTGACCTCTGTGTACTCATTCAACCATATCTTGAGATATAGGAATCAATTAACCTCAAACCAGTCAAAATTTGAGACCCATATCTATAACTTTCATGAAGAACACAAGAGTTAGTTCGGATGGCTTAGAGGTCATATTGGGCTTGGAAGTCAGAACAGAGGAGCTGTAGCTGGGCCTGAATAGTGTGCAGTAATTGGCCCATATCTCGAGCTGTAGGAATGCTTTTAGGCTAAAACAAGCGACATTGGAAAGCTAAGACAAAATCCTATAACGCTTATGAAGACCACTTGGCGAGATTCTGACGCATGCCATGAGTTCAGCATTGAATGATTTCAGAGACAAGAATCTCTATAATTTTCCACTCATTCATCATCATCAAACAACTCCTTTGGAATTTTGTACTCATCATTAAACAACTCCATTGTCATTTTGTACTCCTCAAGCTCTATAAAAGGAAGCAATAACTGATCATTTGAGGGGGTTAGGTTAGAGATCAATATCATGCTTGTGTTTGGATGCATACTTTTGAAGACTTGTTTTGATGATAACAAACGTGAAGAATAAATGAAGATGATAAATAGACCAAGTCCAAGTTTATATTTGATTAGCATTAGGACTTAGGATCTATTGTACGGAGCTCACATTGATATCTCTTTGTTTTTGAAAGAAAAGATAAAGCTTGTTTTTAAACTTAGTTTTCAAAACGTTTTTTGAACTGAGTTATTCGAATAGAACCTAGTCTATTCGAATAAATCCTTTTACGAGACTCTGTGTTTTAAGTTCTTATTCGAATAGCATGGCCTTTTATCTGAATAAATGAGGTTTTTCAGAACTGTGCTTTAAGTGAGTTATTCGAATAACTCATACGTTATTTGAATAAATCCATTCTGTCTGAACTTCTTTTAAACTACGTTATTCGAATAGATAAGCTGTTATTCGAATAACCCTTCGATTTTTAAACTCTGGTTTTAACAGAGTTATTCGAATAACATATTGGTTATTCGAATAACCCATTTCAAATGAGTTTTTATTTTGGTTTCAGAAACAGTGTTATTCAAATAAGCTTTTGCTCTATTCGAATAAACACGAAGCTTTTGTTTACGTATATGGAAACAAACAAGTTCTCAATCTGTGTTAAATGCTATTAATTTTACCCAACGACTAATTCATCCATTTTTTCCTATAAATAGCAAGCTTGGGTCACGTTTTTCATTGCCCATAACTCTGAATTATTTTCTGATTACTCTGTTTTGTGAAAACTATTTTCTACGCTCTTCTTGATTAAAAACTTTGAGATATTTCTGTGAGAACTCCTTTAGCACTTCAATTTGTATTACTTACTCTGAGTGAGAGTTTCTCTTCATCTATATTCTGATATTCTGTATCGAGGGTGAGGTATCCCTGCAGGCTGAGACTTTAGCACAAGGGTAGAGTGTCCCTGTGTGTGAAAAGTGCTCTATTTTGTAACGATAATAAGCACCTATTGAAGCTTGTATACTTAGTGAAAAATCTCGGCTTTCGAGGACTGAACGTAGACCACAAGTGGGTTAGTGGTCAAACCAGGATAAATACTGTGCCTGATTCTCTTTTCCCTAATCTCTTTATTTTATGTAATTTAATTTATTGCACATTTATTTTTCGCTGCTCTTTATTGTTTCTTTTCTTCTTCTCGTTCCTTCTGTGTATTTATTTATTAAGCTTTTAATTTTTGTCTTAATTAAAAAGAGGTTTTGCGAAAAAGTTTTATACTCAATTCACCCCCCTCTTGAGTACTGGAAGCCACTTGGTAACAAGTGGTATCAGAGCTAGACTCTTGTATAAAGAGCTTAGCAGCTTCAAGAGAACATGGCTTCTTCAAATGGTTTTTCAAAAGGATTTTCCATAAATCGACCACCCTTTTTCAATGGGGAAGGTTATGCATATTGGAAGGAAAGAATGAAAATCTTCATCGAAGCTATTGATCTAGATGTATGGGATGCTATCGAAAACGGCGCTTTTATACCCACACATGAGGTCGATGGTGTAAGGACCGAAACACCATGAAATAAATGGTCTGATGAAGACAAAAGAAAAGTTCAATTTAATTTAAAAGCCAAAAATATTATTACTACTGCTTTGGGATATGATGAGTTTTTTAGAATTTCAAATTGCAAAACTGCTAAAGAAATGTGAGACACTTTGCAAGTTACCCATGAGGGTACTAGTGAAGTTAAGAGGTCGAGAATCAATTCTCTAACTCGTAAATATGAACTATTCAGAATGAACCAAGGAGAAAGCATTCAGGAAATGCAAAAGAGGTTCACCCACATAGTTAATCATCTTGCATCTTTAGGTAAAAAATTTTCTAACGAAGATTTGATTAACAAAGTTTTGAGATGTCTTAGCAGGATTTGGCAACCCAAAGTAACAGCCATATCAGAATCAATGGATTTGTCCACAATGACTTTAGCTACCCTCTTTGGAAAACTTCATGAGCACGAATTGGAACTGAGCAGATTAAGCCAAAGCGAAGAGAACGATAAAAAGAAAAAGGGAATAGCGCTCAAAGCCACTTCATCAACATTCGACAATGATGATGAAGAAAATGAAGAAAGCTCAGAGAACATCGAGGTAAGTGAAGAAAATCTGAGTTTGTTAGTTAAAAGGTTTGGTAAATTTCTCAGGAAAAAGGGAACGCAAAGAAGACCTCCCTTCCCTCCGAAAAAGACACATTTCAAAGGCGAAGGAGCTTCATCGACTCCAACTTACTATGAATGTGGCAAACCTGGTCACATGAAAATGGAGTGCCCAGTTTATCAAAAGAAGAAGGAGAAGTTTGAAAAGAAGCCCTTCAAGGAAAGAAAAGGAAAAAAAGCCTACATAGCGTGGGATGAGAACGACATGGATTCAACTGACAGCTCAGATAGCGAGGAAGCTCAACTATGTCTTATAGCAAAAGGAGAAGAAGAAGAAAGCGAAAATGAGGTAAGTTCTAATACTACTTTATTACCTTCTTATGATGAGTTACAAGACGCTTTTGAAGAATTACATGAAGAATCTTTAAAATTGACAAAAATTATTTCTTCTTCTAAGAAAACAATTTCTTCTTTAGAAAATCAAATTCTTGTTTTAAATAAAGAAATAGAAGAATTGAAAATTGAAAACGAAACTTTAGGAATCATTGATGCTTGCACAAATCACTCTTCACATGCTTCTACTTCTTCATCTTGTTCTTCATGTCATATACTTGAAAAAGAAATCGAAGACCTAAAGAGTGGTTTTTCAAAAAGCCGGGATAGGTTACAACCCGAAAAATCAACAAAAACTCTATAAAAACTTCTTTGTGCATTCTAGTGTTTCAAGTACCCTTTTATTAAATGTTTTTATTGTGGAAGAAAAAGACATAGTGCTTCAACATGTAATGCAAGGAAAAACATAAATACAAAAATTGGAACTAAAATGGTTTGGGTTTCCAAGGGTACTATACCCAAAACTGACACACAAGGACCTAAGAAAGTTTGGGTACCAAAAGTTAAAAACTAAACTTGTGTTGTAGGTGTGCTTGAAAGCCAGGAGTTCAAATTGGTATCTTGATAACGGCTGTTCCAAGCACATGACCGGGGACGATTCAAAATTCACCGTGCTTATTCCCAAGAATCATGGACACGTCACTTATGGTGATAACAACAAAGGTAAAATTCTTGGAATTGGCAAAGTCGGTAAGAACCCTAACTCCTCTATTGAAAATGTGCTGCTTGTTGAAGGCCTGAAACATAACTTGCTTAGTATTAGCTAATTATGTGATAAAGGAAATAAAGTTATATTTGATTCAAACTGTTGCATAATTGAAGATAAAAATGACAAGCATGTTAAATTCATTGGTCATAGAGTAAACAACATCTATATGATTAGTCTTGATGATATATCTTCAAATGATGCGAAATGCCTTTTAAGTAAGAATGATGATTCATGGCTATGGCATAGGAGAATTGCACACATTCACATGGATCACTTAAAGAAGTTGGTCTCTAAAGAGCTAGTAATTGGACTACCCAAGCTTAATTTTATAAAAGATAAATTATGTGATGCATGTCAAAAGGGTAAACAAATAAAGGTCTCTTTTAAAGCAAAAAATATAGTTTCAACTACTAGACCTTTACAACTTTTGCACATGGATCTGTTTGGACCTTCTAGAACTATGAGCTTTGGTGGGAATTACTATGCTTTAGTGATTGTGGATGATTTTTCTAGGTTTACATGGACTTTATTTCTTGCAAATAAAAATGATGCATTTCTAGCTTTTAAAAGACTTGCCAAAGTTATTCAAAATGAAAAAGGTTTTCAAATCTCTTCTATAAGAAGTGATCACGGTGGCGAATTTGAAAACAATGTTTTTGAAAATTACTGTGATGAACATGGCATTAATCATAATTTCTCTGTTTCTAGAACTCCACAACAAAAAACGGAGTTGTAGAAAGGAAAAATCGTTCTTTAGAAGAAATGGCGAGAACTATGCTTAATGAGGCTGCTCTTCCTAAATACTTTTGGGCGGATGCTATAAGTACAGCTTGTTATGTAATAAACTGGGCTCTTATAAGGCCTATTTTAAAGAAAACCCCATATGAGTTGTATAAGGGAAGAAAGCCGAATGTCTCACACTTTCATGTTTTTGGTTGTAAATGTTTTGTTTTAAACAATGGAAAAGATAATTTAGGCAAGTTTGATGCTAAGTCTGATGAAGGTATATTTCTTGGCTATTCAAATCATAGTAAAGCTTTTCGCATTTACAATAAAAGAACTATGACTATTGAAGAATCTATACATGTTGCATTTGATGAAACTGACCCAAATAGATCAAGAAAGGATCTTGTTATTGATGATGTTGCAGAAATCTTAGCGGAAACACATTTGGACAGTAAAGAAAAGGAAATCAAGGAGAAAGAGGATGAACAAAGAAAAGAAGATTCGCAAGCTTTAGAACTTCCTAAAGAATGGCGAACTTCAAAATATCACTCTCTTGATCAGATCATCGGTGATGTATCTAAAGATGTAAGTACTCATAACTCTCTCAGAAATGCTTGTAATCACTTAGCTTTTGTTTCTCAAATTGAACCTAAGGATTTAATTGAAGCTTTTGATGATGAACATTGGATTTTAGCTATGCATGAGGAATTAAATCAGTTTGAAAGAAATCAAGTTTGGGAATTAGTCGCTAGACCTAATAATCACCCTATAATTGGAACTAAATGGGTTTTTAGAAACAAACTTGACGAAAATGGGTTAATAACTAGAAACAAAGCTAGATTGGTTGCTAAAGGGTATAATCAAGAAGAAGGAATAGATTATGAAGAAACCTATGCACCTGTAGCTAGATTAGAAGCTATTAGAATGTTATTTGCTTATGCTTGCATCATGGATTTCAAATTATATCAAATGGATGTCAAGAGTGCTTTTCTAAATGGTTTTACTCAAGAGGAGGTATACGTTGAACAACCTCTAGGTTTTGAAAATCATGAACTGCCCAACCATGTTTTTAAACTTAAAAATGCTTTATATGGTTTAAAGCAAGCTCCTAGAGCTTGGTATGAAAGGTTGAGTAAGTTTCTTTTAGAAAATGGTTTTTTAAGAGGAAAAGTAGATACTACTCTTTTTATTAAAAATAAAAAGCATGATATTCTTCTTGTGCAAGTATATGTGGACGATATTATCTTCGGTGCTACTAATGAATCCCTTTGCAAAGAATTTGCTAAGTCAATGCAGAATGAATTTGAAATGTCAATGATGGGAGAATTGAATTTCTTCCTCGGACTTCAAATCAAACAAACGAATGAAGGGACTTTCATAAGTCAAACAAAATACTGCAAGGAATTGCTCAAGAGATTCGAAATGAAAAATGCTAAACACATGGCCACTCCGATGGGCACGTCTTGCTACTTAGACAAAGATGAAGGAGGTAAATCAGTAGAAATAATGAAATATAGAGGTATGATTGGATCTCTCCTTCATCTTACTGCTAGTAGGCCAGATATAATGTTTAGTGTATGCATGTGTGCTAGATATCAGGCAAACCCTAAGGAATCTCATTTAAGTGCTGTTAAACGAATAATGAAATACCTAGTAGGCACTTCACAAATGGGCTTATGGTACCCTAAGGGTGCCTCTTGTAGCCTAATAGGCTATTCTGACTCTGATTTTACTGGGTGCAAATTGGACAAAAAAAATACTAGTGGGACATGTCACTTGCTTGGTAGTTCTTTAGTTTCTTGGCATAGTAAGAAACAAAATAGTGTGACTTTGTCTATCGCTGAGGCTGAATATGTTATAGTCAGGAGTTGTTATGCTCAAATTCTATGGATGAAGCAACAACTCTTAGACTACGGTCTTCAGCTTGATCACATCCCAATAAGATGTGATAACACTAGTGCAATAAATATCTCTAAGAATCCCATACTACATTCCAGAACAAAGCATATAGAGATAAGACATCACTTTATCAGAGATCATGTACAAAAAAAGGATTGCATTCTTGAGTTTGTTGAAACATCTAAGCAACTTGCAGATATCTTCACTAAACCCTTAGCAAAAGCAGCATTTTTTTATATTCGAGGAGAATTGGGCATAATTGATCAATCCAATATTTAATTTGCTTGTTTATTGCTGAATTTTATCATGATTATATGCTTTCAATTTCATAAACGTATGCTTCTGTGTTAGCTTTATTCGAATAAGCAAGCCTTTTATTCGAATAAGCTCCTTTACTGCTTGTTAAAATGTGTGTTGAACATCAGCCTTATTCGAATAGAACTCAGTTTATTCGAATAAACTGATTCCTCTGTCAAAACCTGTGTGTTTTTCATCTCTGTTTATTCGAATAACACCCTCCCTATTCGAATAACCAGAAGCCTTCGTTTATCAGTGTTTCTTTCTGCCCTCTGCTTATTCGAATAAGTCCCTCTTTATTCGAATAACCAGAGTCCCTCTTTTATCAGGTTCTGGTCTTGGTCTCTATCTATTCGAATAGACCCCAGGTTATTCGAATAACCTGAACTTGTTTCCATCAGTGTTGACTGATTGGCCTCAGTCTATTCGAATAACTCCCATAGTTATTCGAATAAACCCTGTCAGCTAGCCAAAACGCTTGGCTTTCCCAGTTGTTTTCAAATAGAACCCTTCCTATTCGAATAAACCCTAGCAGCCACACCTTTTCAGTTTCCTGCACGCCTGTCTGTTCAGCATTCCAGCAAGGTTTATTCGAATAAACCTCAGTTTATTCGAATAAACACGGGTTCCTTTAAATAACCCCCTACTCGCCCAAAACCTTTTCACCCTCCATCTTCTCTGCTCTTCACATCTCCTTTGCTCCTGCCTCTCAAACCTTTTTACCCTCTGTGTTTTTCACTCTCTCTCACCTTCCTCCATGGCCTCCTCCTCCAGCAAGCGTCCTCGCACGAAGAATGCTCTAGGCTCTAACCCTCTTGATCTGAGAAGGCTCTCCTCCAATGAAGAGCATCGTGCACGCTTCATCTCACACTTTTGGGAGCGAAACTTGGTTCAACCCAAGTACCTGGACCTCTCTTTCTTCCAGCAGCATCGCGGCTTCGACTTCCTGACTCTGCTGCAAAACCAGGGAGTTCTTCAGCTTTGCTCTCACCGGGCCACCATCTATCCAGCTTTGGTGAAGATGTTCTTCTGCAATCTGGCTTTCGATGGCCAGAATCTCCTCTCCGAGGTATGTGATCAGAACATTGTGATCACACCGCTGGACTGGCTGACTTTGTTCGGGCTGCAGTTCTCTGGCGCCCTTGTAGAAGATGGTGACACCCCGTTTCTTGAAGAGTTCAACAAGCTTCAGGCGGTTGAAGACCTGCTAAAGCCTGGCCTAGCCCTGCCTGACAAGGGTCTCAAGGGTGGAATGCTAAAGAGCCAAGATAGGCTTCTGCACTACGCCTATGCTCACATCCTGGCTCCTCGCAGTGGAAACTATGCCTACCTTAGCGAGGAAGATGTCTTCATGCTGTGGTTTCTGAAGAATGGCCATCAAGTCAACTGGCCTGTGTTCATCATGAGGCACATGATGAGGGCCAAGGGTAAGGAGAAATCTGACTTGCCTTATGGCATTCTTGTCACTACCTTGCTGAGCAAGTATCCTCAGGTCTTGGAGACTGAGCGGGCCATTGTTCTATCTCACCACAACGTCTTTGGAGCTCACACCTTACGGAAGATGAAGATGATCCAAATCGATGAAGGCTGGGTGTACCCAAATGAGGTCGCTGAGGATGAGCTTGACCCTGCTGATGCCCCTGCTATTGCCCCTGCTGCTCCTGCTGCTGCTCCTGCTTCGGTCACCCTAGAACAAATCATGGCCACCTTGCAAGATAACCGAGCTTACATGGAACATACCTTCTCTATTCTGTTTGATAGAATAGAAGGCATTGAACGTGAGGTTGCTGCTCTTCAATCTACTTCACCTGCTCCTGCACCAGCTTCTTCACCACCACCTCCGGATGCTTACTTCTAGGAACTTTAGTTCTTAGGCTGTCTATTTTTGGCTTCATGTTATCTTTTTTTCTGGCTTATGTAATTGACTCTCTTTATTATTAATGCATAAATAATATTTCCTGTTAATCTATTGATATGAGTATATTTACTTTTATGCATTCTTACTTTGATATATGGGACTTACCCTTCTTTTTGCTTATGACAAAAGGGGGAGAAATATTTGATCATGTGACTTTAATTGAGAAAAGACAGGTAAATTTGAAATGAGATTGGATTCAAATTGAAAGGGGAGTCTATTACATATCTGATATACATTACCTCTTATAATTAAAGAGGGGGAGTAAGCTTTTATACCTTTTTGAGAATTCCAATTATATGCACTAACACTTTTCTCATTGCTAGTCTCATTGATAGGTTGTCATCATCAAAAAGGGGGAGAATGTGTTTGGATGCATACTTTTGAAGACTTATTTTGATGATAACAAATGTGAAGAATAAATGAAGATGATAAATAGACCAAGTCCAAGTTTATATTTTATTAGCATTAGGACTTAGGATCTATTGTACGGAGCTCACATTGATATCTCTTTGTTTTTGAAAGAAAAGATAAAGCTTGTTTTTAAACTTAGTTTTCAAAATGTTTTTTGAATTGAGTTATTCGAATAGAACCTAGTCTATTCGAATAAATCCTTTTACGAGACTCTGTGTTTTAAGTTCTTATTCGAATAGCATGGCCTTTTATCTGAATAAATGAGGTTTTTCAGAACTGTGCTTTAAGTGAGTTATTCGAATAACTCATACGTTATTCGAATAAATCCATTATGTTTGAACTTCTTTTAAACTACGTTATTCGAATAGATAAGCTGTTATTCGAATAACCCTTCAGTTTTTAAACTCTGGTTTTAACAGAATTATTTGAATAACATATTGGTTATTCGAATAACCCATTTCAGATGAGTTTTTATTTTGGTTTCAGAAACAGTGTTATTCGAATAAGCTTTTGCTCTATTCGAATAAACACGAAGCTTTTGTTTACGTATATGGAAACAGACAAGTTTTCAATCTGTGTTAAATGCTATTAATTTTACCCAACGGCTAATTCATCTATTTTTCCCTATAAATAGCAAGCTTGGGTCACGTTTTTCATTGCCCATAACTCTGAATTATTTTCTGATTACTCTGTTTTGTGAAAACTATTTTCTACGCTCTTCTTGATTAAAAACTTTGAGATATTTCTGTGAGAACTCCTTTAGCACTTCAATTTGTATTACTTACTCTGAGTGAGAGTTTCTCTTCATCTATATTCTGATATTCTGTATCGAGGGTGAGGTATCCCTCAAGGTTTGTATAAGGGTGAGGTATCCCTGCAGGCTGAGACTTTAGCACAAGGATAGAGTGTTCCTGTGTGTGAAAACTGCTCTATTTTGTAACAGTAGTAAGCACCTATTGAAGCTTGTATACTTAGTAAAAAATCTCGGCTTTCGAGGACTGGACATACACCACAAGTGGGTTAGTGGTCGAACTAGGATAAATACTGTGCCTGCTTCTCTTTTCCCTAATCTCTTTATTTTATGCAATTTAATTTGTTGCACATTTATTTTTCGCTGCTCTTTATTGTTTCTTTTCTTCTTCTCGTTCCTTCTGTGCATTTATTTATTAAGCTTTTAATTTTTATCTTAATTAAAAGAGGTTTTGCAAAAAAGTTTTATACTCAATTCACCCCCCTCTTGAGTACTGGAAGCCACTTGGTAACAATGCTTGTGTATTAATTGTTTCCTTTGTGGTAGTTTTCTTTTGTTCTAAATAGAAGTTATGTTCATCATCTTCTTCTTCTCTCTTTCTTTCCTCTTATCTATGAGTAACTAATTTTTATTTTACTTAAGTGAAATGGTGTAGCTCTTGGTAATGAAATAAGGTTAGATTAATCTCTTTCTTGTACTTAAATGATATATTATCAAGTGATCATTATATGTATTGTATTTTATTTTCAATAATTTTAGAAACCCTTCTTGTAAAGTGGAGATCTTGATTTGTTGTAGATAAGATATTGGCACAATGAATGCTTGAGCCCATTTATAAGTGGTAGTGTTAATAGATAATTAAAGGAACCATAATATAATTACATATATAATCTTAAATAAACGTTGAATGTTGTATTTTTTAATTGGAACCTCCATTATGCGTAGATTCTAATTGAGTTATAAAAAGAATTAATCTTATCCTTAATTTACTTATCAAGAGTGGATCTCCTAACCCATGTAAATCCTTTTTATTTGTGACTAAGTTTTATTACCTTTATTGTTGTGACAAAATCTTTTCTTTACCTCAAAGAATTTTTCTTCATCAATTCCCTGTGGATTGACCTCGGACTCCCAATAATTTATTACTTAAAACAACCTACACTTGTTGTTGTAACTTATAATTCACATCAAGTTTTTGGCACCGTTTCCGGGGATTTGATTTTAAGAACAAATTTGTTAAGGTCTTTTCCATATTTTGTATATTTTTTTTCTCTTTTCTACTCTTTTAATTTTTTTGTACTTACTAACTTACTAACTTAGTAAGAGAAACTCTCCTTTCTCCTTCTATATTCTACAATCATTAATAAAATAATCTTTTTTTTTCTCTTCTCTCTCACCGGAGCAAAAAATCAACTTGCCAATTCTCTGATTTTCATGTTTTAAATTTGCTTTCTGTAGTTTATTTTTTGTATTTTATTTTCTGTATTTTACTTTCTGCACTTTAAATCTAACTTTCTAAGTTACTGACTTACTAACCTAATTATTAACTTTCTAACTATCTAACTTTTTAACTTATCAGCTTACTAATTTTTTACTTTATTAGTTTACTAACTTACTACTTGTTAATATTTATTTGGTAGTTGGTTTATACCACATCTTTATTAATATTTAATGGCCAGTTTATACTGCTAAGTTGTACATTTTCTTTTCTATTTTAAGTCACTTATTTATGCTTAATTTGTATTGTGATTTAAATTCTATTTGTTTGGTTAAAACTAATCCTATTATTTTATATATTAATCTGTTTGAATCACAACCACCATTGAAGGCACTTTGGTTTCTTCTCTATGATTCTATCAAGATGAATTCTCTTTCCTCTTCCTATTTCTTCTTCTCTTTTGTCATATGTAGTTAAATTCATGTGTTTCTAAGGTGAAGATGTAACTTGATTTAATCGACATGTATTAAGATTGGAATTTTGATTAATTTTTTAAATTCAATTTAAGTGCTTATTATGATTCTTAATGCTTTTATGAATTGGTCACTCAAATTGATCTAGTGAGGTGTGTGCAGAATCGGGAGGTTTGCATATGACTTAGACTATAAATAATAAGTGTCATGATTTATAATCATCTAGGAATAGAATTTATAGGTTATGTGGGAGAATTGTGGTATTTTCCATGATAAGGTCATCCCTTTAAGAGTTAGGGTTTAGACCAAGGAATTGAGTTTTAAATTAATTAAGATATTCTCCCTATCAATTGAATGATTAGAAACTAATTAGAATGAACATCCCAAAGCTACTCTATTGTCTATGATAGATTGTTGAATTAAGTGAAATCAGATCCCTAGTGTTTTAATTTCATATGTTTACATCCTTAATGTGTTTTGCATTCATGTGCTTTGTTCTCTTTCTTCCCTCATAATTATTGGTTTCCTAGATAGTATTTATATTAGAGAAGTGGTACTTAGTAAACTAATTCTTCGTGACAATGATACTATTTTCACTACTTTATTACTTTGGCAATTCTGTGCACTTGTTGATTTTCTCAACAAGTTTTTGTAAACCTAGGTTGATATGGTGGATTTTGTTGCTTCAAGAATTCAACATCACAATAAAAGATAAGAAAGGAGCTGAAAATGTTGTTGCAAATCATTTGTGCATACTTACAACAGGCTCACCTTTTGATATCACATCTATCAATGATTCTTTTCCCAAGAATTTATTACTTGAAATAACCTGCGCTTGGGTTTGTAACTTATAATTCACATCAACAGGAAACTATGGTTCCTCCCAGCGAACTCAAGTGAACAGGGATTCTAATGAAGGCCTAGACATGGCTGGAGCCTTTATGGCTATGACAGATGCAATGAGGGAGCAGATTGCCATGAATGCGAGGATGCTCAAGAGGATGGTGGCAACTCCACCTCTACTATGACCGCCACTTGTCCAGCCGGAGCAACCATTCCAAAAGGTACCCATGGGAAGAAATCAAAACTTCTAGGACCTCTCAAAATTCAGGAAATCTAATTTGTCATCCTTTAAGATGGAGTACGACCAGGTCAAAGCTGAGGGTTAGCTAAAGAAGATGGAGAAGAATTTTGTTATTATGGCTTGCTCGGATGAGTAGAAAGTGCTATTTGCTTCCTATATGTTGGAAGGGGAAGCAGAAGATCGATGGACGGATGCCAAGAGATTGTTTGACACTTCGAGGACTCTTGTTACGTGGGAGATCTTCAAAGGTTCATTCCTGGAGAAGTATTTCCCCCAAAATTTTCAAAATGTGAAGGAGATGGAGTTCCTGAGGTTGGAATAGGGTGATATGTTGATTGGTTAGTATGTGACCAAGTTTAATGAGTTGTCAAAGTTCTCATCCTATATCAGATTCAATATAGATGAGAGTTGGAAATGTGTTAAGTTTGAAGAAGGATTGAGGGATGATATTCAAAGGGTCATTAGACCTTTCGAGAAATGGGACTTTCTGGCCTTAGTGAGTAAGTGTAGAATTGTTGAGGGTCGTGATGGTAAGTCTCAAGAGGATCAAAGCTCCCAGGACCTTCAAAAAAGGAAACGGGCAAATTAGGGGTGTCAAATGGATGGATTGGATTGATTTTGGATTGGATCGTAATAGATGGATTCAAAATAAACCATTAATCTATTTAAGATTCTTTACAAAATGTTTAATATTATCCAATCCATCCATGACCCAATTTAATGGATGGATATTCAATTCATCCATTAATTCATTTTAATGGATTGGATGGATGGATATCTAACTCACTCATTTAAAAAAAATGTTTCTCTCTCTAAAAAATATTATTCTCTCTCTAAAATATGTTTCTCTCTCTAAAAAAACATAAAATATATTAGATATCCATTGAATTGGTTTTTAATTGGATATCTAATGGATATCCAATACATATTTTAGTTGGATTACTAACCATCCATAATTAAATTTAATCCATTAGATCTAATCCAATAAGATATATTATTTTAATTGGATGGATTTGATTGGTTTTAATATAAATGAATTGGATCGATTAAAAATTAATGAATTTTATTACCATGCGGCGAATGATGGGTATGAGGAAAATGTTTCCACACCCAGTTTTCCACAAGATGGTGAAGACGATGAATATAAGGAAGTTTAGGTGGAAACCTTTGAGCCTGAATGCCATGTGTGTGGAAGGCCACATGGTGATAAACCTTATGTGGTGTGTTTGTGTGTGTGGTCAACCGGGGCACTATGCTACGGGTGTCCACAGAGGTAGGGAGTTATGCCCAACCCAAGACCGCAAGCTCTAGGAAGGGTGCATACTCTAATCAGAACAGAGGAGGCTCAATCTTCCGACTTTATACAAGGTATCCTTTTGTGTGTACCATTAGTTGGAAACTCCTTAGGATATTCTTATAGGTTTGGTACAAGTTGAGTTGTTAAAATAGTGGTTAAATTCAGTAAGATATCACTAAGGAAAGATGAGATCCCTTCGAGTATGATTTCATATATGATTTGAGGCAGACTAAATTTTGGGAGCAAAATTTCAAAAAAGGAGGGGAGAAATGTAACTTCTTCTTCTTTGACATGTTAAGCTTGTATATGGTTATAGAGGTAGCATAATACTTACTTAACATGCTTATTTAATTTTGTGACTTTCTAAGTTAGTTTAGTCACTCTGCTGTAATACTATATGTGAAAAATAACTGTTATTAGTTCAAGAAATTGATTAAATGGCTTAGTTAAAGGAAATATATATGGAGGATTTATTTCTAGGTCACAAATATGTGGTTTGTGATGTGGTTAAAGTTTGAGGATAATCTGAGTCAATTTGTTATTTTTAAGTATACTGAGTGAGTGTTTAAGTACCAGATAGATGAATCACGGATATGGAAACTCTTGGAAATGGTGAAATTAGGATTGAGATGAATTTTAGGATTTATTTTAATTCCTATGGAAATTAGAAAATTAGATTTGGAGAAATCTAAGTATTCTTAATAGATATAAAGTTTCTGCAAAATCTATTACTTGGCCTTTAGTTTCCCACGGCTGTAACAGCCCTCTTTCTTGACTTTTCTTAGGATATTTTCACTCAAATTCACCCACTCTCTCATTCTCTCCATCGTGCAGCAAGAAACAAAAGAGAGAAAGAAGAGAAAGGGAAAAGAAAATAGGAAAATGAGAAGGAAGAAGAGGAAAGGAAAAGAAAAGCTAAAGGAAAATCAAAAGCCTGAAGTTCATCTTTGTAACAAGAGGTAGGGGTGCTTGTTCTTAACTCTAACTTTGCTTTTTCTTCTTTTCAAGTTTGAGTGACTCATGTGGGTTAGAAAATGGGTTTTTATATAGTTTTTCCATGATTTGGGATATTATAACTAGTTCAGAACTAGCTTGATCTTCAAAACTGAGTTACAACATGTATGGTGGCTGTTTGAAACTTATTTGCATCCTTGAAACCCCATATCCATAAGTGGAGAAAGTGGGTATTATGGTGAATGCTTTTTTTGATCTTTTTCCTAAGGGCTTGTGTGTTGATAGAATATATGAGAGTTTCTTTGAGTGTAATGACCATGTATGGTGTTGAAGAACACTTGGAACCTAATTTTAAAGGTTAAAATCTGGTTTAGAAGCTAATGGAATAGTGGATGAAGTTCCAGGTGTTGGGCACTTAAACACCTAATTTTTGGCCACTTAATCGCTGAAGGCTAGAGAGCTTCTACGTGCATGGCGCTCAAGCGCCCAAGTTGTGAGCGCCTAAGCACCTAAGGCCAGGGGGTTCTGGAGGTCAGCGATTAGTCACTCAGGATTTGGGTGCTTAATGACAGAGGAAATAGGGCAGTGTGTCTATTGTGGAGTGCCTAGGTGCTGGGAAAGTGGGCGCTTACAGAAACTTCTAGGTTTTTTTATCTTATGAAATTGGACTTACCTACTTATTGGGATCCCTTATACATGCTTTTTTATATGTAACGAGACACTATTAAAGGTATTTCATGGAGAAAATAACTATCTTGCGTATATAGGATTTTTGAGATACCTTGAGCATCCATGTGTGGTGGAATGCTATAGAGTGGTATCTAGGACCTTGTTCAACATGGGGTTGACTTTGAAATCACTTATGAAGTGGTGATATGAGGTACTAGATACTAGAATGCTAGTGACTTGATTCTTGCTATCTTGTGGGATAAGTTAAGCTAGAATCTTAAGTTATTGGTATTGCATTTTCACTTGGTTGTTGTGAACCTTGTGATGTTTCAAATGTGATTTGGAAATATCTTTGCATGTTTTCTAAACTTATTATTCCTACGTATTGTGACCTTGTATGGTGTGTACAACCATTTGGCCAAAGAATAAGGGCTAGTTCTAAATTCTCGTAGCTAGAGAGCTATTATGGTCAAGGTTACTGGTGCATGTGGTGGTAGCAGTACTCTTACTTTAGTGAGGGGAAGGAATCTGCCAATGACTAGGTAGTGTAAGGACTCTTTTGCCTATCCTACTCTGACTAATACAAGGGAACACGGTTCCTGAGAATATGTGAGTATCATGGTTTTCTAAAGCGAAAACATGCACAAGTATTGCATAAGCATACTTTTAGGAAATTTTCTTAGGTGTCTTCATTTCACATAAACATTACATTTTGTCTTACAATGGCAATTGTATGGGCAGTTGTCTCTCTTTGGTTAGTAATAAGTGCGTTTAGGATTATGCTTGCTTTATGAGTATTACATAATGAGTATATGACTATTCTTATAGTAATGAGTAGAGTCTCATTTATCTATTGCAAACATAATCTGACTTAAATGAGTTCATTTATTCATTGTGAATGTATAAATGCTAGTTTTGGAATAGTTACACTGAGGATTTGTGAATTCTCACCCCGTTGTATGTCTATGTAAATCCAGGTCAAGATCTTTCAAAGAGAGAGAATATGGAGAAGCAGAAGAACTAGTATAGTTTTTATTGCTGTATAAGACAAAGCTTGTATATATTTATATTTGCTTTGGATTTGTACAAAGTTGTATGTATAACACTTTGTCCTTTGAGGCTAATGATGTATATATGTATGTTCTTTTCTTGTGGCTTTCCATAATTATTTAGGTAAATGTTATGGGTTAGTTGACATTAAGTTAGAAGTAGCATAGCTAATGCTGCTTATCCAGGTATATGTCGAACAGACTAAGGAGACAGTATTAGGATGTTAAAGTTTCAATCGGAGTTAGTGTAACGCCCCTTTTTGGGAGGGAACGTCTCATCATTATTTACGATACAAAAAACAAAAGTATAAATTAAGACCCAGTTCATTTTATTATAGATAAACTTGCTTGGTTGTAATTGTATAATTAAATTAGCGAATTCTTTTTTTTTTTTTTGTTGCGATTAGCAAATAACAAAATATAGCGACGAGATGTAATTGCAACAATGAGTAAAATAAAAATAAACCATACAATCGAACAACATATATATATATATATATATATATATATATAATCATATCAAACTTGTTTAGTTACAACACCTAATGTACAAAAAGCAAAACTATGCATGCCCCAAAATATTTTACATGTACAACCTGTTGGGAATTGCGGATCAAAATATCTCGCAGCGGAATAATAGGATTCCCACACAGGATCCATGCGAAAAGTCCATAATCCGAGTTTTTAAAATTTACCTCTTGAAGCGTGATAAACACAAGCGAGGTGAATCACCAACACCGTAATAGCGACGATGTTTCTGCGGTATCCACACGAACAGACTTGCAAAAGGAGTCATGCCTCTGTTTCGCGGTGCTAGCTGCGAATAGAAGAGAAGAACCTTTCACTGTCTCTCACTCACTTTCTTAGGTGCGGCTAGGGTTGTGATGTAACATCTATAGCAGCCCCTTAACAGTACTATTTATAATAGTGGCTGCCTTAAGTGAGTGTGAGCAGTAGCAAGGTAAGCTGCAACCCTAAAACCCATCTCTGTCATGAGTTAGGCCCACAATTGAATCCGAGTCCAACTTGGATCCTTATTGCTCCAATTTAGTCTGTTCTAAGTGTGTGACCCTGCAGGTTCTTATTACGTTGGCAGTAATATTAAAATCTCATTTTAATATTACAAGCAGTGAGCGGTATCTAGCAACACGTTGCTGCTACCTAAGTAATAAGAATGTCAGTGATTTGACATAACCTTTCCGTGACCAATGTTTCCGTGTCGTTTAGTCCCTTTGTCAAGATATCTAGATTGAACACAAGGTATGGAATGCGTCACCCTTGTATAGTCCAATCATTCGTTTCCTGATACTCGAGTAGACTTTGTAACAATAAATGAGATCAATATCTCATATTGACTCATTTGAGCATGGCCATGCATTTCGCAGCTCACTCAATCGGGGGCCCGAAGATATCGCTCTGTTATGTAGGAGTGACAAATTCCATCTAGGTCACTCACATCCCTCTGCATGATTTGCGATATGTCCAATAACCAACTTTATAATCACCTTGTTACGAGATGACGTTTGATGGCATTAAAACACACAACTCCTCATGTAGGAATCGTAGTGATTTCGGTCAAAGGACCACAAACACCATTATCACTATGAGAATCGCTTATGACATTCACGTAACGATCCATGTAGCGTTCTCATGGTGGGTCACCCAAGACATCATTACTCTAATATGTACCAATGTGAAGACTTGATATCTCATATCCATGACCCGTGAGATGCGGTCATCAGTCTCTACACATACTAGTCTCAATGTATTATTGTTGTCCTAATTAACAATAATACTTGACTAGTGACATTTAAGAATAGTGTTGTAACCAAAAGGATCTCACGATCAAGTCATCCACTTGATGTCCTATGGCATCAAACTTACTATTCTAAGGACTTTATTATGTTTATCAAAAAAGAACACAATAAATGAAATGCCTCATATATAAAATAGCATAATAGAATATATGTAAATACAGAAAATGTATTAGCCTCTAGGGCATACACCAACAATCTCCCACTTGCACTAGAGCCAATCGGCATATATCTAATGCCTAAAGACCTAGTGTGACCCTCATGCTTCTGCACATGTGCAAGAGGGTCGTCGATCAGTGGATCAACAATGTTATCATCTGTTGGTACTGGATATCTTCACATCTCCTCTATCGATGATCTCTCGAATGAGATGGAAGCGCCTAAGTATATGTTTGGATCGGCCGGTGAGATCTAGGCTCCTTAGCTTGTGCAATGGCTCCATTGTTATCACAATAGAGGTCCACTTTGGGTCCACAATGCTAGGAATAGTGCCAAGTTCGAATGAACTTCCCGATCCAAACGGCCTCCTTTCTTTGCATTGGAGGCAAAGCAATATACTCACCTCGTGGTAGAATCGGCGATCCGTCTCCTGCTTTGAACTCTTCCACTCACGCCCCACCATTTAGGCAAAAAACATAACATAACCCGATTGCGATCTGGAGTCGTCCTTATCGGTTTGGAAGCTAGCATCGTGTAACCTTTACAACTAGCTCTTCCTCACCTCCATATACCAAGAACGAATCCTTAGTCCTTCTCAAGTACTTAAGGATGTTCTTGATAGCATCCAATGACTTTCACCGGGATCGGTATCGGTACCTACTCGTCATGCTCAAAGCATACGAGATGTCTGGTCGAGTACATAACATGGCATACATGATAGATCCAATTGCAGATGCATATGGAATCTTGCTCATGCGATCCATCTCATCCTGGGTGGAAGGGGATTGAGCCTTAGATAGGCTTACACCATGTGACATAGGCAAGAGTCCTTTCTTGGATTCATGCATGTTAAATCGTCTTAACACTTTGTCTATATATGTACTCTGACTTAGGCCAAGCAGTCTCAGTGATCTATCTCTATAGATCCTGATACCTAATACATAGGTGGCTTCGCCCAAGTCCTTCATAGAGAAGCAGTTCCCTAACCAAGTCTTTACGGACTGTAGGGTAGGGATGTCATTTCCAATAAGTAGTATGTCATCAACATACAATACTAGAAAGACAACTGTGCTCCCACTAACCTTCTTGTAGACACAAGATTCTTCTTCATTCTTGATGAAACCAAACTGTTTGATTGTATCATCAAAACGAAGATTCCAAATTTTCCGGAAGCTTGCTTCAATCCATAAATAGATCGTTGCAACTTGCATACCTTTCTAGCATCATGTGGAGTGGCAAAACCCTCAGGTTGTGTCATGTACACATCTTCGAGAAGATTTCCATTAAGGAAAGCAGTTTTGACATCCATTTGCCAGATTTCATAATCATGGTATGCTGTAACAGCAAGCAAGATCCGAATGGATTTAAGCATCGCAACTGGGGAAAAAGTCTCATCATAGTCTACACCATGAATTTGTTTGAAACCTTTAGCCACCAATCGCGCCTTAAAGGTATGCACATTACCATCCATGTCGGTTTTCTTCTTGAAAACCCACTTGCACCCAATGGGTTTTACCCCTTCAGGTAGGTCAACCAAGGTCCATACCTGGTTGGCATACATGGAATCCATTTCAGATCTCATGGCCTCAAGCCATTTCTCAGATTCTGGGCCAATAATGGCTTCCTGGTAAGTCACAGTTCATCTTGATCCATGAGCAATACGTCACCTTGTTGGGTCATGAGAAATCCATATCTCTCTCGGTTGATGACGTATCCTGTTAGACCTACGCAGTCTTGTGCTACTAGAGCAGGTTCTTCGTTCCACAACATTTTGTGGAGGCTACTCTATTTCCACCATTGGTTCATTGCTTGCTTTGTGAAACTTGAACTTCTTCAAGTTCTACTTTTCTCCCACTGGTTCCTTTGGAGATAAACTCCCTTTCTAGAAACACAGCTGTCCGTGCGACAAACACTTTGCCCTCGGTAGGATTATAGAAAAAGTATCCCTTGGTTTCCTTTGGATACCCCACAAAGAAGCATTTATCTGATTTAGGTCCAAGCTTATCAGAAACTTGACGTTTTACGTAAGCTTCGCAGCCCCAAATCTTCAAGAAAGACATACTAGGCCGTCTCCCAGTCCATATCTCATATGGTGTCTTTTGAACTGTCTTAGATGGAACACGGTTAAGTGTGAAAGCTGCTTTGTAACGAGCATGTCCCCCAGAATGAGCCTGGAAGGTTTGCATGACTCATCATGGATCGGACCATGTCCAACAAGGTCCTGTTCCTCCTTTCGAGAGACACCATTCCATTGTGGTGTTCCCGGTGGAGTGAGTTGAGATATTATCCCACACTCTTTCGATGATCATCAAACCGTTGGCTTAAGTATTCTCCTCCTCGATCCGATCGAAGGATTTTAATACTCTTGCCAAGTTGGTTTTGTACTTCATTCTTGAACTCTTTGAACTTTTCAAAGGATTCTGATTTGTGCTTCATAAGATATACAAATCCATATCTACTGAAATCATCGAAAATGTAATGAAGTATTGAAAACCACCTCTAGCGATCGTGTTTAGTGGCCCACATACATCACTATGTATAAGGCCTAAAAGATCACTAGCCCTTTTACCTTGTCCAGTGAATGGGGCCTTTGTCATCTTCCCTAATAAACAAGATTCACATATCTCATATGATTCGAAATCAAATGAGTCCAAGAATCCATCTTTATGGAGTTTGGAGATGCGTTTCTCATTTATGTGGCCCAAACGACAATGCCGAGAAAAGTTGGGTTCAGATCGTTTGATTTAAACCTCTTTGTATTTATGTTATAAATGGGCGTTTCGAGATCAAGTACATAAAGTCCATTACTCAATTGTGCACTACCATAAAAATATCATTCATATAAATAGAACAACACTTGTCCTTTATTATAAAAGAAAAACCTTTCTTGTCCAAACAAGAAACAGAAATGATATTCCTACTAATAGCGTGCACAAAATAGCAGCTTCTCTAACTCTATTACAAGCCCAAGGGGCGAGAGATAATAAATAAGTCCCTACGACTAATGCAAAGAACTTTTGCTCCATTTCCAACTCGTAGGTCGACTTCGCCCTTCGTCAATGGTCTCTCGCTCTTTAGATCCTGCACATTTACACAAATGTGAGATCCACATCCAAGATCTAATACCCATGATGCGAAGTAGATAAATTGACTTCAATAACAAAAATACCCAAGTGGAAGTCTCACTTCCCTTCTTCTTTGAGCTCCTCCAGAACTTGGCACAGTTCCTCTTCCAATGTCCGGTCTGACCGCAATGGAAGCATGTACCTTCCTTAGCCACTCCACCCACTGGTTTCAAGCTAGAAGTGCTAGGCTTGGACTTGTCCTTGCCCTTGCCCTTCCAGTTGTCCTTGGGCTTTTTCTCACGTTTTCTTGCCCTTATTCTTTTGGACCATCATTATGGCCTTCCCTTTACCTTTGTTGATGTTCTGCTCAGCAGTTCTCAACATGCCTAGCAGCTCTGGTAGTGATTTGTCAATCTCATTCATGTTGTAGTTCATGACAAATTGATCGAAACTTTCCTAAGAACGATTGTAGGACTAAGTCAGTGGCCAACTCTTGGCCCAAAGGAAAACCAAGTCTCTCTAGGTTTTCAATGTACCCAATCATCTTGAGTACATGAGCACCAACAGGGCTTCCTTCTACCAGCTTGCACTGAAACAGTGCTTTAGAGACCTCGAATCTCTCATGCCTGGCCTGCTCTTGATAGAGCTTCTTAAGGTGTACGATCATATCGTATGCATCCATGTTCTCATGTTGCTTTTGGAGCTCAGAGTTCATGGTGGCCAGCATTAGACATCCAATGTCCAAGGCATCATCTTGATGCTTCTTATAAGCATCTCTTTCAGTTCTAGGGGCATTAGCAGCAGGTGGCTCAGGAATAGGCTATTCCAAAACATACAGCTTTTTCTCTTGCTTGAGGACAATCCTCAAATTCCTGTACCAGTCTAGAAAATTCGTTCCAAACAACTTGTCCTTCTCAAGGACGGATCGCAATGATAAAGTACCCGATGTGTTTGTTGCCATGGTTATCTATTAACAGAAATATGCAAAATATAAGTATCATGCCATAAACATATTTAATGAGGCCTTTTAATTAAATATGTCTCCCACTATTTTATTCAAGTCAATGACCCTCAACATTGACTCGAAAAATCCCATCGTAAGATTTCCTAGTAGGCCAAGATCCATATTTTACCTAGCTTTGAGTCACTTTGGTGATCGCCCAAAAATCGGTTATTTAGGTAGGAAACTCTTTCCAATTACATCACATGCAACTCTTGGATAGTTGGGTGAATAACACTTATTCTAATCCATCTAATGGACTAAAGCCCAACTTCATGCCTCTAAGCCTTCAATCCTATTGAAATGGCCTAGTTAAGTCAGACCCAATGGTTGGCATTTGGATATTACTCTTATCCCATCGCATCTTACTAATATAGATAAAGGCACCCTGCTTTGGCAGACCTACACTTAATCGATATTAGTCTTGATGAGTGCTACGCATTGGAAGGCATCACATAATGACTTAATATTTTCTTTGAGGGAATTTTATTATTAGATCTCACCATTTATTAAACTTGTTTAACATACCATAAACATCATCCATGCATCTCATACATATAAAAGCATATAATAAATGTGACATGGTTATGGCCTCTAAGAGATTAGCATTAAAATGCCAGCTTCACCAAGCGTCTCCCACCAACGTCCTCACTTGATGCCATCTCCTTGTCTCCACATGATGATTACATTATAGAAACCTCTTTTACATTCGAGGGGAATTAGATGAGAAGAGAATGTACAATCAGAATGTAGAGAGAAAGGCACGACACGCAGGTCGTATTTAAAATAACCAAAATAGCATAAAATAAAGACTAAGGCCATAACCATGCACCATGCATCTCTAAGAATACATAAACACAAAGAAATAACACATTATTATTTTGTGAATTATAAAAACAAAGATTTGAATATCGCACTTTCGAATATCACACACCACGCAACGGGGTTCGGGGCAGCGCCCCGACGGGGGTCCCGCAATTTTTACCTCATATACCACCACTGGTTTCTTGGAGAAAAATTCGAGTTGGACCCCTTCTGCCTCCATGACGGCTAGGGCAACAACATTTGAACCCTAAGGCCCGCAAACACATGAACGCTTCATGTGCCGCAGGGGTAACTCACAGCCGCCATCACTTATCCAGAAACAGGGTTTCCAGAATTCGTGAAGACATGAACACTTCATGTCACGAGGAAGCTTCATAGCAGTCGCAAAACAGAAACAAGGTTTCCAAAACCTTGTGTCGCTACGGCTAACGTGTATATCGCATTCATACGAGAAAAATGCGAAACGAGAAGCATTCAAAATCGTTTTCGCGAATCATACATATCACATATATAGATATCGAAAAACGCAAAACAAAAAGCATTCAAAATCGTTTTTCGCGAATCATACATATCACATATATAGATATCGAAAAACGCAAAAAATAGAAAGCATTCAAAACCGTTTTCGCGAGAATTATATGAACATCTTCATGGTTTCAAAAACATCAACATGTTTCGTAAACAACAAATAAAACGAACACGGTTTCATACATCATTATTTCGATTTCGAAATAACATATAAAGATCATATCTTTTATGAAAGGAAAGCAACGAATCATGTTATCGCATATAACAAGAAAAGCGAAAAAACCGAATCATAGTTTCGCAAGTGGCTTTGATACCATCGTTGGGAATTGCGGATCAAAATATCTCGCAGTGGAATAATAGGATTCCCACACAGATCCATGCGAAAAGTCCATAATCCGAGTTTTTAAAATTTACCTCTTGAAGCGTGATAAACACAAGCGAGGTGAATCACCAACACCGTAATAGCGACGATGTTTCTGCGGTATCCACACGAACAGACTTGCAAAAGGAGTCACGCCTCTGTTTCGCGGTGCTAGGCTGCGAATAGAAGAAAGAACCTTTCACCGTCTCTCACTCACTTTCTTAGGTGCGGCTAGGGTTGTGATGTAACATCTATAGCAGCCCCCTTAACAATCTATTTATAATAGTGGCTGCCTTAAGTGAGTGTGAGCAATAGCAAGGTAAGTTATGCAACCCTAAAACCCATCTGTCATGAGTTAGGCCCACAATTGAATCCGAGTCCAACTTGGATCCTTATTGCTCCAATTTAGTCTGTTCTAAGTGTGTGACCCTGCAGGTTCTTATTACATTGGCAGTAATATTAAAATCTCATTTTAATATTACAAGCGTGAGCGGTATCTAGCAACACGTCATTTCTACCCAAGTAATAAGAATGTCAGTGATTTGACATAACCTTTCCGTGACCAATGTTTCCGTGTCGTTTAGTCCCTTTGTCAAGATATCTAGATTGAACACAAGGCATAGAATGCGTCACCCTTGTATAGTCCAATCATTCGTTTCCTGATACTCGAGTAGACTTTGTAACAATAAATGAGATCAATATCTCATATTGACTCATTTGAGCATGGCCATGCATTTCGCAGTCTCACTCAATCAGGGGGCCCGAAGATATCGCTCTGTTATGTAGGAGTGACAAATTCCATCTAGGTCACTCACATCCCTCTGCATGATTTGCGGTATGTCTAATAACCAACTTTATAATCACCTTGTTACAGATGACGTTTGATGGCATTAAAACACACAACTCCTCATGTAGGAATCGTAGTGATTTCGTGTCAAAGGACCACAAACACCATTATCACTATGAGAATCGCTTATGACATTCACGTAACGATCCATGTAGCGTTCTCATGGTGGGTCGATCCAATACATCATTACTCTAATATGTACCAATGTAAAGACTTGATATCTCATATCCATGACCCGTGAGATGCGGTCATCAGTCTCTACACATACTAGTCTCAATGTATTATTGTTGTCCTAATTAACAATAATACTTGACTAGGGATATTTAAGAATAGTGTTGTAACCAAAAGGATCTCACGATCAAGTCATCCACTTGATGTCCTATGGCATCAAACTTACTATTCTAAGGACTTTATTATGTTTATCAAAAAGAACACAATAAATGAAATGCCTCATATATAAAATAGCATAATAGAATATATGTAAATACAGAAAATGTATTAGCCTCTAGGGCATACACCAACACAACCCACCAAAAAGATAAATTATCAGGCCCCCAAAAAGAACATAGATATCCATCAGTAGCTATCGACAGTATCCGTCCCTAAGAAGAAAGAGAAGGAACCGTGTCAGGATCCTCCTTAAGGTCTTCCTCATCAGAGGAAACCCTCATCGGAGCCATTGAATTACGTGTGGGGGCTCAGGCAGTAGAGAGGAAAGAATCCTCCTATGGGGAGTAATAGCGTTCACCCCACATATTCCTAATAGGCAGATAAAATTCTAAATGCAAGCGGACACTACAAGTAAAAATAGGCAGATCGTATTGCCCCTAAGCTAGCGACACCGTCACATCTCCAAGGTAAACACAGCGATCCGTAGCTAGGTTAATATGCCATCAATCCAGACCTCCGAGGAAAGTTAGCCTCACGTAATCCAAAAAGCCTTGCGGACAGGTCGTCATGGTCGAATAGGTACTAGTCGAAGTCAGGCCAAAAACTGGGGAACTAGTGTACTTCACCCTCTTCACCGATGTCTTCAAAGAAACATATATATATATACACAGAGATAGTAGAAATACAGAAAAGAGGTGAGACATCCTACATTCAATACCAATGATGGCAGTAAAGAAACAGAATTGCGTAGGACGCCCACATAGCATTATAACAATAATAAACAGTATCAAGAAATAAACATTAAATAGCTCAATAAACTCAGGCAGTTGTAACATTAATAATATAACAATTTCTTTCATCATATGAATTAAATGCCAAATAATGCATAGACTCACTATGCACATGCATACGATATCAAAATCCTACTCCATGGAGCTAGACACAAACATTCAGAGAGAAAGATCAGGAGACATGTCTGTAACTCAGCTGCCGCGACCAAAGTGCTAAAATCATCAATTTATCCACGTGCACATCAACGCATTGTACAAGACATTCTTCACTAGATCGCGATATAGGACAGTGTCTCGGTTTGGATCGACGGTGCGTTTGCATCGGTCTGCCCCACGGACAGAAGAGCTACCAATTGTCTATTGCGAGGTAACGACACCTCGACGCCCCCAAGGTCAACATTATGACCTACACTAGTCTACTCGCACCCGCATTAAGGTGTGTTCAATCTCCTAGGCAACATGGCCTTAACAACAGTCCATTGGACTTTCACAATGCATGATGACTCAATGCATATATCATGTATATTCAACAATAATATACTTTCCATGTCATGCCTTCGGCTAAGATAAGCATCAACACATTCTTAGTCTCGCTCATGGACCCACAACAAATATTATTAGGTCCTTAAATAATACATTACACTTTTAGGGTATATTATGGAATTATGCCTAAATTTCTACATTCTTCTTAATAAGTTTCTCTTTTAGAGAAATTCTCTCACATTATTCATGCAATCATTATTATTTTAATTAAATAAGTTCATCACTAAATTTTAAACTTAATTCCCTTAGAGTGATTTAAATTGAATTATTCAACATTCTTACTTACACTCATAGTCTTACTTTAATTAAAATTATTCTAAGTTTTTGGATAAAACTTCATTCTTGATTTTTTCCATTTTATGAATCCCTAATTAATTCCTAATTATCCAATTAATCAAGTTTCACTTCAAATTAATATTTCTTATGAAATTCTTCTCTAGAGGAATTCTCTTGATTGTTAAGTTCCTTACTTTAAGTTCATTCAAACTCACTTAGAAAATTATTTTAAGGTTTTCCAAGTCTCACACTCTTGTTATTTAGTTAGGTCAAAAGATTTACTTTTAGGTTATCAATTAAATTTCTCTCCATCACCTTATTGACTACTTATTACTTGATTATTGAAATCCCAAAGTTACCTAAAAATTACATCTTTTGGACCCAAAATGGCCTAGAGCCTGTGGCCTCCCAAGGGTAGTAACCCTAAAATTTTTCTTAACTCCATTACATTTTATTCACTTGATTAATTATGTTTCCATCTTGGTTACAAAATTTTAATCATGATCACTCCATTTGAAAGTCATGGCCGTGAGCCTCCATAAGGAAAGCAAGAGACTTTTATTTCCATTTCATATTTCCAATCCATCCAAGATCATCAATATACATATAAAATCAACCAAATAGATTACACAAAGCAAAATCAACACATAACCACAAAAATCATACATTAAAGAGAGTAACCCTAACAAGGGTTCCTCATAAACAACACAAAAATCAAGTCTCTCACTACCAAGAGAGGTTGAAGAGGATCATCTCCCTCTTACCTAAGGGGAAAACAAGAAAAGAAATCTCATTGCTTACTTCTTGACAATTTCAGTTTCACTCCTTCCAAACCCTAGAAATTTCAACTTCAACTAATCAACACCAATGCTTGAAAAAGAGAAAATAAATGATCATGAAGATGGCTTTGAAAATGAAAATGAAGAAGAAAAGGTGAGGAACCAAGAATCTTACCCTAAAGCTTCAAACTTGAAGCTTGAAGAAGATGATGAAGATGGAAGCTTTTCAAGAAATCTTCAACTAGAAAGGTGTTTAGAATGTAGTGGAGATTAAGAAAATGTGGTCGGTTGAAATTTTTGTGATGGTGGAGGGCATGGAAGGGGGGTGGCCGTGTGGTGTGGTGGTAGAGAGAAGGAAGAGAAATTTTGAGAGAAGAAGAGAGAAGAAAATGTAGAGAGAGAAGTTGATAGTAAAGAAATCATAACTTTTTAGATTTGAATTTAGAAAATGTAATGATAAATGAAAAGCTAATTTTTGGCTCCAAGTGGCCTTCATGGCCGTGTGGTGAGGGGGGAGGAGAGAGGGAGTGTGTAGCTTCCTTGAGAAGCTTGGTAGCTTTTCAAAAATGAATTTGATTAGACATAAAGTGGATTGCATTTAGATAAGATGATTAGGTGATAAAGTGATTAAAATAATAAGGTGATTAGGATTTTAATCACAAGCTATTACCCAATGAATAATTATTACAATGCACAAAGTCAGTATTAATTATCCAATGGATAATAGAGCGTATCGTAGAATTTTATTTAATAGTACGTACAAAGATTTTATTTATCAGATAAACTTCAAAAAATATAAATCTCGTAAACTGTGTCTGGCCTCGGGTTTAGTAAGATGCCCCATCGATGTTTCCACAGTTCAAGGTCTACCAGTCTCAGGAAAAATATTTTATTTTCTCGGCTCTGCTCAGTGTGCATGCAAAACGAGGAATATATTAAAATATTCGACGTTTCTAAAAAAATCCAAAAAAATTCTCAAAAATTATAAATATTATAAAATGATTGTTTATGATGAAATAAATAATTTTCGGGGTGTTACAGTTAGTTTAATATTTTTAGGGATACTGATTGTGCATTTAATACCGAACTAACTACCAGCAGATATGAAAAATCATGAAAATATTGGAACAACAATTTAGATGAATCTTATGATTTATTTTAAAGTTGTTGGAAGCTGAAAAACTTGAATTAGCATAATTCGGGTGTTCTTAGCAAATAAAAAAGTTTTAGCAAAATATCCTAAGGGATATGATGATCATTCTCTCATTTCTCTCTCTCGGTTAAAGGTAACAGAAGCTGCAAAGAAAGGAAAAATATAAGAAAAGAAAGAAGAAGAGGCCGAAGGAGAGAAAGGAAAGGGAGAGAAAAGAAAGGAAGGAGAATGATAAGGAGGAGAGCAAGAGCAAGAGGATCAAGCTTCAAGATCTTCATCTTATTCAAGAGGTAAGGGGTTTCTATTCATCTTTCTCCTATTTGATTCTCATTGAATGGGGTTAGAGGTTTTAGATAGAAATAAGGGTTTGAATAGCCAAATCCATGTTCTTGGCTTGGTTCTTGATTCCAAGGACTAGGTTAAGATAGTTTAAGCTTAGTAAGTGTAAGATAGCCATTTATGGCTCAAGATCAACCATTAGGATTCATAGATTTAAGAATTTGATAATGGTTGGAGATATATGATTTTGGACCTAAATCTATGCCTAAGAGAATCCATAGGTTGTATAAGAGTTACAACAAGTTTAGGGGCCTAGATTGGTGCTAGAAATCACAAGGAAACTGATCTTGGATGATTGGAAGTTAAGATGAGATTTTTAGAACAGTTAGAACAATCTGTAGAAATTCTGCAGAATTGCTGTCATGCAGAGAGTGCCCAAACGTTCTACACAAAGCGCCTAGATGCTCGTGTGACAGGGATGAAAGTTCGTGTAGCAGGGCGCAGAGCGCTTAGACGCTTAATGATAACACTGTATTTTATACATTTTTGTAATCCTCTCACTAGGCTTCTTAAGGTCCAAAAACTTGATGCACACTTTTTAATTGTTGCATTGCAAACCCAAGTGCAGGTTGACTCAAGTAATAAATTTCTCGGTGAGTCCGAGGTCGATCCATAGGGAATTGTTGAAGATTAAGGTGAAGTAAATATTTTATTACTACGATAAAAATTATTTACTTGGGTAAAAAGATCCACTCTTGGTAAATAAAAGAAAAGTAAGATTAATTTCTTTTATAACTCAATTAGAATCCTCGCAACATGGAGGTTCCAATCGAAAAATACAACGTTAAAAGTCTATTAAAATAATATACGTAATTATATTATGTTTCCTTTAATCATTAATATCATCACTCATAAATGGGATCAAGCATTCACTATGCCAATATTTTGTCTACAATAAATCAAGATCTCCACTTTATAAGGAGAGTTTCTAACACTACCACTTGTAAATGGGTTAAAGCATTCACTGTGCTAATATTTTGTCTACAATAAATCAAGAACTCCTCTTTACAAGGGTAGTTTCTAAATTATCAGAAACAAAATATAACACGTATAATAATTACTAAAAAGATAAATCATTAAAGCACAAGAGAAGAATAAATCTAATCTTATTTTATTACCAAGAGCTTCACACTTTGATCTAAGTAGAGAAAAACTTATTTACACATAGAGTAGAATAAAGAAAAAGAAAAGAACAAAAATTGAAGAACTGAGGAGAGGAGGGAGGAATTCCTCCTCTGTTTCCTGCCTCTGCGTCTCCAGAATCCCCCCTCCCCTCCTGTGCGTTTTTCTTTCATTTGATTGCCTATTTATAGGCAATTTGAAGTGGAGCTACAGTAACGCTACAGTATGCTACAGTGATCTACAGTGACACTACAGTAATGCTACAATGATCTATAATAATCTACAGTAACAAAACTTAACGATTAAGTTTCTGACATTTTATTTATTATTTTTTTATTTATTAATATTATAATAATTAAGCAAATGCACAGCCGTGTGTCCAGTCATTTTTTCATTTTTGAGAGAAGTGGTCTTCATGAAAGTTGTAGGCCTGGATATTTGCTTTAAAATGACTTTGGTTTCAGTCCAAAATCATTCCTAGAACTCAAGATATGGACCAATTACTGCAGAGTGTTTAGACCCGATTTCAGCTCCTCTATTTTGACTTCAAAGCCCAATATCACCTCCAAGGAGTCCGATTCTGGAAAAGTGTTCAACATCAAAGTTGTAGGGAATTGTCTAAGCTTTCCTACAAGATTAAAATCACATCAATCAGATATTTGTAACTCAAATTATAGCCAGTTTACTAAACATTGCCAAAGAGAAAATTATGGTTAATTTATGCAATAATTTATTTAATTGTCCAATTCAGCTCAAAATCATAAAATGTGTCAAAACCAACTTAATTAAGCCTAATTGAACCTTAAGAAGCCTAGTGAGAGGATTACAAAAATGTATAAAATACAGTGTTATTACTTAATGTCCAGGAAGTTTTTATGTGCATCAGGGCGCAGAGCACTTAGACGCTCAGATCAGAGTGCTTAGACGCATGGTGTGCAATAGCACAAGGCTGTTCCCTGCTTAGTGAGCACCCAGACGCTCAAGGAGAGAGCGCTTAGGTGCCCATCACAGAATTCAACAAAGAGTTATTTTTGATATTTTCAAGTTCCTAGCTAGATGGAATCATTATATGTATATTTCCTAAGAAGTGTTAAGGCACAAATAAAGATATTTTAAGAGAGGAACTATCACTTAGAATGAATGAGAAAGCTTAGGATTTAAGCATCCTAAAAGTGAAGGATTGCCCTAGATAAGAATGTAGCACCTTAGGCAACCTAGTGTTGCATTAGATGTTACTTAAGATGTGATGAGATGGTGCATTAGAGGCGAGTATCTAGGATGGATTGTAGTATTCACTCTAGTAAGCATAAGGAAGGTATGAGCCTTAAGATATCCAAAAGTAATGGATTACCTTAGGAAGGTACCTAAAGCCTTAAGCAACAAAGAGTTGCAAGTAAGAACCACTTTGAGTTAGATTCACTTGAGTAGAGATAATATTGTGTATTTAGTTCTGAATAGGGGATGTTATGTATTAAGTCTCTAGTTAAACGGAACCTTGTATATTGTAGAATACACAAAAGGATGAATGTTAACTAGTAAACTTCTCACATTCATTTAGTATGCAAAGTTTTAGAGAAATGCTCATTTGTTTCCTTAAGCAAGGTTGAATGAGGTATTAGCTAAAATATACTCTTTTACTAGGATGAGTTGAGTTTATAGGAATGTTAAGGTGGTGTTTATATAAGAGGTAAACATAACACTATGCTTTTCATATACTAGTTAGTTAATCTAGCTTGTATGTGAAAGCTATGAGAACTTTAGTACAACCAAGAGTAATGGTTTGTCAGAGGTGAGTATCTAATATTTCAGCAACATAGTATTGCATAGAGATCACTTAAGAGTTACAAGTGATGAGGTGGAATTTAGATATAAGTATGTATGTATGTCTATGGAAATGGTCTAGTGATATTGATATTAGTGAGTATCCTTTGATGCCCATTCATGAAGGCCAAGGGAGATAGATGAGTGTTCGAAAGACTCTTTTGTGCAAGGATATAACCCTAATATCTCGATAGTGCCAAGGCCAAGGGAGATAAGTGGGGATTCCGTAAGGTTCTTTTGAATAAGGATTCAGGCCGAACTTCTCAGTGTGCTAGGATGCGTGTGATGTGAGGATAAGCTTTTTCTCTATTTACCATGAGATAATATACTGAACTAATTCCTAATGAACTTCTTTGTTTTCAAAATAAACCTCTGTATGTATTTCAAAAAAAAATTGCATAAGCATATCTTTAGGATCTTATTAGGAATAATCATATTGCATATCATCCTCATTGCATTTATAGACAGTTGTATGGACATTATCTGATGCTGTTGGTATATACAATTGCATGGGCAGTTATCTATATCTAACGGTATGTAGGCTATTGGTTTAGATCATATTATATAGTAGTGTGCAGTTATGAGAACTAATGGAGAAAACTCCTTTGTTTGTAGTTATAGCAATTGTTATATTTGTTTATACAAAGTTATAGCTAGCTAGTGTTGGAATTACTTTTATTAAGAATTGTAATTCTCACCCCAGTTGTTCTTCCATGTAAATCCAAGTACAGAGGTATAGACCCTATTACGGGAATAAAGATGAAGCATGAAGACTAGTATAGTTTTTATATGCTTTAGTAGACAAAACTGATGTATAAAATTTATATTTGCTTTGTATGTTTTAAGTAGTATGTATTATTACGATATGCCCTTTTTTGGCTAGTGTTGTATATATATATATATATATATAAGTTTAAGTTTTTTCGCATTCTCTCAAGGCTTTTTATAATTACTTAATTGTGATTATGGATATATGTTAGTATGTAATATGTAGAAGTGACATCTCTAGTACTGGTTATCTTTATATATCTTGGTATGTCTAGGATATATCTAGATATCTGTATTAGGATGTTACAATAACAACTCATATTAATGCTCAACAAAACATTACATATTTATTTCCTAATTGACTTTAATGTTCAACAACTTATATTTATAGCCCAAAGCATTAAAGATCTGTTAGGGGTGGTTGGAGCATTAAATGCATTCATACTAGTTGTTATTTTCTATTTTTGGAAATGTGTTTATTCGAATAGCTAAACCTCTATTTGAATAAATGCATTTTTAGCACAAACTAAAATGGTTTCTAGAACACTTTTATTCAAATAACAAAAGTGTTATTTGAATAGATGTTTTAAAACAGAAAAAGCGCGTAGCTTGTTTAAAGTTTTTATCCAAATAATGTCCTGTGTTATTCGAATAAAACTTAATGAAATGAAAATCTTGGCATTTTAACTTTGGTTATTCGAATAGGAAAACCTTCTATTCGAATAAACTTATTTGAAAACACTTTAATTAATTTTTAAAACTTGCTGATTGTTTTCAAATGTTCTAACAAGCTTTTAGGCACTTAAAGGCTATTTCTTAATAAGCCAAAGACCATTTTAAAGCCTTGAAATCATGTGTGCTATTTGGGTTCTTAAAAAACAAGTTTAGAGCTTAAGTGTGAACCCCTTTTACTTTTACGAAAAGATATAAGTCCTAAAGCTATTCTTGAAGGTCTTGGACTTGATCTTATCATCATCTTCATGTTTGTTATCATCAAAACAAATCTTCAATGGCAAATAACCAATTATAATGGGGACACAGCTTGTTTATTTCCTTTAGGTAAATAGGAGGTCCTGCGATGTTTAGCTAATTGGCAAGACTCACAATCTAAAGTAGACATAAACTTTGAATTTGGATAGAGGATTTTCAAGGCTGGAAGAGAAGGATGACCAAAGCGACAATATAGTTGATGAAGAGGCAAAGCAACCTCACTCACGTATGCAATAGGATGTGGCACATCATCATTAAGTGTATCCAGCATATATAATCTGCCTGATTCATGACCACTACCCATAATCTTCTTCGTACCAAGATCCTGAAAAACACAATAACCAAGAAAGAAGTAAACACCACAATTAAGAGCTTTTGTGATTTGGCTAACAAAAAGAAGACTAAAAGGAAACTTAGGTAGACAAACAACAAAGGTAAGTGGCAAAAAGCTAGTCGATTGTGCAATACCACTACTCGTAACATAGGATATGGAACCATCTGCTAAAGTAACATGAGAAGAAGTGGATGAAGGAATAAAGTTGTTTAAGATACCTATTTTGTCGGTCATATGATCTGTGGCTCCAGAGTCAATGACCCAGCCACGAGGGGTAGTGGAAAGATAAGTAGCAGGGTTACCTATTTGGACTAAGGTGGCTATGGAAGATTTAGTAGGCTGCTGTGAAGCATAAAACTGAGTGAGGCTTTCATACTCATCAACTAGGATAGCAACAGTGACTGGAACTTCTTGTTGAGGGGTAGCAGAGGTAGGTAGTAACCCTTTATGCGTGGCAACATTAACAAACTTTAGTGTGGGAAAGGACAATGGCTTTCCATAAGGTTTCCAACAAGTTCTCTGTATATGACCAGGTTCCCCGTAATGGTGACAGGTGCGAGGACCATTTCGACCTCCCTCTTGCCCCCCACCCTGGGCACCTTTAGTATCACTCCTCCCACTACAAGTATTATCATTTCGTGAGGTAGAGCTAACTATGGTAATAAGTTCCCCAACAAAAGCATTATTTTTAGCATCTTTACGAACTCGTTGTAGCTTGGAAAATACTCCAAACAACTTTCCTAGAAGTTCTGAGCTCGTGAGAAGCTGGGTTTGAGCCTCTTCATACTCAAAATCCAAACTAGATAAAAACCACTGGATAATGATTTCTTCACACTATTCTGGCATCTGTTTAATGTCAGCCATCAGTGGATACAAGGTTTTCATTTCCTCAAACATGTGGTTAACATTAGAGTATTAGTGAAGCAATGGTCTCCCTTTCTATGCTACCCGATATAAGCTTGTTAACAACTAATGAACATAGAATAGGTTATGTTTACTAGCATATAAAGATTCGAGATATGAACACAATTCTTTTACCGTACTGCAATGCCCAACCAAATCATGTATATGATATTCCATAGAGTTTAGAATTTGATTATTCTATCATCATCCTTTAGCCACTTCTCTTTGGTCATGGCCTCCCTTAGCAAATCAGCAGTGAGGCGGGGACCCAAGTCATTACAAGAGAGATGTCGCTAAACAAAGCCTTTCTGTAACATATAATTTGTGTCGTTTGATTTTTGATCTATGATTATGGAATTAGAGAAGATGACCTCAGTCACAAATTTCTTATTCTCTGCCTACGAGTTTCACCTATTCAATCTGAGAGCTGCACAACCATCAGGATCAACCAATAAAGATTTTTCTGCACTGTGTGCCCAGAATAGAGTAGCAATGGTGAGAATAAGATAACAACAGTGAGACCCCCTGTAACAAAGATAGCACAGCTCCCTGCAAGGCGCGAGACCCTCTGGCTCGCCCTTAGACCAGTTGTGATTCCATCTTGATCACCTCACCACATTAACCTGTAGTCAACAGTAAGGTTGTGCATCAGAGAGAGAAGGAAGAAAAGGGGAAAAAGGGTGGTAAATGGTATTAACTGATCAGTGGATCAGAAAAAATAAGGAGAGAGAAGAAAAAAATATAAAGGAAAAGGGATGGAGAAACTTTTACAGAACTTTCGCAACCCAGGCTTTCTCTAATACCATGTAATCAAATAAATGGAAGAAAGTGAGCTGAAGCCATGACATTAACTTGGTCAAGCACATGTACATATATTTACAAAGAGGAGACAATACAAGAGTGATTATAGGCAATTAATAACTAAATAAGGAAACTATATATCAACCCAATTTTCTAACTTAATGACAGAATATTTTTTCCTAATTAATACCCATATATTTATCTATAACAAAATGCAATGGGCCTTGAGCCAAAAGAATAAACGCAATGAAAGCATTTTGTGAAAATCTTCTTTATAGAAAATCTTGAGCCAAGCGCTTCTTGGAGACTTTGACCAATAAATCTTGTATTCAAATGGAACATTTTGCTAATCTCATCTTGCTCAAATTTCTCTTCACTAGATATGGCTTTCATGGAAGCTTATGATATTCTTCTTTCAAAGGTTCCTATTTCCATCCCTTGAACAATTGAATGCACTTCAGTTTGGATTATCTATTGAGGATGTCATTTCCTTCCTTGATTGAAACTTCTGAACTGTTTTGGCCTGAGTTGTTCATCGAAGGTTTACCATTAGATAGTCAAATCATAATGTTGTACTCATGTTCACCTTACATGAAACATCATGTAATAAACATGCATGGATCCAAAAGTACAACTGGAAAGAAGTTAACTAAGTGGACAACTTTCAGACTGGTCTTGTAGGAAGTTCAACTATGCAAGGGGTGTTTACAAAGGACAAATATATGGAAAAAGATACAAAAGGTGGTGTGGGACTAGGAGTATTGTCCCGATATGGATTGATTCAATCTTAATAAAATCAATCTTTGGTTGCCAATAGGGCATCATGGCCATTGACTTCCTTTTGTTGAGCATCTAAAAAAAATTGTGTCAGTGTAAGGTAAAATGATAGTGCACATCAAGTGATTATTTATTTTCTCCCTTTTTTATTTCTTCTCTCTTTTTTTCTTTTCCTCTTTCCAGTTTTAATCTTTTTTTATTCTTTTTTTTTTTGCAAAGAGTACTTGCACACATGGGCTTTATGACTACCGACATCCACCAAACCAAGAATTACCAAGAATTTGAGTCTCATTGGGTCCAAACCCAAGGAAGGCACATTGAATAAACAAAAGAAAGAAAAAAGACAATAATGACAGTATGATGTTGACAAAAATGATAAGAATATGAATGCAAAGAATAAAGAAGAAAATGAAAGGAAATAAGGTATACTAAAATCCATGCAAATTCATTACATTAATACTTCAAGAAAGTTCATATGAGTTCAAAACCCCAAATATTTTAATGATGGAATAGATCGGGGTTAATACTAAACCATCATTTCATGGTAACCACTTGACAAACAAATCAGAAAACTAGCTGCTCAGAAATTCAACAATGTTGGAGATCTAGAAAGTATTGTTCATTCTCAACGTCTTGGAAATGAATCACCACTAAGTCGAACTTTGTAAGGTTGCATTTGATTGCCCATTCTTAGCAATTGTCCCTATTTTGGTTGAGCATGTGTAGAAACAAATGACAATGCCTAGTGGATTAATGTTTAGGAAGTCATTGTTATCGTGGAATTTCTTGAGACCCCATGTGATTCGACCTCAAGTCCACCCTTCATTCATTTGATCCAGTCCTTACTTTATCTACTTCCTGACCAAGATTTCACCCAATCACTTGCATGGATCTTATTTGTGATTCAATTTCATGAACCCAGATTTGATTGACATTCATTTTCTTTAGAGGTGCAATATGGTTCAATTTTTTTAAAATGAGAATGTGAAAGGAATAAAGAAGCATTTTTTTAATTTTCTTTAAGAGTAAACATATGCAAGAATGCATGATGATTTATTTTTTATTTTTTTACATGCAAAAAGGAAGATTAATGCCTAAATGGATGTAAATAGTCATACTGAGAGTTAATGCAAACTTTAGCTTTTCTCTTTTTTTTAATGCAAAAATTAATGCTAAGATGCAATGAAAAAGAAATTTATTATGCTAAGATGGGATGAAAAAAAAAACTTTTTTCTATATGCAAAAAACTCATACTAAAATGTAATGAAAAAACCCTCTTCTTTCTTTCTTTCTTTTTTTTTACATGCCGAGATACAAACATTTATGCGAATATGCATTACAATTTTTTTTTTTTACTTTTTTTTAGCAAAAATTGATGCTAAATGCAAATCCAAGTTAAGACTCAAAGAAAATGCAAAAATTGATGATGAGATGCGATGAAACCCCCCTTTTTTTGTCTTATTTTACTTCTTTTTTTATACTTTTCTCTCTCTTTTATTTTGTGTAGAAAATGATGTAACATACCATGAAAAATAATTCTATCATTATTACCCTTTGCCCTTTTAGATGCAAAAATGCGATGAAAATGATGTTAAGATGGGATGAATTTTTTTTTACATGCAAAAATTTTATGTTAATGTAAATAATCTATATGCAAAAAATTTATGCAAATGTGGGGGAAAAAACCTATGCAAAACATTTTTTATGCAATTTTTTTCTATGTCAAGATGGGATGAAAATGCTCTTCTTAGATGCAAAACCACATGTCAAGAGTTTTTTTTTTTGAAATAAAAAGAAAAGAATGCTACACAAAAATAAAATGTTTTCAAGAACTTCATGAATGACCCATTGGATTGGTAAATTGTTGGTTCACTAATAATGATTACTTCTTTTCTCAAATCAAGCTCAAAATATATAATGAAAATTGCAAAACAAAAGCAAGTAAATATTTATTAAGTATTGGTCACATTGAATTCGAGAGTCGAATATGTATAGAAAATGGTAAAAACTAAATCTCATAACACCATTGATATACCCGTCCAAAGACAGTTACCGTAAATTAATTATGTAATTTTTTAATAAAAGAAAATACTTATTGAAAAACTAAATTTAAAGATTTTTAAGAAAATGATTAAAAAAAACTATTCCAAAAGGATTTATTTGATCATGTCTTACATTAAGCAATAAAATAAACTGAGTAAACAAGATTTTCAATCAAGTACAAGGTAATCATTAAACCAAAACAATGCTACAGAACATGCTAACTCAAAAGAAAAGTTGCCATTTTGTTTTCAACACAAAATACAAAAGCACACAAAAGTCCAACAAGGGGCAAGACGCATTAAATAAAAAAAACTCACCATTTTTTTTCTTTATCCAATTGAAAAACAAATCTGATTTTCTTACCACAAACAGTGCATATACCTTTTTTCACACTCCTTCCAATACCATTCATCATACTTACTTTTTCCTATTACTTTCTCTCACTTAATCACACCCATCCAAGATGGGTGTGAAAATGGGTGTGGGATAGAAAATGATGTAAGACCATCATTTTCCATTGAAAAACTAAACCCAACATGAACGTTATAAACTCAAACTCTAGGCGTAGAAATAACTTAAACCAAATGGGGAAATTAATTCTAATTAAATTATGAAAGAAACTGAAAAATATAATTTTATTTTTATTATAGAAAGATAAGATGAGAATAAACTATTAAATAATGATAAAAGCAGTAAAAAAAAGGTATGATTTTGTCATCGTTCTTTTTAATGATTCACACCTCCTATCCAAAGACGAACAGAAGAAAACAAAAAGGGTGACAAATAAAATTCAACTAAGAGTAAAAGGTGAAACCTGCCACATCATGACGAAAAGTTCTAACATGTTCATGCATAACATGAAATAAAACGCATATTCTCATGTAAGTGTAGCAAAATGTATGCATAACACTACAAGAAATTCATGATTTAGTAACGGAGTTTTGCGAGGAAAAATTTCCCTCGCAATTCCCTCGCTAATTAGTGAGGGAATTGCAAGTGATTAGCGAAGGAAAAATTTTCCCTTGCTAAAATTTAAAAAAAAAATACAGAGAAGAAACAGTGAGTGAATAGCGAGGTAATTGTGAGTGAATTATTTCCCTCTCTAAAATTTACGAGGGATTATTTCCCTCACTAAAATTAGCGAGGGAGTTGAGAGGGAAGAAGTTCCCTCGCTAAAATCAGCAACGAAATTGCGAGGAAGAAGTTCCCTTGCTAGCGAGGGAATTGTTGGGGAATAATTTCTCTGGCTAAAAAAAAAGACCGCGCCTACTCAATAAAGAGCCAAAACATCTCCTTTTGGTTAGAAATCAAATTTCCTTCCCCTCCACATCTCCTTCCCACCCACAGCACCCGAGCCGTACGACCTTCCCCTCCACTAGCCACAACCATCCCCTCCACCACCCAGGCCCTTCCCTGGAGCTGAGCACAGCAGCCACGCGACGCGAGTGACTTCCCCTCCTTCTGCAGCGATGCAAGTAACAAGCAACCACGCAGCCACAGCAACGCGACGTGACCACCAGGTAAGCCTTCTTCCATTTGTCTTCTTTAGTTTTCTTCTTTCTCCCACTCGTTCCCTTACACCATGTAAATCATATGTTTTTTGCAGAATCTGCTATTGTTGAAGCATTGGAGACCTAGCTTTCTTCCTTGCAGGTTACCCTTATGAAGCCTCCTCATATCAGAATTCTATTTTTTTTAATTAGGTTTTTTATTTTAGGACATTTTTAGTGATTATGGTTTAGGGTTTAGGTTGATTATGTGATACTTCAGTTAGTAAGTTTGAGATTTAGGTCATTGTTTTGGTGTATCTGTTAGTGAACCCACAATAATGTCATTGATATATCTGTGATAAACCTTCCATTGTCACGGTGAGAGCGCATGTGGAGTGAAGGCCCAGTTTGACGAGAAGAGAGTGAAGGGAGTGCTGGAGGGAAATAGTATGGTGAAGACTTCTTGGTAGCTGCAGCGTAATTGTACCTTGACACTTGCAACTCCTCTTCTAGTTCATATGCTTCCTCTATCACTTTCTCTTATTCCTCTGCATCCTTTATCTCAAATGGTGGGTATGAGGAGAATAACCCATCAGAGCCAGTCTCGGATCCAAGACTCTCTGTGCAGATTTCGAGGCTCTTTTCACTCAAAGTGCTCTTTGACCTTTTCATAAGATGGTGAATATAAGGAGTGACTGGAAGTGATTTGGAGATTTCATTATTATCCTTGAGGGACATGATTAACCTCCACATGTCAAATGCTCTTCCTTTCTCTTGCTTCTCATTTTTGCTCCTTTGGATTAAGCTCCAAATCTTAAGTCGTGCTCTCTCTGCTTCAGCTTCATCTTCTCTTTCGGAGGAGGAGGACAATGAGTCAGCAATGGCTTTGGATAAGTGCAAGAGTTATTCAGATGAAGTAATCTTTTTTATAGGGGAGGACCCATTTTAAGAAAGCCATTTCTTGGAGAACATGTCTGTGAATAGAGTTCTTCGCAGAGAAGAGGCAAAAGTTGTGTTTGTTTAAGAGTCATATATCTAATCTATAGTCTTGGGTAGAACTTTGTTGGGGAGAAAATATGTATAGGATTCCAAATTAACATAGAGTAACCAAGGGTTTTGGAATGCATTGAAGAAAATTGAGAGATGAAGGTGTTAACACCTAATTTTCACTGGATCACAAAAAAAAAAAAACTCATCGCCCAAGACTTTTTATAAATTATTAATTGTGGCTAAAATAAGAAAAAAAAATCAAAAGTCAATCACTTTTAGCGTAAGATTTATGGCTCGTCTGATAATTGCATATTGGACTGGGATGCCTATAGCTTAGATGTGAGGTATTATAAATTAAATTAGGAATGTGCCACAAGTCATCAAGTTCCTTTCTTTATTTGCCACAAGGAATGTGCTAATAGGTGGTGCTACCATATCACATAGTTTTCCACCAGTTACTTAGGATGATCATTTACTATTATTAAATTGTGACTTTCCAATTGTTATCTTTGATTTGGCTTTCTTAATTTGACATTTACTAATAAATACTGGTTGATAGATGTGTTGAAGTCAAATGTTTTGTCTTTTTGATTTGTATGTGTTGGTGCAGCTTCTGATAGTGATAGTTCCTCAGCATCTGGATCTGAGGCAAGGTCGCAAGGGACCTGATTATACTCTGTCAGGTAGAATTACAGCCTCCGACATTTTATCTTGCTTTATGCTCTGTGGATGCTTATGGACAAATGTATCTAGAAATGCTGCATTACAATTATATATACTGGTCCAACTTCAAAAATTTATATAGCATAAATTAAGGTACAAATTATATAGCTGATTTGATTTATGTCATAATAGTGGCTAGGTCTTTGTCCCTTTAAGCACCTTTTCTGTGAAAGCTTAACTGCCTTCAAACAATTAGGTGGCCTTCAAGTATTGTCTCCTCTTTCTTATGTTGAGTTTAATTAATTTCAATGGCTTAATTTCACAATATTCTTTTGAGTTTAAATTGGACTTAGAATGATTCTCCCACAAATTAGGTTATATAGACTTTCTCTGTGTGTGTCAATGAGATAGGAAGAAGATGAAAGGAAAAGGTTAAGAGAAATTGATGGGAGTACTCATATAAGACAACACCAAGATGGCCTATCAATTGTTCCTTGTGGCACTGCTTCATGACAACAGTAATCCCTGAAATAAGGTCTGATGATTGCAGTCTCACCTTTGTACTCTTGTTGTTTAACCGCCACTTGATGGTACCACAAATCTGAGGAAGATACGGTTTCACCCTCTGCCCAAGAGAGTTCACAACTGCACCAAACTCGTTAAGCATCACATTAGCATCATCGCTGGTCTGCTCTTGAAAGGCATAAAGAATACCATCAACCAGAAGATCTTCCAATCGGGCATCTATATCAGATGCTCCCAAGTTAGTGACCACCTTCTCAATAGTTTCCATAACCATTCACCTATGCGGTTCACTCTCATCTTTAAGATCCTCAACAATTCTCCTGATAATATCGGCAATGCCAACTTTGTTTGCTATCTCTACAGTAGTCTCCACAAGTTGCTTATAGTTTCTTCGATCCAAAGCCATCTTCCTAACCCAAATGTTCTTGAAAAAGTCATGGAGAATATAATTTCTAATATAATCAGCTTCCACACCCTCAAGTAATTACATACTATTTCACCACTTTTAGAATAATTTTTTTCATTTCTTCCTCAGGCGACTGAAATTCACGAATCAGAATAATCATGACTTCCTTAGTATAGTAACTGGCATATCGGGCTTCCATCAATGGAATTATAAAACCAATTGCCTTTAAGAATTGCTTTGCTCTCATATCCCAGTACATTTAGGACTATCTAAATATGACATCAAACCTTAGATGCTGAAAATAAAAGTTATGAATTTCTAACAAATTATGTGTTAAGAATCTTGGTTTGATTTAACTTTTGATTGTGCTTTAACATATACTTAAAGTTTTATTTTCTTATTCGAGTAAAAATTTGAGCAAAACCTTATTTTCCTATTTAAGATTCAATATTAATGAGCACGCATACCTTTTCAAGGTACTGCTCATTGTATTGAATCTTAAATTGTCCAAGTGGGACAGTTTGGTAAGAAATTTTTTATTCACTTAGTTAATATTTGTTCTTTAAATCTCATATCTTATACTTGTTGAAATTTTGGTCTGCTACATTTCCTTTTGTTCTCTGGTTGTATACTTAAACGTGGTAGATCTCACTGCATTCAAGTCATGCACTTGGAGACCAATGGAAAATGCTATCGAAATTTCGTTAAGTATAAAATATGATATTTAAGGAATAACTATTAACCAAGTGTTGAAAAAGTTTCTTATCGAATGGGATAGGGCCATACTATGTTAAGAAGGAGATGAAGATATAAGGATTGTATTAATGTGCTAAACCAATTTCAGCAATCATGAGACCCGATCGAAGTTGGATGTTACGAAGAAATGATCCTACTAGCTATGTAAGTGAAGAATTCAAGGATGGAGTTGATGATTTCATTAAGGAGACCTGACAGTTACAAATGCATTAAATCGCATCATTTGTCCATGTGCTAAATGTAAGAATCGTGCTTGGAGGGAGGTATTTAGGGTAGAATAACATCTGTATAAGTACGGATTTGTGGATGGTTATATAAATTGGAACATTCATGGTGATGACAAATGAGGGGATAACGGCTCAACATCCATTGTCCATGATGATGAAGTGGAGCCTAGGAATCCATACGTGGATATGGTTATGGATGCCGCAGGTGATAGATTAAATCCAGAAGTTCAAGATTTAGAAGAGGATCCAAATCCGTCAGCTTCGAAGTTTTATGACTTGCTAAGAGACGCTGACAAATCTTTATGGGATGGTTGCCATAAGCACACGAAATTGTCAACTGTAACTTAACTATTGAACTTGAAGTTAGAGTTTAACATGAGTGAAAGTTGTTATGATAGAATGATTGTCATAATTAAGATCATGCTTCCAGAGCTTGAAAGGTTACCCGAAAACTTTTACAAATCGAAGAGAATGGTTCGTGAGTTAGGATTAGGATATGAGAAGATAGTTGTGTGTCCTAAGCAGTGCATGTTGTATTACAAAGAATATAGTGACAAGAGACTTTACTCAGTTTGCTTAGTATGTGGACACCCACGATTCAAGCCGAAGGCGGGATGTTCATTAAATAAGAAGGATGTGCCGCACTCAGTGTTGCGATATTTTCCCATTATGCCAACACTGCAATGTCTGTTTATGTCCAACAACACTGCACAATATATGAGTTGGCATGTGGATGGAGTGCGTCAAGATGAATCATTGATCAGGCATCTAGCTGATGCTAAGGCTTAGAAATGATTTGACACTACCCATTCAACATTTGCGCTAGATGCTTGAAATGTTAGGCTTGGCCTTTGTACAGACGATTTTAATCTATTTAGCAGTTCAGCCACACCATATTCATGTTGGCCTATTTTTATCACACTGTACAATCTACCCCCAAGTATGTGTATGAGAAGAGAATACATATTCCTCACTCTTGTGATTCCTGGACCAAAGTCACTAGGTAAAAGTTTAGATGTCTATCTTAGACCCCTAATTGACGATCAAAAGATATTATGGGATGATGGGGTGCAAACTTATGATGCTCGAAAGAAGTAAAATTTTGATATGAAAGCGGCTTTGTTGTGGACAATAAGTGACTTTCCAACCTATGGAACGTTTTCTGGTTAGAGCACTCATGGAAAACTTTCTTATCCGCTTTGTATGAATCACAGTAAGTCATTTGTATTAAAGCACGATAGGAAATACTGCTAGTTTGATTGCCATCGCCAATTTCTGCTTTTTGATCATCCATTTCTCTGTGATCAAAACTCTTTTAAGAAATCAACAGTAGAAAAATCTAATCCACTGCAATGGCTGAGTGGGATAGATGTCTTGAATTAAGTGACTCAACTTAAGGAAGCCTCTTTCGGCTTGAATTCAAGTAAACAAAAACAAGATGGCTTTGGTATACACCACAACTGGGTAAAGAATAGCATATTCTAGGAATTGCCTTATTGGTCCACTAATCTAATATGACATAATTTAGATGTTATGCATATCGAGAAGAACGTGTTTGACAATATATTCAACATTATCATAAACATAAAGGGTAAGACAAAAGACAATGCAAATGCAAGAGAATATTTGAAGATAATATGCAAACGTCCCACCTTGGAGCTAATAGTTGAGAATGGCAAGTGTAAAAAACCAAAGGCGACATATGTCTTGGATGCCAATCAAAGGAGGATAGTATGTGAGTGGATAAAACAGTTGAAATTTCCTGATGGGTATGCGTTGAATATCGCACGTTGCATCAAATGAGACGGCGGGAGGATATATGGAATGAAAAATCATGATTGTCGTGTTTTTATGCAAAGGTTAATTCCTTTGGCATTTCATGATATCTTGCCAAAACCTATATGGGGACCATTAACAGAACTTAACTTGTTCTTTAAAGAAGTTTGTGCAACTAAAATTCGTGCTTCCGCCATGGAGAATTCAAAGCTTTCCATTAATGAAACAATTTACAAGTTAGAGAAAATTTTTCCTCCAGCATTCTTTGATGTGATGGAACATCTAGTCATGCATCTCCCCTATGAAGCTAAGGTTGGAGGACCAGTGCATTACAGGTGGATGTATCCCTTTGAGAGGTGTATGTTGTACTTGAAAAGAAAGGTCCAAAATAAAGTGAAAGTTAAAGGATCTATTTGTGAAGCGTATATTTTAGAAGAAATTTCTAATTTTGCTTCCATGTATTTTGATCTCCACCTACAGACCAGGCGCACTCAAGTTCCTTGGAATGACGACAGTGGGGAAAATACAATTAATGAATGGTTGTCTATTTTTAAACATCCATATCGTCCTATGAGGAGAGGTCGAAATAGATTCTTGATGGATGTGGAACTTCAAATTGCTGAGACATATGTGCTTGTAAATTGTGGAGAAGTAGAACCTTATCTCCAATAAGTCTACTCCCTATCTAATGAATTTGTTTATTTTTTGTTAAATTTATGCTAAATATTAATTATTGTATTGATTAGACAATTTGAGGATTCATTAAGGGAAACATAGCCCAATATCACTGATGATCAAATATTGGAAGCTCGAGATAAGGACTTTAGTAGGTGGCTAAAATATCTAGTGAGTCCTTTTATCCATAATCACATCTATCATATTAAATTCAATGTTCATTATGCTAAATGTTATAACTATCTACCGTCTATGTAATGATACAAGTTAATATAAGTCAAGTTGAGGATCAAATGATACGAGAGATAAGTTATGGTACATCCAAGTCTGTGACTTCTTACTGTGACTTAATAGTTAATGGGTATAGATTTCATACTAAGGAGTACGGACAAAATAAAGCTACCATGAATAGTGGCGTATGTGTTAGAGGTAGTATATATTGTGAGAATGACTTCGACTATTATGGCATCGTTGAAGGTATATTGGAATTGTCATATGTAGGAAATCAGAATAGAGTATTTCTTTTACAATGTCATTGGTTTGACCCGATTAATGGAGTCAATTTTGATGAGAGATATGGGTTAGTTAACATCAAGCATAGATCAAGACTTCACTCAAATGAGCCATTCGTGTTAGCCGAACAAGCACAACAAATGTACTATACAATATACCCACAAAGCGGGAATAGAGCTAATGGTGAATAGTGGGCAGCTTGCAAGGTCAGAGCAAAACTCTTCGTGGCTGAGACATTGAATGAGGTGATGAATTGAATGACCTAGTTGCCACGGATTATTACTAAGATGATGGATCCCTTGGAACACACAATATTGTCATAGATGATGAAGCACATTCCTTGTTTGATGCACATGCCCAAATGGAAGAAGTGAACATACATGATATACATTATCCAATGGACGTTCTGGTTGATGATGAGTTCATTGATGACAACGAAGATAATGAAATTAATGAATTCTCATATGAAGATGAGGAATCTTTTGCTTTAAACTCTAGTAGTTAAAATTGAATCTTGTTTAATAAATTTCGTTAATGGTATTTACATTGAAATATCATTATTATATTGTGAGGTTTTTATTGACATATAGTTTCTTAACTCGTCATGTTTCATTATGTTTCCTTATGCAGATATTCATCATGACCATTCGAGATAGAGTTGTTGGACACAGTCGTGGGAGAGGCTATAATGTTTCATCCCAGCCTTCTCCATCTGGCCATAATTATCCACCAATACAGCCTTCTCAACCCTCCCCAGGTATACCTGTAGGATAATCTTTTTAATTATTGTTAACTCGTGGTTTATGTACATGTAATATATATGTATATTTTTGTTTATCTATAATTATGTTAGGTGCAACTTCAACTACTAGCCCATTGACCATTGGAGGCACATCAGCTTCTATCTCACCCCTTACTGACCCAGCCCTTTCTATGCCACCCCCTACTGACCCACCCACTATCAACCCGAATGTGGTGCCTTCAAGTGAAGAATCCGATATAAAAACTGATAGCAGGGAACTTATATATGTGGCGCCTGTCCCTGAACCGTAAGTAATAGTGATTGTCATCTTTTATTACATTTATTTACTTTTAGATTAGCAACATTATCTTCTTGTACTTACAGGAGGAAGTTTCTCCCACCGAGAGTGACACGTGATATTATGTATAATATCATGATAAGGATGCCTGTTCCAGCTAGTACGTGGAGAGATTATCCTGCTGACATAAAAGAAATACTATTTAAGGACTTTATGGTAAGTAATTGTGTTTATAGAATTATATATTATATGTTCATCGAAAAATAAATATACTTACATAACATTTGTGTAGGATAAGCATCGGTTCACATCCGATTCTGATTGCGGCATGACAAAAATTGTCTGGGAATGGACTTGCATGGACCGTTATCTAGACTATTTGAACAAAGCACGAGATAAGGCCTTTAATAAGGCAAATTCAAATAACTTGGCTGAAGTTAAGGGCCATGGGCCCAGAGGAATGAGGACAGAAGTATGGGATGGCCTGGTCGACATTTGGTTGACAGATAAATGGATGACGAGGTCTACAGCTGCCCGAAGGAACAGGGCAGCCATGCCTGATGCCTTAAAGCATACAGGAGGGTCGATAAGATTTGGTCAACACAAGAACAAGATGGTAATATAACTTCCTCATTTAAAGTTTTGATGGTAATCTGTTTATTAATCTGGAATTTTTTGAGTTTTAATTTATTTTATTAATCTATTTATTAACATGTTGTAATTATTTGAGTTATTTGCCTATTTTGAGTATGACATATGTCGCAACCGTCCCGAAGGGCGCCGCGAAAATAAAAAGAACAAGGAGGATAGGACCTCGTGGTGTTGGGAGTCGCCACCAATCGCTTTATCCATTAAATGGAATGGCGCAATTGGACACCTAAAAGATGGTCTACGTTTCGAGTAGGTTCGGGGTTGATTACGGGTAGGGAAGGTGTTAGCACCCTACACCGTCCGTTCTAAGAACGGTTACCTATTTAATCTAATGTTATTTGCAAGATTAATTTAATTGGTCCTTTATTAATTAAAAGAAAAGAATTTTTTTATTTTTTATTTTGACATGTCCCATTTTGTCAAGCATAATATCAAGAATGATAAATGACTAAGACAAGCAATGGGTGGCTAAATAGCTATTATTTTAGAACAAATTCAAAGTCTACAACATATTATATAAAAGTGGTGAATTAAAATTTTATCTTTTTGAAGAGAAGTAATTTTCAAAATAAAATGGCCAAATAAAAAAAAATAAAAATATTCCAATGAATAATTTTAACTCAAAGAAATTTGTTTAAGGTAAGAAAATAATTTTTAAAGTAAATGGCCAAATAAAATCTCTTTTGTAATCAAGGAGAAAAATATTTTTAGGCACAAGGAGATTTTTGCATTAATTTCCAAAAAAATGTCTTCATGAAAAATAAAACTTTAATTCACCACAATCATGATGTTGAACTCAGTATGAAATTGTTCACTTTTATTCGGATACTTTATTTTACAAAAAGAAAAGTTTATTTTGGTTTATTTAAAAAATATATTTTAATTTACATAATTATTTTAATTTTTATGTGGGGATTAGACTTCGGCTAGCGCTCCTGGCAAAATCCAATATAAAGCCTCAAGATTGTCGGGAAGAGTGTAATCTGATCGGCGCTCCGATCCTCTCCCAATTTTTCCGTCATAGGCCAATTTTAATCAATAAGATAAATTTACAAGTTATAAAGAGACAGATAAACTATAGTCAAATCAAATCAAATCACAAGTTCACTTTCATTACATTTTTTATTTATGATTTTTTTTTATCTTTTATGCATTTTTATTTTATTTGTTTATTTTTTATTTATCACAAAACACAATATAAAACATATCATTAAGAAAAATAAATGTGATCAAACAAGTACTAAATCCTAAAATTCAAAAACATATTTAAATCTTTTTTATTTCATCCCTTCTCTTTATTTTAGTAAAATAGAATAAATAGCAAATAAAAGAAAGTGGGCTTAGGCCCATCATAAAAAAAAAAAAAAAAAAAAAGATGAAATGTACAAAACTAAAGGGACTTTCGGTCTTTTACTCATCAAACCAAAACGAAAGAAAGAAGAAGAGGGGGGAGGGGAGAACTCACGGTGGTGCGGTAGGTGGTGATCTCGCGGATCCGGCCGGATCTGGGTTCGGCCCGGGTGCTTTAGTGCGACGCGGGTCGAGGGGGTAGACAAGGGCGGAGGCGCGACGCCGGTGGAGGCACGATGCGCGGAGCGCACGGCTCGGACGGCGGAGGCGAGAGAGGTGCGCGGGTTGCGGGGGCAATGGGGGGCGGTCGGCGTGCGGCTGGTGAGGACGGACGGTGCGGGACAGCGGCGTCGCGGGGTTCGCATTGGGTGGATCCGGCAGCGGCGGGTAGCGGGACCCGACGGTGCGGGGCAATGGAGGTCCGGATTTGAGCGGTGATGGGGAGCTCGGTGGTTGGGGGAAGCCGTGCAAACAGGTGACTTCACGTGGGTGTTGGTTGTGGAATGGTGAGCTTGAGGATGGGTGGTGAAGGAAGTGATGAAGATGAAGGGGTGATGGTGGCTTCACCGAGTTGACTCGCTTGGCTTGCTAATGGTGGTAGCTATTATGGTGGAGAATGGTTTGTGATGGTTCTGTTTTTGGGTGAGGGGAGATCGTGGGTGGTTGTTGATGTTTGTTAATGGTGGGGAAAAAAAGAATAATGAAGGTTGAAGATGGTGGTCAAGGTGAAGCTTGGGGATGAGAATGGAGAGTGCTTAGTTAACTGAGTTGACTCAGTTGAGTTACTGATGGTTAATGGTGGCTTTGGTTGGTGGTGTGTGATAAAGGTAGTGGGCGTGGTGTTTGTGAAGATGGAAGAGGCTGAAATGGTGTTGTCTGTCAACGTGATTGCTGTCCCTTTTTTTCAATCCTGTCTAACTCTCTTTTTTTTTGAACGATTGAATCCCCTCTGAACGATTGAATCTCCCTTTTTATTCTTGCTTTGATTCACATTCACAATCAATTTGCTTTTCCGTTTTGAAATGCAAACAGGCAAGATAATGTTTGGAAATAATGGTAGAAATGCCAAAGGGAAAAAAAACTGATAGAAGCTTTAATCCAAATCAATGCAAGCTATTGATGATTCAATGGCAAAGTTTGAGGAAGGGAAAGAGTTGAGAAAATGGGTTATGGGTTGAGAAGAGAAATGGGTCATGGGTTGACCCATATAACAAATTTTTTTATTTTTTTTATTTTTAAAAAAGAAAGAAATTAAATTAAATAAAATAAAAATGAAAATAAAGAAATGGATAAAATTGGGTATCAACAGCTGCCCCCCTTTGTTTTACGTTTAGAATAAATGAAAAACAAAGGAATTGATTCAATTTTATCCATGAGACGGTAAAAACCTGTGGATTCACGTGTCCGCTTAACAGAACACTTAAAACAATGGGTACGAGGACCCAAAAGCTTGTAGAGTCAGGTATCTGCTGAAACTTAACAAAAACAACGTAAGAAGCTTACGGAGTCGAGTATCCGTTGAAGCTTAACGGAAAACTTAAAGGCAATGGGTACGAGGACCCGATAACATAAACAATGGGTACGAGGACCCAAAAGCTTGCAGAGTCAGGTATCTGCTGAAGCTTAACAAAACAACGTAAGAAGCTTACTGGAGTGGGTATCCGTTGAAGCTTAACGGAAAACTTAAAGGCAATGGGTACGAGGACCCGATAACATAAACAATGGGTACGAGGACCCAAAAGCTTGCAAGAGTCGTGTCTGCCGCCGAAGCTTAACAAAAACAACGTAAGAAGCTTACTTTGAGTCGCATCCGTTGAAGCTTAACGGAAAACTTAAAGGCAATGGGTACGAGGACCCGATAACCCCGGGTATTTTTGTGCATAAATAAACAATGGGTACGAGGACCCAAAAAGCTTAGAGTCGCATCTGCCGAAGCTTAACAAAAACAACGTAAGAAGCTTACTTGAGTCGCATCCGTTGAAGCTTAAAGGAAAACTTAAAGGCAATGGGTACGAGGACCCGATAACATAAACAATGGGTACGAGGACCCGATAACATAAACAATGGGTACGAGGACCCAAAAGCAACGGGTACGGGCACCCAAAAAAGGTAAAAAGCTTGCGGAGTCAGGTATCCGCTGAAGCTTTACAGAAAAGGTTGCGGAGTCAGGTATCCGCTAAAGCTTTACAGAAACAAGGTAAGAAGCTTATCTGGGTATCCGTTGAAGCTAACAGAAAACTAGGTAAGAAGCTTACGAGTCGGGTATCCGTTGAAGCTTAACAAAAACAAAGAAGCAATGGGTACGGGGACCCAAAAACAAACAATGGGTACGAAGACCCAAAAGGTAAAAAGCTTACTGAGTCGGTATCCGCCGAAGCTTAACGTAACTTAAAAGCAAGAAGCTCTTTACGAGTCGGGTATCCGTTGAAGCTTAACAAAAAACTTAAAGGCAATGGGTACGGGGACCCAAGAACATAAAAACAATGGGTGCGGTGACCCAAAAACTAAAAGACAATGGGCGCGGGGCCCGAAAAGGAAAAGACGATGGGCGCGAGGCCCGGAAAGAAAAACACAATGGCGCGGGGCCCGAAAACGAAAAACAATGGGTGTAGGAACCCAAAAACAAGAACACAATGGGCGCGGGGGCCCGTAAAGGAAAACACAATGGGCTGGGCCCAAAAACGAAAAACAATGGGTGTAGGAACCCAAAAACAAGAACACAATGGGCGCGGGGACCCAGAAAGGAAAACACAATGGGTGCGGGGGCCCGAAAACGAGACAACAATGGGTGTAGGAACCCAAAAACAAGAACACAATGGGCGCGGGAGCCCAGAAAGGAAAACATAATGGGCGCGGGGGCCCGAAAACGAGAAAACAATGGGTGTAGGAACCCAAAAACAAGAACACAATGGGCGCGGGGGCCCGTAAAGGAAAACACAATGGCGCGGGGGCCCGAAAACGAAAAACAATGGGTGTAGGAACCCAAAAACAAGAACACAATGGGCGCGGGGCCCGAAAGGAAAACACAATGGGCGCGGGGGCCCGAAAACGAAAACAATGGGTGTAGGAACCCAAAAACAAGAACACAATGGGTGCAGGGACCCAAAAAGGTAAAAAGCTTGCGGAGTCAAGTATCCGCTGAAGCTTAACAAAAACTTAAAAGCAATGGGTACGGGGACCCAAAAAGGAAACAGCAATTTGGACCTTTGTAGGTCAAGGCTAGCAAAATGAGAACAAATGCACTATGCAATGCATGCTTCAAATGTATAAGAGTATGAAAAAAAAAAAAATTCTTTTTTTTTTGTTTGTTGTTTTTTTTTTTGTTTGTTTTTTGTTTTTTTTTTTTTGTCTCCACGACCCTTGAGGACATGATTGCAATCATTTTTAAAGATGAACTGGAATAAGATTTAATGGCATCCTTTCATTTGTCTATTCAGCCGATGGTTGAAATGTCCAACCAGAATGACCCTTGAGGTGACCTGGTTGTCCTTTCTCTTTATCAACACTCTTATCAGGAATCATTGTGTTTCCCATACCTTTCAAGTCATTAGCAATTCTTAATGCTCGGACAAAGAATGTCACACATTTCATATTCCAATATATGATTATTAGAAAAATGCATATTAAGTCCAAGAAGAGGCAAAGGTAAAAACATGATGATATTGTATTGAAATGGGAATGGTGAAAAGAAAGTATTATTGTGGTCATCAACATGAAATTTACAGAGGGATGATAAGGGCAAAGGTCTTCAACTCTTCCAATGAAACCCTTTATCGTAATCAGTGTCAATCCTCTGCATACTCGATTTTGAACACCTGTTAACCAGCCTATGAAGACTTTGATTGCCCCAATTGAGATCATTTGGCCTGCCCCAAAATGGAAACTTAGTTTGCTCTAAAGCAGAGATTTGCTCCTCCCTGGCATGGAGACTCAACCGCTCAGGTCTCACTTCCTTTATCATACCAAGCACTATTATCTTTTTATTTTGGACCTTAACTTTTGCCTAGGTCGCTCTTTCGAGTTTTCAACCTACCAGGTCGCTCTAACTTTTGCCTAGGTAGCCTTTCCAGGTTTTCCACCTAGCGAGCCATGTTTTTCTTTTTTCTTTTTTCTTTTTTTATTTTTGACCAGTAGTGCTTTTATGCATAATATTTCTTGACTGCATCTGAATTTACAGGAAGTGGTAGATCTTCACCATCCATTCTTGTGAGAATCAAGGACCCTCCAGAGAAAGCCTTCTTCACGACATAAGGTCCTTCATAATTTGGAGTCCATTTTCCACGGTGATCTTTTTGCATTGGCAGGATCTTTTTGAGCACTAAGTCTCCTTCTTGAAATTGTCGAGGGCGCACTTTTTTTTTGCATAGGCTTTCATAAGCCTCCTTTGATATAATGGCCATGACACGGTGCGCTTAATCTTTTACCTTCAATAAGATTCAACTGATCTAGTCGAGCTTGGACCCATTCGGCCTCTTCCGCTTTGTCTCCATCAAGATTTCTTAATGAGGGGATCTCTACCTCAATAGGGAGTACGGCTTCCATTCCGTAAACTAAAGAGAAAGGAGTTGCCCCAGTTGAGGTACGGACAGATGTGCGATAACCATGCAGAGCAAAGGGAAGCATCTCATGCCAATCTTTGTATGTCACAACCATTTTTTGGATGATCTTCTTAATGTTTTTGTTTGCTGCCTCAATAACCCCATTCATCTTTGGGCGATATGGCGAGGAGTTATGATGTTGGATCTTGAAGTTCTCACACATTTCCTTCATCATTTTATTATTCAAGTTGGTTGCATTGTCAGTGATGATCTTATTTGGTAGACCATAACGACATATCAGCTCTCTTTTGATGAACTTGATCACCACATTCCTGGTCACATTGGCATAAGAAGCAGCTTCAACCCATTTGGTGAAGTAGTCTATCGCGACAAGGATAAAGCGATGCCCATTTGAGGCCTTAGGTTCAATAGGTCCTATAACATCCATACCCCACATGGAGAATGGCCATGGTGCTGTTAGGACATTCAAGGGGACTGGAGGCGCATTGATCTTATCAGCATATGTTTGGCACTTGTGGCACTTCTTCACATGATTGAAGCAATCATTTTCCATGGTTAACCAATAATAACCAGATCTTAGGATTTTCCTTGCCATTGCATGTCCATTGGAGTGAGTTCCAAAGGAGCCCTCATGTACTTCTTCAATAATCTTTTCTGCTTCCATTGCATCAACACATCTTAGAAGCACCATATCATGGTTTCTTTTGTAAAGTATTTCCCCACTCAGAAAATAACCCATTGCGAGCCTCCTCGTGGTCCTCTTGTCATTTTCTCAAGCACCTGCAGGTACTCCCTATTCTTGATGAAACATTTGATGTCATGATACCACGGTTTCCCATCGTGCTCATCTTCAATCGCTTGACAATATACAGGAGGACGATCCACGACTTTCCATTTTTATAAGTGGTAGGTCCCTTTCATGACTTACTTGGAACATTGATGACAAGGTGTGGCCAAAGCGTCGACCAATCGATTTTCTTCTCGAGGAACATGATGAAAAGTGACTTCATCAAATTGCTCGATCAATTCTTTGATGTAAACATGGTATGGAATCAATTTGGCATCACGGGTCTCCCATTCTCCTTTTAGTTGATTAATGACCAAGGCAGAGTCCCCATGTATTTCCAAGATCTTTGCTTTTGATTCTATTGCTGCCTGAATACCCAAAGCACACGCTTCGTATTCTGCTATATTGTTAGTACAGTCAAAACACAACCTTGCTGTAATTGGGATGAATTTATCTTCAGGGGAGATCAAGATGGCTCCAATGCCGTGCCCCAGTGCATTAGAGGCTCCATCAAACCACATGGTCCATTTTTCTTTTCGTAGGATTCCTCATTTTTAAACAGAGCCATTATATCTTCATCAGGGAACTCACATTGCATCGACCCATAATCCTCTATAGGTTGGTTAGCCAGATAATCTGCAAGGGCACTTCCCTTAATCGCCTTTTGGGTGACATAAACAATTTCATACTCCGATAATGAACTTGCCATCGCGCGATTCTCCCAAGGTGAGAGCGGGTTTCTCAAAGATATACTTGATAGGATCCATTTTGGACACCAACCAAGTAGTGTAACACAACATGTATTGCCTTAATCGATGGGCGAGCCCATGCCAAGGCGCAACAAGTTCGCTCTAACAATGAGTACTTTGCCTCATAGTCGATGAACTTTTACTTAAATAATAAATTGCGCGTTCTTTCCTACCGGACTCATCATGCTGCCCCGACACAACCCATAGACTCATCCGAACCACAAATACATAATGAGAGGTCTCCCCTGCACCGGAGGCACCAAACCGGGGGTTCTTGTAAATACGCTTGATTTTTTCAAAGGCTCTTTGGCAATCATCATTCCACTTGACCGGCCGATTCTTGCGTAACAACTTGAAGAGCGGCTCGCATGTTGTCATGTGAGTGGAATATGAATCGAGCGATGTAATTCAACCTTCCCAAAAATCCCCGAACTTCTTTTTCAAGGCGAGGGACCGGCATGTCCAAGATGTGCTCGAACCTTGTCGGGATCAACTTCTATTCCTTTCTTTCGGCTCACCACAAACCCCAATAGTTTGCCCGATCTGACACCAAAAGTGCATTTTGCAGGATTCAATCTAAGTTTGAACTTTCTTAATCGCTCAAAAAGCTTTTGCAGATTGATTATATGATCTTCTTCTGTTTTTGACTTTACAATCATATCATCCACATAAACTTCTATTTCTTTGTGCATCATATCATGGAACAATGTCACCATAGCTCTTTGATACGTTGCCCCAGCATTTTTTAAGCCAAAAGGCATCACTTTGTAGCAGAATGTGCCCCATAAGGTGATGAATGTGGTCTTCTCCATGTCTTCCTAAGTGCCATCTTGATCCGATTGTATCCCGAGAAACCATCCATAAAGGAAAAAAATGAATGCCGGCAAATGTTGTCCACCAAAACATCAATGTGAGGTAACGGGAAGTCATCTTTAGGGCTAGCCCTATTTAAGTCTCGATAGTCTACACACATTCGGACTTTCCGTCTTTCTTTGGGACAGAACAACAATATTGGCAACCCATTGTGGGTATTTTGCAACCGCAAGAAATCCAAAGATCAAACTGTCTTTTTACTTCATCTCTGATTTTTAGGGACATCTCAGGTTTCATTCGTCTCAATTTTTGCTTAACCGGAGGGTACCCTGGTTTTAGTGGCAATTTGTGCTCAACTATGTCAGTGTTTAGCCCAGGCATATCTTGGTATGACCATGCAAAGACATCATTATAATCAAACAAGAGCTTAATCAACTTGTTACGCTCATCCTCTTTCATCGAGGTGCCAATTTTGATTTCTTTCTTATCATTTTCAGTCCCCAGGTTAATTACTTCAATTGGTTCCTCATGGGGTTGGATTTCTTTAGCTTCTTGTTCAAGTAATCTCATTAACTCAGGTGAAGTTTCCCAATCATTCTCATTATCCTCATCAGCATGATTAACAGGGTGTTCAAAATTATATGATGAGATATTGACACTGTCACTTTCAAGAGAGTCATTTTCAGATCTGCAATAAGTGATGTTGACACAAGAAAAATGAAATGAATAGAAGGCTATGGAGGGATGAAAGCTAACGGAATGAAGAATGAGAGATCTCAAAAATGCATTTTATTAATAACAATTATTGGAAATGAAACATGTGAGCCCATTTACAAATGAAAATCCTAAAGCCTTGGGCAGAGCTAAAGGAAAAGCATTACATAATTACTTTGAAAGAGACTTTAAGGTTATGGGAAGCTCGGAGATCTCCCAATTGTCGAGTCTTGTATCCGAAGAACATGCATACACCAGTGTCCAGTATGACTCGACAAAATCGTCATCTTCAATTGCGGTCACTTGGTCTACGAACACAACTCCCGCGCTCCTAAGCTTTGTCGTATATCACGATGGGGACTCCTCTACTTTAGGTTCTCGCTTTTCCAAGCGAGCCACCTTTTCTTTTTTCTCTTCCATTACCCTCCTCTTATCGGCCTTGGTAGGTTTGTACCCCAGTCCAATCTATCTTTGTTTTCAAAGGGTTGAAAAAGTCCTGTGGCACCTTGTCGTTTCTTGCCCAACCCTTCTCCATGCTGATAACCCCCTTCTAGCATAACTTTCGCCATCATTATAGATGCAACAGAAGGCTGCGACTTAGGAATTGGAGCTCCTTCTTTTATATAGATGGTATTGACAACCTCGAGTGCTTGAAAGGCAGTCTCCAAAGCCTCTTCCGTAGCTTCAATATAAGGGGTGTCTAGCGGCTTACTCACCAGTAGGTCTTCTTCACCAAAGACAGTAATCATCTTGTTATCAACTATGAATTTGACTTTTTGGTGCAATGTGGAAGGCACAGCTCCAGCAGAATGAATCCATGGTCGTCCTAAGAGACAACTATATGATGGTGCAATATCCATCACTTGGAAGAGTATGTTGAAAGTGCAAGGACCAATTTGAATTGGTATTTCAATTTCCCCTATGACTTCTCTCCTTGTGCCATCAAATGCCCTTACTATCATCGCACTTGATTTAATGTGTGACCCATCAAAAGGTAATTTGGAGAGTGTCGACTTTGGCATCACATTCAAGGAAGAGCCATTATCCATCGGATTCTCCAGCCATGATATGGTCTTGACATTTTATCGAGATATGAAGTGCTTTATTATGTCCCCTTCCTCATTGGGTATTTCATCATCGGTGAAAGTGATGTAATTATCTGCTGTGATGTTGCTGATAACGCCATTCAACTTGTCAACCGTGATGTCATGAGAAACATGGGCTTGATTAAGCACTTTCATTAGCACCTTCCTGTGTGGCTCAGAGTTCATTAATAAGGATAAAAGTGATATTCTTGCAGGGGTGCGGTTCAGTTGATCTACCACCTTGTATTCACTTTGCTTTATAAACTTTAAGAACTCACAGGCTTCTTCTTCGGTCACTTCTTTCTTATAGAGCTCTTGCTGTGTTGCCTTTGGTTCTTCTTTTTCTTTCAAGGCTTTTTCAGTAGAAGTTTCCCCTATCTTGCCTTTCCCTTTCCAAATTCTTTCCACTTCTTCCACTTGGTCTTTACGCAAATACTCAGGTGTATAAATACGACCACTCCGAGTCATTCCACCAATCCCAGATATGCTAGAGATAGCCGATGAGATTTTCATTTGATTGTCTTGGAGATCATTCACAACGACTTGCACATCATATTTCCAAGGCACAGCTCTGGTACCCTTATAGGGAAAAGGAGTCGGCACTTGAATAGTGATAGGATTCCGACCAAAAGAGACTTGCGGAGACACCTCTTTACTATAATGAATTGTCAATGGCCTTGGTATGCCTGGAGCTTGCCCTATGATTGGTGGCGTTGCATAGGTATTGCGCCTCTTGAACTGGTGGAGGTGTAACTTCCTTGACCATATAGACGTCACCATTATCGTCTTGATTGCTTATTTGCACTAGGTGACCGTCCATCAAACTTTGGAGGATCTGCTTGAATTCATCACATTCTTCAATAGAATGCCCGACTTCCCCATGAATCTTGCACACTTGTTTTTCATCTTCATTGGCCTTTTTAAACTCAACTTGGTTTTGTATCAACCCATATTTGCAAAGCTCTTGAAAAATTACTCTCATGGGAGTTTTCACCTCACCTACCCGACTTATGAGGCATCGTCCAGAAGACTTTTCTATGGCATTAACTACTCGGACCTCCATGATCGTGCAAAGGATTGCGGCCTACATTAGGAGTTTTTTCCTTAAAGTTTAACCATTTGGCATTAATCAAGTCTTGTACTTTGAACTTCAAGGCTCGCATTTTCGTTGAGTGACCTACAAATTTTGATGGTACTCGCATTTAGCATTCTCGTCAAACCCTCTTGGGTAGGGGGGTTCCAATGGCTTCATTGGGCAAGGAACCAATAATGAATTTCGGAAGAGTTGTGGTAGCAGATTCAAAGATAGGTCATGGGAATTGGGTCAAATTGACAGTTTTCTTTTCTTGGTTAGTCAAGTGCCTTCTTTGATTGGTATTTGGGTTTTGGGCCCATGGTTGGGTTGGTTGATATGGTATGGTAGGGAGTGTTTGATTTGGGATAGGAGATGGTGCACGATAAGGGATCATTGGGTGATAAGGTTTGAGGATATGGAGCTTGAGAGGCATTAGCAATGTATGGATAGTAAGGCATGTAGGGAGGCCGGAAGGATGGTTGAGGGTTAACAGTGTCCGCTATGTCTCCTTGGGCAAAACTCCTTTGATCGAAAGTCACAAAGATGGGTTTCTCCTTCTCTTTTCTTCCTCCGCCTGGGGCTTTTTGGCACTAAATGTCCCCATTGAGCTTTCAATCTTTCCACTTCTCATTCCTCCTTCGATTCTTTCCCGATGATAACCATGTCTCGAGAAATTCGACGACACACTCCCTATCATTTTGTCATAGAAGGGTGATTGGAGAGTGTCAATGAATGTGGCCACCATTTCCTTCTCACAATGGGGTTCAACCTGAGCAGCTATCTCTCTCCACCGCTGAGCATATTCTTTAAAGGTTTCAGCTCCTTTCTTAGCCATATTTTGCAACTGTAACCTATCTGGTGCCATATCGATGTTGTACTTATATTGCTTTAAGAAAGCATCCGCCAAGTCCTTGAAGCATCGTATATGGGCACGTTCCAGGTGTGTATACCAATTAGAAGCTGCCCCCTAAGCTGTCCTGGAAGAAATGAATCAACAGCTTATCATCATGAGCATGGGATGCCATCTTGCGGATGTACATGGTCAGATGATTCTTTGGGCAAGTGGTTCCCTTATATTTTTCAAAATCCGGGACCTTAAACTTTGGAGGGATTACCACATTCGGGACAAGACAGAGCTCTGCGGCATCCATAAGACCATAGCTACTTGCTCCTTCTATGGCTCGCAATCTTTCTTCCGAACTTCTAATTTTCCTTGGATTGAATGCCTTCATTGAAGGGTTCATTGAGAAGTTCCAGCGACTTTATGGGGAAAAAGCTGTGGCATGTAGAAAGGAGGTTGGGCCTGAGTCGAACCTTGTGGCCCTGAAGTAGGTATTACCAATGAAGAGCCACTCTCAAGAGGGTTGGTAATTTGGGATGGCATAAAACCAGGAGAAATGCCATAAGGTGGAATAGAAACCGGGTACTGAGGAATCTCACTGGTATTTGGTTGAGATCCTTGGAGAGGTTTGAACTCGTTGGGACCGTTGTCGGTGCACCGCCCTCGTGAATATTGGTGGATAATGGTGGCACATAACCGGTGGAAGGCCATATGGTGGGAATGAAGATGCCTGTGCTTCAGGATTATTTGAGTAAATTGTGAGAGTGGCATCATGGCCCTTGAGAGGTGACACTAGGATACGCCAAGGAACAGCGTAAAGCGGGCGGTGTGCGGCGTGGCGAAGGATCATCATTTGCCTTTAAAGGAGTCCCCTCTGTGTTCTTCGTTTTTTTCAGAATTTCCAAGATCTTGGCCATTTGTTCCTTTAGCTGACTTACTTCACTTCTCAGCTCTTCTTGTGACTGACCCAGTTCATCCTTGACTCTTGATTGAGAACGAGTCCTATATGGGTGTCGTAGAGACAGTTTTCCTTTAGTATTCATTATTTTTTTATTAGAAAATATAAAAAAGAAAAAGAAAATGCAAAAATAAACCATGCATGTAGAGACATGATCCAAAGCAGCAAGCAATATCGAATCGATATCTTCACAGGATTGGACCACATATGCAAATGCTTGATAAAAGAAAAGTTAACAACTACAAAATAAAAGACAAACAAAAATTCCTCATATGTTAGAGGAAAAGGGGTACCTAATCTTGGTACCCGATCAACAGGATAAGTTCTATGAACGATGATAGCTCTTAAGATTATATTTACAAGTGAGAGCTTTGGTTCTAGACCCCTATCGGACAAAAGGTCCCCAAATTGTCCCTTGCTGTCACCAACACTTTGGCTAGCAAGGGTCCTCCGTCCTCACCCATGATAGGTTACAAGCGGAAAGAGTTCAATTTGAGCGAGGGGTTTTCATGTGCCTAAACGGAGACCAACGGTCCCACAAAGCAACACTACTTCACCCTCTGTCCTAAGCCTACAAGGTACTTGAGCTCTAGAGAGCTTGTGTGTGAAAGTGTACATGAGAGAACTTATTTACAAAGCGTAAATATAATACATATAATATAAACAAAATGTACAATAATATGAAATAAATAAAAAACAAACAAAAATAAATGGACCAATATAATTAAAGAGCAAATAACATGAGATTAAAATAAGGTTTAACCCTCTAATTTCCCCCAGTGGAGTCGCCAACTGTCGCAACCGTCTCCCGAAGGGCGCCGCGAAAAATAAAAAGAACAAGGAGGATAGGACCTCGTGGTGTTGGGAGTCGCCACCAATCGCTTTATCCATTAAATGGAATGGCGCAATTGGACACCTAAAAGATGGTCTACGTTTCGAGTTTGAGGTTCGGGGTTGATTACGGGTAGGGAAGGTGTTAGCACTTACTACACCGTCCGTTCTAAGAACGGTTACCTATTTAATCTAATGTTATTTGCAAGATTAATTTAATTGGTCCTTTATTAATTAAAAGAAAAGAATTTTTTTATTTTTTATTTTGACATGTCCCATTTTGTCAAGCATAATATCAAGAATGATAAATGACTAAGACAAGCAATGGGTGGCTAAATAGCTATTATTTTAGAACAAATTCAAAGTCTACAACATATTATATAAAAGTGGTGAATTAAAATTTTATCTTTTGAAGAAAGTAATTTTCAAAATAAAATGGCCAAATAAAAAAAAAATAAAAATATTCCAATGAATAATTTTAACTCAAAGAAATTTGTTTAAGGTAAGAAAATAATTTTTAAAGTAAATGGCCAAATAAAATCTCTTTTGTAATCAAGGAGAAAAATATTTTTAGGCACAAGGAGATTTTTGCATTAATTTCCAAAAAATGTCTTCATGAAAAATAAAACTTTAATTCACCACAATCATGATGTTGAACTCGTATGAAATTGTTCACTTTTATTCGGATACTTTATTTTACAAAAAGAAAAGTTTATTTTGGTTTATTTAAAAAATATATTTTAATTTACATAATTATTTTAATTTTTATGTGGGGATTAGACTTCACCAAGCTCTGGCAAAATCCAATATAAAGCCTCAAGATTGTCGGGAAGAGTGTAATCTGATCGGCGCTCCGATCCTCTCCCAATTTTTCCGTCATAGGCCAATTTTAATCAATAAGATAAATTTACAAGTTATAAAGAGAGACAGATAAACTATAGTCAAATCAAATCAAATCACAAGTTCACTTTCATTACATTTTTTATTTATGATTTTTTTTTATCTTTTATGCATTTTTATTTTATTTGTTTATTTTTTATTTATCACAAAACACAATATAAAACATATCATTAAGAAAAATAAATGTGATCAAACAAGTACTAAATCCTAAAATTCAAAAACATATTTAAATCTTTTTTATTTCATCCCTTCTCTTTATTTTAGTAAAATAGAATAAATAGCAAATAAAAAGAAAGTGGGCTTAGGCCCATCATAAAAAAAAAAAAAAAAAAAAGATGAAATGTACAGCAAACTAAAGGGACTTTCAGTCTCTTTACTCATCAAACCAAAACGAAAGAAAGAAGAAGAGGGGGAGGGGAGAACTCACGGTGGTGCAGACAGTGGTGATCTCGGATCCCACGGATCCGGGTTCTGGCCCGGTGCCGGTGCGACGCGGGTCAGGGGCAGACAAGGGCGGAGGCGCGACGCTGGTGGAGGCACGATGCAGGCGGAGGCGCACGGCTCGGACGGCGGAGGCGAGAGAGGTGCGCGGGTTGCGGGGACAGCGGGCTGGTCGGCGTGCGGCTAGGTGAGGGACGGACGGTGCGGGACAGCGGCGTCGCGGGGTTCGCGTTGGGTGGATCCGGTGCAGCGGCGGGTAGCAGAGGGACGGACGGTGCGGGGCAGCGGAGGTCCGGATTTGAGCGGCGATGGGGAGCTCGGTGGTTGGGGAGGCCGTGCAGCAGGGTGACTTCACGTGGGTGTTGGTTGTGGAATGGTGAGCTTGAGGATGGGTGGTGAAGGAAGTGATGAAGATGAAGGGGTGATGGTGGCTTCACTGAGTTGACTCAGTTGGCTTGCTAATGGTGGTAGCTATTATGGTGGAGAATGGTTTGTGATGGTTCTGTTTTTGGGTGAGGGAGATCGTGGGTGGTTGTTGATGTTTGTTAATGGTGGGGAAAAAAAGAATAATGAAGGTTGAAGATGGTGGTCAAGGTGAAGCTTGGGGATGAGAATGGAGAGTGCTTAGTTAATCGAGTTGACTCGCTTGAGTTACCGATGGTTAATGGTGGCTTTGGTTGGTGGTGTGTGATAAAGGTAGTGGGCGTGGTGGCTTGGTGTTTGTGAAGATGGAAGAGGCTGAAATGGTGTTGTCTGTCAACGTGATTGCTGTCCCTTTTTTCAATCCTGTCTAACTCTCTTTTTTTTGAACGATTGAATCCCCTCTGAACGATTGAATCTCCCTTTTTATTCTTGCTTTGATTCACATTCACAATCAATTTGCTTTTCCGTTTTGAAATGCAAACAGTGCAAGATAATGATTGGAAATAATGGTAGAAATGCCAAAGGAAAAAAAAAAGCGATAGAAGCTTTAATCCAAATCAATGCAAGCTATTGATGATTCAATGGCAAAGTAGGGGAAGGAAAGAGTTGAGAAAATGGGTTATGGGTTGAGAAGAGAAATGGGTCATGGGTTGACCCATATAACAAATTTTTTTATTTTTTTTTTTTTAAAAAAGAAAGAAATTAAATTAAATAAAATAAAAATGAAAATAAAGAAATGGATAAAATTGGGTATCAACAACATAAAGGCATTGGTATTTTAGAGGGATTGCCTTAGTTTTGATATTTGTTTATTATATATTCTTCCATATGTGATTATAGGAGGCAAAGTTAAAGCATCTGGTTTCTTACAGAGATCTCTATGCCAAAGTTCATAAAAAGAAAGACGGAAGCTATGTTTCTGAGTGCTTGAGGAATTTTATTGCTGGTGTCTTTAAAATTGAAAAGTCATTTATATTTGTTGTTATTGATTTTTGTTAAAAAAAAATTATTATTTTAGAAGTCGTATGACACTGCGATGACAGAAAAATATGGAGAAAACTCTTCCTCTCATCCTATGGTTGACCCGGCCAGAGGTCTGGTTGGATGTGGCGGGTCCCAACAAGAAGGGACGAGTGCATGGCATAGGTAACAGCTTGCACATTGGCATTAATAACATCATGCAAGATTCATCCTCCTCGGTTGCGGGTCCTTCCTGCTCTGCACCATTGACACAAGACATAATTGAAGCTGTAAATGCAGCAGTGGCAACAGCGATGGCTTCTTTTGTCCAAACTCAACTTTTTCCTATGTTGGCGCCTATCCTATCTGCGGTCGGATCAACAAATGTTGCTCCATAAGCACCATCGCAAGGTGCAACAGTTGGGGAAGGTCGAGACAAAGACGAAGATGAAGATGAAGCCAACTTAGACTGATTGTCTATTCTTTTTATTCTTGTTTTGTACGACATTGCTTTTTACCTTAGTTTGTACATTTTATGAACACGGCATTCTTTTAATCTTGTTTTGTACATTTTATGAACTATTTATGTAACTAGTAGATTTATTTTGGATTATTTGTACAATTTTGTTATTGCTGCTGTTGTTGGATTTTTGTTTAATATACAGGTTTTAGTAAGTCAATAATACAGGTAATTTAATAAAAAAATGATTAGGGATTAGCGACGGAATAGCGAGGAAATTATATAAGTCATTAGCGAGGGATTAACGACGGAATAGCAAGTAAATCATATAGGTCATTAGCGAGGGATTAGCGACGGAATAGCGAGTAAAGCATATAGGTCATTAGCGAGGGGTAGCGACGGAATAGCTAGGGAATTTAGCGACAAATTAGCGGAGAAATAGCGAGGGGGTTGGTTGAAATGGATCCAAAATTAGTATGGATTTTTATTATACAGCGATAGAATAGTGACGTAAATTCCCTAACTGATTTGTGAGGGAATAAGGGGTTATATTTTTGGCGTATTAGCGAGAGATTAGAGACGGATTAGCGAGGGAAATAAATGCACTAGCGGCGGATCAGCGGGGGAATACGTTCCCTCACTAATTAGCGATGAAAAAAAAGTGACTGATTTATCCCTCGCTAGTCCGTCGCTATTCCCTCACAAATTTTGTTTGCAACGGAATAGCAAGGGAAATTTCCCTCGCTAATTTGCTTATTTCTTGTAGTGTAAGAGTTATATGAAATTAGCATCTACACTTGCATGTTTAGAAATTATTGGACCACTCATGCAATTACGCAGCAGGACCTATCCCATTAAAGCATGAAATATCACACAACAAAAGGGATTTACACATGAAAAATGAGGATGAGGATTACCTGTCCCCTTTTCTATCTCCCCACTTAAATTCTGTTAAGTGTTCTAAACTTAATTACATGTCTCCATCCTTTCTTTTTTATTTTTCACTTGGTAGAATTTAAGTGAGGGGACAAGAAAGGAGACAAGAAATAGGGACAAGTGATCTTTATAGAAAAAATGAACCATTCTAACAACTTCTCCTCTTCACACGTATCTACTCTTGAAATTGTTGCATTAAAGCTTGCAACAATAAAGCCTAGCAATCATGTACCACAATTAAAGCCTACGCATAGCCATGCTAAAAACAAACCATCATGACCATGAATCTAAAATTTTAACAATCAAAGTATCAATGATCTAGTATGACAGCAGGTCAATACATCCTTCCCTCCAACAAATCACATAATAATAATAAAAAATAACAAATCCTTTCAAATGGTGCCAACAGTAAATGTACCTCAATTTACCAACAAAAGCTTCTCAATATAGTAGCTTATTGCAACTCAGAATTTCTCAACAACTAGAAGAACACCCACCATCAGCAATCATATGTATGCACAGACGTAAAACTCCATCCAACTTCTCTCATGTCCCAATCCCTCAATGCTGCAGCCCAAAAATTTATGATCCTCGCAAAGCACGACCACCAGAACATGTGTAACCAGCAGCCAAAAGAGAACGTAAGTTTGAGTGTGCAGCCACCTCTGTTTGAGTGTCTATGGGCTGAGGATTCTTTTTAGGGTGAGAAAAAAAAATGTGTATAATGCCTCCTTAGAATACAGCAGCCAAGATCTCCTTTTTAACGTGAGTGGGGTACAAAGAATTTATAGGCCACATTGAAAACCCTAACTCCCTGGCCAAATTAATGTTGATTAATTCTAAAGGATTCTAAAAAAATCAATTTTTATTTCTCAAATATTTCATTATTTATTTTCTAAAATTTTCATTGTTATTTCCTTTAGAATCTTCAAATTTCAAAGGAAACAAATCATACTACACCTATTAAACGCACCTCCCTTTCTTATTCTTTCTCCACACCTTTCAATGTTGACTATGCACCCATTTTCTTTTCTTTTCTTTTCTTTTTTTACTTTATTTTTTCATATTTTCAATTTTTTTGAATTTCTTAGACTATTTCCATTTTTTTAAAATAAAAATAAAAAATAGTTTGGTCAAAATGTGGTGTTCACAATTGTCCCTTTTTACTTATTCCTTTCCAGTGGAATATGATTAACCATAATTTTTCATATTATCATAGTAAGAAACAAGCAAAGATATGAACACTCAATTTGATCGGGAATGTATGAAATAATGCAAAAAGTGGAAAGATGTTATAAGTAATTGAAAATGTCATTAGCACACTAAATATTATGATTTTTTTTTTTTTGCTTCATCTGAGATGGCATGAACACAATGCTCACACATGAATAGTAGGAAATGCATGAAATTTAAAGTAATGGGCAAAGCTAGTGGCCCAATAAACACTTTAAAGCGAGAATTTGAAGCAATGGGTAGATCTAGAGGCCCAAAATTTACAAACAAGAATTTAAAAATGTTAAGCAGAGTTATGACTTGGGCAGAGCAAAGGCCCAAAATTAAAAACATGAATTAAAAAGCATTGGGCGAATATAAGGTCTGACATTTGAAAAGCAAGAATTTAAAAAGCATTGGGCAGATCTAAGACTTGAAATTTAAAAGCAGGAATTTAAAAACATTGGGCAGAACTAAGGCCCAAAATTTAAAAATATTAGGTAGAGTTAAGGCCTAAAATTTAAAAACAAGAATTTAAAAACATTAGACAAAGCTAAGACCTGAAATTTAAAAATAGGAATTAAAAAGCATTTGGCATATCTAAGGCCCAGCTTCTGAAAAGAAGGAATTTAAAAAGCATTGGGCGGATCTAAGACCCGAATTTAAAAGCATGAATTTTAAAAAACATTGGGCAGATCTAAGGCCTAAAATTTAAAAGTAGAAATTTGAAGACATTGGGCAAAACTAAGGCCTGAACTTAATGCAATAGGCCTTGAGCCAAAAAACTGAATATAATACACTTTGAGCTAGAAAAATGAATGCAATGGGCTAGGAGCTAAAAAAATTTACACAATGGGCCTTGAGTTAGAAAAAAGAAATGCAATAGACCTTAAGACAAAATATTTTATACAATTGGCCTTGAGCCAAAAAAAATTATGTAGTGGGCCTTGTGCCAAAAATGAATGCAATGGACCTTGAGCCAAAAAAAAAATTATGCAATGGGCCTTGAACCAGTAAAATAAATGTTTGAACTAGAAAACTGAATGCAACGGACCTTGAACCAAAAAATGAAAGCAATGAAAGTTGAGCCAGAAAATTTTATGCCATAGACCTTGAGCTAGAAAATTTTATGCAATGGACCTTGAGTTAGAAAACTAGATGCAGTGAAAAAGGTGTCAAAATGGGCTTAGCCCAATGGGCTAACCCGAATCGCCCAATAAAATGGGCAAATTGGGCCAAACAAATTTATGCAAAAATGGAATTTAGGCCGACCCAATTTTGGCCCTGCCACACACGAGTTAATCCGCAAGCCTGATGCTTAATTTTTATTTATGGTATTATTATGTAATTTATATGATATATAAATATTATTTTTTATTTTTTAATGTAAATAATATTTTAATCATAAAAATAATTTTTTTAATGTTTGATGGGATTTAAACTGTGTAAAAGAAAAAAATGTTGAAAAGTAAGAATAAAGTTTTTTTTTTAAGTGTTGATAACTAAAGAAAAAACAAAAAGAAAGTATGGTGCAGGCCAGCTTGGCACAACCCGCAGCTCTCTTAGGGCCAAGTTGGGCTAGCAAATTACTAGTCTACAACATTCTTGGCCTAGCTTGAAAATTAACTAATATGATGCGAGCCGACCTATTTTGAGACTCCCATGTGATAGGCCTTGAGCCAAAAATTGAATGTTATAGGCCTTGAGCCATAAACCGAATACAATGGGCCTTGCACCATAAAAACTAAATGCAATGAGTCTTGAGCCAAAAAAATTTTATGCAATGAAGCTTGAGACAAAAAAAAAATTAGATGCAATAGGCCTTGAGCAAGAAGAATAAAAGCAATGAATGCATTTGAGAAAATCTTCTTTATAGAAAAGCTTGAACCAAGTGCTTCTTGAAGACTTTGACCAATAAATCTTGTATTCAAATAGAACATTTTGCCAATCTCATCTTGTTCAAATTTCTCTTTACTAGATATGACTTTCATGGAAGCTTGTGATATTCTTCTTCCAAAGGTTCCTATTTCCATCCCTTGGCCAACCAAATGCACTTCAATTTGGATTATTTATTGAGGATGTCATTTCCTTCCTTAATTGAAACTTTTGAACTCCTTTGGCCTAAGTTGCTCATCGAAAGTTTACCATTAGATGGTCAAATCATGGTGTTGTACTCATGTTCACCTTACATAAAATATCATGTAACAAACATGTATGGATCTAAAAGTATAACAGGAAAGAAGTTTACTGAGTGAACAACTTCTAGATTGGTCTTGAAAGTTTGACTAAACAAAGGGTATTTACAAAGGACAAAAATATGGAAAAAGATACAAAATGTGGTATATGACTCAAAGGGGTATTGTCCTAATATGGATTGCTTTGATCTTCATGAATTCAATCTTTGGTTACCAACTAGACATTATGGCCATCGACTTCTTTCTATTAAGCATTTATAAAAATTTACGTCAGTGTATACCATCTCGAAAATAAAACTGGCCTAGTATATGCCACTTGAGAACGAAGTTGCCCTAGTGTTTACCAGCTAAATTGAAGACAAGTTGCCACACTGTAAGGCCAAATTGAGCTAAAGCAAAATTTGTCCTAATTTAGATCCGAATTGAATAAGGTAGAAATTGTCCTAGTATAAGTCAAATTCAACTAGAGAAAAGAAAAATTACCCCAGTTTAGAGTTGAATTGAATAGGGTGGAAACTTGTCCCAGTTTAATGCCGGATTGAACCAAAAGATTTTCCCCATTGTAGGGCTAGAAAGTCCCTTCTCTTGTTCTTCTTCTCTTCTCTTTTTTTTTCTCTACCCTAACTTTTTCTTAGACTACCCTTATAGGTTTTCAGCCTAACAGCTCATCTATTTTCCTTCTTTTCTTCTTCTTTTTTCTTTTTTTTTTGGCCTTTTAGGAGCAAGGAACTAAAAACTTGGAAGAGTGTGAACCTTTTGTTTTGAAATTAAAGTTAATGAAAATGACAACAATCCTTCATTGATTAGAATGAAATTTTTGAAACTTGTAACGTGGTCAAGGTTAAGGGTTATGAAAGAACCAAGGTATACGGCTAAAACAAGTTTTAAGTGTTGAATGGAACCAAGGATCATTAGTAAGCTTTGTTGATTGCCTATGGCATTATCAAGAGCACTAACACCTTTCACTTACTTTTATATTTTCTTCTCCTTTTTCACTTCATCATTTGCCTTTGCTATGAGCTTCTTCATTCTCCTTTTTATTCTCTTTTTTTCATATTTTATCTCCTTCCTTTTTTGTCTTCCTTCCTTCTTTTCTTTCTCTTCTCATTCTTTCTTTGTTTGTTGTTTTTTTTTCTCCTTCCTCTTTTTTTTTTCCTTTCGTTCTTTCTTTCTCTTCTTTTTTTCACTAAGATCATCCTTTACTTTGTACTAGCCCCTAATTTAAGGGTGATCCTTGTCCAAGGTTCTTTGAAAAAAACTTTCAAGCTTAAAGGGGTAATAAGGGATAATGAAATTTTAAGTAGGATAAGGAAAGATGACTAATCTTCATTTCAAATCATGATTGCTTATATTCAAAACTTTAATTAGAGACAAAAAGATAGTACACATCTAGTGATTACTTCTTTTCTCCCTTTTAATTTCTTCTCTAAACAAAGAAGAAAAAGAAAGGAAACAATGTATGCTAAGAAAGTTAGCATGAGTTCAAAACCCCAAATGATTTTAATGATTAAATAGATCTGGGGTCAATACAATAACAATCATTTCATGATAACCACTTAACAAACAAATTAGAAAACTAGCTGCTAATAAATTCCAGTGTTAGAGAACTAAAAGTATTGTTCATTCTCAACTACATTGGAAAATGAATCACCACTAACTTGAACTTTTTGAGGTTGCACTTCATTGTCCATTCTAAGTAATCACCCCCATTTTGAATGAGCATGTGTAGAAACACATGTCAATGCTTAATGGATTATTGTTTAGGAAGCCGTTGTTATCCTTGAATTTCTTGAGACCCATATGATTCGACCACAAATCTACCTTTTATTCATTTGATCCCATCCTTACTTTATCTACTTCTTGACCAAGATTTCTCCTAATCACTTGCATGGATCTTGTTTGTGATTCAGTTTCATGAACCCAGATTTGATTGGCATTCATTTTTCTTAAAGGTGCAATGGTTTCTTTTCTTTTTTTTTAAAAAAAAAAGAATGTGAATGCAATAAAGAAACATTTTTTTTTCATTTTCTTTAAGAGTGAACATATACAAGATGGCATGATGATTTACATTTTGATTTTCTTTAGATGCAAAAGGAAGGTTAATTCCTAAATGGATATAAAAAGTCATGCTTAGAGTTAGTGCAAATTTTACCTTTTTTTTTTGCAGAAATTGAGATGCTAAGATGCACTGAAAAAGAAATTTATTATACTAAGATGGGATAAAGAAAAAAAAACTTTCTTTTTTTTATATATGCAAAAAACTCACACTAAAATGTGATGAAAAACCCTTCTTTTTTCTTTCTTTCTTTCTTTCTTTTTCTTTTTCTTTTTTTTTGTTTCTTTACATGCTCAGATATAAACATTCATGCGAATATGAACCACAAAATTTCTTTTTTTTTTGTAGAAATTGATGCTAAATGGAAATCTAAGCTAAGACTCAAAGAAAATGCAAAATTTGATGATGAGATGTGATGAAACCCTTTTTTTGTATTTTTTTCTCATTTTCTTTTTTTTCATACTTTTTTCTCTTTCTGTCTTTTTTTTGTGTGCAAAAAATTATGTAACATACCATGTGTAACACCCGTGAAAACATGTTAGACTTGTATATGTTTATAGAAGTAGCCTATTATTAGTTTGACATGTTTGTTAAGTTTTGTAATCGTTTGAGTATGTTTACTCACTTTGTTATAGCTCTTTGTATGGAAAATAGTTGTTTTTGGCCCGGATTTGACTTAAACTGCTTAGTTAATGGAAATAATTATGGAAAACTTATTTTTAGGTCACAAATGTGTGTAAGTAAATGTGCATAAAGTTTGGAAATAATCGGAGTTAGTTTGGCATTTTTAAACATACTAGTTGTGTGTTTTAGTGCCGGATTGACCCCAGCTGATATAGAAATATCAGCTTTTTGTGAAACAGAATTTATAATGAATCTTAGGATTTATTTTAAATTTGTTGGAAGTTAAGAACCTGGATTTGGTAAAATCTAAGTGTTCTTAGCAGAACTAGATATATCACTTGGTCACTTAAGTGACCAAAGTCACTCATGGCTGCATTATTATTTAAAGGCATGATATGAGATAATTCATCTCATTTTTCACTCTTTTCACTCTCTTCTCTCACGGTTGTAGCTACCAAGGGAGAGGCAAAGGAAAGTCAAGCAAAGAAGAAGGAAGGGGAAAGCTAAGGCTTCATCATCCTCACCATCTTTGATCCAAGAGGTAGGGGTTTGTGCTTCTTTCATCCTCTTTTTCTCACTTTTACCATTTGTGCATTTGTGAGGCATAATAGGTTAAATTGATTTTTAGAGGTGTTTGAAGAGTTTTTCTTGCTTGATTAAGTTTCCTTGGTTGTTTAGGACTTATTCATGCAAAAGGTTTGTGTAAGAAATCTAGAATTTGATATTTGAACCTTAAACCAAAAAGTGAGAAAAGTTAGGTTTTGAATTATGATTTTGATCATAGAATCCAAATTGGAGGTTTTTGTTAGGGATTAATGATTCCTATGTGTTAGTAAACTTGTTAGGGACCTTACATCACCTAGAAACTGAGTTGGAGTGGCAAAATCCATAAATAGTTCCAATGGAATAGTACTCGAATTTTGCAGAATTCTGCAAAATCCATGTCCTGCTTATCGCGCCACGGCACAAGGAGTAGCACGCGCAGCGTGCGAGTGATGAGCTTCCAGTTTTGGAACCCGAGAGCAGGGTGCCACAACATAGATGTATTTGCGCCGCAGCGTGATAGAACAGAGAGCCCAGCGACGCAGCGTGGTCGTGGGTCCCGTGGCGTGAGAAAGGACAGAGGCCAGGACGTCGTAGCGTGGACGTGTGTTCACTTTTTTACTTACCGCAAGTGCATGGATCGCACTTGTAATATAGTAAAGAGTGTGATATTGTTCCCATGAGGATTACGTTAATCTCAAAAACCAAGTATTAACTAATAGTTTAGTCAACACTATCCAAGAACATTAAAATTAAGAAAAGATTGTTTAAAATAAGAGACTAAAAAGCAATAAATCTAAATTAAAGATGATAATTAGAAAATAGGGATTCCTTCTTCACCTCCTATTTCATTTGTTAACATGCAATCTTTATGAGTAATATAAACGAAATAATTAGGTTAGTTTGAGAATCCAACTTAGTTAAAAGCCTATGTCTAAGTCAATCAACCATAGTTTCATTTACCTAACTCCTTAGTTAGATGCAAAATTCACTCATTAAGATCTATTCTCAATCACACACTATGCATGGCTAAGAGGTGTATTTCTATCCTATTAGTTAATCAACTTATCCAAGCCAATTGAATGAAATTGAACATGCATCAACCATACATATGATCTCAAATCTAAATTCCTATGTCTAGGTTCATCATATTTTATCAAATCACTTAAAAGCTTATTAAACATTCAAGAGCATTAAGAACAATATGATTGAACAAAACCAAATTATGTATATAAACTCAAAAGATTACAAAATCATTCAATATCCATAGGAGGATCCACAGAAAACCATATACACAGCTTAGCTAGCCATGAAACACTAAAATACTAACATATATATCATGTTCATGAATCAATAAAAAGAGAAATATGAAAGGAAAGGGAGAAAGCTCAATAGATATGATCTTCTATGCTTGATTCATCCTCCATATAGAAGATGGCCTCCAACCTTGACTTCCCTAGCTTCCTCTAGGTCTAAAATACCAAAACCTAGCAGCTGTGTTCTAAAAATGATAAAAGCTCTCGTATAAAATTGATACAACAGTATTTATAGGTTGAGAAAAATAGAGTCACGCCGTGGCATTAAACACATCATGCTGCGGTGCACGTTCAATTAGGTTATAGACTCCGTAGTGTCCATATTTTCGAGCTGCAGTGCTCTAGCCTAGGGTCTCATGTACTGAAGTAGGGGATGCACCATGCCGCAGCATTGATATGCCTGTGCCATGGCGTTGAATGCTGGTCTTCAAATTTGGCTTTCTCTTAGGCTTCCTAGTCCAAAGCTACTCCAAATTCTTCATATTTATACTTGATTGGAGCCCTTCCTCTAATAGATAAATTACTACTTTAATAGCAAATGCAAATGTAATCAATTTATCAAAGTTTTGAAAATATTTGCTCAAAATCATAATGGAAGTCATCAAGAATAAATCGGATGAATATGAAGCAAAAGTCTTCCATTCATGCATAAAAATAAGGACTAAGCAACCAATATTACACAGATATGAGGCACAAATAACTACAAATTGTGGAGTTATCAAACCCCCAAACCTAGATTTTTGCTAGTCCTCGAGCAAAACAAATTACACTTGCATTGATCAACCTTTTTAACTTGCATTCAGCAGCTTTTAACATTCCACTTTCACTTAAACCAACTAATGTATGATGATTGCATAAAACCTCAAAGAGTGCACATGCCTCACAATCAATTTCACATATACACAATCCTCATCATGCTAGCATTCACAGTTTCCTTTTATACAAGATATTTCTCCCACAATCATGCACACAAAACTTCTTCTATTCAAATCGTAATCACCCGGATAAGGTTATGAATATACATATGAATATAATTCACAAAATCCATAAGATTGTAATACAACTCTCTCTCCACTAATATAAATCACACAAAATTGAGGATCAGAAGGGACATTAATAGCTTGTAATGTAAGGCCAAGGGTAATGGGTGAAAGAACAAAAGGGAAAGGATTTAACACAAACATTAAGAAACATAAACATGTTATTCCAAATCTTGAGTCTCTAACTGATATTAGCAGGGTATTCAATAGTGAAAGAATAAAACTCGCCAGAACCAATCAATGCTTTTGGTACTTTTCTTTTCTTATGCTTTGCTTTTTCTTTTTCTTTTTTTATTTTTTCTTCTTTTCATTTTTGCAAAACATTGCTTCTTTTCTTTGACTACATCTAGTTCCTTCTGACTCATTTTGTATTGAATCATTAATACCCCTAATCACTACACTCACTTCAAGAAATAACATATTAAGTACTCAACAAATAATGATGGTAGGAAGAAAATGTAATGCTTTCACATGCATTAGAATGGTTAACAGGTTAACGGAAACAATGGTTATGAAAAATATATAAGGCCAAACATATATAAAGCTTCAAAAGGGGACCTATGGATATAATCATACTAAGCTCAACAGGCTCAATTGATCCAAAATGCCCTAATCATTTCCTCAATCATGTACAATCTAGGATTTCACCTCAAGAGAGTTGAAAAACAATTTCAATGATACTTAAAAATTTCACATGTACAATCCATAAACTTTCTCTGGACAAAAATTCTTATCCTTTTCAAAGTTAAACAAACATAAAAGTGGGAAACACATCATACATAAAAAGAAATAGATTGCTTCAGCATGCATCAAAGATTGCATATGGATTCACATAAATATGTAGGTCATTTTGCATCCGTATCTATCACTGGGCAATCATTCACACTAGCTTTTGGCAATATGATATTCTTTAAAAACTTTCAACATTATCCATCATGCATATCAAACATTACAACTCGTATTGTGAAAGAGAACGACAATTGTATCTTAAATGAGATATTCAAAAAATTTTATCAAGATACTTGCTCCTATGGTTATTATCAAAACTAACTATCTATATTAAAACACATACATATACTACAAAAAGTATAATACTAACATAAATATAATACTAAAACACATGTAATAATAATACTATCGCATACCAGTAATTAAAATATAAAGTCAAAGACACCCCCCAAACCTGAGGGAAATAGTGTAACACCCTAGCTCTGATACCAACTAATGTAACACCCTAGCTAGGGCATCACATTTCTGACTCCCGACTCATAATCTGAAAATAAGTTCGCACAAAGTTTGAGTTATAAAAGATGAGTTTCAAAATTTCTTCTTTACTGAAACGTAAATTTACTGAAAATATTAGGTAATATTGAAAATCATATTTCAACTATTCATTATGCAATATTGACACCAATTAATATCACAATTTAAAGAGAAATATAAAATTAACAGACTTATTTTTTTTTTTTTTTGACAAGAGTAGCAAACCCCATGATGGGTCCTACTTAATAGCACCTGCATACAACACTAACGAGAAACTTTAACATACTTATTCCTTTTTCTCATCCATCTTGATGCATCAGACATCCGTTCCTTTGTCAACACTGCACACCTTCGATTCCCGAATGTCCACTCCTTATTGTTATCACCAATCTCAGAGTATCCATCACCCGTTATGTCTAAGACAACTCGATCCTTCTATTATTTGATTTTAACAGTACAGACACAACAAAACAATATAACAAAGAGGTGAGATCACCTACACCAATACCAACATGGCAGCACAGAGATAACACAAACAAGAATATCATACGATAGATCATACCATAATCATGCTATCGATTAATCAACTATCATCATTTAATCATTTATCAGTTCAATCATCATCCAAGTACTCAAAACAATTGTCATAACTAATAACCAATATTCCTTAATTAATATATCACATAGATATAAATGCTCAGATTTATGCATATGCACAAAGACTCAGTTTATCAAAAATAACTCCATGGAGGTTTTCACAATTTTGAGAAGAATGCTCTGGTTAATTGTCAGCCTTAGCCAAAAGACAATCTCCCAGTCGTTGAAAAGAATCGTGTTCTTGTCGGGTATCGTCAATGCGTTGCAACGGACTGCATCACCAAGTGGCACAGGGTACTCGTCAGCTGTCCACTGGTCGACCGCCGCGCCTCGACGCCCCCAAGATCCATCATAGACCTCACTATCAATTCTCATTCCCTCTTCAACCACAAGGGCCATAATAGCTATTAGCTATCTTTTATACAATGCACGAATTTATCGGTAAGTCCAATCCCAACGGAACCAAATCTTTTCAATTTCATTTGTACAATGCACGAGTATATCGGTGTAAGTCCAACCCCAACGCCAAATCTTTTCAATGCATGTATAATGCACCAAATCCAAATACGGCATCTCTTTCCAATGCATATAAAATGCACCAAATACCAATCATAGGCAAAACACGCCACTCTCTCATACAAAGTTGTCCATACAATCGGTTAAACAAGAATTATAATCTTTGTATTTTCAACACAAAATCATGTTATCATGTTTTCAAAGTTATAAAACACTTTCGCCGTATTTTCACAAGATTGAGCAACATTTTCATTATGTTTTCACAATTTCAAAATGTTTCTGTTATGTTTTCAAAATATCGTAACACTTCTGTTACGTTTTCAAAATTCTGAAATGTTTTTGTTATATTTTCACAATACCGTAAAAATATTCTATTACTTTTAAATCACACAGTGATTTTTCAACAGTACATCAAATATTTAAACTCACGTAATTCAAATCACGTAGAAATATTTTAACATATTTTAAATCGCGTAGGAATATTTTACTATATTCTAAATCGTTTTTAAGATACGTAAATCATTTTTCACCACAATTCTATTACAAAAAATATTTCTTAACCTTCAAAAATTTCATTTCATCCTTTCTCAAAATATTATGACTTTGTACTTCATTTTTCACATTTTCTTACTCAAGAAAATCTTTTTCCACGCTTTCTTTACTCAAGAAATTCTTTTTCAAATATAATCCACAAAATTACTTTTCCATTGATATAAATCAATGTTTCAAATCTTAAAATTTCCAAACGTACTTCAAAACTTGAAAATAAGTTATACTTGAGTTAATTCTCAAAATACCATTATATTCTCCATTTTTCCCCAAATCATTTCCAAATTAACCTACTTCAAAATAAATTGAAGTTTGAAAACATTTTTGTTTACAAAACTTAATTTTTCAAGTGAGTAAAATACTCTGATTCCCTTTTCAAATTTCTTGAATTAAATCAATTATATTTCTACTTGGAGAATTACTTTGTTTCATCAAAATCTAGGCATTACTATTTGAAAAATTATCAAAACATTTTTCCTTTTTAAATTGATATGGTTTTACACAAACAAAACCATTAAAGTTTTATTTTTAAAACCAAAGTACCGATTGGTCATATAACAAACCCATTTGTTCAAATTCATTTTCACTTTCTTTGCAAATCTTTTTCCATTCTTAGTCAAAAATCTTTTCCTTAATATATATTTTCTCAAAATCACTTTTTATTGATCTAGTCTTACAAAATCATATTGAGTTGTTTTAATTATTGTTTCTTAACTTTAAATTTCCTAACGTTTTCCAAAACCCAAATAAATTCTTCGTGAGTAAATTTAAGTTACAAACATTTTCTTTTATATTTCTAAATCACTTCTAAAAATTGATTCTTTTTAAATTAATTTGAAGTTCAATACTTTCAATCTTCTTTTTCTTTTATTTATGAAAATTCCACTTCACTTAATTTATAACACTTAATTCCCTTTTCAAAAATCTTTATTTGAAAATTCTTGTATTTCATAGCATCAAAACATTTTTCTAAATTATCAAAACCTTATAGATGGCCATTGGAACCACGAAATATTTTTCTTCTAACTTAAATAAATTCCATTCTTGTTTCTACACAAAATAAATCAATAAAATTTCATTCTAAAATTTGTGTTCATGTTTTCTTAAAAAAAAACAAATCTTTAGTTCATTTTCCATACTCCTCAAATCAATCCAATTTTATTCTTCCATAAACATATTAATTTGTAAACACCTATTTTGAGGTATCTTGGCTGAAATTCTCATTGTTCTAGGGATCAAAGTTTAATTTCCTTGTTCTTGAAAAATTTCAATATTGACCCAAATCAAGGGCATCAAAACCGTAACTCTTCCTTGGCCATTGGAACCAAGATCAATTTTCTTTCCATCCACACATCATGGCATACATATATATATTTCATCATAAATATCACAAACATGCCATATACTCATCATGCATATTATAAGTATACTATCAAAGCCATAAAATCATGCAAAGCATATTAAGTATAGACAAAAATAATCAAAGCACAAGAAAATAAAGCAAAGCTCATAAACACACAATTAATTATTACATGACCATGGATTGGAATTCTCACATGAATTCACAATCCATCAAATATAAGACCATCTCCCACCACCATAATTGGTTGGTGAGATGGATCTCCTTCTTACCTCTTGAAGATCCTCAAAAACTCTTTGTTTTGCTTCTTTTTCCAAGTCTTTCACCACCAAGGGCTTCTCAAATACAAAACAAAATACATAGAAATTAGTATACTAAGCTTGATTAAGAGGAACCATGGATCAAACATGATTTAGATCATGAAAAAGAGAAAAGAAATGAAGTTTCCTTACACTTCACCTCAAAAATTCAATAACTTTGATCTTGAAGAAAGTCCATGAAGATGAATGATTTAGAGAAAATCTCCAACATGAAAGTTGCTTAGAATATCATGTAGATTCAAGATCTATGGTTGGATGAAATTAAAAGAGATTGGATGGTGGTTTTGAGTGTCTTGACCGAATGGTTTCTCTTGAAGCACAAAGATGGAATTTTTGATTTTTGATAGAAACTTGAAGCTTGGATTTGAAGCTCAAGATGAATGATTTTGGAAAAACTCATAACTAGAGATGTTCTTAGAATGGTGTTTAGGTTTAGGAAATGATGTGAATGAAAATTATAGGTGAGTAATGGTGCTTGTGGGTTGCTTGGCCGAATCATAAGGTGAGAAAAGGAAGGAAAATGGTTGTTTTGTGTTCTTGGAACTTTGAGAGAATTTGAGAGAATTTGATGAAGGCTTTTTGGTGAAATAGAAAAATGAATATGGAGAGTGTAACCAAAGGTGCTGCTGCCGTGGGAGTGAAAGAATGGAGAGATATGAATTCATTTGGCATAATTGAAGGCTATCACATGATACACAAAGTCTTCCACTTTGTCATCTTTTTCTTTGGCCTAAAAAGGCTATACAAGCATGTCTAAACATGTCTCCTCCTTCCTAACATTCCAAAACTGTCCCCCCTTCATCATGCACTCCAAAGTTGTCATAATTACTTGCTAATTGATTAGTTAATTCATTAGATTAAGTTTCCTAATTAATCTTAACTAATTTTCTAATTACATAACTAATTAATTAGACATATTATTTCATATATTATAATCTCTAATTAAAATTAGGATATCTAATTAAGAATTAGATTATAACAATTTAACATTTAATTTAGTTTACTTGACTTGTTAATTAGGCCATTATTTGAAGCATTTCTAGCCATTGATTAATTCAATAGTTAGGATTTAGGTAGACTTTTGATTTTTAGAAGACTAAATCTAAGTCATTGGATCCTTCTCCTTTAAATTCTAACCATTAGATGTGTCTCCAAAATAAAGGGTCAAGATTACTTCTTCTTACTTTTAATCCAAGGGTCATAATTAGTCTTTGCTACTTTTTAAGACCAAATCTCCACCCTTGATTAATTCTTCATCTAATGGTCATAAATGGTATTTGTCACTTTTTAAGACCAAATCTCCACCCTTGATCAACTCTAAATCCAATGGTTGTAAATGGTCACTTTATATAATTAATTTTACACCGTTGATTAAATCTACTACTTGATATTGAAGCTTCATAACTAAGTTTATTCTCACACCATTGATTAAATCAATGATGATTATCTTATATTTCTTTATTAAATTTATTTCTTAACCGTTAATTGAATCAATAGTGGATATCCAAACCACCAATGTTGACTTAAGCAATATAATTTCTATTTTTATCTACTAAAAATCTCACGAAAGAATATATTTACTGTATTTTTATCTTCCGATAAATAAATACAGTACAAAATAAATTTTCTAAAACTGTTTCTGGATTCAGGTTTAGTAAGATCCCTTGTCTCCGTCTAAACAGTACAAATTTTTCTATGCATAGAAAAATTTTCACTTTGCGGGACTCATCTGGGCCCACGTATGGTCACCTGGGCCCACCTAGGACCACCTGAGCCCACATACGGTCAAAAAAATTTATAATCATCCACAAAATCACAAAAATTAGAAAACTCACAAATATCAATTCAGATTACGTAAAATAATTAAAACCTAACGGTAAAAATTAAATTACGTAAAGTTTTCCCCGGCCCAAAAATTTTTATTTTCCTGACACGGAGTAAATCACTCAAAACGATCAAATACGCTGACGGAATAAACAAAATAATTTTACAGTATTCAAAAATTACTAAACAGTAAAATTCTGTTAATTGTCAAAATTACTGTTTATAGGATAGAAAATTTTGGGGTGTTACAATTCTCCCCCTCTAAAAGGAAATTTCGTCCTCGAAATTTGAGAAACATGATTTCACACCCTCAGAATAAATACAGATATGGTGCTTTCATCTTATTTTTCAATTCTCATGAAGCTTCCTCTCTTACATCTTGCTATACTATTCTAATCCCACAAAATCTCTTTGCTGATGTTCAACTTCTCCTGATCAAACAGATATCTTAGACTCCTATCATAGAGATTTTGTTGGTTATTACTGAAGATGTTGAATGTTACTCCAGAAAGAAAGAATTTCCATATCTCTGATATCAACATAACAACAACCGATCTTCATTCATGCCTAGAATAGTTTTTCTCAGATAACTTCCAACTAATGTAATGTAATGTTTAGCTAATGTAATGTATTACTTAAAATTTCCTTATCTTCGTATCACTACATATTCTAGATTTTTGCTTTTAACAGGAAATGTCTTACTAACTGAGTTCTTCTTTCCACAGCACTATACCGGATACTTCTGCAAATTTTTTTCTACGATTTTCCATTACCGTCTTAAGTTTTCCCATAGAAGAATTGTTCCAATCTTTTGAAAAATTCACCACGCTTCTGCTGCGTTACTCAGATACGTTAACATGGATACAAATATAGAAATATCCTTTCTTGCTAGATATTCCTTCAGTTGTAGGAGATGAAAGAAAACATCACGAAAGATAACAAAATGAATTGAACCGTTATCGAACATATCCAGCAAAGAATTGGATGTAACCCGATTTTCAAAAATGAATTTTCTCTGGATTACTCACAGTCTGTTAAAATAATCTCATTGGATATAGCTGGAAAATAACCAATCCATTTTCAAAGACCACGTCTGTTTATGAAACAAATCAAACTAACACAAAAATTTTGAACAACAGATCAAACTAATACAAAGATTTGATCTATAACAATAACTTGAATAGCTCGATTAGCTAAGAATAGAAACAGAAGTAAACAAATCAGAGGATAACGAATAACTCTAACATATAATTGATCTACTCAATCATATGTCATAAGGAATAGGTTATTCACAGAAATATTCAGTATGGTTTATAGGATTAGCTCTAATGACACAATCTCCATTGATTAAATCTTCTCTCCGTTTCGAACACTCCCGCTCCATTCATGAGTAACAACTTCCCTTACTATCTAAAATTTTTACTAATAGAAAACTCTATTTTCAAAGAACACATCAGAGATTATACTCTTTGAAAATGTGTCCAACTTTTTCGTAAATTATTTTCTTGACATACATTCCTTCATTAAGTACCTTCTTTCACATCCTTTACTGTTTTTGGTTTCCTCAATGGTTGTAAATACATCTTCCATCGAAATCAATTACTTTCTCAATATCCTAAAAAAAAATACCAGGTTCCAAAATTACGAAATCTTATATTCCAAGACCGATTCTCTTCCATCGATCCTAAACTTCAACTTCCGCTTTCCACTAAACAAATGATCATTTGTTCGTGCAAATCATCTTTCCACATTGCTCACGTTGCTCTGTAGAGTGCAACTCGCATTACTAGTAACATGTTTCACTTCCACACAAGTATAATTATCCCGAGCCATTCCCCTTTTTTTTTTTTTTTTTTTTTTTTCGGCGTGCGGATCGAAATACAATGGATCTAATATCCATTATAAACAACATTATTTCCCTTCTAGAAACAAACACACAGAGAACACAACACAAGCAAAATAGACCTAACCACAAACCCCAAAAGACTCAAACCGTGCTCTGATACCAACTAATGTAACACCCTAGCTCTGATACCAACTAATGTAACACCCTAGCTAGGGCATCACATTTCTGACTCCCGACTCATAATCTGAAAATAAGTTCGCACAAAGTTTGAGTTATAAAAGATGGGTTTCAAAATTTCTTCTTTACTAAAATGTAAATTTACTGAAAATATTAGGTAATATTGAAAATCATATTTCAACTATTCATTATGCAATATTGACACCAATTAATATCACAATTTAAAGAGAAATATAAAATTAACAGACTTATTTTTTTTTTACAGTAGCAAACCCCATGATGGGTCCTACTTAATAGCACGGTACAACACTAACGAGAAACTTTAACATACTTATTCCTTTTTCTGTCCATCTTGATGCATCAGACATCTGTTCCTTTGTCAACACTGCACACTTTCGAGTCCTGAATGTCCACTCCTTATTGTTATCACCAATCTCAGAGTATCCATCACCCGTTATGTCTAAGACAACTCGATCCTTCTATTATTTGATTTTAACAAAGATGAGACACAACAAAATAATATAACAAAGAGGTCGATCACCTACACCAATACCAACATGGCAAAGACAGAGATAACACAAACAAAGAATATCATACGATAGATCATACCATAATCATGCTATCGATTAATCAACTATCATCATTTAATCATTTATCGCTTCAATCATCATCCAAGTACTCAAAACAATTGTCATAACCAATAACCAATATTCCTTAATTAATATATCACACGATATAAATGCTCGATTTATGCATATGCACAAAGACTCGCTTTATCAAAAATAACTCCATGGAGGTTTTCACAATTTCGAGAAGAATGCTCCTGTTAATTGTCGTCACTTTAGCCCAAAGACAATCTCCCGGTCCGTTGAAAAGAATCGTGTTCTTGTCGGGTATCGTCAATGCATTGCAACGGATCTGATCGCCAAGTGGCACGGGTACTCGCCACCGTCCACTAGTCTACCGCCGCTACCGACGCCCCAAGATCCATCATAGACCTCACTATCAATTCTCATTCCCTCTTCAACCACAAGGGCCATAATAGCTATTAGCTATCTTTTATACAATGCACGAATTTATCGGTGTAAGTCCAACCCCAACGGCCAAATCTTTTCAACTTCATTTGTACAATGCACGAGTATATCAAGGTAAATCCAACCCCAACGGCCAAATCTTTTCAATGCATGTATAATGCACCAAATCCAAATACGGGCATCTCTTTCCAATGCATATAAAATGCACCAAATACCAATCATAGGCAAAACACGTCCACTTCTCTCATACAAAGTGTCCATACACTGTTAAACAAGAATTATAATCGTATTTTCAACACAAAATCATGTTATCATATTTTCATAGTTATAAAACACTTTCGCCAGTATTTTCACAAGATTAAGCGCAACATTTTCATTATGTTTTCACAATTCCAAAATGTTTCATTACGCTTTCAAAATATCATAACACTTCATTACGCTTTCAAAATTACTCAAACGTTTCTGTTATATTTTCACAATACTGTAAAAATATTCTATTACTTTTAAATCAAATAGTGATTTTTCAACAGTACGTCAAATATTTAAACTCACGTAATTCAAATCACGTAGAAATATTTTAACATATTTTAAATCGCGTAGGAATTTTTTACTATATTCTAAATCATTTTTAAGATACGTAAATCATTTTTCACCACAATTCTATTACGAAAAATATTTCTTAACCTTCAAAAATTCCATTTCATCATTTTTCAAAATATTATGACTTTGTACTTCATTTTTCACATTTTCTTACTCAAGAAAATCTTTTTCCACGTTTCTTTACTCAAAAAATTCTTTTTCAAATATAATCCACAAAATTACTTTTCCATTGATATAAATCAATGTTTCAAATCTTAAAATTTCCAAACGTACTTCAAAACTTGAAAATAAGTTATACTTGAGTTAATTCTCAAAATACCATTATATTCTCTATTTTTCCCCAAATCATTTCCAAATTAACCTACTTCAAAATAAATTGAAGTTTAAAAACATTTTCGTTTACAAAACTTAATTTTTCAAGTGAGTAAAATACTCTAATTCCCTTTTCAAATTTCTTGTATTAAATCAATTATATTTCTACTTGGAGAATTACTTTGTTTCATCAAAATCTAGGCATTACTATTTGAAAAATTATCAAAGCATTTTTCCTTTTTAAATTGATATGGTTTTACACAAACAAAACTATTAAAGTTTTATTTTCAAAACCAAAGTACCGATTGGTCATATAACAAACCCATTTGTTCAAATTCATTTTCACTTTCTTTGCAAATCCTTTTTCATTCTTAGTCAAAAATCTTTTCCTTAATATATATTTTCTCAAAATCACTTTTTATTGATCTAGTCCTACAAAATCATATTGAGTTGTTTTAATTATTGTTTCTTAACTTTAAATTTCCTAACGCTTTTCCAAAACCCAAATAAATTCTTCGTGAGTAAATTTAAGTTACAAACATTTTCTTTTATATTTCTAAATCACTTCTAAAAATTGATTCTTTTTAAATTAATTTGAAGTTCAATACTTTCAATCTTCTTTTTCTTTTATTTATGAAAATTTCACTTCACTTAATTTATAACACTTAATTCCCTTTTCAAAATCTTTATTTGAAAATTCTTGTATTTCATAGCATCAAAACATTTTTCTAAATTATCAAAACCTTATAGATGGCCATTGTAACCATGAAATATTTTTCTTCTAACTTAAATAAATTCCATTCTTGTTTCTACACAAAATAAATCAATAAAATTTCATTCTAAAATTTGTGTTCATGTTTTCTTAAAAAAAAATAAACCTTTAGTTCATTTTCTATACTCCTCAAATCAATCCAATTTTATTCTTCCATAAACATATTAATTTGTAAACACCTATTTTGAGGTGTCTTGGCCGAAATTCTCATTGTTCTTGGGATCAAAATTTAATTTCCTTGTTCTTGAAAAATTTCAACATTGACCCAAATCAAGGGCATCAAAACCATAACTCTTCCTTGGCCATTGGAACCAAGATCAATTTTCTTTCCATCCACACATCATGGTATACATATATATATTTCATCATAAATATCACAAACATGCCATATACTCATCATGCATATTATAAGTATACTATCAAAGCCATAAAATCATGCAAAGCATATTAAGCATAGATAAAAATAATCAAAGTACAAGAAAATAAAGCAAAGCTCATAAACACACAATTAATTATTACATGACCATGGATTGGAATTCTCACATGAATTCACAATCCATCAAATATAAGACCATCTCCCACCACCATAATTGGTTGGTGAGATGGATCTCCCTCTTACCTCTTGAAGATCCTCAAAAACTCTTTGTTTTGCTTCTCTTTCCAAGTCCTTCACCACCAAGGGCTTCTCAAATACAAAACAAAATACATAGAAATTAGTATACTAAGCTTGATTAAGAGGAACCATGGATCAAACATGGTTTAGATCATGAAAAAGAGAAAAGAAATGAAGCTTCCTTACACTTCACCTCAAAAATTCAATAACTTTGATCTTGAAGAAAGTCCATGAAGATGAATGATTTAGAGAAAATCTCCAACATGAAAGTTACTTAGAATATCATGTAGATTCAAGATCTATGGTTGGATGAAATTAAAAGAGATTGGATGGTGGTTTTGAGTGTCTTGACCGAATGGTTTCTCTTGAAGCACAAAGATAGAATTTTTGATTTTTGATAGAAACTTGAAGCTTGGATTTGAAGCTCAAGATGAATGATTTTGGAAAAACTCATAACTAGAGATGTTCTTAGAATGGTGTTTAGGTTTAGGAAATGATGTGAGTGAAAATTATAGGTGAGTAATGGTGCTTGTGGGTTGCTTGGCCGAATCATAAGGTGAGAAAAGGAAGGAAAATGGTTGTTTTGTGTTCTTGGAACTTTGAGAGAATTTGAGAGAATTTGATGAAGGCTTTTTGGTGAAATAGAAAATGAATATGGAGAGTGTAACCAAAGGTGCTGCTGCCGTGGGAGTGAAAGAATGGAGAGATATGAATTCATTTGGCATAATTGAAGGCTATCACGTGATCACAAAGTCTTCCACTTTGTCATCTTTTCTTTGGCCTAAAAAGGCTATACAAGCCTGCCTAAACATGTCTCCTCCTTCCTAACACTCCAAAACTGTCCCCCTTCATCATGCACTCCAAAGTTGTCATAATTACTTGCTAATTGATTAGTTAATTCATTAGATTAAGTTTCCTAATCAATCTTAACTAATTTTCTAATTACATAACTAATTAATTAGACATATTATTTCATATATTATAATCTCTAATTAAAATTAGGATATCTAATTAAGAATTAGATTATAACAATTTAACATTTAATTTAGTTTACTTGACTTGTTAATTAGGCCATTATTTGAAGCATTTCTAGCCATTGATTAATTCAATGGTTAGGATTTAGGTAGACTTTTGATTTTTAGAAGATTAAATCTAAGTCATTGGATCCTTCTCCTTTAAATTCTAACCATTAGATGTGTCTCCAAAATAAAGGGTCAAGATTACTTCTTCTTACTTTTAATCCAAGGGTCATAATTAGTCTTTGCTACTTTTTAAGACCAAATCTCCACCCTTGATTAATTCTTCATCCAATAGTCATAAATGGTCTTTGTCACTTTTTAAGACCAAATCTCCACCCTTGATCAACTCTAAATCCAATGGTTGTAAATGGTCACTTTATATAATTATTTTTACACCGTTGATTAAATTTACGGTTGGTATTGAAGCTTGCCTAACTAAGTTTATTCTCACACCATTGATTAAATCAATGATGATTATCTTATGTTTCTTTATTAAATTTATTTCTTAACCATTAATTGAATCAATAGTGGATATCCAAACCACCAATGTTGACTTAAGCAATATAATTTCTATTTTTATCTACTAAAAATCTCACGAAAAAATATATTTACTGTATTTTATCTTCCGATAAATAAATACAGTACAAAACAAATTTTCTAAAACTGTTTCCGGATTCAGGTTTAGTAAGATCCCTTGTCTCCATCTAAACAGTACAAATTTTTCTATGCGTAGAAAAATTTTCACTTTGCGGGACCCATCTGGGCCCACATATGGTCACCTGGGCCCACCTAGAACCACCTGGGCCCACATACAATCAAAAAAATTCATAATCATCCACAAAATCACAGAAATTAGAAAACTCACAAATATCAATTCAGATTACGTAAAATAATTAAAACCTAATGGTAAAAATTAAATTACGTAAAGTTTTCCCCGGCCCAAAAATTTTTATTTTCCTGACACGGAGTAAATCACTCAAAACGATCAAATACGCTGACGAAATAAACAAAATAATTTTACAGTATTCAGAAATTACTAAACAGTAAAATTCTGTTAACTGTCAAAATTACTGTTTATATGATAGAAAATTTTGGGGTGTTACAAATAGTGTCCTCACTATACAAAAAGAAAACATACAATAATATATAAAAAGGGAAATACAATGAAAGAAAATGTCCTGAATGCAATGCGGGCTAGATAACTGCATCAACATTGTCTGTGGTGTCAACATCTGCATCCTCACCCTCTGGAATAAGTTGTGCATCATCCTCTACATCACCATGTCCATCTGCAGGCCCAAGCTATGGAGGGTCAGCTACAGGGGTGGACGGGAAATCTTGGACTGGAAAGTCCTCCATTGGAATCTATAGGCACTCCGCTATCCACCTCTTCGTCTGAATAGTGTAAGACAGCATAACTGTCATCAGTGTGCTCTGGGTCTCCATATGGACTAGTCGGGCTTCCACACGAGCATGCCAATCTGCATCAACTGCAAGTGATGCCTGGGGCTCAGGTGCTACTGCATCAGGTGCAGCTGTCATAGGCTCCACACGAGCCTGCCTCTGTACCCTCTGCGCCGGTGCTAGGGTTGGAGCTCCTCTCAACCTCTCAATGAAATAATCATTAAGAGGTTGTTTCACATCAGTAGTCTCCTTATGTGGCCCAATCTGTACGGACTACCTCCTGTAAAGTGTACGAATAAGCAAAGGAAAGAATAGGCTCCTAGACTCCCTCGCTGCCCTGTTGATCTAAGCATGAATAATCTGGGCGACATCAATACAGCGGTGCTCTAAAATAGCATATACCAAAATTGCCCGATCACGGGTCACCTCAAACAAGTTGCTTGACGGGAGGATCCTGGTAAATATGAAATGATACCAGGCCTTAGCCTCTGGCGTCAAACAAGCTCATTGGAAGTAGCGTGGCCTGTTTATCTGAATGCTCATGGTCCATATCATAGGTTGTGCCTCAGTAGTGCAAATCCTGGCAGTGACCAAGTTTAGGTCAATGCCCTCCTCTAGTTCCCAGCAGCAGAACTCTATGAACTCGCATATCGATAGAGGAGGTTACAATTTCATTGTAGCTCGAATGACAATAATAGCATAGGAGACCTGGCGTCCCCTCACCATGACTGAAGTGGCACCTGGTTCAACAAAAGCCACGTTCACGTAAAACTCGTGAACTAATGGTAGCGCCGCCACCTCAGGGTGTTTAGCACTCCCTATCCCAGCTGGTGGATGGCCCTCTCAGTGTCATGTTGTATGGTCTCCTTAAAAGAAAATCCTTGCTCTACTATAACTGGTTTGGTAACCAGTGTTGCATATTTCTGAGCAGCTTCCGCTGATACAAATCTCCTCTGATCAAACTCCAAAGGGGGAGATGGCTCCCTGTTATGCTGACTAGAAGAACCACGTTGGCATTTAGGACCCATGGTGCAAGAGATAAATTGTACCTGAACTTGTAAATATTTAAAATATCAGAATTGAGCATTGAAAAGTATCAAAAACTTGTAAAAATAGAGCAATTCTAGAAAAACAAGGGAATCACACAGCAGCATTTATATCAACGCTGCAACATTCATTCCAACATCGCGATAATCAAGAAAATGTCGCAGCATTCAAGCCAATGCCGCGACATTCAACCCAACATCGCGGCATTCATGATCAACACCACGACATTCAAGTCAACGTCACGGCACACAAACTAGATTCACCCAAAAACACAGGCAACACTAGGTTAGTCTAACTTATATGCATTTCAGGCACAAAATTACACTAAAACTAACAAAAACTTAAAAATAACTAACCCTACGACAGCCATTCTCCACAATTACAACCAAAATATGACATAGACAAGGATAACACAAATTAAACCGAGAAAATATGTTATAAATCTATAAAAATTAAATTAAATATGCACATACCTTAATTGAAGAAGGCGTAAACTGGAAGGGAGATGGTGGGTGAAACAAACACTAAAGAGAAAAGGAGAGACAGAGGAGGAAGAAAAGAGAGAAGTGGGAAAATGAGAGAGCCACACGAAACGTCGCGACACTTAACTCTAACTGCCTTATCGCACCGCGGCGTTCACTACCTGGCGCTGCAGCGTTAATTAATTCCCTCCTAAATTATATATTTAAATAATTACTATTTACTATTTATATTTTATTTATTTATTTATTTATTTTATAATCATGCGCGCAGTAACGCCGCGACATTATGGTCTTATGAGTCGCGGTGCTATGCTCACTGGATTTTGGCCCAAATCAGTATAATGTTGCGGCTTGAAGAGTCTGCCTGCAGACTATACACAGCAAATTCACTTTAGCTGGGACTTATGTCCAAATAGGGCCTCCAGCACCTACAAAACATGCCTATAAGGTCAAATTACAAAATGCAATACAAAAATATATTAAAAAAACCAAAAATTAAAGTATTGACATAATTAAGACATAAAAAACTTGGGTTCCCTCCCATGAAGGGCCTAATTTATAGTCCCGGCAGGACTTTATCTGCAGTTTTATATAAGTTTGCCTAAGGGAGGAGGATCTTCCGCCTTTTCTTCAAAATCAGCTTGAAACACTTGGAATGGCATGGATTTGAGCTCCAAATTTGAAGCTTCCTCAAGAGGTGGATTACATTACTTAACCACCATGCTTGAATTCAGTTGCTCCAACTCTTCTTTTTCCACATCACCTTCAAAATTGCCATGACCTTCTCTAGGAGCAAAAGATAAACTTGCACAAATTGCCTCGGATGTCATCCCATAAAAAATACTCACCAAAGCACAATGTTCTTAATCTTGAGGACTCTTTACAGCATTGAAAATATTGAAAATGACCTCTTGATTCTAAACTCTCATGGTGAGTTCTCCTTTCTCCACATCAATTAGAGTTCTTCCTGTGACTAGGAATGATCGGCCAAAAATCAAAGGGACTGGGCTATCTTCCTTCATATCTAGTATAACAAAATTAGCAGGGAAGATAAACTTGTCCACTTTCACCAGTACATCCTCAATAACCCCCTTCGAATGAGTAAGGGTTCAGTCTGCCAACTATAAGGTTACTGATATAGGCATAACTTCTCTCAAACCTAATCTTTGATATATGGAGTAGGGCATGAGATTGATACTGGCTCCTAAATCATATAATGTCTGGCTAGTGAACTTCTCACCAATTGTGCAGGGGATGGTGAAGCTTCCAAGATCTTTGAACTTAGGAGGAAGTTTATTCTGCAGTATAGCACTGCATTCCTTTGTAAGGGCAACAGTCTCAAACTCACCAAGCTTTCTCTTCTTTGATAATATTTCTTTCATGAATTTTACATAGCTTGGTATTTGCTCCAAAGCTTCAACAAATGGGATGTTGATGTGCAGCTCCTTGAACACTTCCAAAAATTTTTGAAATTGGTGCTCAAGCTTTTTCTTTACTTGCCAACTGAGGAAAGGTAGAGGGTGTATATAAGGTTTGAACTCCTTTTTCTTATCCTCACCATTTCTCTTGGCAATATTATGATTCTGCCCGACATCTTTGCTCACTACCTAGCAACTTCTATTTCCTCTTCAAGCAGCTTTATCTTCGGGTTCCCTTCTATGTCCTTGCCACTCCTCAGTGAGATGGCTTTACAGTGCTCATTTGAGGCACCCTTTGGATTATTAACAATGTCACTTAGGAAGGTTCCTAGTGGCCTGTTATTGATGGCGTTAGCCAATTGCCCTACATGCGTCTCCAATGATCTTATAGAAGTAGTTTGGCTCTGAAACATAACATCATGCTTTGCCAACTGGGCATCTGTCTTTGTCATGTAGGAATCCATTTTTACCATTAGCTGCATGAACATGACCTCCAACGAGGGTTTCTTGTCTTGCAGAGGTTGCCTTGACTGGGAGGGGAATCCAGGAGGATTGTAAGGTCTGTCATTCCCTGGAGCTGATGAGGAGGCTACTTGGTTATCCCTCCAGGAGAAGTTGGGATGGTTCCTCCATCCTGGGTTGTACTAGTTTGAGTATGGATTTTTTTGTTGTGGATGATAGTTACTAACATATTGTGCACTTTCTGAGTTGGAAGGGCAGCTATCGGTTGAATGATTGCCTCCACACTTGTCACATAGCACAAATAGGCTTTGGTGATGGTCATATCCCAAACGATCCACCTTACTTGCTATTATTGCCACCTAAGCTGATAATGCCGCCATTGCATCAATATCATCGACTCCAGCTACCTTTCTTGGAGTATTTCTTTCAGAAGGCCATTGGTAGCTGTTGGCATCCAATTCTTCGAGCAGTTGGAGGCATCATCAAATGATTTGCTCAATAAAGAGCCTCTAGCAACAGCATAAACAATGGGGTGATGGTGTGACAGCAAGCCTTTGTGAAAGGAGTAAACCTGGTGCCATGGTGGAATCTCGTGATGAGGACACCTCCGGAGCAAATCCTTGTACCTCTCCCATGCTTCGTACAAGGACTCAGATTCAGTTTAGGTGAATGATATGATATCATTCACCATTTTAGTTGTCTTGGCCAGTGGAAAATATTTGTTCAGGAATTTACTGCAAACATCGGTCCAAGTGCTTATGGATCCCGCAGGCAAAGACTGCAACCAACTTTTGGCTCTATCTTTGAGAGAGAAGGGAAAGAGCCTTAAGTGAATAGCATCTTTAAAGACACCATTGTGCTTAAAAGTGTCACAAATCTCCAGAAAGTTTGATAGGTGAGCGTTGGGATCCTCTCTAGGAAAACCACCAAACTGCACAGGGGTTTGTATCATTTGAATGATAGCCGATTTGAATTCAAAATTGTTGGCACAGATGGTAGGTCATCTTATACTCGACTGTAAGTTTTCCATTTGAGGGGTTGCAAACTCCCTCAAAGGCCTCGTATGGTTGTGATCTCTTGCCATCTTAGTACCTATATCACAAAATAGTTTGAAAACTTAAATTAAAATGTACAAAAAGAAAGTTGAACTAGAATTAACTAAAATCCTTGTTACTATTGGCTATAAAGAAATTAAATAGTAGTCCCCAGCAACGGCGCCAAAAACTTGTTCGCTCTTTTGCTTACCGCAAGTGCACGGATCGCACTTGTAATATAGTAAAGAGTCAGATATCGTTCCCATGAGGATTATGTTAATGTCAAAAGTCAAGTATTAACCAATAGTTTAGTCAACATTATCCAAGAACATTAAAATTAAGAAAAGAGTGTTTAAAATAACTTTAAAGACTAAAAAATAATAAATCTAAGTTAAAGACGATAATTAGAAAATAGGGATTCTTTCTTCACCTCCTACTTCATTTGATAACATGCAATCCTTATGAGTAATATAAACGAAATGATTAGGTTAGTTTGAGAATCTAACTTAGTTAAAAGTCAATGTCTAGGTCAATCAACTATAGTTTCATTTACCTAACTCTTTAGTTAGATGTAAAATCCACTCATTAAGATCTATTCTCAATCACACACTATGCATGGCTAAGAGGTATATTTCTATCCTATTAGCTAATCAACTTATCCAAGCCAATTGAATGAAATCGAACATGCATCAACCATACATATGATCTCAAATCCAAATTCCTATGTTTAGGTTCATCAGATTTTATCAAATCACTTAAAAACTTATCAAACATTCAAGAGCATTATGAACAATATGATTGAACAAAACCAAATCATGTATATAAACTCAAAAGATTACAAAATCATTCAATATCCATAGGATGATCCAAAGAAAACCCTATACACAGCTTAGCTAGCCATGAAACACGAAAATACTAACATATATATCATGTTCATGAATCAATAAAAAGAGAAAGATGAAAGGAAAAGGGAGAAAGCTCAATAGATGTGATCTTCTATCCTTAATTCATCCTCCATATAGAATATGGCCTCTAACCTTGACTTCCCTAGCTTCCTCTAGGTCTAAAATACCAAAACCTAGCAGTTGTGTTCTAAAAATGATAAAAGCTCTCATATAAAATTGATATAACAGTATTTATAGGCTGAGAAAAATAGAGTCACACTGTGACATTAAACACATCAAGTCGCGGCGCATGTTCAATTAGGTCACAGATGTCGTGGCGTCCATACTTTTGCGCTGCGGCGCTCTAGCCTCGGGTCTCATGTACTGAAGCAGGGGATGCATCACACTGTGGTATTGACATGCTTGCGCCGCGGCGTTGAATGCTGGTCTTCAAATTTGGCTTTCTCTTGGGCTTCCTGGTCCAAAGCTACTCCAAATTCTTCATATTTATGCTTAATATGAGCCCTTCCTGTAATAGAGAAATTACCACTTTAATAGCAAATGCAAATGTAATCAATTTATCAAAGTTTTAAAAATATTTGCTCAAAAAATCATAATGGAAGTCATCAAGATTAAATCAGATGAATATGAAGCAAAAGTCTTCCATTCATGTATAAAAACAAGGACTAAGCAACTAATATCACACAGATATGAGACACAAATAACTACAAATTGTGGAGTTATCATTGTGGTGTGCCGCGGTGTGAGCTCCAGAACCTTTCAAGAATTATGTTTGTGATGTGTTGAGATTTCTAATGGTTGGGATTATTCTTTTATACCTTGTTAAGTGTGTTGAGGCACCTATGGGAGTATTTCAAAGAGGAAATGACTACCTGGTTCATGTGAGAAAAGTGTGAGTCCTTAGGCAACCAATGGCTTGGAAATGCCATTGGGTAACACTTAGGACTTTAATCCATATGGGATTATTTTAGTATCTTTTGCGATGCTATATGTGATGGGAATGACACATAGTGCAAGTATGTGGGTATTCCTAAGTTGATGGTTGGAAAGCCTCGTAGAGGGGGATAGACACGTTTAAGGGCATTAGTTATGACTTGTGTAGGAGGATATCCAATGTGGCGTTAAATGTATGTGCTGAATATCACTTTCCATGTTTTCTCACACACTTACTATTTTCACATATCTGTGAATGGTATATGAGATGGTGAACACCCTTTGTTAAGAGGTGCAGTAGTCCATTCATTGCCAGGTAGAAATAAATGGTCGGAGCCATATTACTCAGGGAAAGTACAAGGAACGGAGTTCTTGGGAATTGTCGAGTTTAATGACATTGCACTAACATTATTTTAATATCATTGCATAATCATTGTCTTAGGACATGTTAGGCATAAACATTCAACATAATCATTATTACATTTGCATGGTAATTGTATAGGCAGTTACCTATTCACTGATATGTACGGTTGTATGGACAATTGTATAATATTGTTGATATCTCTCTTGTAGTGCGGGTTTAGGATTAATGTTTGCTTGAGAATGTTACATAGGGATGCTATGTGAGATATTCTTTTGGTTGTAAGTAGAAATTATTATACCGGTTATAAACGTGATCCTAACATTAGTTGTTGATTTATTCTTTGTGAAAGGATAAATGCTGATTTTGAAATACTTATACTGAAAAATTGTAATTTCTCACTCCCATTGTGTTTTCATGTAAATCCAGGTGGAAGCATTTCAAAAGGAAAGAGAAAGACGTATGAAGACGCGTAGTATAAATGCTCTTTTAGGCTGAGCTTATATTTCTTTATTTCCTTCAATAGTTTAAAGTTATGTATGACTGTATGCCTTTTTAGGCAATAATATATATATATATATATATATATATATATATATATATATATATATATATATATATATATATATATATAACACTTTTATTATCGTGACTCTCCATATTTGCTCATTGTGTATAAATGATATGGGTTTAGTTCTTTGTTGTATGTTAGAAGTAGCATGGTCAATATTGATTATTCTTTTATATAATGATATATCTAGATAATAAATATTGGGTTGTTACACATGAAAATTAATTCTATCATTATTACACTTTGCCCTTTTAGATGCTAAAATGCAATGAAAATTATGTGAAAATGAATATTTTTTTAAATGCAAAAAATTTATGTTAATGTAAAAAATATATATGCAAAAATTTTATGCAAATGTGGGGAAAAAAAAAAACCTACGCAAAACATTTTTTTTATGCAAAATTTTTCTATGTCAAGATAAGATGAAAATGCTCTTGTTAGAGGCAAAATCACATGCTAAGGTGTAATAAAAGAGTTTTTTTTTTAATGAAAAGAAAACAATGTTATGCAAAAAATAAAATGTTTTCAATAACTTCATGAATGACCCATTGGATTGGTAAATTGTTGGTTCACTAATAATGATTACTACTTCTTTTCTCAAATCAAACTCAAGAAAATTGCAAAATGTTGTTCTTCATATTAGTAGACTAAATAATGTTGCCAACTTAAAAATTTTATTAATGCATCAGATGCATGAAATAAGCCCCTTTTTTTACCCAAAAAAGAAAAAGAAGTTATTAAAGCATGAGATGCACGAAATGAGTTTTTTTTTCTACCCAAAAAAATTATTAATGCATGAGATGCATGAGTTTTTTTTTAAAGAGAGATATACTCCCATTGTATCCTAAAATGGTAGAGTCTAAATGTATATATCACTAAGGTCATGACCCTAACATAGGTAGTCACTTAGTTCATTGTATCAATGCAAGTTAGGAGGATTCTAGACCCATAATGGAAATAGTTCTTAGATTGTTCCCATCCAAAAGATAAGGATCTAGTCCCATCAGCCTGCCACAAGGACGAATAAGTCACAATATGGCAGTCAATGACATCGGTTATAATCTAAGCGAGAGAATTAATGATTGTCAGGAATGCTTAAGCCTCACAATAATAACACTAAAGCCCCTTCTAGTCCTATGGCTTGCCCAGACTTGGATATAGAGCCTAAAATATGTGTGACAGAAGTGTGAGTGTGGTGTGTACCAGGGGTCTCATACAAACCTGCACATTGCTAAAATTAGCTAAACTCACATCTTATAAAACAAAAGCAAAGCAATATAACAATAAATCAAAACCCATCTACCCTGGGTTAAAGCAATCGGATAAATGAAGAAAAAGGAATAAACAATATACAAATAAAAGAAAAGAGATAAAGAAAAAGAAAATAACTATTTAAAAACAAGAATACAAAGCAAGCAAATAAAAGAAAGGGATAAAACAAATAAGAAAATGGTTATTAAAGATTTGCACAATGGGCTTAACTCTCCAATCTTCCCCTAGTGGAGTTGTCATCTGGCACGAATGAAATCGCAATAAGGCGGCGAAAAAAAATTTAGAAAAATAAAAGTCGTCACTAATTTTATTTTAGTTAGAAAAAATTAAAAAATCTTTAAAAAAAATTGATCTTCGTAACCAAGTTGAATTCAAGAGCCGATTGTACTAAGGGAATGATGTAAACTAAATTTCACACTACCTCTTATACACTAGTCCTAAAATGATTACCTTAAATTAATTATGCTAATTATTTAATGACCATAAAAATATTTATTTTATCCCTCAAAGCAAGTAAAAGTAAATATTAACAAAAAAAAATTATTGAAAAACTAAATTCGAAGATTTTTAAGAAAATAATTAAAAAATTGATTATCGCAAAGAGATTTATTTGATCATGAATCACATCAAACAATAAAATAAACTGAGCAAATAAGATTTTCAATCAAGTACAAGGCAATTATACAACCAAAAGAAAGTTAGAGAACATGCTAACTCAAAAGACAAGCTGCCATTTTGTTGTAAACACGAAAACAAAAGTTCACAAAAATCCAACAAGGGGCAAGACCCATTAAATTATAAAAAGAGAACTCACCATTTGTTTTTTCTTTTTTCAAATTGAAAAACTAAACCCAACATGAACATTATTAACTTCAACTCTAGGCGTAGAAATAACTTAAACCAAATAGAGAAATTAATTCTAATTAAATTATGAAAGACATTGAAAAATATTATTTTTATTTATATAAAGAAAGATAAGATGCGAATAAACAAATAAATAAATGACAAAAGCAAAAAAAGAAAAAAAAAAAGGTATGATTTTGTCATCTTTCTTTTTAATGATTCACACCTCCTGTCCGAAGACGAAAAGAAGAAAAAAAAAAGTGGGTGACAATTGAAATTCATCTAAGAGTAAAAGGTGAAACCTGCCACTTCATGACGAAAAGTTCAAACATGTTCATGCATAGCATGAAATAAAATGCATATTCTCATGTAAGTGCTGCAAAATGTATGCAAAAGAGTTATATGAATCTATCAACTACACTTGCATGTTTAGAAATTATTGGACCACGCATGCAATTACGCAGCAGGACCTATCCCATTAAAAAAATAATCATCTTTCTATTTTTTTACACTACTTTAATATTAGTTAATGAAGTATGAATTTATGATTATCACATATATTAATTAATTAACAAGAATTATATATATTAATTAGTTAACTAGATACTCATTAACCAATTTATATATATATATATATATATATATATATATATATATATATATATATATTAACTACAAATTTATATCTTTTTAATTAATATAAAAAGTGATATAAAAAAATAATATAAAAAAATTGGGGTCGATCCCATTAAAGCATGAAATATCACACAATAAAAAGGGATTTACACATGAAAACTGAACCATTCTAACAACTTCTCCTCTTCACACGTACCTACTCATGAAATCGTTGCATTAAAGCTTGCAACGCTAAAGCCTAGCAATCATGTACCACAATTAAAGCCTACGCATAGCCATGCTAAAAACAAACCGCCATAAACAACAACAACAACCACCAATCCTTTGAAATGGTGCCAACAGTAAACGTACCTCAGTGACTTACCAACGAAAGCTTCTCGGTACAATAGCTTATTGAAACTCAGAATTTCTCAATAGCAAGAAGAACGACCACCATCAACAATCATATGTATGCACAGACGTAAAACTCCAGCCAACTTCTCTCATGTCCCAATCCCTCTAATGCAACGGCCCAAAAATTTGTGATCCTCGCAAAGCACGGCCACACCAAAACATGTGTAACCAGCAACCAAAAGAGAGTAAACGTACCTCATTGACTTACCAACGAAAGCTTCTCGGTACAATAGCTTATTGCAACTCAGAATTTCTCAATAGCAAGAAGAACGACCACCATCAACAATCAAATGTATGCACAGACGTAAAACTCCAGCCAACTTCTCTCATGTCCCAATCCCTCTAATGCAACGGCCTGAAAATTTGTGATCCTCGCGAAGCACGGCCACACCAAAACATGTGTAACCACTAACCAGCAACCAAAAGAGAATGTAAGTTTGAGAGTGCAGCCGCTTCTGTCCGAGTGTCCATGTGCTGAGGGTTCTTTTTAGGGTGAGAGAAAATAACGTGTACAAAGCCTCCTTAGAATGGATGAAGATCTCATGTCCTAATTTTCTATTCACTTCCCTGTCTTTTCACTTAAATTTTCTTAAGTAAAAAATAAAAAAGAAGGAATAATAATATATAATTAAGTTTAAAATACTTGACAGAATTTAAATTAAGAGACAGGATAAGAGACAAGAAATAAAAACAGGTGATCTTCATCACCTTAGAATATAGTAGCGAAGACCCGAATAAAGATCACTTATCCTTATTATCTATCTTCTTTCTTGTTCTTTCACTTAAATTTTATCAAGTGTAAAATAAATTAAAATAAAAAATATATAAAAATGAGACATATAATTAAATTTAAAATACTTAATAAAATTTAATTAAAAAAACAAAAAAAGAAATAAAAAATGAGGACTGATGATTTTCATCCACGAATACCCTCCCTTTTACGTGAATGACGTGCAGGCAATTTATAGGCCACATTAAAAATCCTAACTCCCTGGCCAAATTAGTGTTGACTGGTTCTAATGGATCCCGAGAAATCAATTTTCCTTCCTCAAATGTTTCATTATTTATTTTCTAAAATTTTCATTATTATTTCCTTTTGAATAGAATCTTCAAATTTGCACCTCCCTTCTTTTATCTTTTTCCTGGCCTTCCAATGTTTACTATGCACCCTTTTCTTTTTTTTTTATTTTTATATTTTCAGATTTTCTATTTTTTGAATATTTTAGACTATTTTTAATTTTTTTTTCAAAAGTTAAAGAAAAATAGTCTAGTGAAAATTGAGTGTTCACAAGTACATTAAAAATCGGACCAGAATTCAATTTCAAATCTCAGGCTTTCATCAAATAAGTCTCGGGTTTTTCAAAATAATCAACAAATCATACCAGAATTTGATTACATCTCCGATGAATGAAAGCTGTGAAAATAAAAATAAGAATGATTACATACAAATATGAAAAAAAAAAAGAAAACATTTTAATTTCATTAAAGGATGGTGTTCACAAATTAGTCACAGATGTTTATTATGTTCTTAAATTAAAAAATAATATTTTGAGTTTGAGACAACTTGTCTAGGAGTATGAATTTCATATCAAAGATTGTTGTCTATGGCTTAAAGATCAAAATTCTAATTTGATTGCTAAGGTGCTGATGTCAAGAAATAGAAAGTTTACTTTGACTCTAAAGACCAATGAAGCAAAATGCTTGAAGCCTAGCACAAAAGATGAAGCATGGTGTTGGCATATGAGATTTGTACAGTTAAACTTTGGCACACTCAAGGTCTTAGGAGATGAGAAGATTGTAAAAGGGATACCCTCTATAAACCATCCCAATCAATTGTGTGAAGTATGTCTTCTTGGTAAGCATGTAATCCAAAAGAAGTCAACTCAAGAGCAAAGGAGCCTCTCTAGCTTATTCATATGTATGTGGACCGATCAATCCGTCCTTATTTAGTAAAAATAAATATTTTTTTATTTTTATTGATGATTATAGTAGGAATATTTGGATTTATTTTCTTAAGCAAAAATTCTGAAGTATTTGTAACCTTTAAAAATTTCAAAACTCTCGTAGAAAAGGAAGTGGTTATGTACTAAGAAACGAAAGAGGAGACAAATTTACATCTAAAGAATTTTATGAATTTTATGAAACAAATGGAATTCACCACCCTCAAACAGTTCCTAGATCACCACAACAAAATGGTGTAGCAGAAATAAAAAATAGAATTATCCTTAACATGGCAAGATGTATGTTGAAGGCTAAAAATATGCCCAAGGAATTTTGGGCTGAAGCTTTTGCATGTACAGTTTATTTGTCCAACTGCTCTCCAAAAAAGAATGTCAAAGATCAAATACCTCAAGAAGCATGGAGTGGAATGAGGGTGATACTTATTTGCGAGTCTTTGGAAGCATTGCATATGCTAATGTGCTTGACCAAGGAAGATCCAAGCTTGATGATCGAAGTGTCAAGCATGTGTTTATTGACTATGATAAAAGTTCAGAAGGCTACAAATTGTATAATCTAAGCAATGGCAAGATTGTTGTGTGTCGAGATGTCGAGTTTGATGAAGAAGATGCATGGAATTACGAAGCAAAAGAAGGCACCTATGATTTCTTTCTGTACTTTGAAGAAGGAGACCAAAAGGCCTTGACACCAATTGACCAATCCACTCTACCACCTTCACCAACTCCTTCAACTAATGAAACCTCATTGTTCTGGACCGTGATTTGGGATCATGTCCCGTGGATCTACTCGGCCCACAATATGTCGGAGTCCTTCGTTAGTGCCCCAGTAATGATTCGTTTATGGCACATAGATGAGATCCCGGGTCTATGCATATCGGATTGCAGCATTTGGTAGCAATAACATTACCGCAATATCTACGCAATGGATAAATCCTGAGAATATATATTATTGTCAATCATGATCTTACATAATAATAGCACCCATAACTGCCTTTAGATGCCCTTAATTGTAGTATGAACATCCCGATATCATAGGGATCCTCTGCAACTATAATGAGATCATATCTCTCAATCAAACCTCTATAAATATTAGGCTTATTCAGCTTCTACAGGTAACTTATCATTCTCTGTATAAACCCTAATTGTGCATATCCTGACTTGAGCATTGGAGTGCCTTTGCAGGTACCAACCCCCCCTATTTTAACACGCTCTGCTGCTGCTGTGTAAGGAGGAAACCATCGTGACGTGCCTATCTCAGGTACACCTTAGTATCTATTACTGAATATTACCGTCGTCTATGGGAAACCATAAACTTATATTCCTACTCAACCATGGTGAACACGAGACAAAACTTGAGAAAATGAGACGTTGTGCAAACCACCACACGCCAAAGGCGAGGACCAGTATTGAGGCGAGGACCAGTATTGCAGCGTCCTCCCCACCTGGTTCCACCACCAGTTTTTGAAACCTCCACTATGAGAAACCAAGCACCCAATTCAGAGCCTCTACACGATGACCATGAAACCTCACTTTTTGGCGAGAGCCTTCACCCATCGCGCAGGGTTCTTGTTAGGGAAAGACTTTGAATCCACATGTAAAGAGCCAATTCTGACATTCACTGGTCCATAATCCTGGTGCACCAATGCCTAGGACCTACGAACGACATTGCTTATGACCGAGTTTCCTATCCAGAAGGTACGAATCAATCCAACATGTCTAGAAACTAATTCCATGAATTAGTACAATAGCAAATGGTGATGTTGGAACAGCAATACCGCAGATTGGAGGATCTAGGACGGTTTGTGCAAGAAGGCTAGCTCAGACAGCAATGTGATAACCGAAGGTGAAACACGATCAGGAACAACCCTTCTCTGCTCAGCTTATGGAGTTTAGGGTTCCAAGGAATTTAAATTCCCAACCAACGTTGAACTCTATGAAGGGACTACGAAGTCTCAGGAGCACATATAGACATCTACGCCCAGTCTATGCACTTCCATGGGGATCCTCACAATTACTATGTCATGCCTTGCCCCTTTCCCTGAAGAAGGGAGCTCTTAGATGGTTCTTAACCTTGCCACAAGGATTTGTCACCAATTGGCCGGACCTTAGACAATATTTCTTGCTCCAGTACACTATTAGCAAAGAACAACCCAAGTCCATTGAATCTTTCTCTCAGATTCGCTAAGGGCATGACATGACCCTTCATGAATACCTTAATAGGTTTAATATAGCTTGTATCAAGGTGGAAAACTTTGATGACATAATTGCTCTCCACTGCGCCAGAAGTGGATTTCAAACTGGTTCCGAGTTTTTCATGTCTCTGGCAAATAAAAAGCAAAAGAACATGGAAGAACTTCGGTAGCGATATTTGAAGTATATAACCCTTGAAGAGATTACTAAGGCCTAGAGGGGTTTTGAGAAAGGTGAATCCTCTCACCAGAAAGTCAACAACCCCTTGCGACCTCAGAACTCTTCTAAGGACAATGCACCCCGGGGCAGATATTCCAATTACACTACTCTGAACACCTCGCACAAAATAATCTCGATGGAAGTGTTGGAGACATAGTTCCAAGGCATCAAGAGGCCACCCCCACTAAAGAGACATGCACAGAAGGATCACACCAAACACTGTACATGGCACAAGAGCTATGGCCATGACACTGAAGACTGTTACCAACTTCATGACGCCATCAAGTCCTTGATTAGGGCCGGGCGGCTAAAGCAATACATCATCCATGTTCAAAATGATGGACACTGTGGAACACGAATAGAAAAGAGACGTAGCCCCCAATAGAGCCCATCCTCATATGAAAGAAGAAAGACCTGGAGTCCTAGGAGGAGATCCTGGAGTCCACCTCACTATGATACAAATAACCGATAGGACAAGAATAGGGACGCTCCATCCGATGACAACGACAACCACCATGCCCAGCCCAACAAAACCATCAACACTATTGCTAGAGGGTTCGCAGGTGGTGGATCATCCAATGGTGCCTAGAAAAAAGCTCTAAGGATGGCAATACTAAGCGTCTCTCATTCCGCACCTAAGTCACGGGATAGAGAATGGAAAGCACCCTCCATTACCTTTACAGATGAAGACTACAATGGGATAATCCCAGATCATGACAACCCGATGGTCATTTCGGGAATAATCTCCAATGCCGAGGTCCAACGCATCTTCATGGACCAAAGGAGTTCGGCTGACATCATGTTCAAGGACCTATATCAAAAGTTAGAAGTTCCACGCTCAGAGCTAACTCCCTATGACTGTGAGCTTACAAGGTTCACTGGTGAGAAGATCACTCTGGCAAGATACTTTGAGACCCACTTGACCTTAGGGACCACTAAACTCTTCAAGACTATAAAGCTCAGGTTTTTAGTCGTGGACTGCCCCTCGGCTTACAATATCATCTTGGGCCACCCTACCTTGAATGTTCTTGGCACTGTGGTGTCCACTACGCACTTAGCTATGAAGTTTTTCAACAAGAATGACAAGATTGTCACAATTAAGGCGACCAAATTGCGGTCCAAAAATGCTATAACAAAAGCCTCATAATTTGCAGGGTCCCCAAGAAAGCAAAAGTTAGCATATCTAGCCCGGTTCTGGATCTGGTTAACATCCTTATAACTGAGCTAGATGTTCGAGAAAAGATCCGAGGCACCAAACCCCAGCCAGAGGGTGAGGGACAGCCACTCCAACCTAGTGCCAAGTCAGATTAGGTCACCAAGATCGGAGTGAACTGGGAAGAAGAAAAGAGGCGCCAGGTGATTGAGCTCTTGCAGAAAAACAAAGACCTCTTTGCCTGGACGACGTCCGACATGCCTGGGCTTGACCCCGCCATCATCTATCATCACTTGTCTATCAAGGAAGATGCAAGGTTGGTCTCCCAGAAGAAAAGAAAAGTTAGCCCAAAAAGGCAACAAGTTATTGAAGAACAGGTGAGGGAGTTGCTCAGTGTCAGCTTCATCAGGGAAGTACCTTACACCACATGGCTGTCTAATGTGGTCCTGGTGAAGAAGTCAAACGGGAAGTGGAGGATGTGCGTGGACTATATAGACTTAAACAAGGCCTACCCTAAAGATTTGTACCTACTTCCCAAAGTGGATAAATTGGTTGATAACTCCTCAGGCTTCCATTTGCTGTCTTTCATGGACGCATACTCCGAGTACAACTAGATCCCAATGTACCCTAGAGACGAAGATAAGATCGCCTTCATCACTGATAAGGCGAGCTACTGCTACAGGGTTATGTCCTTTGGTCTGAAAAAAGCAGAAGCCACCTACCAGAGAATAATGAACAAGGTCTTTGAAGATCAAGTGGGGAAGATAGTGGAGGTTTACATTGATGACATGATAGTGAAAATCACACAAGGCGGATCACATATTGCAGACCTCGAAGAATTGTTTGCACAACTCAAGAAGTATAACATGAGACTTAACTTGGAAAAGTGTGCCTTCGGGGCCCAAGCAAGCAAGTTTTTGGGCTTCATGCTGACTCACCGCAGAATTAAGGCTAATCCAAATAAATGTCAGGAATTGCTCAACATGTGTAGCCCTCAAAATATTAAAGAGGTGCAGCAGCTAACTGGCCGGATTGTGGCCCTCACGCATTTCCTTGCTAAAGCCTCTCATAGATCCCTTCCCTTATTCAGGCTACTAAAAAAGGGAAAGAATTTTGAGTGGACTCAGGAGTGTGAGGATGCCTTCTCCTCTTTGAAGAATCTTTTGTCCTCTCCCCTCATACTAACAAAACCAAAGCCTAGTGAGACACTATACTTGTACCTTTCAGTTCACGAAGAAGCTGTAAGATCAATGCTAATCCTAAAGATGGCGGAGGGTCAAAAGCTAGTCTACTTCGTAAGCAAGGTTTTGAAAGGCCTAGAGCTAGATTGAAAAGGTTACCTTTACACTTATCACCACGGCCCAAAGGTTCAGACAATACTTCCAGTGCCATTCTGTAGTGGTAAGGACAGACCAACCTATCCGTCAGGTGTTGCATAAGGCAGACTTAGCAGGGAGAATGATTTCTTGGTCTATCAAGTTTTTTGAGTTCGGAATCGCATATAAGCCTCAGTTAGCAATAAAGGTTCAGGCACTCTCTGACTTTCTGGCAGAACTCACTTCGGACCCCAGCGATCTCGAAGGAATTTCTTGGACCATACTCGTTGATGGATCCTCGAACCCCAATGGAAGTGGTGTCAGGGTGATTATGGAAAACTTTGAAGGAGTGACAGTGGAGAACTCCCAAAAGTCTGAGTTTCTAACCTCAAATAATCAAGAGGAGTATGAAGCGTGTATTGTCGGACTGGTAATGGCCAAGGACATAGGAGCAACTAAGATCACACTTTGTAGTGACTCCTAACTTGTGACCTCCAAGATCTAGGGTGATTATCAAGCTAAGGAGCCCCTTCTTCAGAGATATTTAGCCAAGGTACAAGAACTCCTCAAAAGCTTCTAGGATGCCAAGATAGAGCACATACCCAGGGAACATAACTCCAGGGCGGACCTCCTATCTAAACTAGCCAACACTAAAAGCTCATGCAATAACCGTTCCGTGATCCAAGAGACCCTCTCGCAACCCTCCATCACGGATGCAACCATTTTCTAGGTGGAAGGAGGCGAGCATACTTGGATCACCCCAATCATGGAGTATCTACAGTCTAGAGCCAGGCCCTCTAGTCCAAAGGAAGCCTCCAAACTAATCAAGACTGCAGTCAGGTACACTATCTACGATGGGCGGTTATACGGATGTGGGCTTTCCTCACCTCTCTTAAAATGCCTCACGCCAAAAAAAGCAAAATATATACTAACTGAGGTTTAGGAAGGGAGTTGTGCACACTATTTAGGAGGCAAAGCCTTAGCTTTGAAAGCACTTAGGGCCAGATATTATTAGCCTACAATGGAAGTTGACTCCCTTGCATATGTCTAGGTTTGTGATAAATATCAATTCCACTCGGACCATTATCAGGCTCCCTTAGAGGAACTATCCACGATCTCTATTACAGATGGGGTATGAATATCCTGAGCCTATTCCCTCAAGCACTTGGACAGTTGAAGTACTTGGTTATGGCTGTGGACTACTTCACAAAATGGATCGAGCCAAAACCCTTAGTCACAATCACCTCTGCCTGGGTTCAAAAGTTCACCTGATGTCATATCATCACCAGGTTCAGTGTTTCAAAGTCCATTGCGACAGACAACAGGACCCAGTTCAAAGATAAGGGTTTCAAAGAGCTTCTTGCCAGGATGAAAATCAAACATCATTGCAGTTATGTCGAGAACCCCAAGACAAATGGACAAACTGAAGCTGCCAACCGGGTTATTGTCCGTGGAGTTAAAAAAGGTTGGAAGAAGCTAAGGGAAACTATAATGAACAACTAGACTATGTCCCTAGGCCTAGTGGACTACGCCTCACTCAACAACAAGTGAAACCCCCTTTAAACTCACCTATAGGTGTGAGGCTAAGATTTCAGTGGAAATTAGGGAGCCAAACTGGCGTCTCCAATAGTTTTCACCTGACAGCAACCCCGGACTGATCAGAGAAGACTTGGATCTTCTAGAAGATAGAAGGTGCATCACTCATATACGCGATGCTGCCATCAAACAGAAGATAACGACTCATTATAATTTGAAGATTGTCCCAAAGAAATTCTAGCTATGGGATTTAGTACTCTGGAGAGCAGACATTGACGGTAGGAATGCCTCCCAAGGGAAGTTAGCCCTAATTAGGAAGACCTCTACTGCATTGTGATCAGCACTGGCAAAGGAGCTTACACTTTGGAGATATTAACAGGAAAGCCAATCAAAAACTATTAGAATGCGGACAAACTTAGAAAGTACTATAGCTCGATGCCCTTCAAGGCCTAGTCTTTTAGTTTACTTTGTTTAGTCTGCCCTAATTTTGGTGATTATATACCTTGTACGGACTTCAGTCCCTCGATCTATCAATAAAATAGAGTTATTCATACATCTTCTTGCATCATCTAGTCTCTCAAGTTGGACTCTACCTTGAGAATGTCCACTGAGCCTGTTCCTTATGGGATCTGAGGTCTCCTAAAGTCCAGGTTAAGAGGAATAACCCACAAAACCCGCTTGTGCCTTTTTGTCATGAGTTATGGACCCATGCTTAATCCTCAACACTTGGCCATGACTATTTTGGTTGTGAAATTAATTATCAACATGGGTTACGATATTTATTATCCGCCATCAGGTACCTACCATGAATGTCTTATGCTAAACAGGTCCTAAAGTCAAAAGTTCCTAAATATTAGGTGATTTTTAGCAATAGACCATAAACATTAAATACCTCGGTTATAGATCACCTTAAAATTTTGCCTAAGTCTTAAGCGGAATTCCAAGTGCTCAAATGTGTTGGGCGTTGGACCCCGGACCAAGGCTTTAATTAAATTTGAAAATTCTCCTAAGTCCTTAAACAGTTACCAATTGCATATTTATAATGGGTGTTAGACCCAGTGCGGACCATGAATAAGAAACACATATAACAACAAGCAAAGAAAGCAAAAGAAATGAATAAAATGTAACCCCAGCACATAGGGCAATTGTCTTTACAAAAAATAAATGCCCCAAGTAGGAGACAAAAATAAGAAACAAGCTAAGCTACACTATTGTTGCCCTCCGCAAGGGTCAGATCCTGAATAGAAGTAGATGGGGTATTAGAAGCACCTTGGTTATCCTACTGAGCAAGGTCAAGAGGTACAAGGCGGCCATCTCAGATCACCTTCTCGGAGTCGAATGCATCCAATACTAGTGCCACCCCAGGGTTGAAGAGCTGGACTTGGTCGACTGCATTTTGGAATTGCTCCTTGCTGATCTTTATACATACCGTGATCAGTCGTTGGGTGTCATCTTGCAGCCGCGTCACTTCTGATCAGAGGTTCTAGTTTCTAGTCTAGAGGTTCTCATTCTTAGCATGGAGATAGATGACTTCTCTCCTAAACTCTGTGGATCTAGCCTTCTCCCTCTTCAGATCGTCCTCTAAGGCTGCCAGCCTCCTCTCCAGCTCCTTGAGCTTCACTTCAGCATCGTTCTTGGCATGCTCAACTTTCTTCTTAGCCTTAAGGGCCCAATTTTCACCCTCTTGGGTCGTCCTCACCTTCCCTGACATTTGCTTATTATACTCTCCATAGCATCTCTCGACAAAATGAGCCTCAGCAACAAGGCGGAGCCATAGGTCTGGAACATTGACAGGATCTTCGATGTACTATTTTGAGCAACATGATCCATGACTTTGTCGTCCAAGAAATTGAAGTCAATGAACAACCTGAGCTCTGAGTTATTCCCGTATAGGGTAATCAGGCCCTCATCATCCACATCAATAGCCGCCCTCTTCCCTCGATCCTCCGTTCTGCTACCTTCAGCAGCTTTCCTTTTCCACCCCTGAAGAGGTTGCACAAGGGACTCTTCTAATGAAACTAGACCCATCTCGATCACCAGTTCTTTGACGATAGGGGGCAGAGCAATGTCTGCTAGAATGTTAGAAGGACCAGCTCCTTCATTCTTAGTTCTCAGGGCCATGAGGGTGGCAAAAGCATTTCTAGATACCATGCCTTTTGCAAAATAGAGTAAGAGTAAGAACATAGGAAAAATAAAGAAAATTACTTCATACAGAGAATAGATGTGGACTGCGGCCTAGGCTACCTAGGATGGCCTTGAGAGTTTCATCATCAGGGGCGTCCAATATATCTTTACAAGAAATGAGGCCAACTTCCTGAGCCCACATATTTAGGAAGTCAATGCACTCAGTGTCATCCTGGTCAAGATCGGGCTTCTCTTGTTCAATCATCGCAAGGGGAGTACTCTATGCCCTTTGGGTCTAGTACAGGTCGAACACCGGCTTCCCCTCAGTGTCCGGGTAGAACGAGTGAGTCATTGGTGCCATCAACTTGAAGTATTTCTCCTTGAAGTTCTTGAAGCCATCTTGGAAAACCCAAAAGACCTTCTGACCGAGTCTTGATCGAATCATGAGCCAATTCTTTTAAGCGCCCCCTGCCTTGAAGACTCCACAGGGTAAAGAGATAGAAGAATGCTTTCTCCAAGTACCGCAATCCGACTAGCCGACAAAGTCTTTCGAAGGCAAGTATGTTTCCTCAACTGTTGGGATGAAAATCTGGAAATAAGTAAATGGGATCCAGAGTCCAAGTCAGTTGAAGAGGTCCTCGTACAGGAATATGTAGTGCACACTCGCCTCCCGAGATTAGCACACACTCTCATCCACTTGGGATAGGACTTAGAACTCGTGATCCCTCTCACCTTTTTCTGCTAGCATCAAGTAGCTCGTGAGTTTTTCGAGCTCTTCTATGGTCCGGAAGATGGTTATTTGGTCATAGGCATTATCTCCATCCCACAGATACACCCACCTCCCACAGACGATTACAATGGGATTTTCCTCGGTCGCTCTCCGTGCCCCAACTACTTGTCTCCTAGCCATTAAATTCCTATAAACACCCATAGAGGCCGGTAAGACACAAGAATTTTCCTAGGTTGACAAAGGGATGGGAAGTTGCCATCCTCCGTTTCCAGTCAAATATACCTACTACAAGAACTGGCCTCCGCACCCTAAAAGGTCCACGAGCCAATAAGGACACCTCTGCTGCTCACGGCTCGACAGAAAAAGTGCTCTAAAGAGTTAAATACCATGGTTAGGCCCAGAATCACTAGACTCTGAACTCGTTTTGGACGAAGAAGGAAGGAAAGCCCAAAATGTAGAATAGAGACCCTTTGCATCAGGGTAATGCTAAAAAAAGTAAAAATAGAGATTGAAAGGCAACATACCCTGAGAAAGTGAAGGAAAATGGTGAAAAATGGAGTGAAAACTACTGAAAAATGCTCTCAACCGCTCGAAACCGCACTCCTCCGCCAAGGAAGATCATCAGAAATCACTTTAGGTCACTGAAATTTGGAAAGGAACAGTAAAGTGTGGAATAGGGCGCTATTAGCCCCTATTTATAGAAGTCAGACGGTTAAGGAGAAATTTCATCCTAACATTTCATAATTCAAAAGCCATTCATCATGGTGCGCAGAACCCTAACCACGTCTACCCAATTAAAATGTGCTACGTGAATTCCACAGCTGTCACAGCAGTTGAAAGGACGGTTTCACAGAAAACCAAACGTCACGCAAGCCTTGCAGTTGAGTTCAAATTTTTTCTACAAACTACGGCTACACCCCAGAATGTCCACTTATGGTCAACTGAAGGGTGGACTCTATCCGAACTACGATGCTTCCACGTATGTCAAATGACTTAGTCGTAAACATCTCCAAATTAGAGCTCTTAACCTCATGGGATATCACAGACCATGGCTTTAGGTAAAAACACAGATCTCGTTACCCAGGGGCATTAAGACTTATCTTGCTACTTTGCTACTTAAGCCAAGCATCAAGTTAAGGGCAACACGGCATATTGTTATAAGATGAGCGTTGGACTCATCCCGAAGGAAAAAGAAAAAAAGCAAGAATGAAAAAATTGAAGACACGAGTCACAAGATTCAGAAAAAGAATTTTATTATTATTATTCACATTTCATACATCGCCAGCTCTAACAAAAAAGAGTACATAAACTACTAAGTCAAGAATGCCCACTGGAGAGAGATAGAAAGGGAGCTAGACAAAGACAATGATGATGACGATGACCACCGACCATAAACACCTCCAAGGTCCTTCTAGAAGCCAGCACTCATCTCTTCTTTGTTGCCCAAATGCATGTTGGCCAGCCCACGTAGGGCAATTACTTGGTTCTCACCAAGTCATTATGCCGAGAAAGAAATGCCTCCAACGAAAAAACTAGTAGCAATGAAGGGAACACCTTGGAAAGTTTCAAGAAGAATGGGAAAATGGCCTCAAAAGGGGGGCAAAGCTCTCCACATGTGTATAAAAAACGGGAGAAAAATCATTTTCTGGAAAGAGATCATTCTCAAACAGAATGAGAACAAAAGGGGATGTCAGCCTCAATGCAAATATTCCCTATTTATAGAGGAAATGGAGCATTCTGATTAGCCCCGGGGAAGGCAAACTGATCGCACGTTCGAAGTCGCATTTTAATGCTCCATCTCTGTGATTGGCCATGGAAGTAGTAGGCAGTTGGGAAACAGTGTGAAACTGTTATCCTCTTTTAAGGGGTTTTTGATTCCCAATAAAGTCAAAATGACATTCTCCTAACAAGTTCAGACTGTTACAAACTGCCGAGTAAAAGCTGTAAGAAAGGACAAAGACCCCATGAACTTCACATGGGGGCAACATATGACATACCTCGGATGGCAGAATGACAACGTAAGAAGAGCGATCGACCTCAGATCTCGACCTTACACGTCAACCCCAGAGATATACTATGATGTATAATGGACCTCGGCCTTTTGGAAAACATCGTGAGATTCGGCATTGACAGACTTGGATCCCTTTGTCCACTATGTGCCAAGTGTAGAGCTGGAAAAATAGGCCAACCCGGCCCAACCCGCCTCAACCCGCTAAAATACGGGGCGGGGTGGGTTTTCCCGTTTTAAGAAATGGGTTGGAAGAGCCAACCCACCCCGTTTTAAGGTGGGTTGGCGGGTTAGCCCACATAAAAGATAAAATAAGAAAAAGTAGACGGGTTAGCAGGTCAACCCGCTTAACCCGCCTAAAAAGCAAAAAAAAAAAATTATATAAAAAAATTATAAAAATTTAAAAAAAAATAAACAATAATGGTAAAAAATTATAAACCACATATCTAAAAATTAATTTTTAAAATAGCCTAATTAAATATTCAAACATAAATTATATAACATCAAAGAGCTTTTCACTTATAGCATCATTTGTCACTTTTTTTTAAAAGAAAAGAGCCAACCCGACGGGCCAACCCGCCCCCGCCCCGCTTAACCCACGGGTTAAGCAGGATAGGTTATGCGGGTTGAAAAAAGAATATGGGTTCAATCCTTGAACCAAACCTGCAAAAAAATAGCGGATTGGCAAGTTAACCCAACGGGTTGAACTCGTTTTGCCAGCTCTAGCCGAGTGCTCCTATTAAACTTGGTACCTTGACACTTAGTTATCCCATCTAAGTGCCAAGTTGGGGACAACTATTCTAGATCGTGATCTGAGATCATGTCCCATGGATCTACCCATCGCACAGTATGTCGGAGTCCGTCGTTAGCGCCCTAACAGGGATTCGCTTATGACACATAGATGAGACCCCAGCTCTATGCATATCAGACCGCGACATTGGGTAGCAGCAACATTACCTTGAGATCTGCGCAATGGATAAATTCTGAGAATATCTGTTATTGCTAATCATGATATTGCGTAATAATAGCACCCATAACCGCCTTTAGCTACCCTTAATTACAGTATCAATATTTTGATATTATAGGGATCCTCTGTAACTATAACGAGATGATATCTTCAAATCCAACCTCTATAAATATCATTCTTATCCACCTTCTACAGGTAACTTATCATTTTCTGCATAAACCCTAATTGTGCACAGCCTAACTTGAGCGTTGGAGTGCCTTTTACAGGTACCAACCCCCCGTCTCAACACGCTCTGCTACTGCTGCGCAAAGAGGAAACCATCGTGATGTGCCTATCTCGGGTACACCTCAGTATCCACTACTGAACACTCACCATCTTCTGAAGAGAGTTCAAGTGAAAGGCCAAGAAAAATAAGAAGTATTCAAGATTTATATAATGAAACCAAAGCTATAAATGACTTATTTTGTCTTCTTATTGACAATGAACCTATAAACTTTTTTGATGCTATGAAAGACAAAAGGTAGAGACAAGTCACGGAGGATGAAATCAAAACTATTGAGACTTGGGAGTTATCATCTCTTCCCAATGGCCATGAAGCACTTGGAGATAAATGGGTGTTCAAGACAAAGAAGATTGCCAAGAAAGAAGTGAATTTGAAGTATGTGAAGGCTCATGACCAAATTGCAGATTTTACAAAGCCTCTCAAATTTGAAGACTTACAAAGATTACATGCAAGCCAAACTTTCAAGAATTTTCTAATTAAGGGAGGATGTTAGAAATAATAGTTAGAAAATTAGAGAGTCATGCATGTAGTCACTAAGGTATTATTATGTATTATGAGTCACTTCCTTGTTTTATGAAAAATCATGCTTTAATCTATACATTTTGCATTTAGTTCTTAGAAATAAGGCACTAAGTAATTAGTTTCATAGTGGATCAATTATGGATGACAGGTTAAGGGTCTCCATAGCTCTAGTATAAATTGGGGACTCTAGTCTTGTATCATTTGTACCAAGTAATAGAAATCTCATCTTCCTATATAGTTTTCCTCTTCCTCCAATTCTCCAAGCATTGTCCACCTCAGGCCCTCGTCATCGTGGAATCCACGCACAATCAGCTCCTTTCGCCAATAATCATGATGCTTTTGTCTTCACCCTTTTTCTCCATCACATCCTTGTATCCACCCCGCCTAACCATCATCTTCACCTTCCTTCCCCAATCATGCTCATGCGCTACACCAGCCCCCTTTTAATCATTTTTTAGTTTTTAGGTAAATTACAGTTTACCCCCTCTAGTTTCATGAGTTCTTACTCGATCCTCCTAAACTTTTTTTTTTGTCATTAAACCCCCCTAAACTTTGGTTCAAAGTGAAACTATTAGTTTATCCATTAACTCCAGCAATGGTTACATCTCACCATAATTTTTTGTAGGATATCCCAATTTTTGGCACCTTGTTCTTTTCCATAAACAGGGGATGAAGGTTGGGTAGAGACAATTAAGAGTGATGGTAGTGTGGGACGTCTTCTTTGTCGGCATCAAGTGTGGTGGTGTGTGGAGGTTAGCTCTTGGTCGTTGGTGTCTGGACTAGGGTAGAGTTACAATGGTGGGAATTTGTAAATATTGGTGGTGCGACGAAGTTGAGAGCCTTTGGTAGCGATTTGTGGTCGCTCTGGCATTGATGAAATGGTGGTTGGTTCTGCCTTGTCTTAGGTAACATTGATGGATGAAGGCAAGGGCTTGTTGATCCTTCTTCCTTGACTTCAACAAAATCTCCTTATTTAGAGACAAGGTAGCCTTATTTTGAGGTTGGCTATAACCTTTCTCTACAACCTCCCAAGCATCTTGAGAACCTAACAAGGCTTGCATATGACGACACCAATTATCATAATTATCTTTGGTAAGACGAGGGAATTAGCATTGATTCAAGCCATTGCTCATCATCTCTCAACTCTCAAAGTGTTTCTCTCAACTCTCTAAGTGTTTCACTTAACTCTCTACTCTAAAACTCAACCTATGATGCCACTTTGTTGGAGAAAGAGGAAAACAATAGAGGAAGATGAGGTTTCTATTACTTAGTGCAAATGATACAAGACTACAGTCCCCTATTTATACTAGAGCTAGGAGACCCTTAAGTTGTCATCCATAATTTATCCACTGTGATACTAATTAAATAGTGCCTTATTTCTATGAACTAAATGCAAAGTGCATAGATTAATCCATGACTTTTCATAAAACAAGGAAGTGATTCATAATGCATAATAATACCATAGTGACTACATGTATGACTCTTTTTTTCTAACATGATGGTGGTTGAGCAGTAGTTGTTGGTAGTTTGGTGTAACGGACCTCTAGGCAACATTGGAGAAGGAGAATGGTGGTGTGCAGTGGTTGATGGTTGTGGGTGGTTCAGCCATGGAGGTGGGACAATGGTTGGGGTTTGGTTCATTGATGGGTTTTTAGTTTGCCGGCAGTGTTGGGATTCTATGGCAATTTAGGATTTTGGGTGATGCTAGGTTTCTAGAATTGCAAGGAATCTTTGTTTTTGGCTTGTCTGGTTCTAATTTTGTTTGATTGAGGTTCCATTTTTTCTGTTATGGGGAAAAGAGTGAATGGAGTTTTTGGTGTTGTTTTTTATGTTTTGTGGATTGAGAATGAAGTTCATTGGTTCGTGTGTGGTGTTAGGGACTTACGGTGGGCAACATGGTGGAGATTCATGTGCAGGGGAGGGAGTGTGGGTGTTCCTTTTACTATTGTTTAATGAGATTTGTAGGATTGAGTTGTTGTTTGTGTGTGATTATAAGCGGGTGAGTTTTTTGGTTTTGGAGAGAAAAGCCTTTGTTTCTAGCTTCATGATAGAAGGGAAGGGATCCTAGTTGGTTTTACATGATGGTTTATACATATATATATATATATATATGCACTCAACTAAAATAAACCAACTAAAACTTGTACTCAAGATTCAATCGCTAAGTGTACATTTAGAGCTAAAGCAAAGTTGATGGATAAGATTAAACATACTTAACTGTAGCTTAAGGAAGAAGAAAAAACTAGGTTCTCGTATTGCCTTCCACTTCTTCTCTTTGTTGTCCCTCTTTTTATAATAATTCTAAGAACTCTTGAGATCAAACGTGGCTATATTTCTTTTTTTTATCTCAACCTCCAACAAAATGTCCTAAAGTGAGAGACATTTACAATGCTCCTAACAAAGTTTTGAGCATCCATGCTCCAAGGAAAATTACTTGTTATTGTAGGTCACTTTCAATTTTCTATTATTTAGTTATTATCATTAATATTTTATATTATTGCTAGTTAGTCCTCATGGGAAAACACTGTCGTTCCCTTTGATTTCTCAAGTTGAGACGTTTCCGATGGAGTCGAGGAATTGGTGGTTGATATGCGAGGTTTGAGTGACATGGTGGTGCAATGGTGGATCGCAGGCGAGGTCTGAGCGCAGCTGGGCAGAAGTGAACAGCGGCAACTCTAGGTTATGTTATCAAGTGGCTTCAATACTCAACAAGGGAGTGAATTGAGTAAATAAAAATTCTTTGAAAACTTTTATCAAACCTCACCCTCATGCTTGAGCCTCAACTTTCTGGGATACCTCACCCTTACAACTTCATTGAGGGATACCTCACCCTCATTACAATTTCTTTGAGGGATACCTCACCCTCGTTACAATGAATCAAAGTGTATAAAAAGAAAAAACTCTCTCAAGAGTATGTAATACAAATAGAAGCCCTATGAAGCTCTTCAAGAATATCTCAAGAATTCACAAAAACAAAGCGCAAAAAGATTGAAAAGATTGATTAATGAATTAAAGCAAAGATATGTGTTTCAGGTTGTTTGATGTCTATAAAAGATGATCCAAAAATGTGTATTTAAAGTGTTCTGTCCAAAAGAGTCATTGGGGATAATTTATTATCACATTAAATGCCAAGAAAATAGTCCTTGCTGACTTACAAGCTCGTGGTAATCGATTGCATGGCTCTTAGAACACGTTTTGGGTTTTCCAAGCAGAAGGTAATCAATTACAAGGTTCATGTAATCGATTACCAAGCCTCTGCTAGAGTGGTAATCGATTACAAGGCTTATGTAATCGATTACAGAACCACTGGCTTTTGAAGAAATGGATTCCCGCATGGCAGTAATCGATTACCAGGCCTTGATAATTGATTACCAGCTTCCAAAGAAACTGTTAATTGATTACTAAGCCTTTGGATAAGATTACAATCATCCTTGAACCCATTTTTTAGCCCAATTTAGCTTGATAAACACTTCCAACTTAGAAAACTTGGATTTTTAAGATATAAACTTAATTTTCATTATCTAAGATCAAAACAACATTTCTTTAAAAAATAATCCGTCAATTAAGAGTTGATTTTAAAAGGAATCTTTCAAAAAAAAATTGAGATATATTAAGAGCTTCTTACATAAAGACTCTAAGTCTTATAAACTATACCAAATATACCTCATTTGGACTTATTCTTCATCTTAGCTTTGTTATCATCAAAAACTTCATGTTCTTCATGACATAAGCATTCACATTCTCTCCCTTTTTGATGATGACAAACCAACACAGGAAAAGAGTAATATTTATATATATCACAGATTTAAGCGCAACTCTCCCCCGTAATTTATGCATGAGCTAAAACAAATATTAAGTAGAATTTACATGTAAAACTCCCATTTACTCATGCAAGTCATATCTCTCCCCCTTTGGCATTATCAAAAGGATATAAGCATTCGTCATAAGTAGAACGCCAAAGATCAGAGTAAGCAATAGAGAAGCGAATAACAGTAGAGAATAAATATGTCATTAACATTAGAGTAATCAATTTCATACTAAATACTAAATAATTAGTCAACAACCCATATAAACAGTTCATAAAAAAATAAAAGTTATACAAAATAAGAATTAAAATGCTATCAGTGAGACAAAATAGAATAGGATACAGAAGATCATGACTAAGCCTTATCATCACTCAATCTCTTCACTATCAGCCTCATCATCAAGGTACTCATCCTCATATCATCATCATCAGCATCAGAATCTCTAGTTGTAGCATCAGCATGGGTAGGAGATGCAGCAAATGATATGGGAGCACTAGCACCTCTACTCCATATAAAATCTGGCCTCTCTTGCAGGGATCAAATGGAATTCAACTCTTGATCTGAATGGTCCATTCTCAACTCAAAATGGTCTATCTTCTGCTCAAGACAGTCCATCCGTGTGTCAATAACTATCTGAAGGCTTCACATCTCTTGGTGTAAGAAATTCAAGGTAGTTGTAGCTGGAGCAGGTTGTTGGTCATTTTCATCATCATCTTCCTTAGCACCTTGAGGAATGTGTCCATCAACTCCATGATGAAGATAGTACTATTTGTCATCAATATTTTTCAGTTGTAGTTTTGTCAGTGTATGCACGCTAATGGACTTTGGTCCATTAGAACTCTCATCCTTTGCCTCCCCAGACAAAGAAATATAAATGTGCTCCAAGATAGTTGTGACGAGCATGGCATATGGTAGGGGATGGTGGCCCTTTCTAGCCTTCAGCATGTGCTAAATGACATAGTACGCCTAGTTAATTGATCTATCAGTGTTCACTACCCACATAGTGAGTACGTCATCCTTTAGAATTTGGGAGTAATTACTTCCCTTAGGAATCAAGGCTCTAGCCAAGATATAATAAAGTACTCTGTTCTCCATGGTGAGCCCTGTGGCCATGACCCTCTGTCTAGGCCTATATCCAATTCTCAGTAAAGAATTCAAGGCAGATTTGTAGTCATAATCTTCTCCCCATACATTAGCAGTACCACAAAAATTTCTACCATCAAAAGTCAAGCCAATTAATCTGTACCATATATCATGAGTGATGACAATTTGTTTCTTCTTTACTGTAGAGATCAGACAGGCATTTTCATATCTCAAATTAGCATAAAATACCCTAACCAAATCTGGGTAAATATTCTTCTTAATATTTAGAAAATTAATCAACTCAAGTCACTTAATCATTCTAAAACTCTCTAAAGGATTGATAGAGCAAAAGGCTGTCGTGATATACCTGGGCTGGATAATTTTTTGCAGCTGAAATTTTTGGCAGAAAGGTTCTGCTTTCTTGGAAGTTCTGAAGTGGGTTGAGAGGTCCAAACCTGGAATGGTGAGTGGAGAAGCTTGAGAGGACGCCCCCACAGCCACTCCCGTTCATGGCCTTTTTGTTCTTCAGGACGATACAGCCATGTCTGAGAAATGGGGTGAAAAGAGTGGAAGGAAAGGGTTTTAGAAGTGTTTGGTGATGGGAAATGGTAGAAAATGGTGAGAAAATAGAGGAAATGTGAAGTTTAGGTCTGGGTTCTAGAGAGAGAGGGGCGTACGGTGAGAGTGAAATTTATGGGTGGATTGAAAGTTTTTCATGGGAAATAGTTTAGGGGTTTTGTACGGATGAAGATTTCAAGTGATTTGAATGTGGAATGATAAGATTTGGTGAAAAAATGAGAGAGAAATGGTGAGATTTCTGAGGTGGGTCGTGTGTTTTAGAGAGAGAAACTAAAGGTGCAATGCAACAATGGTTGTCTCGCACGTTCAGTACCCTTTAAAACCCTTTGGTAATCGATTACAAGCATTCTGGGAACTTGGTAATCGATTACCAAGTTGGCGTAATCGATTACATGTATTTTAACTTGTCTTTGAATGCTTGGTAGAGCCTTGGTAATCAATTACAAACCTTCTGATCTTGGTTTTCTCACTTCAAACAACAAACGACTAATTTTCAAACCTTCAAAATACTTCTAAAGCCTCTCAAACTAATTCCAAACACCATGTAAGCTTAAAATTTGTCTAGTTTTTTTATCCAAAACACTCATTCTTGCAAAATCACCATCTTCATCAAAGATCAAACCAATGCAAGTGAATTTCATCATTTTTCAAGGACTCAAAAAATGACTCACTCTTGACTATTGTGCAGCTAATATCTTGAGCTAGTTGGAGGACTTAGTCATGATGGAGTACCTACAAAAAAACCTTAGGGGAGCCTTCGACACTCAAGTCAGTATTGGATTCAATAAATAATCAAAGCAAGATAATTATGCAGAAAAATTATGCAACAAAAGTATTGAGTTTTAAATGCATGATTGATCCAAAAATCAAACTCAAGGATATTATCATCAAACATGTCATTTCAAACAAGAAGCATACTTATTTACCATATTCAAGACATGTAGAGATAGTTTCAAGATATAAGGCTAGAAAAGCATAACACAAGTCTCTACTTATCCAAAGGTTGCAAGTCTAAGCTTCTTGGAAACAAGGAAGATAATTTGGAGTTATTTTTAGTTTTAAACTTGAGCAGCTACTTTCAAGATATCGCAGTGAGTTCTTGGCCTTCAAGTACACCTACAACACACTTCAATTTTTTACTTGTGGTACCCAAACCATTCTAGCCCCTACTTTGGTGTTAATGTTCTTTCTCACATTACATGTTGAAGCACTATGTCCTTTCTTCCTATAATGAAAACATTTAATAAAAGGACTACTTGAAGGGACAAAGACATTTTTGTAAAATTTTTGCTAATTTTTTGGAATATACCTTAAATCGGCTTTTTGAAAAACAACCCTTTATTTTCTTAGCAAAATATTTAAATTATCTCTTCCAAAATTGAATTTTGAAATATTGTTCTTTAAATCTTCAATTTCTTTTTCAAAAGCCTGGCATGATGAATAATATGAAGATGTTAATGTATGTGAAGAACAAGTTATGCAAGAAGAATTAGCATCAATCAATCCTAGTGTCTCATTCTCAATTTTTAGTTCTTCAATTTCTTTGTTTAAAATAAGAATTTGGTTTTCCATATAAGAAATTGTTTTCTTGGATGAAGAAACTAATTTAGTGAGTTTTATAAACTCATCATGCAACTCTTCAAATGCATCTTGTAATTCATTATATGAAGGAGAAAAGTCAAGGTTAGAAGAAATTACCTCCAAGTCGTTTTCATCATCTTCTTCTCCTCTAGCCATAAGACATAGATGGGCTTCCTCATTGTCCGAACTATCCGTGGAATCCATGTTGTTGTCATCCTATGTTATGTAGGCTCTCCTTCTTTTCTTCTCCTTAGAAGGTCTCTTTTCAAACTTCTCCACCTTCTTTTGATAAATGAGACATTCCATCTTCATGTGCCCCAGTTTTCCACATTCGTAACATGTTGGTGTGGAAGAAGTTTCTTCCCCATTGTGAAAGGTCTTCTTTGGTGGGAAAGGTGACCTTCTTTGAGTTCCCTTCTTTTTAAGGAATCTTCCAAACTTCTTTACTAAGAGGCTGACATTCTCTTCATTTAGTTCCAAGTTCTCCATGTCATCTCCATCATCTTCATCTTCATCGTCAATTATGGTGGAAGTAGCCTTGACTGCAATCCCTTTCTTTTTCTTATCATTTTCTTCACCTTAATCAAGCCTGTTTAGCTCTAACTTGTGCTCTTGAAGCTTTCCAAGGAGAGTTGCTAGTGTCATTGTTTCTAGATTTCTCGATTCTGAAATAGCTGTTACTTTGGGTTGTCAATTCTTGCTCAAACACCTCAAAACTTTGTTAATAAGATCTTCATTAGAAAAACTATTTCCTAATGAAGCAAGATGATTTACAATGTGAGTGAACCTTTTTTACATTTCTTGAATGTTTTATCCTTGGTTCATTCTAAAAAGTTCTTATTCGTGAGTGAGAGAATTGATTCTCGACTTCTTCACTTTACTAGTACCCCCATGGGTAACTTATAAAATGTCCCACATTTCTTGGGCAGTCTTACAATTTGAAATCCTGAAGAATTCATCATACCCCAAAGTTATGGTAATGATGTTCTTGGCTCTCAAATTATATTGAACATTTTTCTTCTTTTCACCAGTCCATTCACTTCTTGGTGTTTCAACCTTTACACCATCAACAACACGTGTGGGAACAAAAGCACTGTTTTCAACAGCATCCCACACATCTAGATCAATAGCTTCAATGAAAATTTTTATTCTTTCTTTCCAATAAGCATAATCATCCTCATTGAAAAAGAGTAATCGATTTATAGAAGATCCTTCTGAAAAATCATTTAAAGAAATCATTTTCACTTGAAGCTACTAAGCTCTTTATACAAAAGTCTAGCTTTGATACCACTGGTTACCAAGTGGCTTCAATACTCGAGGGGGGAGTGAATTGAGTAAATAAAAACTCTTTGAAAACGTTTATCAAGCACTTGAAAAGTAATTTTTTTTGAAGCTATTTATCGATTGAAGTGACTTAATAGAGAAGATAGAATGTTCTACTCATAATAGTGCAAATCAAAAGGAAAGAATATAGGTAGATATATGAAATTAAAAACACAAATATAAAGGAGTTTAAGTTAGAAGAGCAAACACAGTGTTTATCCTGCTTCGGCCACCAGCCACTTGTGACCTACGTCCAGTGCTCAAGTAACCACTCGAGATTATTTCACTATCAATGTAAGCTTGAACAGGTGCTTGCTATTGTTACAAACTAAAGTACTCCTTACACCTTAGGATACCTCACCCTCATGCTTGAGCTTCAACTTTCAGGGATATCTCACCCTTACAACTTCACTGAAGGATACCTCACTCTCGTTACAATGAATCAAAATGTATAAAAAGAAGAAACTCTCTCAAGAGTATGTAATACAAATAGAAGCCCTATGAAGCTCTTCAAGAATATCTCAAGAATTCACAAAAATAGAGCTCAAAAAGATTGAAAGGATTGATTCATGAATTAAAGCAAAGAGATGTGTTTCAGGTTGTTGGGTGTGTGTAAAAGATAACCCGAAAATGTGTATTTAAAGTGTTCTGTCCAAAAGAGCCGTTGGGGGTAATTTATTATCACATTAAATGCTACGAAAATAGTCATTACTGACTTACAGACTCGTGGTAATCGATTACATAAATGTTTTAATTGATTACATCGCTCTTAGAACACGTTCTGGGTTTTCTGGGCAGAAGGTAATCAATTACAAGATTCATGTAATCGATTACCAAGCCTCTGCCAGAGTTGTAATCGATTACAAGGCTTATGTAATCGATTACACAGACTCTAACTTTTGAAAAATGGATTCCTACATGGTTGTAATCGATTACCAGACCTTGGTAATCGAACCAACTTCCAAAGAAGCTGTTAATTGATTACTAAGCCTTTGGATAAGATTACAATCATCCTTAAACTCATTTTTTAGCCCAATTTAGCTTGATAAACATTTCCAACTTAGAAAACTTGCATTTTCAAGATATAAACTTAATTTTCATTATCCAACATCAAAACAACATTTCTTTAAAAAAACAATTCGTCAATTAAGAGTTGATTTTAAAATGAACCTTTCAAAAAATATTTTGAGATATATTTAGAGCTTCTTACATAAAGACTCTAAGTCCTATAAAGTATACCAAATATACCTCATTTGCACTTGATCTTCATCTTAGCTTTGTTATCATAAAAAACTTCATGTTCTTCATGACATAAGCATTCACAGGTTATGGGTAAAGGTGAATGGCGGCGGCCCTGGGATGATGGAGATGCATTGGTGGTTGACAGCCACGACGGAGGTTGACAGCCACGACAAAGATGTAGTGGTGGTTGACAACCACGATGGAGACGTAGTCGCTGCCGACCACATGCCACTGACGTCGCTCACACTCGCCGCTGACACCTTTCTCGCCCACTGACCACTCGCTGCTGACCACTAACCACCACACCTCATCCCAAATTTTGAAATTTGAGGGGGGGGAATGAAGAAACGGTGAAGCAGAGACGGAGAAGGAGAAGGAGAAAGAAAGGAGAGAGAAAAGAAAATAAAGTTGGACTTTTTATACAATTTTTATTTTTTTAGGGATAAATCAGTAAATTAATAATTTTGACATTTTAACTTGTTGAACAAGTTACAGGTGGTGATTTTCAGCCATTGATATAAAATTCTTCTAAATCAATAGAAAAGAAACATGGAGCATGGATGCTCCAAACTCTTTTAAGAGCATTTTAAATGTTTCCGCTAAAGTGTGTTGTGAAAATGGGCAACATTTTCAATACTCCCACTAGGATTTGGAGTATCAATGCTCCAAGTGATAATAACCATCGATCTTAGTAAAATTTTGATCATTGGCTGGTATTGTTTACCTTCTACCTAGAATACTGGTAGCATGGAGACTTTTGGTAAATCAAAACTAGATCCCTCAAAATATGGAAAATTATATAACTCCCACCTTTTTCCTCCTTCTCCAGCACATCCTTTGATGGCAGCTTGGCTGACTTCAACCACCACTGGCATCCACCATACTGTTTTCCTCGAATAGCAACACGCCACGGAGCACTGACCACTAAATCAACGTCGCCACCCACCAGCACCAACCACCAAGCACCACCATTTCACCGAGCCAAGGCACAACCACCCTGAACCAAGCTCATACACCACTACCTAACCCCCTAAAACATGCAACACCACGACGACACCACCAAACTTCCCTTGAGATGGCCAACTATTCGAACTCGGAGCCTGTGGCGGCACTATCAAGGACCCAAGGGACCACTTAATTATCTTCGTCCTCATCACCGCCAATCTCAACCTCAGTCGTTGAGCCTGAAATCCTCACCCACTATGCAACATCATATGACACCACCTGAAACTGTCGCCCCCACGACCCCTATTTATTTTTTTGTGATTCTTTTTTCTTTTTTTAATCTAGAACCCTACCTTTAATAAAATGCAGATATGGTTTAAAGTTAATTTTTTATTTTTATATTTAAGTTCAGAGAAATTGGAAGAGAGTTAGATTTATTTTTTTTTATTTTTTTTAAAAGAATTTCATATCATCAATCAGGTTCAGCCATGGCAAATAAGTTTCTTCTAGTTGTAGCAACAGAAATGGATTTTTAGATTTAAGGACTAATCAACACACAAAAATAAACATTAAAGGTTTAAAACATAAATAATACCAATTTACAAATAAAGAATAACTTAAAATATAAAATACCTCATTGGCATTGCCATCTGCTATCACCTGTTTTATACTAGGAGTACTAATACTCCCAACTTAAGTTGGAGTATGTTAATGCCGCCAAAAGTGCAAGGGTGTTGTGAGTGAGGTGCAAAGGTGAATATGTATATGTGTGAGAGTGCCCTGAGTTTGCATTACAGGACAACAGTTATTAAGGAGTAAAAAATGTTTTTAAAGGAGTTAGAACAAATTAACTCAATTTTCATTTTATTTTATTAAATGTTTTTAGTTGACTTTTTTTCTTTGAAACAAAATAATTTTAAAAAATAGGCCAAAGTGATTTACGGATTTTGGACCAAGTAAGTCAAGGATATATTTTTCACTTTTTTAGTGTTATGACAGCTGAATAAATAATAGCTTTGTACTTTCAGTTAATTAGTTAATATAGTTACTACTTTTCAGATCTTTGAATCCTCTTCTCTCTTCTCTGTTTTGCACACACTCTTTCTCTATCTTAGTTTCCTTCACTTTCTCTCAATTTCTCATGTTTTCTCAACTTTATGGAATTCTAAAATGGTATCAAAGAGCCACTTTGATCCAAATACCATGGAAATATCTATTAATTCTCAGATTGATCCACCCATCTCCACCACTCCAACTTCATGATCTTCTCTTCCACCTTCGAATCTGGCCAATTTTTTCCCATGTGATCTCGGTGAAACTGGACGAGAAGTACTTTCTCATTTGGAAACATCATATCAAAGTTGCAATCAAGGGGACATCGATTGCAGTGATTCGTTGTTGATCCTGAAATTCCAATGTGATTTCTCTCTGATGCAGCTCACAATGTTAGTCACATTAATGATGAGTACTTGGATTGGGAACAGTATGATCAATTGTTGCTCTCATGGTCGCTATCTTCTCTCTCAGAAAATCTTCAAACCCATTTAGTTAGCTACATTCACTTATGGCAACTTTGGGACGAGGTTCATGCATATTTTCAGTCTCAAATACATGCAAAGGTGAATCAGTATCAATATGAGCTTTGCAACTGATAACTCTGTGAAAAAGAGTTATTACACAAGTATTTTTTGATGCATTCATAGGCTAGATCCTTGAGTTTTATCTTATTTTCTGTAAATATTTGACTAATTTAATTTTTTCTTACTTCCAAGAGCTTGCAAAGAAGCAAGAGGGAGCTTATGGGAACAAGAAGGAAGAAGACATGTCCCTTCAAAAGTAGGGTGCCTAGGCTTCACATTTCATTTGTGCCTAGGCTCCATTTCCATTTGTGCCTAGGCTCCAATTTCATTTTGTGCCGCGGCACTTTTTCAAATATATGCCATGACTATTTGAAACATCAGGTGCTGAGGCACTTCTTCAATGTGTGCCACGGCACCTTTTCCTCCTCACAATTATGTGTTGTGGCTCCCTTTTAAAAGACCTAGAGACGTGATTCCTTACTAAGTGTCGAGGCACTCCTAATATTTGTGCTATGGCACACCTCCTCGTGATGGCCTCGCAACTGGTTTTAATCCCCGCGGCTTCCATAAATCTTGTGCCGCGGCACTCTTTTTTCACATGAGACAGCGTTGTTTTAAGTGAAAAATTGGCTTTTGAGTTGGGGAAGAACAGTTTTGGAGAACAAGATTGGGGGCAGAGAACAATATTGGACACAGGGTTTTGGAGAGAAACTGGGAGAGAACAACAAGGTCTGGACGAAGGATTAGAGAAGCTGGACACAACATCATACATCCATCAAGACGCCTAGTTCTTTCTTCCATCTTATCTTTATTTACTATGATGTCTGTGTTGTTATCTTTTGAGATTGTTTATTTTGTAAATATGATGTTCTAATTTCCTTTTATGGGGTCTAATGAATCTTGTTATGTAATTTAAATTGATTGTGATTCTTTCCTGCTTTTGTGATAATTCAGATTATGATTTTCTAATTCTATGCTTAATGCGCACATTTGATTGGCCATTATTTGTGTTGTCTTGGTGAACCCATTGAACTAGAAATAGGGATTTGGATGTTGGACCATAGAATTAGAGAATGCATGTTCAATTTAATTCAATTTTATGGATGAGTTGATTTACTGATAGGATAGAAATATACCTATTGGTCATGCATAGCAAGTGTTTGATGTTTATTCTCAATGCATGAAATTTTGTCAATTCACATAGACATATAGTGTTTTGATTAAGGTCTATAGGTTTACAAGGCCATCAAAAGATGCTTGTAAATGCTCCAACACGTTGGCTAACATAACAAGTTTAGGATTAAGAGCAAAGAAATGATTGCATGAAATCAAATAAAATAATAAGTGAAGTTAGACCCTAGATTCCCAAACCACTGTTCTTCTCTGCTTGTTTTTATCCTATTTTTAAAATTGTTATTTTATTTTATCATTTAATCCCACAAATTAATTTAATTGTCTGGAATAGAGAATAAGCAGTAATTGGTTAATATTTGGCATAACTTTAATTCAGTCCTCGTGGGAACGATACTTGAATACTCACTTTTATTACTTGTTGACATGTGCGCTTGCGTAGTCTTACTAAACAGGCAACAGCAACATTAAGAAAGGATCACGATCTGTCTCAGAGTACTTGCTGCGAATCAAAGTTCTCATTGATTTGCTCATCTCAACCTGGCATCCAATTTCGACACAAGAACACATTGATCCTGATTGAGATTAGCGAATCAATGAGAGCCTTGATTTGCAGCAAATACTCTGAGATAGATCGTGATCCTTTCGTCGTGTTGCGAAGCTTATATCGATACGGATTCACCTTTGCACGATTCTGACGTCGAAAATATGCATGAACCTCGTCCCAAAGCTACCATAAGTGAAAACAGTCAACTACATGGGTTTGGAGATTTTCCAAGAGAGAAGACAACAACCATGAGAACAACAGTTGATCCTATTGTTCCCAATCCAAATACTCATCATTGATGCGACCAACACTGTGATCTATACACATGTGAGTTCGCTCATCTCAATCGAGCATCTAGTTTTGACACAAGAACACATTAATGTGGTTCTTGAGGGTCTTCTAGAAGAGTGTGATGCATTTGTCACCTCAAGTTGCAAGTCGCTTAGATCCTTACACCATTGGTGATATAGAATCTTTGTTGTTGTCTCATGAAGCCAGAATAGAGAAGAATTTGTTACCAAGTGGCCTCAATACTCAAGAGGGGGGTGAACTGAGTATGAAAACTAAGTTCGCAAATCTTTCACAAATCGTTTGATAACTTATTTTTGTTGAAGCTATTGAATGATTAGAAATAATTGGAAGGATGAGATAAACACTTTTACTTATAATAGAAATAGTCTACGGAGACAGTATCCAAGAAAATCAATAAAACAGTATACAAAATAAACAGAGGAGGATTTAGAGATAACAAACACAGTCGTTTATCCTGGTTCGATCACCAATCCACTTGTGATCTACGTCCAGTCCCCAAGCAACAACTTGAGATTTTCCACTATATCTTCAAGCTTCAATGGGTGCTTGACAACCACTACAACCTTGAGCACTCAACCCTTTTGGGATACCTCACCCTTGAAGCTTGAGTCTCTTCAACTAAGGGATACCTCATCCTTTACACTTTTGAAGGGATGCCTCACCCTCTTTACAAAGCAATAATGATAGATAGAATGAAGCTCTCAATAGAGCAGATGAATACAAATTGAAGCTCTAATATGCTCTCAAAGATTTTTCACGTTTTTGACAGAAAACAGAGCAAGAAAATGATTTGAGGATTGATTCACGTTTGGACGTATTGGTAATTAGTTTTTGGTTCAAGGTCAACCTCAAATAAAGACCCAACTTTGGTATTTATAAGTTTCTCATTCAAGAAAGTCGTTAGGGTTTTCTGGGCACACATTAAATGCATTAAATATAGTCGTTGGACGTTGTCAGGATTCTTGTAATCGATTACTCAACTTATGTAATCAATTACATATGTTGTTCCAACGTGTTCTTGACTTTCTGGGCTCTGTGTAATCGATTACATTCTTGGTGTAATCGATTACATGGCTTCTGACTTGTGTGTAATCGATTACAATATTTGTGTAATCGATTACATGACTTCTGACTTGCTGTGTAATCGATTACAATATCCATGTAATCGATTACATGACTCTTTGAACGTGTTTATGCTTTTCTGGGCTTGATGTAATCGATTACAGATATTGTGTAATCGATTACATGGCCTCTGACTTGCTTGTAATCGATTACATTGCTCATGTAATCGATTACATGCCTTCTGTTTGCTATGTAATCGATTACAAATGTCGTGTAATCGATTACATTGGCCATTGAATACATTTTTCAAGTCCAATAAAGCTTGTAAGTCATTTCTAACACCTTGAGATAATTGTTTAAACATGAATCTTTTTAAGAGTGTTAGTTTTAAGATTGAAACACAAGTTTTCTTGAAAGTCATGTTTATCTTTGAAATTTCCCATTTATTTTGAAATCATATATTGAAAAACCATTTGAGAAATCTTGAGAGCATTTAACATTAGTTTCCTAAGTCTTATAACTAAATAAGCCTTCTTGTCTTCTTTCTTTGATCTTGATTTTTCCTTTTGCGCTTGATCTTCACTATTGCACTTGATCTTCGCTTTTGTCTTTGTTATCATCAAAAACCATTTGACATGCCTTAGAGACATAAGCATTCACATTCTCCCCCTTTTTGATGATGACAAACTGATCATAGGAAAAAGAAAGAATTTTTTTCAATTTTATATAATAGAAATTTAGGCGCAATGCTCCCCGGAGTTTATGCATGATATTGGGTTAGATTTCATATAAAAAGCTAAGAGCGCAAAAGCTCAATAACTCCCTCGTACTATGCAAATTAATTACTCATGCAACCTTTATTTCATTTTTCCTTATTTTCCTTATTTTCTCCCCGTTGGCATTATCAAAAAGACATAAGCAAAAAAATTGACAAAGATAATGCTATAGTTCATGATTCCCTAAATTTTGCCGTAACAACAATGCCAAGGATATCAATCAGTTCATGCAATATTGACAAACAACCAAACATTCAAAGCGGAAACAAGTTCATATTTTATTAATCACCATGGACAAAGTAATGTTTTCACAAACAAGATACCCAATAATCAAAGAACACCATAAATGTATACCAATGAAATATAATCGAGTCAAAACAAAATAAATACATGGTGTTTATCAAAACAAATATCAAGGCAAGGAGCCATGATCACTTTGTCGATGTGGCCTCACATTGTCACAAAAGACATCACCCTCTGGATCCGCAGCGGTATCATCGTTATCATCATTGTCATCGGCTGGGCATAAGATCATCGTCGAGTCCAAAGGCTCCTCATCATCGCCAGGAACTCCCGGATGGGCAAATAAGGAGAGGGAACCGGAGAGGCGGGGGATGTGCGAGGTGCAGCGAGCAGCGCTACGAGGAATAGGAGGTCCACCCAGGAGAGATCGGATGGAGGCAAGCTCCTGATTAGAGTAGTCCATCCTCAGCTCAAGATGGTCAATCTTTTGCTCGATATGATCCATGCGTGTGTTTACATTAGCGCTCAGGTTGCGCATTTCTTGGAGCAAGAGATCAAGAGTAGTAGGAGTGGGAGCTGGAGCAGGGGCAGGAGCAAGATGCTGAGCCTCCTCATCCTCGTCACTATCTGGGTCGTGATGGATATGGCCAAAAGTGCCATGAGCGATGTAATGCCATCTGTCATCCACCTTATAGAGCTGGAGCTTCCTTAGAGTATGCAGCCCAATTGATTGTGGTCCCTTGGAGCTGGTGTCTTTAGACTCTTCAGCCAGCGAAATGCGACAGTGCTCAAGTATAGTGGTTACCAACATGGCGAAGGGGAGAGCAGAGTTCTTCTTTTTCTTGATGTCCAGCATGTGCTCTAAGATATAATAACCTCAGTTAATAGGCCTCCCTATAGTCATTGCCCATAATGCAATCACATCATCCTTAATTCCCTCCCCTGGGAATCAAGCCACAGACCAAAAGATAGTGGAGAACCCTGTTCTCCATGGTGAGGCCAGTAGCCATAATTCTTCGTTTAGGATCACTCGGGGGGTGGTAGCCAGTCCTAATCAAAAAGAGAAGAGCAACCTTGTGCTCAAACTCATGTCCCCATACATTGGCATTCCCACAGAACTGAGCTCCATTTGGAGTGAGCTTTGTCGAGCCTATACCACTCTGCCATTGATAACCTGATTTGTTGCTTTTTCACTTCGAAATGATATAGTTATCCTCAACCTTCAAGTTCACATAAAAGAAGATTAGGGTAGATGGATTTCTCTATGCTCAGGAATCCCAAAGAAGCCTAAGTTTTCTATTGTCCTAAAGCTCTCTAATGGTTCACTCTCGCAGAAGGTGATGGGTAGATACTTGGGAGAGATGATCTTGCGAAGCTGGAAGTTCTTCCGAAACAATTCAGCTCGCTTCACAGTGGAGAAGTGCCTCGTGAGGTCCAGGCCGGATATGTTACGTGAAGAACCACCAGAAGACCCTACAATGGCAACCCCTATTCTTGGGCGCTTTGAACGATGAGAAGATTCAGCCATTGAGGAGTAGGAGTGGAGTGGGAGGAGTGGAAATGGTTGGGGGTGAGTGAGGAGAGAGAAAGGGATGAAATTAGGTTAGAGAAACGGAGATGGGGTTCGTGAGAGAAGATGGGGAGATTTGGGTGAGGGATGTGAGGAGATTTTGAGAGATGGGTTGTGTGGAGAGGGGATTTCCGAGATTGAGAGAGGTAAAATGAGGGATTTTGATGGAGATTTGAGTGAGAAATGAGAGATTTTGAGGTTTGAGAGGTTTAGGGTGCGTGGGAGCAGAGGAAGAGGACGAAGAAGATAAACAAGCTCGAAAAAAAAAAAAGAGCTCTATGCACTTCAGAAACCTTTTTAAAACACTCTGTGTAATCGATTACATTGAGTGTGTAATCGATTACATGAATTTTGGTGGGTGTGTAATCGATTACATTTTGGTGTAATCGATTACATGCTTTCTGGGAACCTTGTAATCGATTACATGGATATTGTAATCAATTACCTGAGTTCTGAGTTGATTGTAATCGATTACAAAAGGTGTGTAATCGATTACATGCGTGACAAAACATGTGTAATCGATTACAAAGGCATTGTAATCGATTACCAATACTCTTTAACTCAGATTTTGCATTCCAGACAGCATATAATCAACTTTAATCAATCCAAATTAGTTTCAAAACAACTTAGATTAATTCAAAGCATCATTCAACCATATAATCTAATCATATTATGATTTAACTCACGTAATTTATCAAAAATTACTATTTTTACCAAGATTTTTACCATTTTTGGTGAAATTTTGAGGATGTTGAGTTACTTATGAGTCTTGGTCATGAGGGAGCACCTGCAAAACAACTTAGGGGAAATCTCCGACGCTCAAGTCAGTATTGGATTCAAATATAATGAAAAATTCGTAGAATTATGCAGCAATTTGGCGTGATTATGCGAAAAAAATGCAAGGTTATGCATTAGATTCAGGATTATGCAGCAGAAGTTAATTTATGCATGAATGATCCAATATATCAAGTTCATTTCTTATGTAGAAAAATGTTTCTTTTGCTAGGGGTTTAGTGAAAATATCAGCTAGTTGCTTAGTGGTTTCTACAAACTCAAGCATACAGTCACCCTTTTGAACATGGTCTCTAATGAAATAATGTCTTATTTCAATATGTTTAGTCTTAGAATGTAAAATGGGATTTTTAGATAAGTTGATTGCACTAGTATTATCACATCTTATGGGGATGTGATCAAGTTCAAGACTATAGTCCAAGAGTTGTTGTTTCATCCAAAGGATTTGAGAACAACAACTCCCAGCGCAATATATTCACTTTTTTCACCAGATAATGTCACACTATTTTGCTTCTTGCTATGCCAAGAAACTAGTGAGCTTCCAAGCAAGTGGCATATCCCACTAGTGCTCTTTTCGATCCATTTTGCACCCAAAGAAAATCGTAATCGAAATACCTAATAAGATTACATGAGGCACCTTTAGGGTACCATAAACCCATTTGTGATGTGCCTATTAGATATTTCAGTATTCTTTTAACAGCACTTAGGTGTGATTCTTTAGGATTAGTTTGATATCTAGCACACATGCATACACTAAACATTATATCAGGCCTACTTGCAGTAAGATAAAGGAGTGAGCTAATCATACCTCTATATTTTGTAATTTCTACTGATTTACCTCCTTCACCCTTGTCCAAATAGCAAGAGGTGCCCATGGGAGTAACCATATGCTTGGCATTGTCCATTCCAAACTTCTTGAGCAGCTCCTTGCAATACTTCGATTGACTTATGAATGTTCCTTCTCTTGTTTGCTTGATTTGGAGACCAAGGAAGAAGTTGAGTTCACCCATCATAGACATCTCAAACTCACTTTGCATAATATTTGAAAATTCTTTACAAAGAGAGTTGTTAGTAGCTCCAAATATAATGTCATCAACATAGATTTGAACTAGAAGTACGTCATGCATTTTATGTTTTATGAAAAGGGTTGTGTCAACTTTGCCTTTAGAAAATCCTTTTTCTAAAAGAAATTTGTTCAATCTTTCATACCAAGCTCTAGGAGCTTGTTTCAAGCCATACAAGGCCTTTTTCAGTTTAAAAACATGGTTGGGCATTACAAAATCCTCAAAACCAGGAGGTTGTTCTACATACACCTCTTCTTGTATAAAACCATTTAAAAAGGCACTTTTGACATCCATTTGATAGAGTTTGAAATTCATGATGCAAGCATATGCAAGTAACATTCTAATGGCCTCTAATCTAGCTACGGGAGCATACATTTCTTCATATCTATGCCTTTTCTTGATTATATCCCTTAGCTACAAGCCTAGCTATATTTCTTATTATTAAGCCCGTTTCATCAAGTTTGTTCCTAAAGACCCATTTGGTGTCAATTATTGGATGATCATTGAGCCTTGGAACTAATTCCCAAACTTGATTTCTCTCAAATTGGTTTAGTTCTTCTTGCATGGCCAAGATCCAATGCTCATCATTAATGGCCTCATTTATGTCTTTAAGTTCAACTTGAGAGACAAAAGCTAGGTGATTACATGCATCTTTAAGTGAGTTTCGAGTAATTACCCATTTTGATACATCACCTATCACCTTGTCAAGAGGATGATATCTTGAAGTCCTCCATTCCTTGGGTAGATTCATAATTTCTGAATCTTCTTGCTTTTTGGATTCTTTCTCTTGATTTTCCAAGTGTGTTTTTGTCAAGATTTCTGCAACATCATCAACAAGCTCCTTTCTCGGCTCATTTGGGTTAGTTTCATCAAATGCAACATGTATGGACTCTTCTATGGTCATAGTTCATTTATTATAGACTCTAAAGGCCTTACTATGAATAGAATAACCAATGAATATTCCCTCATCAAATTTTGCATCAAACTTCCCCAAGTTATCTTTTCCATTATTCAAAACAAAGCATTTACATCCAAAGACATGAAAATATGACACATTGGGTTTCCTTCCTTTGTACAATTCATATGGGGTTTTCTTTAAAATTGGCCTTATTAGGGCCCTATTCATAACATAACACGCGGTATTGACCGCATCGGCCCAAAAATACTTAGGAAGATTGGCCTCATTGAGCATAGTTCTTGCAATTTCCTCTAAAGATCAATTTTTCCTTTCTACAACACCATTTTGTTGTGGTGTCCTAGGGGCAGAAAAATTATGCTCAATGCCATGTTCATCACAAAAAGTTTCAAATTCATGATTTTCAAATTCACCACCATGGTCACTTCTTATGGATGCAATACAAAAACCTTTTTCATTTTGGATAACTTTGGCAAGTTTTCTAAATGATTGAAAAGCATCATTTTTGTGGGCCAAGAATAATGTCCATGTAAACCTAGAAAAATCATCCACAATCACTAATGCATAGTAATTTTCACCAAAGCTCATAGTTCTAGAGGGACCAAAAAGATCCATGTGCAAAAGTTGTAAAGGTCTAGAAGTTGAAAGTAAGTTTTTAGCTTTAAAAGAGACCTTTACTTGTTTTCCCTTTTGACATGCATCACAAAGTTTATCTTTTTCAAATTTGAGTTTTGGAAGACCAATTACTAGTTCTTTAGAAACCAATTTGTTTAAGTGATCCATGTGAATATGAGCAATTCTTCTATGCCATAACCATGAATCATTTTCTTTACTCATAAAGCATTTAGCATCATTTGAGGAGATATCATCTAGACTAATCATGTATATATTATTGACTCTATGACCAACAAACTTAACTTGCCTATCATCCTTTCCCTCAATTATGCAACAAAAAGAATCAAATATAACTCTATTGCCTTTATCACACAATTGACTAATACTAAGCAAATTATGTTTAAGTCCTTCAACAAGCAAAACATTATCAATAGATGATGAAGGGATCTTACCAACTTTGCCAATTTCAAGAATCTTCCCTTTGTTGTTATCACCATATGTGACATGACCATGTTTCTTGTGTGTAAGGGAGGAGAACTTGGAGCCATCACCAGTCATGTGCTTGGAGCAACCACTATCAAGATACCAACTTGAGCTCTTGGTCTTCAAGCACACCTACAATACACATTCAAGTTTTAACTTTTGGTACCCAAATTGTCTTGGGTCCTTGTGTGTTAGAATTAGGCATGATGCCTTTAGGAGCCCAAACTCTTTTTATTCCAACCTTAGTGTTTATGTTCTTTCTAACATTACAAGTTGATGCACTATGCCCTTTTTTACCACAATGAAAACATTTGACAAAGGGACTACTTGAGGTATTTGAGGAAACAAAGAAATTCTTATAAGACTTTTGATGATTGTTTGGATTAAATCCCAAGCCAGCTTTTTGAAAAACACATTTTTGTCTCCCTAACAACACATTCAAGTTATCTCTTCTAAAAGTGAATTTTGCAAGAGTGTTATTTAAGTCTTAAATTTCTTTTTCAAAAGCTTTACATGATGAACAAGGTAATGATATGGATGCACTATCATGTGAGGAACAAGTCATGCATAATGAATTAGCGTCTATGAGTCCTAAGGTCTCATTTTCGATTTTAAGTTCATTTATCTCTTTGGTTAAAGTAGAAACTTTCTTTGTCAATAGGGAGATTGTTTTATTGGAAGACAAAATCATTTTTGTGAGCCTCAAAGATTCATCATGCAATTCTTGAAAGGCATCTTGCAATTCATCATAAAAAGGTGAAGGTTCTAGGTTAGAGGAGGTTACCTCAGTGTCGCTTTCTTCACTTTCTTCTCCTTGAGCCATGAGGCAAAGATGGGCTTCTTCATTCTCTGAATCGTCGGAAGAACTTAAGTCATTATCCTCCCAAGCTATATATGCTCTTCTTCCTTTCCTTTCCTTAGAAAGCCTTTTCTCAAACTTCTCCGTCTTCTTGAGATACATAGGACACTCCATTTTCATGTGTCCCGGTTTTCCACATTCATAGCATTTTGGAGGAGTAGAGGATCCTTCTCCTTTGTGATATGCTTTCTTTTGAGGAAAGGGTGACTTTCTTTGAAATCCCTTATTCTTTAGGAATCTTCCAAATTTTCTCACAAGAAGACTAAGATTCTCCTCACTTAGCTCCCCACTTTCACCATCCTCTTCACCATCATCATCATCATCTTCAATTGTAAAGGAAGTAGCTTTTAGTGCGATTCCCTTCTTCTTTTTGTCATGCTCTTCATTTTGGTTGAGCCTATTTAGTTCTAGCTCATGTTCTTGAAGCTTTCCAAATAAGGTGGCTAAAGACATTGTTGATAAATCTCTTGATTCCGCAATCGCCGTCACTTTGGGTTGCCAATTCCTGCTTAGACATTTCAATACTTTGTTAATAAGATCCTCATTAGGAAATGTCTTTACCAATGAGATAAGATGATTAACAATATGAGTAAACCTCTTTTGCATATCTTGAATACTCTCACATTGGTTCATTCTAAACAATTCATATTCATGAGTAAGAGTGTTTATTCGAGATCGTTTTACCTCACTAGTACCTTCATGAGTTACTTGTAGAGTATCCCACATTTCTTTTGCGGTTTTACAATTTGACACCCTAAAGAATTCATCATACCCCAAAGATGTGGTGATGATGTTCTTGGCTCTCAAGTTATATTGAACCTTCTTTTTATCATCATCGGTCCATTTATTTCTAGGTGTATTAATTTTCACACCATCTTTAGTTTGTGTTGGGACAAAAGCACAATTTTCAACGGCGTCCCACACATCTAAGTCAATAGCTTCAATAAAAATTTTCATCCTTTCTTTCCAATAGACATAACCATCCCCATTGAAATAAAGAGGTCTGTTTATAGAAGAACCTTCATTTGAAAAACCATTTGAAGCCATTACTTCTCTTGAAACTGCTAAGCTCTTTATACAAGAGTCTAGCTCTGATACCACTTGTTACCAAGTGACCTCAATACTCAAGAGGGGGGTGAATTGAGTATGAAAACTAAGTTCGCAAATCTTTCACAAATCGTTTGATAACTTAATTTTGTTGAAGCTATTGAATGATTAGAAATAATTGGAAGGACGAGATAAACACTTTTACTTATAACAGAAATAGTCTACGGAGACAAGATCAAGAAAATCAATAAAACAGTATACAAAATAAACAGAGGAGGGTTTAAAGATAACAAACACAAATGTTTATCCCGGTTCGATCACCAATCCACTTGTGATCTACGTCCAGTCCCCAAGCAACAACTTGAGATTTTCCACTTTATCTTCAAGCTTCAATGGGTGCTTGACAACCACTACAACCTTGAACATTCAACCCTTTTGGGATACCTCACCCTTGGAGCTTGAGTCTCTTCAACTAAGGGATACCTCACCCTTTACACTTTTGGAGGGATGTCTCACCCTCTTTACAAAGCAATAATGATAGATAGAATGAAGCTCTCAATAGAGCAGATGAATACAAATTAAAGCTCTAATATGCTCTCAAAGATTTTTCACGTTTTTGACAGAAAACAGAGCAAGAAAATGATTTGAGGATTGATTCACGTTTGGACGTATTGGTAATTAGTTTTTGGTTCAAGGTCAACCTCAAATAAAGACTCAACTTTGGTATTTATAAGTTTCTCATTCAATAGAGCCATTGGGGTTTTCTGGGCATGCATTAAATGCATTAAATATAACCGTTGGACGTTGTCAGGATTCTTGTAATCGATTACTCAACTTATGTAATCGATTACATATGTTGTTCCAACGTGTTCTTGACTTTCTGGGCTCTGTAATCGATTACATTCTTAGTGTAATCGATTACATGGCTTTTGACTTGTGTGTAATCGATTACAATATCCGTAATTGATTACATGACTTCGACTTCTTTGTGTAATCGATTACAATATCCATGTAATCGATTACATGACTCTTTGAATGTGTTTATGCTTTTCTGGGCTTGATGTAATCGATTACAGATATTGTGTAATCGATTACATGGCCTCTGACTTACTTGTAATCGATTACATTACTCATGTAATCGATTACATGCCTTCTGTCTTTGTGTAATCGATTACAAACGTCGTGTAATCGATTACATTGGCCATTGAACACATTTTTCAAGTCCAATAAAGCTTGTAAGTCATTTCTAATACCTTGAGACAATTGTTTAAACATGAATCTTTTTAAAAGTGTTAGTTTTAATATTGAAACACAAGTTTTCTTGAAAGCCATGTTTATCTTTGAAATTTTCCATTTATTTTGAAATCATATATTGAAAAACCATTTGAGAAATCTTGAGAGCATTTAACATTAGTGTCCTAAGTCTTATAACTAAATAAACCTTCTTGTCTTCTTTCTTTGATCTTGATTTTTCCTTTTGCGCTTAATCTTCACTATTGCACTTGATCTTCGCTTTTGTCTTTGTTATCATCAAAAATCATTTGACATGCCTTAGAGACATAAGCATTCACAGAATTGTCTCACAATTTAATATGTTTTTTCAATCAATGTGGCCCAAGTTAAAGGAAATAATACTTCACCTCGTTCTTCCACTCAGTTAATTCCTCCTTCTCCTCAATCATTTTCTAGTATGAATCAGCCTCCACCAAGTCAGGTTCAAATTCCTTCAAATCAAATTTCTTTAGGACAAGTTCCAGTTCCACCTAGTTTTTATTCTGCAAATTAGTATCCACCTAGTTTTACTCAAGGTCAAAATTCTCATTTTGGTTCTAGTAATCAATTTGGTGCTTACTTATACCAATATAATTCTTCTAATAGATGAGGCTGATGTGGTAGGTTTAGTAATAAAGGTGGCAAAGGTTATGATAATGATTGTTTTGGTTCAAATTACAGAGGATCTGTGGTTTGTCAAGTATTTGATCAACCAAGTCACTCAGCCTCTATTTGTTACTATAGATATGGTCATAACTATCAGCAAGGACATCGTTATCAACAACAAGTTCCATTACAACAACAACAAATGCCAGTACAGTAGCAAATGCCAATGCAGTCATATTCTGCTCAATTTGCTCATTCTCAGTTGTAACCTTTTTCTGCTCAATATGGGTTGCTACCATATCCTCTTAATTCTTCTCTTTATTCAACAAGGTTTTAGCCACAAACTTCATTGCATCAGTTTGGTTTTGGTCTTTATTAGTACTCTAATCAGCATGTTAATCTCATGGCTATGCAAGCAACAATTGGTCCTTTTTCTAGTCTGGTGAACTATGCTGCATAGCCATTAAGTCCAATGGCTATGGTAGCCTCAACTACTCAGGCTCCTACTCAGCCTTGCCATCCAGATTTAGGTGCTAGTCACCACATCACATCAGATCTTGCAAATCTATTACATAGGCAAGATTTCATAAGCTCAGATTAGATTTTAATGGGTAATGGTCAAGGCCTTACTATACAGTATATTGGTTGTTCTAAATTCTTGTCTCCTTTTAATTTTTGTGTTTCCTTATCTCTCAATGATTTACTACTTGGCTTTTCCATTACTAAAAATCTTGTCAATGCCAGTAAATTTGCTTAGGATAATTGTGTTTACTTTGAGTTTCATCATTTTCATTGTTCTGTGAAATCTTAGGTCACACACGAGACGCTGTTGGAGGGTTCTCTTTGACCTAATGGGTTATATGCCTTCAACAGTCTCTTGTTGCCTCATATGACTTCTAAGCCTGCAACTCCTTCTGCTTTGTCTTCTGAGTTCTCAAGTTGCCCTACAGCTTCTGATGTAGTCCCTGTTGTTAATGTTGCATTAGTCTTTTCTTCATTTTTACAACCTAATGAAAATACTATAAATAGTTCATCTGAAAGTTCATCTATAAATATTCCCTCAAATAATGTTCCCACTTCCTACACTTTATGGCATTGTAGATTGGGACATCCTTATTTTGAAGTTGTAAATGAGGTACTAAAAACTTGTAATCTTCCAACTCATAATAAAATTGCCTCTAAATTTTGTACTGCAAGTTGTCTTGGAAAATATCATCGCTTGCTTTCTCACTCCTCCACCACCATTTATCAAGAACTCTATGAGTTGATCTTTAGTGATTTATGGGTTCCAACTCCCATTTAGTCTTCTAATGGTGGCTTCTATTATATTTCTTTTGTTGATGCTTGTACCAAGTATACGTGGCTTTACTGGCTCAAGCTTAAGTTAGAGGCATTTACTCTACTCAAACAATTCAAAGTAATGGTTGAGCTACAATTTAATAAGAAAATCAAGTCTGTCCAGACTAATTGGGGTAGGGAGTTCAGACCTTTTTCCAAGTTTCTTGTTGATTTAGGCATTCAACATTGTCTCATTTGTCCCCACACTCATCACCAAAATGGTAGTGTAGAATGCAAACATAGGCAAATTGTTGATATGGTTCTAATCTTATTAGCCCCAGCTTCACTCCCTCTCAAATTTTGGGACCATGCATTCCTCACTTCAGTATATCTTATAAATAGGTTGCCCACTATTGCCCTTCAAAATCAACTTACCTACACTAAACTTTTTAATGCTATACTTGATTACAACTTCCTTAAAGTGTTTGGATGTGCTTGTTGTCCTTGTCTTAGGCCCTATAATAATCACAAATTGGAATTTAGGTCGAGTGAATATGTTTTTCTTAGCTACTTTTCCAATCATAAGGGGTATAAATGTCTATCTTTAGATGGAAGAATTTTTATATCAAAAGATGTTCTTTTTAATGAGTTTAGGTTTCCCTACTCTACAACTAATTCCTCAATTGCTGCTGAAAATTTAACCTCCTCTGATGTTTCACCTAATCCTCCCGTTTGTGCCTCATCTTTTCCTACACTTTCTTCTTCTCAAAATGTCACTTCATTTCCATCCAATTCTATTCCAACCTTAGTCACTTCTTTTCTAGTTATAGCTTATAATACTTTTATATCTACTGATTCTTCTTTAGCAGTTTCCTTTATTGCTGCTCTTGTAGTTGCATATTCTTCTTCATCTCCTAGTTCAGATCCTGTACTGCTACTGAACCTATGAGCAGTTCAACTTCTCATACTACCAATTCTTCCGATTCTAGTTTTCATACTAATTCTTGTTCTTTTTCTAAATCTATTCTTATTTCTATTCATCCCATGCAAACTCAGTCAAAATCAGGTATTTTCAAGCCTAGAGTTTTCCTTGTACACCTTGAACCTAATTATGTTCATGAGGCCTTGATCAATCCCAAATGGCATGAGGCCATGACTGCTGAATATGATGCTTTAATCAAGATTCAGACCTAGTCTTTAGTACCACTTTCGCCTAATTGAATTGCCATAGGATGCAAGTGGGTCTTTCGAGTAAAAGAGAATCCCGATGGTTCTATCAACAAATACAAGGCAAGGTTAGTAGCCAAGGGTTTTCACCAGCAGTAGGTTTTGGCTACACTAAGACATTCTCACCTGTAGTCAAATATGTTACAGTTAGGGTTGTGCTCACATTGGCCCTTACACAACATTGGACTCTACAACAACTGTATGCCAACAATGTGTTTCTTAATGGCTTTTTATAAGAGGGGGTATACATGCAGCAACCCCCAGGTTTTGAGGACAAAAAAAGAGTCTTGTTTGTAAACTTAACAAGGAATTATATGGCCTAAAGCAAGCTCCTAAGGCTTGGTCTCAACGATTGGTAGCATCATTACTCAGTTTTGATTTTCAGTCTAGCTATTGTGATCCTTCCCACTTTATTTAGATTGGTTCTCAACATAATACCTATATTTTGGTATATGTTGATGATATTATTATGACAGGCAGCTCACTAGTTTTGGTAAAGCAACTGATAATTAAACTCAATGAAGTCTTTGCTCTTAAGGAACTTGGGAATCTTGATTATTTTCTTGGAATAGAGGTGAAGCATCTTCCCAATGGGTCAATACTACTTAGTCAAAGCAAATACATTAGAGACTTATTAACAAAGGCTCAAATGAGTGATGTTAAGGGTATTATAACTCCTATGGCAGCAAGCAGGAAACTCTCCAAGCTTGGCAGTAACTATGTTGATAATCCACATTTGTATAGGTCATTTAGTTAGTGCATTACAATATGCAACCATTACTAGACCTAAAATATGTTTTAATGTAAACAAGGTTTGTCAATTCCTAAGTGCTCCTCTTGAAGACCATTGGAAGGCTGAGAAACAAATTTTTTAAGGTATCTCAAAGGGACTATTACACATGGGTTATTGTTATAGCCTACACTATCACCAAGTTCTCTCACTATGCATGCATTCTGTGATGCTGACTGGGCATCGAGTTTAGATGATAGAAGGTCAACTTCTGGTTCCTGCATTTTCTTGGGACTTAACTTGGTGTCTTGGTGATCAGAGAAGTAATCTTTAGTAGTGCGGTCAAGCATAGGGGCAGAATATTGCACATATCCCTATTCAAGACCAGACAACAGACTTGCTTACTAAAGCATTGTCCAATCTCAGATTTTGTACTTTAAAAGATAAACTAAGGGTCTTTGGTCAGTTTGCCCTGCAGCTCCCACCCTGAGTTTGAGGGGGAAATATTAGAGTATATGATATTATGATGAGTGTTAGTTGTGTTAGTTAGTATAGAGTTCTAGAGTAGTTACTAGAGTATGTGATATTATGATGAGTGCTAGTTGTGTTAGTTAGTATAAAGAGTTCTAGAGTAGTTAGGTTAGTTAGTTAGTTACTACAAAATATTTTGATAGTCAAAATATTCTAGAGAGACTACTAGCTTCTGACAGCTGTAAAAATAACAGCTTTGTACTTTCAGTTAATTAGTTAATACAGTTATTACTTTTCAAATCTCATAATCCTCTTTTCTCTTCTCTGTTTCACGCACACACACACACTCTCTCTCTCTCTTAGTTTCCTTCACTTTCTCTTAGTTTCTCACATTTCCTTAGCTTTTTGGAATTCTAAAAATTTTATATTGGTCAAGACAAAATACGATGTTTACAAACATATTCATGGATGAAACACAAAAGATATTCTTCACTAAAAGAGTAAAAAGAAGATGCTATTGTTTTATAATAGAACCTCCAAGTTAATCAAGTCATCACTCAAATAGTAGGGACTCGTGCAAATAAAGTGTTATGAAAAAAAAGTATAAACAACTCAAGAGATATAAGAGAATAAAAAGAGAAGAATGCAATTGGTCAATATCAATGGTGAATGTTACATAGGGCACCAAAAGGATTATTTATAGTCCAAATGTGAGGTAACTAAAACCAAATCAAATCCTAATCATATACAAGTCTCTATAACTAAATTCTAGCAAAATCAAGATTAGATAATAGATTCATGTAATAGCTTTTGCACATCTATTTTTCAATAATATTCATAACAGATTTAAGTGAATTTAATTTGATTTTAGTTTTGATTGTTGAATTGACAATTTTACCCTTATTAATTTAGTCATCTAACCTATCCTTTTGAACAAGGAAATCTATATCTTTCTATCTATATCTTCTATATCTATCTATGTACATACATATAATTGAAGTTGGCTCTTGCAACAACATACTTACACCTCATCTAAATTGCTTATGTGAAAAAAAATCTCACTTTCTCTCACTTGTATTTATTAGGTGCTTATGTGACACCTTTGAAATAAATAACCTTTTATATTATCTATAATTTCTACAATGAAAAATTAAAACACAATTATCAATTACATGTAATGCATCATTAATATCAAGAAAATAACCCAACTAAAATATTAAGCACACAATGCTTTATTTATATGTATATAGATTGATATACAAAATTCTTAGCACATTAATGAATATATAATTCAATGCTATCTTTTTAATGACACAAAATATAAATATTAACATGCAAGCATCCACGCAAGATGCGAGTTAAACTCCTAATTGATTTGTAAATCAATTCAAATCTCATTTTTTTATAATAAATTCTAAATATGAGAACTAATTTTTAAATCAAATTAAATCGATTCAATTCAAATGAAATCCAATCAATTTTAATTTTTAATCATTCCAATTTCCAAATACAAAGTATCTGAATATTGAGTAAAGGGAAGTTAAAAATGAAAAGTTAACATAAGTTTTTTTATGCATAAAAGTTCAGGAGAAAAGTTGCATCATTCCAATTACCTGTGCCAACACTAATTTACTGAAGTTAATACAATTAATTGATTATTATAAAGTGAATTGGTGTTCTTTCTTTTCCTTTTTAATAACATATCATTGTTCTTTTCTTTTTGGGTCTTTGAGCATAACATTCCAACAAGCATTATTGCAAGACTAACCCTTTGAATATTATTGCAACTAAGAAATCTTTGTAACAATTATCTTCTGCAAGTTTAAACTTTAATCCTCTGCTTTATAATGTAACTTGCTTACTACTGCATGCAATCGTTGGTAACTATCATTGCTTTAAAGTTGAAAACAAAACCATCAACATTCACGTATTTGAGCTTTCCTATTTAATACAAACAACTTCAATGATTTATTAATATGAAAACAAATTAAAGTAATGCAATTATTTTTTAAATATATATCAATATTTTTTTACTCACCTAAAATATAGCATATAACATTTTTAAAAATATATATATACATTGGGCCGATGGCACTAATTGAAATGGTATCCTCACGGTCCTCATCCCAGCACGGGATGCGTTTTTTAGCATTTCATTGCTTTTCATAGCAAAAAAATAAAGGCATTTCAGAACTACTCAAATTATTTCCTGTTCGGTTGCTTTTGCACTTCACTGTATATATGAAATCTTGACAGCAGAAGTACACGTACATACAACATGGAGCTTAGGGTTAACGGAGACCAACGTGCTATAGATTGGATTTGTTTGCTGTTTTTTCGCAGATTCATTTTAACGAGATCTAATGATTAATCTGTTAATCAAAAATAAAAAAAAATGATGAATCTGGAGTGATTCACTTTCCCAGTGTGCATTTTATATGCATTTTATTAGATATTTTTCTAAACAGCTTAATCATGTAGCTCTCTTCAGATTCCTAACTTTCTATCTTTAATTTTTAAAGCTTAAAACATCAAATTGTCGAAATAAACGGGTGTCTAAGTCTTCGCAAGCATATTTAATACAGCCAACTGAAAAGCCGCATAAAGAAAAAAAAAAACACACCGAAGACTCTAAACTTCGTTTCATGTTTGTTGGTACCCAAAAACACCCCACAAAAAGGTCATTTCTACCTCAAACTTGAGATCTCAACTTTGCTTGCTGGGTCTAGGAGGTCCGAAGTAGTTTGTTATCAATCCCATTATAGAAAACCTGGAGTTCAGAATTAACAAGTCAACGGTTTCGACAGTGAAGAAAATATTGTGAAATTTATATTACCCATAAATTTAGGACAATAAACCATTACATGACACATTTCATGTTTACAGAAGGGCAAAAAAATGAAGAAAAATAAAATACAAGAATCACCATATAAATTACAACTAAGGTAATGACCAATATTAACATCACTTCTGGAGAAAGCTAGAATTGATTTTACTAAGCGTCCAAGCAACATCAACTTTTTTTTCATGTTTGGGTCAAGTTACCAAACTCTCCAGTATTTTTTTTTTTTTTTGGGTACTAATTCTCCAGTATTTTTATCATCAATAGTAAATAACTTGTAAACTGCAATTCAGTATTTTTATATAATGGCATATCAGCTATTTTGTACTTTAGACATTACAATCCTAGATGACCTTTCTTTAACAGGATCTGTTCCGTAGGCTTGTACCTGTGTCCTTGAGTTCTAAGGAGATAGGAATCAAAGCCTGGTTGATGAACCCCAGCCGTATGATCAGAGTGTGATAAATAGCCCAGTTGACTCTTCGGAGTCCACTTTGGCTGTAGAGGATCGTTCTCAGTTGTTGAGGTGGTAACCTGGGGAACAACATTCAAATCCCCAGGGCCTATCAGAGAGCATGGGAAAAGTGTAGGATAGTTGTCTTTTCGTTTTTGATCTTTAGGGAGCTAGCTTTTGCAACCTAGGGGTATGTAGTGATTGGGCCACAAGTGAATGCTACTACATCCGTGACCAGGCAGTGGGTGGTGGTGAGAAGATAGGAGGTATGATGATGGCTTTGGACGGATGCACGTTGAAGCAGGTTTCCGTATCGCATCATGGAAGAATATCCACAGAATTCTCACAAAGGGGTGAAAGGAAAAAGGAGGGCAGAACGGGAATTACACCTATTGCCTATTGGGACCCCCTTCTGACCTAATGGGCCAAGCCCAAATGAGTGAGGAAAAGAATAGAGACTTGGAGGAAGGAGAAGCAGGGACTTTTTCTGGATCCAAATCAGAGATGAGCCTAATTAATGAGAACCCTGTACAAAAACTTGGACCATGGCCCAATCAAATTTCAGAAACAGGAAAAATGGGTTCTGTTAGAAGATATTATGTTATTAGTCTTTGTGTTAGTGGGCTTGGGCTTATACACCTAAGTATTAGTATAAATAAGGGCGTTATGTTAGTGTTTTATATCACATCTTATCAATAATATATTCAGTTTTAGCCATTTTCTCTCTTTTCCTTTTCCTAAAACCCTAATCCTATAATTCTTCAACATGTATCAGAAAGGTACCATCCGTCGTAACCTGTCTATGATTACTTCCGCTATTTGAATTCTCAAAATATAGAACTCATGTATATCCCTTTTGTTTTCTCAAGTAATTTTTGAATAATGTGTTTTGAAAAAAAAATGGGGGGGGAAAGCAATACTATCGTGACAGGTTAGGGCAGCCACAAGGGTGACTGTTGTTTGATCTCTTAAGGTGATGGTCGCCGGTGGTATTCAGCCGGGGATGGTCACCAGTGGTATTCAGCCGGCAGTGGTCAACCGGCGCCAAAAGGAGGTTTTGCTAGTGGAGCAATGGCCAATGGTGGTGCTGGGTTCACATTTTGGTGGTGCTAGTTTGTGCTTCAATTTGTGCACACCTGTTCCAAGACCTGCTTGTGGCGGGGCATGTACTTTTCTAGGACAGACAAGGCCAACCGGAAGCCATAAGTGGTCACCGGTGACCGGAGCTCTAATGATATCTCCGGTGTGGTGGATAGGAGAGGTTTCAAGCCTGGGTTGCGCATTTTTCCTATTCACTTGTTTTTAGAGGCTATCCGTCCTCTATTTGGTGTATGTTCATGGTTGGGTGCTCTATTTTCTGGCACAGATCTAGTTTGCGGTGGTTGGAGTTCTGGCAACATCTCCGACGTGGTGGTTTAAGCCGCTCTAGGTGTGATTTGGCACTGTTTAGTGCGATTTGATGTGATTTGGTGCATGACTTGGTGGTTCAAGCCGCATGGAGGTGTTTGCAAGTGTCATTCTGAGGTGTGCAAATGACCAGAGACCATTTTGGTGAGTTTGTTGGTGGCTGATGACTGGAGTTCTAGCGAAACTTCTGGCAAACTGTGTTTCAGGTCTGATTTTTGAGTTTTCTGCCTAGCTTTTTAGTATCTCTTGGCTGGTTTTTTCTGATTGTTAGGCGATGGGGGTTCGGTTGGAGACTGGCTAAGGGTATGTTTGCTCGTCTCTCTTATCGAAAAGAATGGATGGATTTTGAATTTGTGCAGAGTTGATGTAGAGATTAATTTGTGCTTGGTTATGTTTGGCTTCATGGTCTAGAAAATGGTGATTTGAAGGTTTTGAATATGTTGTGCAAGTGAAGACATGTTGTGACATGGATGGTCATAGTTCTGATTTTGTGACCCACGAGTTTTCCGGTGAACTAATTCAGGGCGAGATTAGTTTTGACTTCCCATTGATGGCTTCGTAATGATGTTGCAATACATGGCGTGACAGATTTATGTTATGGAGATTGCAAAGTAGAAATTTCGGAGGCCTATGTTCGGTGATGGTCTTTGGTCTCACTAGAGGAGATTCTAGTGAGATGATTCAGGCTTGAGCTTCTACTATTGCGTTGTTTTGTGACTGTTGGCTATTCTTCCCTTCTCTCTTCTTCAATGCACGACCAAGGATGCCGTGGACTGCTTCCCTCCTTTCTTCTTCTATGCGCAGCCAAGGGAGTAGTGGGCAGTGCTTCTGGCAACCGGGTGTGTCGCGGCTTGCCAGCAAGGTGCGACCAAGGGTGTTGTAGGTTTGGGAGCAAGAGTCGTCCCAGTAACTTGTGGTTTTGGCCAGCCAAAAAGGTACGACCAAGGGTGTCACAGGTATGGGAGCAGGAGTTTCCCAATTTCTCTACTCTTCCCTGTTCAATCTCCTTGATGTGGTTGTAGTCTTGGTATGTTTGAGCTGGGAGGAAAGGGCTGCCCATGGGAGAGGCAAGGAGCTGCTAATGAGGTGGAGCCGCCCCCAAAGATATTAAAGGAAATGGCTGCCGGTTAGATGAAGCCGCCCCAAGGTAGTTAGTCTATCCTAGGAGGAAAGGGCTATCAACGAGGTGGAGCCGCCTTGGATGTGAGCAGAGTCTCTATTCTTCTTGGTAATAGCATCGTTTGAGGAGGAACAACAAAGCTAGCTCGTCATTGCTGACCACATTTGGGTGGCCAATGGTGTGTGGCTTGAGGAGTTCACGTTGATGGTATGTGGCAACTTTTGGTTAGTGGCAATGGTCTATTTGGTTGTTGTTCATCCTATGTTTGGCTTGTTTGGTTGCTAAGTTTGCGAATTGAAGACTTTGGACACTAGTAAAGGACCCTGATTTGTGTTACTAGGTGGTATAATACCTGACTCAGTGTTTCGAAGACTCGGTTGGAGCTCATTACTGGGTGGTATGATACCCGACTCAATGTTTCAAAGACTAGTTCGGAGGTCGAGGTGGCCACTGAAGAGAAAGGTCTAAGACTCCAAAATTGGTCTCATTTGCTTAGAATATGTGTCGAGGAGAAGCAAAGAGCTATCTGCCAAGGACGTTGCCAAGGCTTTGTTATTCAGGGGAAACACTAGTTTCCTTGGTTATTTGTTGATATCAGTTGAGTTTTAAATGTTGTTGGTATTCTTTGTTTTCAGTTTATGTCTTTATGGGTTTTCTACTTGTAACAAGCTTAAGTTTAGTAAGCTTAAGTTTGAGGGAGAGTGTTAGAAGATATTATGTTATCAGTCTTAGTGTTAGTAGGCTTGGACTTATACACCTAAGTATTAGAATAAGTAAGGGCGTTATGTTAGTGTTTTATATCACATCTTATCTTATCAATATTATATTCAGTGTTTTAGTGTTAACCGTTTTCCCTCTTTTCCTTCTCCCTAAACCCTAATCCTATAATTCTTCAACAAGTTCAAAGGTACCCATGGCCATATCCAAGCCCAAAGTCAGTGGTAGAAACTTGGAAGAACAAAAGCAACACCCAGTTCCTTTATGTGGTGCAACCTCCCTACCCCCAAACGTCATCCGACCTCTGTATAGTGCGCACAAAACATAGCTTCAGACTTCGTGCAACCCAGCCAGCTGCTGGAACCACCCGATTTAGGCTACTACAAGGAGGCTGACCCCGTGTCAAAATCAAGGTTCTAAAAACCAAACCGGTCATTAAACCGGTGAAGGAACTGATTCACGGTTCAATGGTTCAGCCTTGTCAAACTTTAATGGTTCAACCTAGTCGAATCGGAAAATAATTTTATATTATATAATTATAATTATATTATATTATAATTATAAAAGTTACCATGTTACTTTTTTAATATTAGTATCATTAATTTTTATAAACATAAATTTAATATTTAAAAACTTTTTTTTTAATTTAAAACTAAGGCATAATTCTACTAATATAGTATATGTATAATGTTGGTAAGTAATAATATAATAATAAAGTATTAAACCAATAATAAGTAAATAAAATAAAATTAAAGAACTAATATAATTTTTTTATATAAGAGCTAATATAATTTTTTGAAATATTATTAATAAAAAATTAAATTGTTATAGTAACTTAAATATATTTTATATTAGATAGATATATTTTAATATATTTTAGATTATTATATAAAGCATTTTATATTTTATAATTGATGTTAGAAGGTAATATAATATAAAAGTAACATAGAATAACAAACAAATTCTTGTGGCTTGGTGGGAAGATGGCACATCCCCTTGCAAAGGAACCTGTGTTCGAATCCTTGGTGGTGCAACTTTGATAATTTTTATAATAAAGAGAATCAGTTCGACCCATTAAACTGCAACTAGTTCGAGCGGTCTGCCGGTTTAAAGCTGGTTCACCGGTTCCTAGACCAGTTTTCAAAATATCAATTTCACAAGCATAACCGGACCAGCCAGTGATCCGGTTCACAGTTGAGCTGGTCCGATCGGCCGGTCCAAATGCTCCTACCCAATAGAGAAGATTACTTGGGACCAACTACTGAGTGGGCGAGGTTAATGTACTGCCTCCTTGAGCTTCTCTAGTTCATGGGTTCTGTAATTTTGGGAATTATACATGGGGTGAAGTGGGTTTCACACCAACAAGCTCAAAGGCTGTTATTCGGTTGCTTTGCGGTGAGATAAGTATGCTGTTTCAATCCTAGCGGTCCGGACCGGCCAGTCCAGTTCTGATGAGAACCAGAATTTCCTCAGTACAATTTAACAGTAACAGAGAATAATGGAAGGAAAAGTATATGTATTATTCATCAAAAAGACGGAATTACAGTGGAAGGATATTCCTACTGCCACAGAGCTAGGCTCCTATAGAGAGCTAGTGCTCTCTATCCATAACTAACAAAATGATTCATCAAAAAGATACCCTCCTCACACACCCTCAGCCTATTTGTTACGTAATTCCTAAAACCGTTACTACTCCCTATTATTTTTCTCTCTCTGCCAGCCCCTCACGTTTTCCTGGCTCTCCCTTTTTTCTCTCCTTGTGTAGACCTTCCAGACCTTGGGCCCATGTGACAATTGCTGAACCAATTGTCCTTGTGGGCCTGCTAAATTGTTTTGGGCTCTAACAAGTTCTCAGAACACTGGTCCAAATGCTCCTACCCAATAGAGAAGATTACTTGGGACCAACAGCTGAGTGGGTGGGGAAAGAAGATGCTCTCTTTCGGGAAGGATATTACGAGCAACACAGGGACGCAAAGTTAATGTACCGCCTCCTCGAGCTTCTCTAGTTCATGGGTTCTGTAATTTTGGGAATTATACATGGGTGAAGTGGGTTTCACACCAACAAGCTCAAAGGCTGTTATTTGGTTGCTTTGCGGCGAGATAAGTATGCTGTTTCAATCCTAGTGGCTTTCCCACATCCTGACCCAGAGCAAGTAATGTTAGCGGAGGCAACTCTCTCATTGCACAGGTTCCCTACTAATACTATGTGTTTTGTTGTGTGGGTAGAAGAATTCAAGGCCAATCAGGGAATGGGTGATTTGTTGGATTGGTTCTTTAAACACCCCGATTCACAAATAGCAAAAATGTTTTTGCTTTCAGGGTGCAAATTGAAACTTCTGCAGCGGAAATTGATCTCCATGTTGCAGCCCTGCCCCATTACACTGTTGGCCATGCTGGAAAGACCAACTAGGGAAGACATGAGAAACCTTTTGTTAGAGTTCTGCATAACCTTACCTGCGTGTTTAAGCTCTCTGTCACCATACTTTTCTCGCCTTTTGAAGCCTTTGGTATTCTATCTTAAGAAGCCTATTATGGCCATTGTTATGTCTAGGACAATTCCAACATGGTGGTTCCACTCAGCACTCAAGAATTCATTTTTGTTCGGATTTTGATTTCCTCGGCCAGCTACTCTATATTCCATATGAAGGGTCTTATCCGTGCTGCAAAGCTTGGTCGGATCAGCAGGGAGGCAAAGGTTATGTTGTGCTTTGCTTGCTCCTACGGCCCTCAGGGTGAGAAACTGAACCAATTAGTGGCTAGTATTCATATGGATGTTTACTCAACAAGAATGAGCTTGGGACCTCCAAAACTTGGGTCAATCAATGGTGCAAGTTAGGGGTGGGCAAAAATCCAATAGAACCGAACCACTTTATTAATTGAACCAAACCAAACCACTTAAATCCATTTTAGAAGAACCGGTTCCTAGAACTGAACCCGTTTTCAATATTTTAACAATGTGGTTCACTGATATCAAATCCAGTCCAGTTAACTTCAAAAAACCGAACTGCATCTGAATTAAAATCTCGTTATACCAAATCAGATTTCAATCTCAAATTCTGAAATTCAACCCTAATCCCCTTTCTGCCATCTACGAAGAACCCACCGTCCTTTCCGCCGGGTAATCTCCTTCAAGTTCGCTCCTCCTCCTCGTTCGGCCCCTCAACGTCCCTCACTCCCCTTCGTCTTCTCGGATCTGTTTGCGAGTTTGAGTTCGAACATTCCGAGTTCGAGTTTCACTCTTCACGTTCGAGTTCGAGTTTGAGTTCGTAAAGCTACGTCGCTCACGTTTACGTCTTCACTCTTCACTCTTCTTCAACTTGTTTGGTGAGAACCCCTGGTCTATGTTCATCGATTTTCACTCTTCATTGATTTTGCACACCCCTATTTGCAGCAGCATTTATTTTGATTAGTGTAAGTTGATTTTTTTATTTTTTTATTTTGGATTCTAATTTTTCATTTTGCATATATCATGCTAGTTCTTTGAATTTTTCTTGAGTTCTGTATATAATCCTAATGAAAGAATAGTAATATGAGTGAGTACCAAGTGGGAATTTTGTTGAAGCTTGGTCATTTATTTTTATTGAAGCTTTTGATTCTCTTTTGTTGAAGTTAAAACTGAATTTGAATATTAATATGTGACATCTGGCTAGTTTTCTTTCTTTAGAAAAAAAGGGACATGGATTGGTTATGGACTTTCACTGGTTCTGTTCTATTTTTTGTTTGGGACTTTGGGTGCTGTTGGAGATTCAGATTAATTTGAATATTAATCTGAATCTGTTAAGTCTTATAATATCATGGGGTTTTGATAGAAAATAAATGAAAACAAGAAAAGCAGATGGTTGTGAGACAGTTATGGTTCATCTGCTTGAGTAATGCTACAAAAAGGTACTGATAATTACATAATTATCAGTGAGCGTGAGTGATTTCAAGAGTACTTGTACCCCATGACCCTCACTTGTAAGTTGGGTTCTGAAGTGGAGGGGAGAGACTATTAACATTTTTTCTGATCTGGGTTGAATATTATAAACAACATTTTTTGCCATCATCCACCAGATTTTGGATTTCATTGAATTGAATATTCCTAGATTCATTAATGAGGTTGGCTGGTACTCGGTACTAATACAATGTTACTGATATATCTGTCTTTGGGTTTCCTTTTCTCATTTGGGATGGGAATAAATTTCTTTACCTCAAGGTGCTGAGCATTTCTTCAAAATGTACCCTTATAGTTGCTCTTAGCAATAGTTCCAAAATAATTGAGGCAACATCTCTTACAAAAGATATGACAAGTACTAAAAATGGGAGCTATAGCTTTCACTTCTGATCATGATTAGTCACAAACTCATAATACATCCAGAAAGAAAGGTTTTGGAGTTTTTATTAGTCACAAACTCATAATACATCAGGTAATCTATCATTTTCTCTGTTTTTTGCTAAATTTGTAATGGAATATTGGTCTGTATTATTAATTTAAGCATTTTTGGGCGACATTGTTCCGTGGTTGATGAAGAACCTAGGCTAAAAACTACTCTGTATATTTTTAGACCTTTGGTTTTGTTCCATGTTGAAATGAAAATTCTGTTGATATCTTGAGATGTGATTGATTGCCTTTATTGTGTTTGGTTTATTGATTGAAATATTGGATCCCTTTGGAGAAAACCAGAATACAAAAACCAGAATACAAACATAGAGTTTAATGGTTTGAGCTTTCCTACATTAATTAATTATATAAAGGTGTTGTTAAATATTTAATTACCTGTAATAGTTTCATCATGATGTGACAATCTATTTAATAGTTACATGTCTGATTTCTTGATTATTTGAGTATGAAGGCATGTTCTTCAGTAAATAATTGACATCTTAGTTTATATACAGATGTCATCAATGGGTGATCAGAATGACTTTTCGGTCTCGGAGACGGCAGAGCATCTGGTTTCTACTCCACCAGTTGTCTCGACACTGTTGGTGTGTTACTCCTCGCACTGATGGGCGTAGAAATCGGTCTGAGGCTTGGAAACATTTTTCTGCGGAGTCTAGTTCAGATAAGAGAGCTAGATGCAACTATTGTGGTATCTTGATCAAGTATGATAACAGAACAAGTGTCATGCGTTCTCATTTGAAAAGATGCAAGGATAATCCGGATAATGACGGAAACAAAAGGCAAAAATCGGTTCCATCCTCAACGGGGACTGCAGAAGGGCATGTTGTTTTGTCTCCTTTATATGCCAAATTTGACCAAAAGGCCTGTCGGAATGAACTAGTAAAGATGTTCGTGGTAGCTGAGCTCCCTTTTCGATTTGTGGAGAATGAAGCTTTTCGGAAGTACATGAATGTTTTGCAACCAAGATTCAGTATCCCCTCACGCACTACATTAGCGCGTGACATTTTCACGCTATGGGATACAGAAAGAATGAACTTGAAGAAGTTTCTTTCGAAACATTGTCGAAAAGTCTGCCTCATTACTGACTCATGGACTTCATGTCAAAATATGAGTTATATGTGTTTGACTGCCCATTTCATTGATAATAATTGGGGGCTTCATAAGAAGATTTTGAATTTCTGCCAAGTCACAAATCATTCAGGAGAGGTTATGGCCAAGACTTGCACTTGAGTCGTTGGGAGTTGAATCACGTTTTCAGTTTGACAGTTGATAATGCTTCGTCAAATGATGTCGGTATTCAACACCTAAAAAGGAGGTTAGCATCTTGGAACAGCTTAGTTTTGAAGGGAGATTACATTCATATGCATTGTTGTGCGCATATTCTGAATTTGATTGTGAAGGAGGGGTTGAAAGAGATTGATGATTCTGGAATCAGTGGTGCAAAGATGAAGTACATAAGATCTTCTCCTTCTAGATTAAATAAATTCAAGACGTGTTGAGCGGGAGAAGATTGATTATAAGGGTCTAGTTTGCTTAGATGTTGAAACTAGGTGGAATTCGACCTATCTTATGTTGGAGGCAGCTTTGAAGCACCGAAATGCATTTGAGGAGCTTGAGATGCTAGACAAGAAATATGTTGATGAGTTAGAAAAAGGAAAGGGTGTGCCTACATATGAAGATTGGGATTATGCTTGCTTAATTTTACCATTTTTGAAGATCTTCTATGATGCTACTTTGCGCATTTCTGGTACTTCTTATGTTACCAGTAATATATATATGCAAGCGGTATTTGGAATTGGGAAGAGGATCCGCCAATCCTGTGGCTCCGAGGATATAAGTGTAAGTATGATGGCTGAAAGGATGAAGAAGAAATACGACAAATATTGGGGAAATCCCAATGGTCTAAACATGTTGTTAATTGCTGTTGTATTTGATCCTAGGTATAAACAAGGATATGTCAATTGGTCAATTAGTCAGATCTTTGATTTGGACGAGGCGGTTAAATTGCAAGATAAGTTGGATTCTTGTTTAGAGTCACTTTTTGAGGAATATAATAATCAGGAGGGGGGGTCTCAAAGTGATACACAAGAAGCACGAGTTGTTGAAACTGATGATGATGATCCTTTTTGTTGGAATCAATTTTTAAAATCAACTGGGTGCAAATCAAATGCCAAATCTGAGCTAAAGAAATATTTGAAGGAAGATTTAGAGACCAATCCAGACTTGGATATTCTAAGTTGGTGGAGGGTAAATTCAAGTCGATTTTCAATCCTTGCAAACATCGCTCGGGAGGTGTTGGCCATACCTGTCTCCACTGTAGCCTCTGAGTCTGCATTTAGTACAGGAGGAAGGGTGCTTGATCCTTATCGTAGTTCCCTAAGACCTAAAATGGTGGAAGCACTTGTCTGCACATGAAATTGTTTCTATATTCTTTGTTTTGATGTTATTATTTAGTGTTCTGGTTATCTTAGCCATCAGGAGATTACATGACTCACACCTGAGAATCAGTATTGATCCAGGAATTTTAGTCCATGGGGGCAAAATCTATATACTAAAAAATTTCTTAAAACTACAGGGCCAAATCAACAAAATTAATGGGATAATATTACAAAGTAAATGTTTTATTACCGTAGACTCTTGTAAGCTTGTGGGGGTAAACTCTCTTATACATAGTTCCGTCTCTGGTTTAATTGTATTGGTTTGTTTTGCACATACATTTAAATGTTTAATTAATCTTTATATCAGGTTATATCAAATCTTTCAGCAACCATACGCCCATTGTTCTCTATGGAATCTTGGGGTCATTTTACAAAGAAAAGAGATCAGCTTTTCAAATTAATAGCAGATAGTAAAGTAATAAATTTCAATGCATTCATCTATCTACTTTTTAAATGCAGCAAAATCATTTTTAAACCAATTTTATGAATTGGTTTCATAGAAAAAACCAGTTTTTGAACTGGTTTCATGAAAAACCAGTTCTAAACTGGTTTTTGAACTGTTCGAACAGGTTTAAAACCTTTCACGAATCGATTTTAAACGATTCGAACTCAATTTAAACCTGGTTCGAACTTGTTTTAAACTGGTTCGAACCGGTTCTTAATCTAAACCGTTTGAACGGTTTCAAATCCAACCGGTTTTGAACTGGTTACTCAACCTTTAAAACCGGTTTGACCCCATAAGAAACCGGTTCGGTTTGAAAACCGAACCACATTACCGGTTCGGTTCGGTTCGATTTTTTATGTCGAACCAAACCATGCCCACCCCTAGTGCAAGTAGCATTGTGGGTACAATTGTTGCACATGGAGGTTCCCTCGAGTGTTCTGCAGATGTTGGTTTTCAGGCCATTACTGGGACTCTTCGTATGGTTGTTGTTAAGGCAGCAGTTACCATCACCACCATAATTACAGGAATTGGCCATTTCCTTGCTCCTAAAAGCGAATCTGCACTCGTGACTGTTGATGGAGTTGCTGGAATCTGGAGTATTCGAGAAGGCAGGAGACTTGGAGAAGGTCCATGAGACCCCGGTGGAAGTTCATATGCTTCAAGCATAGCCTGGTCCTCATGCTTCAAGCAATGGGACCCGGGTGGATGTTTCCTTTAGCTGTTTGAGGACTCTTACTCAAACCTTCACCTTGAGGACAAGGTGATTGTCATCTGGGGGGCATTGATAGGCCCTAGCTCACGTGTAGGTAGAGATTGGGCCACAAATGAATGGCCGGGTGGAAAGAATGAAGGAAGGATAGGCATGAATAAGAGGGAGTTGGTTCCGGGAGAGTGGGCATTCTGGAAGTTGGAGGTTTTTGGGTGGCTTAGGCCAAGGGGCAGAGTCTGTTACTAGCATCTCTGTCTTTCCATCTTTTCCTTTTCTATTTCTTTCTGTTTTTCACTAGTTTTCCAGTGTTTTCCCATTGTATCAGGAGCTGTGCTCCTTGAGTTTATTATTCATTTTCAGTGTTAATTCCAGTTTCTATCACTCTCACATTACTAATACTTCATATGAAACAACTGATCTCCTTAAACTTGGTTACAATGGCAATTGAACTCCTTATATAAGTGATCTCCATCTCTGGCTGTTGTCCTGAGTTCTATTGATAGACGCTTCGAATTTAATTAAATATGTCATGTATGATGTATCAGAACTTAAGTAGGAAACAGATCCAAGAGCTTTTTCTTTATTCACTGGCCAATTCTCTATTCTATGCTTGAAAGGTAACAAAACCAGACAATTGCAAGAAATGTTTTAGTTGTTATTTGTGATCAAAAGGTGTATCTCAAGCTTAAAGGAAAATTTTATCACACAGCTATAAAACTCGCAACCTATGATGCACGGATACGGGTACGAGTATCCAATACAATACGAGTATGGTACGAGGATACGATATTTTTAAAAAAATTAGGATACGGGTACGGTAGGATACGACATTACATATAAATGTATATATACATATAATTTCATAAAATATTAAAAAAAAATAAAACCATTATACAATAAAACATGTCACTTAAAATAACTCATATCTAAAGCAACTAAAATAAAAATTATTAAAACCTAAAAATTAAATCAAAAAATTAAATTAACTTGAAGATTAACAAATATATTACTAAATGTTGAAATCTTTTTTTTTATTTATATAAGAACAATCATTTATCATTTTTTATAAGAAAAGAAACTTAGATAATAATTTGCTTAGATTAATCTAACTACAAAAACACAAACAATAATATTCAACAAAAAAAAAGCATAAACAATAAATTTTATACTTTTTAATTGATAAATCTTTGAATCACTTAAAGGCAAGATAAATTAGATAAAGAAATCAAAAGGCTGCCATATCAGACAAAAGTCACTATTATCCAATGGTTAAAACAACACTTCTTGACTCGGGCTTCTTTCACCTGCTTCAAACTCCAACACCACGCACCAGAGCCATTTCAGATGCAGCGGATAGTAGCAATTGGCACGGCAAAGCAGAGAGCCGTAGAAGGAAGATGTAGAATCGTTTCAGATGGAGTCGAAAATTTATTTTAAAAAAAGGTGCGATGCGTACGTTCTATCCCGTTCAGAATGTGTACCAAGCCTCAACACGTCGGACACCTGCAGACGGCGTAGAAGAGCCGTCTTGGTGCTTCATAGCTCGCAACGTTTTATGGTATTCAATGTTGGGCGGTAAAGAGCCAAGAAGAGCCTAAGCCCAATGTTTCAAAGATGAAGATCTTGCGGTGGATGAGTAAACATACAAGACAAGATCATGAATGAATACATTAGAGAGAAAGTAGGATAGCACCCATTGAGGAAAAGATGGTAGAATCTCGCCTAAGGTGGTTTAGCCATATGAAAAGAAGACCAATAAAAGCCCCAATAAGAAGAGTGGATCAAATGGAAGATAACTCAATAGCTAGAGGTAGGGGTGGAAACAGGACAGGACAGGGCAAGGCAGGCCAGGCTTTGCTTTAAACAGGCCTGGTCTGTATCCTAATTATAAGGCCTGAGTCTAGCCTAAGAGCCTGTAATAGGCCGATTTTTAAGGTCAGACCTAACATTTTTAAAAGTCTGGCATGACCTGAAAGCCTATTTAAAGACCTACTTTGCAATGAGGCCTTTAAATAGGCTAACAGGCCTACCTTTAAATAAGCTAACAGACATTTACATAGGCTAACAGACCTACCTTTAAATAAGCCAACATGTCTTTACATAGACTAACAAGTCTACCTTTAAATAGGTCAACATGCTTTTAAATAACCTAACAGACCTAAGCCTTGAAATAGGCCTAAGGCCAATAGGCCTTTGTTATAACTTAACACCCATCTTCTAATTTTATAGATGCTCTCCACTTTCTTACTCTAGTCTTTGGTCGATGCAGAACTTGGAAATATACCAAGTTGCAAACTATATGCCCCCAATAATTTTGTAACTTGATATATCTCCAAGTCTCACGTCGACCAAAGACTAGAGCAAGAAAGTAGTGAGCATTTATAAAAGTAGGGGATGAGTGTTAACTTATTATTTTCATTCTAATAAATATATTACATTAAATATATCAATAATCAATAATTATGTTATTTTTATTCTAACTTACTAACTTAGGTTTTAGTTACTAAATTTTATTAAAATTTAATTAAAAAATATATTAATATATTATAATAAATTAATAATTATAATTTATAATATTATAATAATATATATTATATTATATATAGTTAAACAAGTCAGGCCGATATGCCAAGCTTAAAAGGCCTATTAGATGGCCTGAGACTTAGCCTTTTTAGTTAAACAGGCTTTTAAAAAAACTTTGGCCTAACTTGTTTGGTAATTAGGCCAAGCAAGGCCATCGGCCCCTGACGGGCAACTTGGCCTATTTCCACCCCTAGCTAGAGGTTAAAGGAGACTAAGAAAAACTCTAGGTGAAATCATTAAAAAAAATAGATCTAAATGGCCTTTTTGAAGACTTGGTTTATACATTGTTTGATCTATGTAGCCGACCCCACATAGTGGGAAAAGCCTTTTGTTATTGTTGGTTATAAGTCGACCATTAGATCTAAATAAAACAAACGGTTAGGTTGAGAGTAAGTCTTGAGACCTACTATTAGAGTAAGTGTCATATACTCCTTTCGTTTCAAAATATCTATCGTTTTAGAAAAATTTTCAATTTATCTATAATTTCAGAAAATCAAAGGTGTATAATTATTATTTTTTTCCAACTTTATCCTTGTTTCTTGGTATCTCTATTAAATGGAACGAGAGAGAGTATTAATAGAATAATAATATTTTGAATATTTTTTTGATTACTAGTATTTTGAGTATTTTAATAAAGGGAAATTTAGTCAAACACAGTTACATTTTCCTATAATTGAGACTATTTCGAAACTTTCTTAATCCTTGTGCAATTACCTTAAACAATAGATATTTTCATTATTTTGAAACAGAGGGAATATATATGTTCATGTGTGTACTTATATGTATACATATATACATATGTGTGTGTGTGCGCGCGTGCGTGTACGAAAAGCACTAGCACATTCAAAAGTGGAATCTAGTTCCAAAGTTCGCATTCTTCAACGCCCTCCAAATCCATAAATCCTGTCCTGAGAGTTGTTTGAATCAAAGTCATGTCAACTTGAAACCTTGACTAGAGTGGCTTGCATGTAAACTTGGAATGTTGACGAGGGCTTTGCATGTGTACTTCAAAACTGGATGCCACATCTTAAGAGCTAGACAATGCCTTTACATGCGCTAGCGCTTTTCCAAGGACTTGCAACCTGCTTTCATGAACTGGTGCAACAATATTGTGGTTGCAGCAGTGTCCACAACCACATCACTACGTCAAATTGTGGGGTGATCTCTATTCACACAAAAAAAACCAAGGCACAACATTACCGCAACGCAACTGCAGCGGCCGCTATGTTGCAGTTTTGTTTAAAAATAAAAATTTCATGGTTGTAAACTTAAGAAAATTTCACAGTCGTATAAGTCGCATCACCCGCAATTGCAATGTTGAAAACTATATAAATAGTGTCTAGATATGTTGAATAAGCTAACCAAATCATGTAATTATGGTAATTAGAATCTTTGTATTTATTGTAATAGGTCTATATAATTCAGCCTCTATTGTGTAGTTTAGATACACGGTTTTCTTCATGTCTCTCTTTTTTCTCTCTTTCAACATAGTATCTAGAGCCTAAAGAGAAGCAATCCAAGAACAGTGCACGCCCGGTGAACCCACTGCTCTCCGTTGAAAAAATTTTCAGGCTAAATCATGTTTCCACTCCGGTTTGCCAGTCTTTCCCCTCTTGTTGTGTCCTCTTTCCAGCAGACCCATCTCCTTTGTTGCTGCCCACTATTGTCTGCTGCCGTCCAACTTTCCGGAGACCTTTCCGGTCGATGACCTGACCACCAGAATCGCCTCTCCCTGTTCGGCCAGAACCTAGAAGCTCGGCCCTAGCAACCCCACGATGCGCCTACACCCGCTCTTTCGCAGGAGCGTGATGGCGTGTGGGCCACCACCTCTGGCTACCAACAACCCAGTTTCTTTTACAAGTCAAGAACATATTTTCTTTGAGATAGAAAGATCCCCTTGTAACTACTCAAGACTTCAATCCCAACGAAGTACTTAAGAGTACCCAAGTCTTTTGTTTGAAACTAACTCTGAAGGAAGTTCTTGAGTGCAGTAATTCCCACATCATCATTGCCAGTAATGACAATATCGTCAACATAGACTACTAGAAGGATGCATCCAGAACTAGCTTGTCTGAAAAATACAAAATGATCATATGCACTCCTTTGTAACCCAAATTTGATAACCACTTCACTAAATCTCCCAAACCAAGCTCTCGAGAATTGTTTCAGCCCATTCAAGGATTTACACAACCTACACACCGTACCTAACTCCCCCTGAGCAACAAACCCAGGTGGTTGCTCCATATACACCTCTTCTTGAAGATCACCATGCAAGAACACATTCTTAACATCAAGTTGATGAAGATGCCAACCATTAGAAGCAACCAAAGAAATAAACAACTGTACGAATGCGAGTTTAGCAACAGGAGAGAAGGTTTCTGAGTAATCCATATCATAGACTTGGGCATAGCCCTTAGCAACCAACCGTGCTTTTAATCGAGCAATGGAACCATCTAGATGCATTTTGACAGCAAACACCCACTTACAACCAATGGCTTTCTTTCCCGGAGGCAAGGAAACCAAGTCCCATGTGTGATTATGCTCAAGACCACTCATCTCTTCCATGGCAGCATGCCAACCAGGATGAGAGCACGCTTCAACAACAGTTTTAGGCACAACACTATCTAAAGAGGTAACAAAGCATTTGGAAGAAGGGAACAAGGCATTATACTGGACAAAAGAAGATATGGGGTAAGGTGCTGGATCTTGAGCCAAAGAATCCATAGGCAGAGGGAGAGCAACCAAGTCAGGAGGTCACAGTCGCCTAGTAAACACCTTTGTGATGTGGCTGAGCATGCACCTGTGGGATGGCAGAAGTAACAGTATAGACAAGAAAATCATCATTAGAATCAAGAACAGAGGGAACAGAAGAAGTAACGGATGAAGATGTTGAAGGACCAGCACTAAAGAAGGGCGTGGATTCAAAGAAGGTAACATCAGCAAACACTAAGTACCGTCCGAGGTCAAGAGAGAAGCAACGGTATCCTTTTTGTGATTGAGAGTAACCAAGAAAAATGCATTTCAGGATTTAAGATCAAGTTTAGAGATCTGAGGACGAACATCCTGAACAAAACAAAACAAGTGCAACCAAATCTGCGCCAGGGGGTGGGGCTGTTAAAGGGAACAAGGAACAAGAAGGTAATAAGGTGGAGTAAGGGATCTTATCATGCAAAATAGCTGAGGGCATACGATTAATTAGATGACATGTCGTAGCAACGGCATCTGTCCAAAATACCTTAGGAACTTACATATGGAACAAAAGTGCTCTAGTTGTTTCTAAGAGATGTCTATTTTTTCGTTCGACAACCCCATTCTATTGAGGGGTGGAAACACAAGATGATTGGTGAATGATGCCATGTTGGGACAAGAAGGCAGTGAAAGGAGTAGAGAGTATTCTTTAGCATTATCACTTTGTAAAACACGAATGACAGAATTAAAATGTGTTAATTTCAGCGCAAAAACCAAAAAAAATTGAAAACAACTCAGACCGATGTTTCATGAAAAATAACCAAGTAACTCTTGAAAAGTCATCAACAAAAGTCACAAAATAACGAAAACCAAATTTGGAAATTATAGGACAAGGACCTCAAATATCTGAGTGTACAATATCAAATGGGGACAAAGCCCGCTTATTTTTTCTAGGGAAATAGGAGGTCCTACAATGCTTAGCTAATTGACAAGACTTACAATCTAAGGTAGACATAGACTTCAAACTGGGACAAAGAATCTTCAGAGCTAGAAGGGAAGGATGACCAAAGTGACAATGAAGTTGATCAACCCCACTAGTGCATGCAATAGGATATGGCACATCATCAATAGGAGTATCTAGCACGTACAAGCCACCGGATTCACGACCACTGCCCATAATCTTCTTTGTACCAAGATCCTGAAAGACACAATAACCAGGAAAGAAATAAACACCACAATTAAGAGATTTCGTAATTTGACTAACAGAAAGAAGATTAAAGGGAAATTTAGGCAAACAAAGAACAGAAGTAAGAGGCAAAGAACCAGTGGGCTGGGTAGTATCACTACCTGTAATATGGGATGTGGAACCATTAGCTAAAGTAACATGAGAGAAAGTGGAGGAGGGAATGAAGTCGGATACGATACCTGTGTTACTGGTCATATGATCTGTGGCCTCGGAGTCAATGACCCAGCCACGAGGAGTAGTGGAAAGGCAAGCGGTGGGGTTACCTGTTTGGACTAAGGTGGCTGTGGAAGGCTTAGCAGGCTGCTGTGAAGCATAAAACTAATGGAGGCGTGGATACTCATCAACTGGGACAGCGACAGTGACTGGGGCTTTTGGTGGAAGTGGGGCAGGGTTAGGCAACAATCCTTCATGAGTGGCAGCATTGGCAAACTTAGGAGGAGGAAAGGAGGATGGCTTTGCCATGGAGTTTCCAGCAATTTCTCTATATATGACCAGATTCCCCACAATGATGATAGGTGCGGGAACGAGGTCTGCCCCCCTCACGTCCTCCACCCCTACCACCTCTAGTACCACTCTGTCCACCACGAGTATTATCGTTTCGTGAGGTGGAGCTGACTAGGGCAGTAAGTTCCCCTATAGGAGCCTCCTTTCCAACATCTTTACAAACTCATTGGAGCTGAGAAAAGACTTCAGATAGCTTGCCTGAAGTTCTGAGCTCGTGAGGAGCTAAGTGCGAGCCACCTCGTACTCAGAATCTAAGCCAGCCAAAAAACACTGGACAATGATTTCTTCTCGTTGTGCTTGCATCTGTTTGATGTCAGCCGTCAGTGGATACAGAGCTTTCATTTCTTCATACATTCGGGTGACATCAGAGTAGTATTGGAGCAATGGTCTCCCTTTCAGTGTTGCCCGATATAACCCTATTAACAGCTCATGAACATGGAACAGGTTATGTTTACTAGAAAATAAAGATTCAATATATGACCACAACTCTTTTACCATACGACAGTGCCCAACCAAATCCTCGATATGGTATTCCATGGAGTTCAAAATCTGATTCAGAAGTCTACCATCATCCTTCATCCACTTGTCTTTGGCACCAGCTTCCTGTGGTGGGTCAACAGTAAGGTGACTTCCCAGGTCATTACATGAGAAGTGTCGCTGAACAAAGCCCTTCCATAACACATAGTTGGTGTCATTGAGTTTCCGATCAATAATTCTGGAGTTAGCGAAGATGACCTCAATGACAACCTTCTTTTCATCTGCCATCGTCTGAAGTAATCAACTAAAGAACCGACGCTGCACGACCCTGCCCAAAACAGAGGAGCAAACAAAACAGAGAAAACAGGAGTAGGAAGACGCGGCACCACCGTGCCCAAAACATAAGAGCAACAACAAAACGAAAATAGCAGCCAGAGACCGATTCTGACACGGAGACAACACTTGGGTGGTGCAGGGCTCTGCACCCGCAAGACTCCTAGGTTCACCCGTACACCAGCAGTGATCTGCCTGGATCACATAGACATCAACCCGCAGCCAAACAGCAAACTTGCGCGCCAGAGAGGAAGAAGGAAGGAAGGAAGGGGAGAAAAAGGTTAGTCGATCAGTGGATTGAAAAAAAAATTGAGGGAGAAAAGAGGGAAAGAAGAAAAAACGAGAGAGAGGCGACGGAAAAAAAAAAAAAAAACAGGTTTAAGGATCCTTCAGTAACCCAAGCTCTTTGATACCATGTTATGAGGTAATGAAAGAGAATGAGCTAAAGCCATGAGACATAATCTGCCCAAGCACCTGTATATATATATATTTACATAGAGGAGACAATACAGGAGTGATTGAGGTAAATTACATCTAATAAGGAAATAAAATATCAGTAATATCAGCCCAAATATTCTATCTTAATAACTAAATATTCTGTCCTAATTAATACCAAGATATTATCCATAACAGGTTCCAAGTCCCAATCCCAAGGGATTGGCACTACCCATCCCCTCCCTTTCCTTTCAGTAGACTATGTCCTTTATGTTCCTAGGTCTCCTTTTAATTTACTTTCCATTAGTCGTTTGACTCGGTCTCTTGATTATATGAATACTTTTACTAAAGACTTTGTCATTCTACAGAACCGGAGTTTGGATCGAATACTTGGCACCGGATGTGAGTCCCATGGCCTCTACCAGCTCTCCAACCCCTCTCGTGTTTGCACTATCAAGGATTCCCCTCTCACCATCCATGCACAGTTGGGTCATCCAAGCCTTCTTAAACTACAAAAATTGGTGCCCAGCCTCTCTAAGTTGTCAAGTCTCCCTTGTGAGTCATGTCAACTAGGATAACCTATGAAGCACCCTCGGCTCTTGGCCACTCCCGTCCGTGCCGTGTCGGGTCTTTGGTACGCGTTAAACGGGATAGAACGTACGCATCGCACCTTTTTTTAAAATAAATTTTCGACTCCATCCGAAACGATTCTACATCTTCCTTCTACGGCCTTTGCCGTGCCAATTGCTACTATCTGCACAGATCGAAATGGCTCAGTGCGTGGTGTTGGAGTTTGAAGCAGGTGAAAGAAGCCTGAGTCAAGAAGTGTTGTTTTAACCATTGGATAATAGTGACTTTTTTGTCCGATATGGCAGCCTTTTGATTTCTTTATCTAATTTATCTTGCCTTTAAGTGATTCAAAGATTTATCAATTAAAAAATATAAAATTTATTGTTTATGCTTTTTTTTTGTTGAATATTATTGTTTGTGTTTTTGTAGTTAGATTAATCTAAGCAAATTATTATTTAAGTATCTTTTCTTATAAAAAATGATAAATGATTGTTCTTATATAAATAAAAAAAAAAAAGATTTCAACATTTAGTAATATATTTGTTAATCTTCAAGTTAATTTAATTTTTTGATTTAATTTTTAGGTTTTAATAATTTTTATTTTAGTTGCTTTAGATATGAGTTATTTTAAGTGACATGTTTTATTGTATAATGGTTTTATTTTTTTTAATATTTTATGAAATTATATATATATATACATTTATATGTAATGTTGTATCCTAAGTACCAGTATCCTAATTTTTTTAAAAATATCGTATCCTCATACCATACTCGTATCGTACCGGATACTCGTACCCGTATCCGTGCATCATAGAGGATAACACACTCGTAGTTCGTTTCCCAGTAAAGTTAGCAATCGAGCATTATCTCCTTTTGCTTTAATACATTTTGATGTTTGGGGTCCCAGTCGTATTGTTTCTACTTTAGGGTCCAGATATTTTGTCACTTTCATTGATGATTACTCTCGTTGCACTTGGTTATTTTTTATGCAAAATCAGTCTAAGTTGTTTTCAATATTTCAAAATTTTTATCATGAAATTAAAACTCAATTTGGTCCTATACGTAGTTTGTATAGTGATAATGCCCGTGAGTATTTGTCTCAACCCTTTCAATCCTTTATGGCTTCTCATGACATTCTTCACCAAACCCCTTGTGCCCATATCCCTTAACAAAATGGGGTCGCTGAACGAAAAAATAGACATCTCATAGAAACAACTCGGACCCTTTTACTTCATGGTAATGTTCCTTTCCACTTCTAGGGTGATACAGTTCTTATTGCCCGTTATCTGATTAACTGCATGTCCTCCTATGTGCTTGATCACCAGGTCCCTTACTTTATTTTATATCCACGTCAACTTTTGTATTCCCTACCACCTCGTATATTTGGGTCTACCTGTTTTGTTCATAATCTCACTCTTGGTCTTGATAAACTTTCTGCCCGATCTATTAAGTGTGTTTTTCTTGGTTACACTCGGTCCTAAAAGGGAAAGGTTATCGTTGTTTTTTCCCTGATCTCCAACGTTACCTCGTCTCGGACGATGTTACCTTCTTTGAGTCTGTTCTATTCTTCCAGTCTCCTTCATCAACTCTTGAGCCTATCTCTGAGGTCTTACCCATCCCTCTTCCTCTTATCACTATTGAGTCAGATACACCTCCGACCCCCCATGTCGAGAAACCCACCACTACTATTAGCCCCTTCCAAGTCTATCATCGTCGACCACAGCAACCTCCACCGCCCCTGCCTCCACCAGAAGTTGCAGAGGTCAATGTGGTCTCTCCTTTGGCACTAATTCCTTTAGCAACTCTAGCACTGCCTTCTGAGCCTGACCTTCCCATTGCTCTCTGAAAAGGTATACAGTCTACTCGTAACCCTTCTATTCACTATGTTACTTTGAATTATCATCGCCTATCTTCTTCGCATTATGTTTGTCTTTCTTCCTTGTCTTCTGTGTCTATTCCTAACTCTCCAGGTGACGCTTTATCTCATCTTGGGTAGAGACAAACTATGATCGATGAGATGTGTGCCCTTCAAAGCAGTGGTACTTAGGAACTTGTTCCTCTTCCTCCCGAGAAGTCTGTTGTAGGCTGTCGGTGGATTTATACGGTCAAAGTTGGCCCTGATGGCAAGATTGATCACCTCAAGGCTCATCTGGTGGCAAAAAGGTATACCCAGATTTTTGGCTTGGATTATAGGGACACTTTCTCGCCAATGGTGAAGATGGCTTCGGTTCGACTTTTTCGGTCAATGGCTGCTATTCGCCACTGACCCCTTCATCAGTTGGACATCAAGACTGCTTTTCTCCATGGTCATCTAGAAGAAGAGGTTTACATGCAATAACCGCCAGGGTTTGTTGCTCAGGGGGGCTTTCTGGACTAGTTTGTTGTCTTCACAAATGTCTATATGGCCTTAAACAATCTCCTAAGGCTTGGTTTAGCCAATTTAGTACTGTAATTCAACAATTCGGTATGACACGCAGTGAGGCTGACCACTCTGTCTTCTATCACCATTCAGCTCAAGGGTGTATTTATTTGATTGTGTATGTCAACGACATTGTTATCATTGGCAGTGATCACCATGGCATAATTCAAGTAAAACAATATCTTGGTCATCACTTTTAGACCAATGATCTTGGCAAACTTCGATACTTCTTGGGAATAGAGCTAGCACAATCCAATGATGATATAGTAATTTCACAGAGGAAGTATGTCATGGACAACATTTTAGAGGAAACAGGTCTGTTGAATGCAACGCATGTTGACACTCCTATGGATCCAAATGCTAAACTTCTACCAAATCAGGAAGAGTCACTCTCGGATCCGGGAAGATACATAATATTAGTTGGAAAACTGAACTACACCACTGTTACCCGTCCTGACATCTCGTTTGTAGTTAGTGTGGTAAGTCAATTTCTAAATTCATCTTGTGATGCACATTGGGATGTAGTGATTCGCATCCTAAAGTATATTAAAGGAGATCCTGGAAGAGGCCTTGTCTATGAAGATAAGGGTCACACTCAGATTGTTGGATACTCAAATGCTGATTAGGCAAGTTCTCCTCTTGATAGAAGATCCACTTTTTGGTATTGTGTATTCACCGAGGTGTAATCTGATATCCTAGAAGAGTAAGAAACAAAATGTGGTCGCAAGATCAAGTGCCGAAACAGAATATTGAGTCATGGCATTAGCTACTTGTGAACTCATTTGGTTAAAACAACTACTTAAAGAGCTTCGATTTGGGGATAATATGCAAATGACACTCATTTGTAATAATCAAACTGTATTGCATATCGCCTCTAATCCAGTGTTTCGTGAAAGGACCAAACATATTGAGATAGACTGTCATTTTATTAGAGAAAAGATCCCATCTGGAGACATCACCACTAGCATCGTCAATTCAAATGATCAATTGGCGGATGTTTTCACTAAGTCTTTGAGAGGTCATCGGATAAGCTATATTTATAACAAGCTTAGTGCATATGACCTACATGCTCCAGCTTGAGGGGAAGTGTTGAAAACTATGTAAATAGTATATAGATTCGTCGTATACGCTAACCAAATCATGTAATTATGGTAATTACTAATTAGGATCTTTGTATTAATTGTAATAGGTCTATATAATTCAGCCTCCGTTGTGTAGATTAGACACACGATTTTCTTCATATGTCTCTCTCTTTTCTATCTTTCAACATGCAGTAACAGCAACAGCAATTTTAAACCATGGTGTGTGTGTGTGTGTATAGAGGAATAAAGTGTCACTAGTGTCAGAATTGACATGGTTTCACAATTGCACTATTGAATAACTTTCTATAGAATGTAATTTTTATTGATCCAACCCTCCGAAGCATGGGTACGCACAAAAATCACACGTACACGTACCTAGTACGAGTACGCCTTGGGTACAGCTGGGTACGTATCAATTTTTTTTGAAAAAATTTCATCTTTGGGTACGGTTCAGGTGCGGCTCCAATTTTTTTTCTTTCCTCCATTGGATTCAGCCCCATCCATCTCTGCTCTCGTTCTTGACACAGCTTAGCAAGTGGCGGCAGCTCTTCACTCCAGCGAAAGCAGTGACGCAACAGCAAACTCTCCAGCGACCGGCGTTGACGCAATGGCAATTCTCTTCGTCAGCTTTTCCGATTTCCCTCAGTCCATCCTCTCATAATCTCATTTGAATCTCTTATTTGTGTACACCTTTTCTCCAAATGTACGCTTCTTCCCTTCTTCTCATAATCTCATCTGAATCTTTGATTGACTGATACGATTCTTTTTCTTTCTTTTTCTTCAAAAAATTATGATTCTAGAGTTCTCTTCTTGAGGAATAAATCCTGATAGCCCTTGCCGCAAATGTTTGAACAAGTTAAGCTCTTTCTATGTTTTATGTTATGTTGAAATGTGTGTTTTAATTTTTATGATGTGCTGTCATATTTTATTGTGTGAAATTTTAGTTTATTATATATATATACATACATATATATATATATATATATATATATGACGTACTTGTACCTTAGTTTTTTAAAAAAAATTGTACCCGTACCCATATCCGTACTAGGTACCAGTACCATACACCGGTGCAACTTAGATCCAACCCATGGTTGTATAGCAAACAGTGCACTTATTGCAATGGGGGTTCTCATTGCTCAAGCGAATGCAACAGCACTCATTATATTATATATTAAATATATTTCATATAATTAAAAAATGACAAAAATATGTAAATAAAACCACCAATGTATACATTAGGGAATAAAAAAACTAAATTCAAATTAAAAGTATAACTTATGCAACTCAATAATCACCGAAATTTTAACCACAATTAACCATAGAATGTAACATCAACGATTTAAATCATAAACATGTCATTGTTGAAAGAGCTTAGCAGTACTTCCACGGTGAGTCTGAACTTTTATTAAAAGAACTCATTTTGCAAGTGAAAATAGATTAAGTAATAGCCAATTATTACAAGACAGAGCTATAAAACAGAGAAGAGAGGAAGAATTAGAGAGAAGGGTAGACAGAGATGCCAAGAAAAATATTAGAGATAATCGAGCTGTCAAGAAGGATAAAGCAAGAGGGCTGAGAAACAGAAGCCATGATAATGGAGTCTTTGAGAAGAGAAAAGGAAAAGAGGTAAAGAAAAACATCAGATTCAAAAGGCTGGGAGAAGAGAGCCATTACTTGAGGAATACCGGAAAACTCATGGCTCCTGGAGAGGACAAAGGCCACCGCCAGTAAAGTCAGATTTTGCCAATAACCACTTAGAGGATGCCAATATCCTCATATGAGAAGCATCGCAGCCAATGACACTTTAGAGATTTTGAGCCACCACAATATCACACCATTGCCATAATTCTAATAGGGCACATAGCATGTGTTATTGCCACGCTATATGGATTTCACATACTATGCACAAACTGCCCTTGCAATCGCTATAGCTCTATTACAGGCTATCTATGACTATAACTAATCATACAGTTGAATTATAACTATTATATATCATGTTAATCTTAAATGTCATGTTAAAAGAGAATTAGACAATAATGAGTGTTTAATCAAATAGTTCATATTTTCTTATATTGGAAGAGTATATATTACACTAATCTTAAGACAAATCAATGGATTACAAAATTATTTTGGATTAATGTGAAATTTAAAGGTTATGATCAACAAGATAGGAATTTTTAAATTCAACGGTGGAATTTTGTGAGAAAGTCATCTAATAAAAAGGTTATTCATTGATAAAAGATTAATTTTGATTTAAACTAGTGTCAATGAATCTCTCAAAAACTTAGAAACTAGATACAACTAGGAACTGATGCTTGTTATATGATTAAGGATTTGGATTGGATACAGATTACATGATTCAAGTGTAAAGTATGGATATCAAAGGCTTGGTAAAGGTTGTCCATTAGCTCAGCCAACATCTAGAAAGTCTTCATCCAAAAATCAATCCTTATCATGATCCAGTTCCTATCAAAGGCTAATCCTAATCAATTATCAATACTAATCCTATAAAGATATCACTCATCCACAGAACTATCCTTCCCCAACCCATAAATAGGGGTATAGCTCCCAGGTACGATAAAGCAATTACATTTTTACACATTCAACTACTTTGCTCTGAGTTAGCTGATTATTGACTTGGGCATCAGATTCTTTCTTCTTTGTTTTGCAGGGTCCTGTCTTCAAGGATAATTCAGATGGGAACATAGACAGATTAAAAATCTTATTCTACATTTATTCCTGATACTTCTGGAACATATGAAGCAAATGTATAGGATAAAAAACTTTCAACTGAAAAAAAAAAAGAAAGAAAGTTCCTTATTCCTGATTTAACTTGTCATTCATCAAGCTATAGAAGCAAGCTTCCAAAACTGAACTCTTTGATCTTGCCTAGATTTTTTTTTCCTGATTCTGCCTACTGATTCTGCCCCCTTTAGAAAACAAGTTCTTATTCTTTCTAGTCCTAAGTTCGTATTTCATAAACTTGGATAACATTTCTGGAATATGCACTACCTCCCAAATGTAAGAACCATTTTGAACTTATTTTTCTGGTTTTATTTTAAAGTAACGACTCACATAATCAGATGCGTATGCTTCACAGACATATTTTTCACAAAGATCTGCAAAGAAAATTTCATAGAGAAGAATGCAAACGCAAATGCTTGAGAAATATAAGAACGAATGTGAAGAAACCTACATCATAGCCATCATAACTTGTTTGAGATCATTCTCGATATTCCTCATGTTGGCAACGGATTGCGCACAGAATATGAGAGCGAGCCAGGAGCTCAGCTTGTACTGATTTTTTAATAAAAACAAAAACGAAAGGTTAATGCAACGAAAACTAAAAGATCCATCAAAAGAAAAAGAATGATGTACAAAGAGGCGAAGAGAGAAGAGGTGCCACAAACCCTGAACATGACTCCGGCGACGCCGAATACGACGGCGATGAAACCGGCGTAATCGATCGGAAGGTCTTGCGGGGAAACCGGCGGCGCCGCGTATGGCTTCGCCGCCGATGGCTGACGTGGATCGTTCCCGTGCGACGACATCTCCGATTTCTCTCTCGCGTTCGCGTCACGATCGGCAAAGATGTAAATGGGTTTTTTTCTGATTTTCTCCCACAATTTTGTTTTATTGGAGCATCTTTATTGCCCTAACAGCTTTTTTTTAACAAAAAAATTTCCTGTTTACAACATATTTGATAATTTCTGATTCAATTTTACACAAAATTTAATATATTATAATAATATTTTTATAAGATTGAAGGTTATATGATTTTAAATTATAGATTATTTTAAATTTTTTAAATATAAATATTATTTTCTTTTTAATTAAATTATTTTTTAATTATTTTTGTTTGTAAGTTATTTTTTTATATAATTTTACTTTTTTAAGTTTACCTTTTTTTATTTTTTTTAGTAAATATTCCTTTATTCATTAAGTATTCTTTTTTATGTTTTTTTCTTCGTAAAATATTTAGTAAAAATTAAATTAATGGTATTCAAATGAAAATTAACATTAAAATTTTACAAATATAAAAACTAATTTAAAAGAAAAGAATTATAAAAATTAAATTAAAAATAAGTATAAATTATAGAATCAAAACATTAATTTAACCTAATGAGTATGTGTCTATTATCTAACTTACACCTATTATTTAATTTTTACATGTTTAGTTAGCATTTATTATTTTTAGAAATAATTTTTCAAAATTTATTTGGTTCATAAAAAAAAAAAATTCTAATGATAGCAAAAAGAATGTGCAAGAAGTGAGAGTGGTAGTTAATGGTTGGGTTACAAGATAACTTTGATTCCCATGGAAAATAATATACTAACCCTAATCATGAGAATTAAAAATCAAGCAAAACATTGAAATGTCAATTCCTTGGAAATCATTAATGCCCAAGAATATTTTTTTAAGGGGTTTTATTAACATGTGTCCATAAGGCACATGTTAAAGAATCAAAAAGAGAAAGTATTAAATAAAAATTGGGTTTAAAGAACTTAAAACAAGAAAATTTATATGAAAAGTAGAATTTTTTATATTTTCAATGTATTGAATACTCTACTTTTCATAAAAAATTTTAATTTTGAATCCTCAGCAAATGCTCTTAGGGCACTATTCAACAAAACCCATAAAAATTATAAGAATTTAATACCTTGTAAATTCAAAAAATATTTAATACTTTATTCTTTAAGTAATTTGGATGAGTAATAAATGTTATTTTGATTCCTTAACATATGTCGTTAAGGCACACATTAACAAAATCCCTTTTTCCAAAAGCTTGTACCAAACATGTGAATGTTATATTCCCAACTTCACTTTTCTAGATCAAACGCATCCTTAGTGTTTTAGGATTCAGTATTTAACTTTACCTTGGTGCATTTGCTTCAAGGGTAACAACAAGTGAAAATTTAAAGGAATAATTTTTTATGAAAAATTTATGTTTGGTTTATTACTAAAGAAAGAAAGAAATTTTTATGGGAGTAAAACATTTCCTTAATTTGAATGTAAAATTTACCCCCAATCTTAACTAGGGTGGCATTTCCTTTTCACTCACTCACTCACTCACTCACTCACCCACTCACTTACTCCCTCTCATGCTTCAAAGTCAGCTGTAAGATCTATAACCATTTTCCAAAATCTACTCGCCACCCTCTAAGGTGATCAAAACCAGCGTCTCTTTGTCATCCAAAAATTCATTGAAAAGAAAAGAAATGGAAGGGTTGATGCAACCTCATGAAGACAACTTCGACGACGGCAGTGCAAGGAGCAACGAGTGGCAGAGAGAGAGATCAAATAACGATAACTACGACAATGGTGGTGCGAGGAGTAGCTAGTAGTAAAGAGAGATCAAATGATGACAACTCTGCGACAACAGTGTAAGAAGCAGGAGTGGCGGAGATAGATCAATTGACGACAACTCTGACAATGACAATGCGAGGAGTAGCGATTGGTGGAGAAAGATCATATGACGACAACTCTAGCAATGGTGATGCAAGGAGGGGCAAGTGGCAGAAACAGATCAAGTGACAACAACTCCGGTGTTTGGTGATGGTGGTTAGTGAAAAGTTTATTTAAAATGCCTAGGGTATGTCTGAAATTTAAAATGCTAATTAAACCTAGACATTTTAAATAATATACTCTGACATACTATAACTAAAATAATCAAATTTAAATTTAGGTACTCATGGGTGTTGGGAAAAACTCTTATATATTCTGAGAGTCTAGATCTAACTAAATAATAGTTTATTTTTAATCCAATAACTTGGCAGTTACTATTATGTGTTGAAAATGTGCTTGGTCCGTGATAGACACCCAATTAAGGGCTCCTATCAATATAAGTTAAAACACTACTATAAATTATGAAAATATTAAAACATTAATAATATGTGTTTTCTTATCCATATATTTTTTTATCCAAAGTTATTACTGACGTAGTTATTCTCAGAATAATTTGCCATACTTATAATATCAATTAGTTGTTCATAGAATCCTCCTCCATCTGGGATTTTGTTGCTAAGAGGATCCTGGAATTGATCCTTAACAAGCTTCAGAAGTATGGGTTCTTCTCTTTACCGATTTCTTAGTGTTTTTTGTTTTGGTATTTATTATATGAATGATTGCATAGTGTTATGCATGTTTTTGGATATTGTTTTTCTTTCTAACTTGGCACTGTTATAGGTATGAATGATGGCAGGAAGGACATGTATGTGGTGTTTGTGAAGCCTATTGATCCGGAAGAGTTATGTGGAATTTTCTTCCTGTGAATTGGTAAACTTGTTTTTGGAAGATACCTTAAGTTGGAAGTTTAAATTCTATTTTGACATGTGGCTTCCTAATTATCATGATGTGATTGGGCATCCCATGGATTTCGCCACTGTGATGAAAAAGTTAACAAATGGATCTTATCCTACCTTGGAACAATTTGAGGTGCGCAAACTTGTTTCCAATTATTAGTGATTGTAGGAGTTTTGTTTATTATTTGATAGGCAACTATAGACAATATGTGTAGCATATTTCAGTTTATTATTGGTTGATGCATCATCTCATGTTCATTGTGTTGTCAGTAAAATGAAGTCTATCAAGATTTTGCCAATACACGGTGAAAATGACAAGCTACAGTCAAAAGTTATTTATGTTTTCAAGGGGTTATAGGTTGTCAAGGGGAATATCTGTAGGAGTATAATATGATTGGGATAATATGAGATTTAGTGTGTTATATAATTGTTTTTGCCCTAAAGATGTATATGTTTCAACCTACTTATAAATCGGGCTTGGGCAAAGAAAGTGTAAGTAACTACAAAGGATCGAAAATGACCCAAAAGGTGGAAGAAAATATTTTCATTTCACATTTGATTGTAACTTGCTTGTTTGGCATTGAATTATGATAGTCTAACTTGGTGGTAATATTCATCTTAGTTCTTAGGGACTTACAACCTTGAAACATTTTATTATCATGGTGTGATTTTGCTTTAATTAGCTTGATGATTTCCCTGAGAAAGCGGTTTATGCTTAACAAAGGACTATAATTATACTGATGTTAAATAGGCATTGGGGAGCAATAATATGTCATGGTTTCTATTTTACTATGACTTTAGGGGAGCAATGTATTCAAGGTTGGAATGCTAATAATATATCTAAAATTTAAATTTTAACCTAAACATTTTATTTATGACACAAACATCTAGTGAAAAGCTTTTCCCATAATTTTTTCATCTCTAAATATTAAGTACATACCAAACAAACCCTAAAATTATAGGAAAAATCTTTCATAGAGAAAATAATATAAGAGTAAAGTTCCTTTTTAACCTTGTTTGGAAAGCTTCTAAAATAAGGGAATAACATTTTCCTCATCACGTTCTTCTTCTCATGAACTTCACTCCTAAACCATTCTAACCACCGCCACCAGACGCCGAGTTGTCATCATTTGATCTCTCTCCATCACTTGTTGCTCCTCACACTATCGTTGCTAAAGTTGTCATCATCTAATCTCTCTCTGCTACTCATTGCCCCTCACATTGCCACCACTGGAGTTATCTTCGACTAATCTCTCTATGCCACTCGATGCATCCTAAACTGTTGTTCTCAGAGTTTTCGTCATCTAATCTCTCTCTGCCATTTGCTGCTCCTCGCACCATTGTAACCAGAGTTGTTACTATCTGATCTTTCTCTACCACTCGCTACTCCTCACACTACCATCGTCGAAGTTGTTGTCATGAGGTTGCATCAACCCTTCCATTTATTGTTTGTTCTATGAGTTTTTGGACGATGAAGAGCCATCGAACTTCGACCACCATGGAGGGTGGCAGTACTAGTAGATTTCAACAAATGGTTATAGATCTTATGATTGACTTTGAAGCAATAGAGGGAGTGAGTGAGTGAGCGAATGAATGAATGAAGGGAAAATGTTATCCTTGTTAGGATCGGGGAAAAATTTACCCCCAAATTAAGGGAAAGTTTTTCTACCATCAAATTTATTTTCTCCCTTCCCTTAATACTAAACTAAACAATTTTTTTTCATAAGACTTACTCCCTTAAATTTTCACCCCTTGTTACCCTTGAACCTAACTCCACCCTTAGTGTTAAAATTTTCACACTATTACTTAGTGTTTTTGGATTCAGTTTGGTTATCAACTCAGCTAAGGCATTGATTTAATGGGTCACTGGTTTGACTAATGAATCACTTATTGAAACAAATAAAATAAAAAAATAAACATTTTATATAAATAAAAAATATTACATAAAAGGTATGAATTAATAAAAATAGACTTAATTTCATATGAATTAATAAAACATGATAAATTTGTTCAATAAATAGTTCTATTTTTCTCTATTTTATATTATCTCAAGACAATGAAATCACCACTAGGAATTTAATTAAGGCATTGTCTAAAAAAAGGGCATGAATAATGACTTAATTTTTATTTTTTCGTTTAAAAACAATAATGTCATAAATTGAACGGCACAATTTCCTACACGTGAATCTACTCCCATAGTAAAAAGTTAATGTCATAAATTGAATAACGCAACTTCCCACATGTAAACCTATTCCCATAGTCCCGTATGTTGCTTCCTCATCATCTTTATCTCAAAACCAAATAATTCAAGTTTCAGAATTTGAAAAGATCGTCTTCGCTCTTCACTCCTCAAGCACGTCTTCTTCTTGGATCTTCAACTTTTGATTTCTTTGGATGCTTTGCTTGACGATCAATTGATTTCTTAAGACATGTCACCTTTTGATATGCTATTGTGCTAGGTTATCCTCCTCCTATTCTTCTTCTTCAACTATTTAATCTATGTTCTGTCTCTTTTTTCTTCCCTTATTTTTGTAATGTGTGTTTTTGGCTTTGATTCTTAGCCAACAACAAGTGATTTTGGCATGATGATGCCTTCGTTTTTAGAGTCAGTTATTGTTTCCTTTGTTTCACTAGTTTGCCAAAATTCGACCAAGTCATCTAGTTACTCTTAATTAGCCAGTTCATTTCAATCCAATTGCATTTACAATCAAACAAGCTACTCAAAATAATCAAAGGACTAATTAACTTGTGAGCCAAGTTTTAAAACACTAAACAATCCATCATGTATTGTTACGTCATTTATTTTACCATTGTATTCCTACATTATTAAAAAAAGCTTGACTTTGACAATTTCCTAAGGAATCTTTTTGGAAATGGCAATGTTTTAAAGATTCAAATTAGACATCAAATTGATGAAATCTCTAGATCATGGTTCGATTGGTTCAACTAGTGGTTAAATTGTTATATATATAGACACACACAAATGGAATGTGAGGGATGGCCTTAAATCTAGCTCCACGAATAGAACATGAGGGTGGTGACGCTTAACTCTAGCAACCACCAGCTCAAGGAGTCATCAAGCTCAACTTTGATGTGGCGCGGGGTGCTAATGGGAGGTAGGGTGCTAGAGTAGTTTGTTGTGATGCAGAAGGACACATTCTCACTTCAACTATCAAGGAACTTCCTAATGACTAAAGTCCATCCATAGTTGAGGCATGTGTTGCATAATTGTGCTTAAATCTGGTCCATGAGTTGTGTTTTCTAGACTTGGTGTTTAAAGGAGACTGCTTTAAAGTAGTGAGCTATATTCATAATTTAAAATAGCATACCACCTATTTAGGGATAATGCTAGATGATTGTAGGCTTATTTCTTTAGGGGTTTAGATATTCTCATGTAATACATGTTAGAAGAACACGCAACTAGGTCGTACATGAGTTAGCAAGATTGGCTCTCTCCAATCCAAATAAAACTTGGATTGAAGGGGTGCCTAAGTACATTTGTAATTTGGTAATGCTAGATGTCCTAGATCCATCGTAATGATTTCTCTTTTCTTAATTAATCAATTAATCTATATATATATGTGTATTTATGTATGTATACACACAAGCACATCATGAAAACGCTAGATAATGTCATATGGGGAAGCCCATTAGACTAGACCCATTGGCCTCACATATTCTTTACTTTATACTGGGCTTGCTTTATTTAAGAGTTGATAGTCATCACTTATCTTACTTTTGAACCCTAAAATATCTACATCTGAAAGCAACATTCATATCCCTCCACTACATGTAGCAACCTAGTGCTGACCATCAATATCATTTCCTTAGCAGATAGAGCAACGTCTTTGGTCCGTCAAGTGGTTCCTCTACCAAGGTGAGCCTCCACCACTACCAACAACACCGAGATAGACCTTGACATGCGCGGCTAGACAACAAACAACAACAACACGCTACCTTCAGGTGGCAGGCTGTAGGGATGGGAGAATGTAACACCCCGAATTTTCTTGTTCTTGATATTTATGAGTTTTATAATTTTTGTGATTTTTTATAAATTTTTAATTTATTTTAATTATTTTATTATTATTTTGGACTGTATGTGTGTTTGAGGTGAGCCCAAAAAAATAAAAATTTTTCGGGACCAGAAAATTTTGGACTGTTAATGTAGGGCCGTGGGAGCTTACTAAACCCGAAATCGAAAACAGTTTTCGAAGATTTTCTTTTTCTAAGATTTTACTTTGTGCTATTATCCATTGGATAATAAATATTAGTTTTGCTAGTAGTAGCTTTTGTCCATTGGTTAATAATTGCCAGTAAATATCTTGTAGGTGCTTAGTCATGAGCCTAGTCATGAGTTTCATTTTTCCTTCTCATAACTCACTATGTGACTCATTGTGTCTGACTCACCTTGGACAGCTTGCACCCTAGGAGTCCTACAGCCAAGGAGCTCTTGGAGGACCAAAAATTGAATTTGCTATCTCTTTATTCAACTTGTCATCTTTTATGAAGCAAAGAATGCAAAAATTCTCTCACTTTTTCCTCTCTTAGCCCATGGCCAAACACCTAAAGTCTACCATCCAATTTTCCTTAATTCAAGTTAACCTTACATCTTGAACCTACACACCATTTCAATACACTTTTGTGTTGTGACCAACATTTAATTTATCCATCTTCAAGCTTTTTCTTCAAGCTCAAGTTTAAGGGTTTTTAGGTGAAGTTTTTGAATCTTCACTTCTCGTTTCATTTTCAAGTTCTAGACCATATTTTGATCTATGGTCATCTTGTTCAAGTCTTAGATGTTAATATTTGTATGTTTGTTTTGATTTCAAAAATAACTTAGTGGTGGATGTTTGCTTCAAAATGGCATACAAGGAGCTTTGGAACATCATCTAAGGTAAGAGGGAGATTAACCTCATCAACCAATTATGGTGGTGAGGAACAAAAATTTGGGTTGTAGGTGAAAAGTCCATGTGAGGATTTATTCACCTGTTTGTACACATTTTGTGATTTTTATTTATTTTCTTTATGTGATTTTTATGGCTTTAATAGTATCCATGAACTTGATATAGTAGAATCATGATGATTAAAGTATGTTATATGCTATGATTGATGTTGGAAAAGAAAGAAATTTTGGTCCCAATGACCACTATGGCTCATGGCCATCATGCCCTCAAAAGGGTAATCCAATGCAAAAATGATTTATTAATTGTGAACCTAGATGATTTAGTAATGAGAAATTTAATTAAGGAGTTACAAAATAAAAATAGAAATGAATATATTTTATCATTGAACAAAGAATGATTTTCAGCCATGATGTTGGAAAATAGGATTTGGAAGTAAATTGGAAACTTAAAGTATTTTATTTAAGAGGATTTTTAATAAGGCAAATGGAAAAGATTTTATTAAATTAAAATAATGTAGGTTTTGGGAAGAATGTTAGAAAATATTACTTAGAGGAGTTTTAGCAAAGAAATATTGGAATTAAGGTTAACTTTTATATTAAATGAAGAAAAGTTTAAAATTAAGCTTAGAATATTAATAAAACATTTTACGCAATTAGAAATATGTAAAAAAACCTTTTCACAATTTAAAAATGATTATTTTTAGTTACGCAATTAAGAAAACATTTTAAAATCTTTATGCGATTGAGAAAACGTAACAAAAGTGTTACGCAATTAAGAAAACTTGATAAAAGTGTTTCGTGATTAAGAAAACAGCAGTTTGCTGTCGGGCCGATGTACTGGACCTGGAAATATCAATGTATGGTTGTAGCCGGTAATGACTTATGTTATGTATTAAGTCATTGATCATGCATTAAAAATTTTACAGACGGTGTCTGTAGAGGCTTTTTGTCTAGGAGATGAATTACACCTCAGTGCGGGTGCGAATTACGTAGTGTGGTTCACTTGTTGATCTTGAAGGCGTCAGGGCGCAGGTATCCCACAAGTGGACAATTGGTAACTCCACTGGGCCGTGGTGACTGAGCATCGCACCGACGATCTTGACCAGACACTATTCTATTCACGATCTGGCGTAGAATGTCTTGTATAAGTCATAACATACGCACTGAGAAATTATAGCACTTGAATTGAGGGTGAGAATGTAATGCCCCAATTTTCTCTTGATTCTAGCTTATCTGTGTTTTCTGTGATATTGTAAATTTTGTAAATTTTTATGAATTATTTGGTGTATGTGAATTATTTTAATATTATTTTCAGAAAATTTTGGACTGTTAAACTGGGGACGGAGAATCTTACTAAACCCGAAACCGGATATAGTTTTTGAAGTTTACATTGTCTGAAATTTTATCTGATGGATAAAATTTGGGTACGCTCTATTATCCATTGGACAATAGATACCGGCTTTGTTAATTGTGACTTTTGTCTATTGGGTAATAACTTGTAGTAAAAATTTAGTAGTTTGTTTCTATCTAGCCACTTTTCTAGAGACTTCTCTTGATGACATCACCCACATGACATCATCCAAGTGACATCATCTTTGACTTTTGGAGGAAGCTTGGTGAAGCTTGTTGAGGAAGCTTGGCTCCTCCTCCCAAATAGAGTGCACGGCCATAGAAAGAGAGAGGATGCCTCTTGGACAAGTTTCCATTTCAATTTTTAATTCATTTCTTTCCTATCCATTTCTCTCTTATCAACCAAAAGTTACCCACTTTTTCGCTCATCTTTTTCTTCTCTCTTTTTCTCTCCAAGCTCACGGCCACATTCCCTTCAACCACCCATTCATTTTCTGTAATCTCAACTATCTACATCCTTGAATCTAAACCACCATCCTAAGGCATTTTGGTGAGAAGATCTTAGTCTTGTTCATCATTTTCAAGCATTTCTTTAAGTTAGGGCTTGAAGATTCCTAAGGTAAAAATATCTCCTTTTTCATTCTTCTTTCTTTTCTTCCTTCTAAGACCTTGATTTTCATTCATAGTTATTCTTTTCCAAGTCAAAAATGTTGATTCTTGGCATGCCATTTTCGTTTTCAAGAGTCTCTTGGTTACTTCAAAAAGTTCTTCAAGAAGTGGTTGGATATCTTCTAAGGTAAGAGTGAGATTACTCTCATCAACCTTCATGATGGTGAGAGATGTTTTTGTGATGTTGAGAGTGGAGAATCCATATGTGGAGTCTTCACTTGATTTGTGTTTGATTCTTGGTGATTCTCTTTGTCTTTTTGCTCTATGTGATTTTGTGATTTTGTGTTGCTTATGATATTGGTGAAATATGAAATTCTTGATGGTTGATATATATATTAGTTGCTTGAAATTCCTTGGGGAAGTTGAAAATTTTGAGACCTTAGTGCCCTAGAGAGCTCATAGCCAAGAAGCCCAAATAGGTATTCAAGATAAAATGTTATGTTAATTTGAAACTTAGGTGTTAGATGAGAAAGGAAGTAAATTGAGGATTAGTAATAATAAGGGAGTGGAAAAATAAAATTTAGTTCCTTAGTTAGAGAGAGAGATTTTGGCCTTGAGAGGAAAAAAAATAGGTGAGGAAGAGAATTCATAATGAATTAGAGTACGTTTAGGGCTTATAGAAAAAGAGAAATGAATTTGTGAAATGAATACAATGTAGTTTTCTTTTTAGGTCTTTTGTGAGGAATGTGAGGGAATATCACTTAGAGGAACTTAACTAAGAGAGCTTTAATTTAAAGTAAATTTTCATATTAATTCTTGAAAACTTATAAAATAAAGGCTTGTGGATAATGCCTCATATGAATTGAAAAAGAATGGTTTTCTGAGCTGTACATTTGAGGTGCCTTGTGACTGAATACGATGGCTTTGTGTTGTTGGGCCAATGCGCTGGACCTTGGATGGTCAGTAGTTGACTTAAGCCCTGTGGTGGCTTCTTTTGGGTGAAGTGGATATTGTTAACAAATATTATTCATCTTTGTCATGTAAACATGCATTATGAAAGTCGGAATGACTTGTTATTGAGGCTGGATGCCTAGGAGATGAATTACACCTTTGTGCGAGTGCGAATTGCGTAGTGTAGTTCACTTGTGGTTGAACTTGGAGGCGTCGAGGCGCGGGTATTCCACATGTGGCCAGTAGGTAACTCCACTGGGCCATGATGACTGTGCAAAGCACCGACGATCTCGACCAGGCACTATCATATTCTTGATCCGGTTGAGAGTGTCTTGTATAGCCATTTTGAGTATATTTATGAGATTGAGAAGCACATGATTTGAGGCTAACGATATACAGACATTGACTCTCCCGATCATTCTCTCTGATGTTGGTTTTAACTCCATGGAGTAGTTATCGGTCCATTGTGCATCCACATAATCATCGAGCATTTTATTGTGATATATCCATATTATGGAATTATTTGCTATTATACTTGGAATTTCCTGTTGAGACATTATTGAGATATCTGCTGAGAAACTTTATGACTGTAAAATTGCTATGTTTGTACTTTGTGATTTTTATTGATGTTGCTGTTTCTTGCTGCCATATTGGTAACGATGTAGAGAATCTCACCTCTTTGTGTTGTTGTTCTACCCGTTTCTGTTTTATGTGTTCCTGTTGATAAAGATTAAGAGGAAGATCTGCAGTCTGCTATTGTTTATTTTTAGGATGGCTGCTAGAAGGGCTTCTGTTGGCTTTGTCAGAGTTCAATTCCATGGGGGTGCGGATGCATAGCACATCGATTGGGGAAATGAACAAATTAAATATGTAGGGGATTTAACTTTGTCAGTTCATAGGACCCGTGACGGGGAACCTTTCTTTTCTCTTAGTGTTTCTGTGCATCTAGAGTTCTTTATGCCTATTCGGGTGTTGTGGGGTGACTTACACTATACCCCGAGGGAGGACCCGGATCCGGTGGTGTCATCTGCTAAGACACCCACTCGCGAACTTCTTCCCCAGTTGAGGAATCTGATTGATGAGGAGTCTGAGGAGGAGGAGGAGGAGGATCCATCAGAGCATCCAGTGGAGGGCCCCGCTCCCTAGGCATATGTACTTGGGCTAGTAGTTGTGTTTTGTCAAAATGTTATATATCTATTATTTTTGCACAAACTTATAAATTTTGAGTAGGTTGTAATCCATGCTACTGATGTACATATGTTCTTTTGGTGTATAATGCCTAGTAAGATACCTCTTGTGTATGTTTATATTTTCGTTTAAGTTATGTTTTGAAAAGAAAATTTGAAATCAGTATTTTCTAAAGATTAAACCTTTTTCGCAAAATCTTTCGATGTCTTAGTTCTTAAATGTGGAGCCCAAAAAGGGGGTGTTACAGAGAATATACAGACATATCTTCTGAATCATTCTCTCTGAAATTATGTTTTAGCTCCGTTGAGTAGGAAATTGATACATTGTGCATATGCATAGTCAGTTGACATATTATTGTGATATATATGTTTGTGGAATTATTTGTTATTTGATGCATTTAATATATTTGTTATTGCTGTATATAAATGACATTATTGTTATTATTGTTTCTATGTTGCCATGCTGGTATTGATGTAGGGGATCTCACCTCTTTGTTATATTATCTTGTTTTATGCGTATGTTTGATAAAGATTGTGGAGAAGACGAGGAAGGATCGTATCTGTTTTGTTTGTGTTGATTTTCTGAGTTCTGAAATGGCGTCGATACGAGGTTTTCTCGATTTCGTGAAGGTGCATTTCTATGGAGGCACTGATGCCTGGCATATTCACTTGGATGAGGAGTGTATTATTTACATTGGGGATGTGACCGTATCTTTGAGTAGGACCTATCATGGGGTCACTCCTTTTTGTTTTGATACTTATGTACATTTGGAATTCTTTATGTCGATTAGAGAGTTGTGGGGTAATCGTCGTCGTACCCCTAGGGAGGACTCTGTTGTATCATCTCCACGGACTCCAGTCCGTAGGACCTTGAACCATCCGAGGTTTTTGTCTGCTGAAGAATCCGAGGAGGACCCAGAGGAAGATCCGGAGGAGTTTTCTTCTCACTAGGTGTATGATGTTAGGCGAGTTTATGTTTTGCTATGGTGTCTGTATAAATATTTTAAATATAAAAACTGGATGTATATATGATGTATATTATTTGGTTTGATATATCTTGTGTTCTCTATTTATTTAGTTAGTTTTAATTTATCCAAGAAGGAAAGTTTTTGAAAAACGTACATGCAATATTAATTCTTTTATAATTTAGTTCTAGTTTGGTAACTTTGAAATCTCAAATGTAACACTCTAAGGAGGGTGTTACAGAGAAAGTCCTAATAATGAAGGAAGACTGGTAGTTATTGAAAACTAGCTCTGGTCCAAGCAAGTCGTTGATTCAATATAGTTTTTGTTGGGAATTGCAGATACATCACGTAGCGGAAAACAGGGATTCCCACCGAGGATCCATGCGAAAAAAGCCATAATCTGAGTTCTTTTTAAATGATTTACCTCTTGAAGCGTGAATCACCAACACCGTAATAGAAACGATGTCTCTGTAGTATCCACACGAACAGACTCACAAACGTCTAACGTCCACAAAGAGGAGCCTCACGTCTCTCACACAGTGCTAGCTGCGAAGAGAAGAGAAGAAACCTGTTGCTCTCTCGCTCACTTTTCTGTAGGTGCGGCTAGGGTTCTGAAATTATATATCTTAGCAGCCCCTTAGCAGTACTATTTATAATAGTGACTGCCTTAAGTGAGTGTGAGCAGCAGCAAGGTAAGCTATGCAACCCTAGACCCATCTGTTATGAGTCTGGCCCATATTTGAATCCGAGTCCAACTTGGATCCATTGCTCCAATTTTAGTCTCGCTTCTATGTGTGTGACCTGCGGGTTCTTATTACGTTGGCAGTAATATTAAAATCCCATTTTAATATTACAAGTAGTGAGCGGTATCTAGCAACACATCGCTGCTACCCAAGTAATAAGAATGTCAGTGATTTGACATAACCTTTCCGTGATCAATGTTTTCGTGTCGTTTAGTCCCTTTGTCAAGATATCTAGATTAAACACAAGGCATGGAATGCGTCACCCTTGTATAGTCCAATCTTTCGTTTCCTGATACTCAAGTAGACTTTGTAACAACAAATGAGATCAATATCTCATATGGACTCATTTGAGCATAGCCATGCATTTCGCAGTCTCACTCAATCAGGAGGCCCGAAGATATTGCTCCTGTTATGTAGGAGTGACAAAACCCATCTAGGTCACTCACATCCCTCTGCATGATTCGCGGTATGTCCAATAACTAACTTTATAATCACCTTGTTACAGATGATGTTTGATGGTATTAAAACATATAACTCCTCATGTAGGAATCTTAGTGAGTTCAGGTCAAAGGACCACAGACACCATTGTCACTATGAGAATCACTTATGACACTCACGTAACGATCCATGTAGTGTTCTCATGGTGGGTCAGTCCAGTACATTATTACTTTAATATGTACCCATGTGAAGACTTGATATCTCATATCCATGACCTGTGAGATGTGGTCATCAGTCTATGCATATACTAGTCTCAATGTATTATTGTTGTCCTAATTAACAATAATACTTGATTAGGGACATTTAAGAATAGTGTTGTAACTAAAAGGATCTCACGATCAAGTCATCCACTTGATGTCCTATGGCATCAAACTTACTATTCTAAGGACTTTATTATGTTTATAAAAAAAGAACACAATAAATGAAATGCCTCATATATATAAAATAGCATAATAGAATATATATAAATACAGAAAATGTATTGGCCTCTAGGGCATACACCAACAATCTCCCACTTGCACTAGAGCCAATCATGCATATATTTAATGCCTAAAGACCTAGTGTGACCATTATGCTTCTGCTGTGCAAGAGGCTTCGTTAGTGGATCAGCAATGTTATCATCTGTTGGTACTCGCATCTCTTCACATCTCCTCTATCGATGATCTCTCGAATGAGATGGAAGCACCTAAGTATATGTTTGGATCGGCCGGTGAGATCTAGGCTCCTTAGCTTGTGCAATGGCTCCATTATTATCACAATAGAGGTCCACTGGGTCCATAATGCTAGGAATAGCGCCAAGTTCGAATGAACTTCCCGATCCAAACGACCTCCTTTCTTTGCATTGGAGGCAAGACAATATACTCACCTACGTGGTAGAATCGGCGATTGTCTCTTGCTTTGAACTCTTCCAGCTCACAGCCCCACCATTTAGGCAAAAAACATAACCCGATTGCTATCTGGAGTCGTCCTTATCAGTTTGGAAGCTAGCATCAGTGTAACATTTTACAACTAGCTCTTCCTCACCTCCATATACCAAGAACGAATCCTTAGTCCTTCTCAAGTACTTAAGGATGTTCTTGATAGCAGTCCAGTGACTCTCACTGGGATCAGACTAGTACCTACTCGTCATGCTCAAAGCATACGAGGTGTCTGGTCGAGTACATAACATGGCATACATGATAGATCCAATTGCATATGCATATGGAATCTTGCTCATGCGATCCCTCTCATCTTGGGTGGAAGGGGATTGAGCCTTAGATAGGCTTACACCATATGACATAGGCAAGAGTCCTTTCTTAGATTCATGCATGTTAAATCGTCTTAACACTTTGTCTATGTATGTACTCTGACTTAGGCCAAGCAGTCTTTGTGATCTATCTCTATAGATCCTGATACCTAATACATAGGTGGCTTCACCCAAGTCCTTCATAGAGAAGCAGTTCCCTAACCAAGTTTTTACAGACTGTAGGGTAGGGATGTCATTTCTAATAAGTAGTATGTCATCTACACATAATACCAGAAAGACAATAGTGCTCCCACTAACCTTCTTGTAGACACAAGATTCTTCTTCATTTTGATGAAACTAAACTATTTTATTGTATCATCAAAACGAAGATTCCAACTTTTGGAAGCTTGCTTCAATCCATAAATAGATCGTTGCAACTTGCATACTTTTCTAGCATCCTCTGGAGTGGCAAAACCCTCAAGTTGTGTCATGTACACATCTTCGAGAAGATTTCCATTAAGGAAAGCAGTTTTGACATCCATTTGCCAGATTTCATAATCATGGTATACTGCAACAGCAAGCAAGATCTGAACGGATTTAAGTATCGCAACTGGGGAAAAAGTCTCATCATAGTCTATACCATGAATTTGTTAAAAACCTTTAGCTACCAATCGCGCCTTAAAGGTATGCACATTACCATCCATATCGATTTTCTTCTTGAAAACCCACTTGCACCTAATGGGTTTTACCCCTTCAGGTGGGTCAACCAAGGTCCATACCTGGTTGGCATACATGGAATTCATTTCAGATCTCATGGCCTCAAGCCATTTCTCAGATTCTGGGCCAATAATGGCTTCCTGGTAAGTCACAGGCTCATCTTGATCCATGAGTAATACGTCACCTTGTTGGGTCATGAGAAATCCATATCTCTCTGGTTGATGACGTATCCTGTTAGACCTACGCAGGTCTTGTGCTACTAGAGCAGGTTGCTATTCCACAACATTTTGTGGAGGCTGCTCTATTTCCACCATTGGTTCATTACTGCTTTGTGAAACTTGAACTTCTTCAAGTTCTACTTTTCTTTCACTGGTTCCTTTGGAGATAAACTCCCTTTCTAGAAACACAACTGTCCGTGCGACAAACACTTTGCCCTCGGTAAGATTATAGAAAAAGTATCCCTTAGTTTCTTTTGGATACCCCACAAAGAAGTATTTATCTGATTTAGGTCCAAGCTTATCAGAAACTTGACGTTTCACATAAGCTTCGCAGCCCCAAATCTTTAAGAAAGACATACTAGGTCGTCTACCAGTCCATATCTCATATGGTGTCTTTTGAACCGTCTTAGATGGAACACAGTTAAGTGTGAAAGCTGCTATTAACAGAGCATGTCCCCAGAAGGAGCCTAGAAGGTTTGCATGACTCATCATGGATCAGACCATGTCCAACAAGGTTCGGTTCCTCCTTTCAGAGACACCATTCCATTGTGGTGTTCCTGGTGGAGTGAGTTGAGATATTATCCCATACTCTTTCAGATGATCATCAAACTGTTAGCTTAAGTATTCTCCTCCTCGATCTGATCGAAGGATTTTAATACTCTTGCTAAGTTGGTTTTGTACTTCATTCTTGAACTCTTTGAACTTTTCAAAGATTCTGATTTGTGCTTCATAAGATATATAAATCCATATCTACTGAAATCATCAGTAAATGTAATGAAGTATTGAAAACCACCCCTAGCGAGTGTGTTTAGTGGCCCACATACATCACTATGTATAAGGCTTAAAAGATCACTAGCCCTTTCACCTTGTCCAGTGAATGGGGCATTTGTCATCTTCCCCAATAAACAAGATTCACATATCTCATATGATTCGAAATCAAACGAGTCCAAGAATCCATCTTTATGGAGTTTGGAGATGCGTTTCTCATTTATGTGGCCCAAACGACAATGCCAGAGAAAAATTGGGTTCAGATCGTTTAATTTAAACCTCTTTGTATTTATGTTATAGACGGGCGTTTCGAGATCAGGTACATAAAGTCCATTACTCAATTGTGCACTACCATAAAAAATATCATTCATATAAATAGAACAACACTTGTCCTTTATAATAAAAGAAAAACTTTTCTTGTCCAAACAAGAAACAAAAATGATATTCCTACTAATAGCAGGCACAAAATAGCAGTTCTCTAACTCTATTATAAGCCCAGTGGGCAAAGATAATAAATAAGTCCCTACAGCTAATGTAGCAACCTTTGCTCCATTTCCCACTCGTAGGTCAACTTCGCACTTCGTCAATAGTCTACTGCTCTTTAGATCCTGCACATTTATACAAATGTGAGATCCACATCCAGTATCTAATACCCATGATGCAGAAGTAGATAAATTGACTTCAATAACAAAAATACCTGAAGTGGAAGTCTCACTTCCCTTCTTCTTTTTGAGCTCTTCCAAGAACTTGGTATAGTTCCTCTTCCATTGTCCGGTCTAACCACAATGGAAGCATGTACCTTCCTTAGCCACTCCACCCACTGGTTTCAAGCCAGAAGTCTTTGGGCTTGGACTTATCCTTGCCCTTGCCCTTCCAATTGTCCTTGGGCTTTTTCTGCTATTTCTTGCCCTTATTCTTTTGGACCATCATTATGGCCTTCCCTTTGCCTTTGTTAATGTTCTGCTTAACAGTTCTCAACATGCCTAACAGCTCTGATAGTGATTTATCAATCTCATTCATGTTATAGTTCATGACAAATTGACTAAAACTTTCCGGTAAAGATTGCAAGACTAAGTCAGTGGCCAACTCTTGGCCCAAAGGAAAACCGAATCTCACTAGGTTTTCAATGTATCCAATCATCTTGAGTACATGAGCACCAACAGGGCTTCCTTCTACCAGCTTGCACTGAAATAGTGCTTTAGAGACCTCGAATCTCTCATGTCTGGCCTGTTCTTGATAGAGCTTCTTAAGGTGTACGATCATATCGTATGCATCCATGTTCTCATGTTGCTTTTGGAGCTCAAAGTTCATGGTGGCTAGCATTAGACATCCAATGTCCAAGGCATTATCTTGATGTTTCTTATAAGTATCTCTTTCAGTTCTAGGGGCATTTGCAGCAGGTGGTTCAAGAATAAGCTGTTCCAAAACATATAACTTTTTTTCTTGCTTGAGGACAATCCTCAAATTCCTGTACCAGTCTAAAAAATTCGTTCCAGATAACTTGTCCTTCTCAAGGACGGATCGCAATGATAAAGTACCCGATGTATTTGTTGCCATGGTAATCTATTAACAGAAATATGCAAAATATAAGTATCATGCCATAAACATATTTAATGAGGTCTTTTAATTAAATATGCCTCCCACTATTTTATTCAAGTCAATGACCCTCAGCATTGACTCGAAAAATCCCATCGTAAGATTTCCTAGTGGGCCAAGATCCATATTTCACTTAGTTTTGAGTCAGCTTTGGCTGATCACCCAAAATTCAGTTATTTAGGTAGGAAACACTTTCCAATTACATCACATGTAACTCTTGGATAGTTAGGTGAATAACACTTATTCAAGTCCATCTAATGGACCAAAGCCCAACTTCATGCCTCTAAGCCTTCAATTCTATTGAAATGGCCTAGTTAAGTCAGACCCAATGGTTGGCGGTTGGATATTACCTTTATCCCATCGTGTCTTACTAATATAAGGCATCCTGCTTTGGCAGACCTGCACTTGATCGATACTAGTCTTGACGAGTGCCACACATTGGAAGGCATCACATAATGACTTAATATTTGCTTTGAGGGAATTTTTTATTATTATTATTATTACTAGATCTCACCATTTATTAAACTGTTTATCATACCATAAACATTATCCATGCATCTCATACATAAAAAGTATATAATAAAAGTGACATGGTTATGGCCCCTAAGAGAGTAGCATTAACTAAGCCAGCTTCACTAAGCATCTCCCATCAACGTCCTCACTTGATGCCGTCTTCTTGCCTCCACATCATAATTACATTATATAGAAACCTCTTTTATATTTGAGGGGAGTCAGGTAAGAAGAGAATATACAATCAGAATGTAGAAAGAAAAGCACGACACACAGGTCGTATTTATTAAAACCAAAAGGCATAAAAAGAGGACTAAGGCCATAACCATGCACCATGCATCACAAAGAACATATAAACTCATAACAATAATACATAATTATTTTTTGTGAGTTATAAAAGGATAGAAAATATTGCGCTTTCGAATAATACACTACGCAGAGGTAGCACGGGGGTCCCGCTGCCCGGTCAGCGGGCGGGGTCAAGGGGAGGCCACCCCTTGCGGGGTGTGGGGCAGCGCCCCGGCCCAAAAAATTAGACCATAAACAAGAGCTGAATCTCTTGCGCCTCCCTTGAACCCTTGTGCAGTGCGGAACCCTAAGTCCGAACAACATGAACACTTCATGTTCCACGGGGAACCATTGCGCCGTCGTTCAACACTTGAACCTCTGGCGCCGTCGTTCAACAACATCAACACTTGATGCTGCTACCGCAAAACAAGAATAGGGTTTCCAAAATCCCTTGGGCCGCGCCTCTTGTGCAGAAACAAGGATTCCATAACCTCTGCTGCCGCAAACCAAGAACAAGGTTTCCCAAACCCTTGCACCACGCATTGAGAATAAGGATTCCATAATGTTGTACGTATCATATACATACCAGAAAGCTTCGCAAAAACATACATCTTAAAACAAAATGGTTTTCACAAAGCATATGAACATCTTCATGGGTTTTTTTGAAAACAACATCACGGTTTTGCATACAACACAAGAAACAGAATATGTTTTCGCAAAGGGTTTCATACGGTTTTCAGAAATAACATATTAAAGATCATATCTTTTGTCAACAACAAGAACAGAAAACATGTTATCTCATGTAAACAAAAACAGAAAACTGAATCATGGTTTCGCAAGACTCTCTGATACCACTGTTGGGAATTGCGGATACATCACGCAGCAGAAAACAGGGATTCTCACCGAGGATCCATGCGAAAAAAGTCATAATCTGAGTTTTTTTAAAATGATTTACCTCTTGAAGCGTGAATCACTAACACCGTAATAGAAACGATGTCTTTGCGGTATCCACACAAACAGACTCACGAACGTCCAACGTCCGCAAAGAGGAGCCTCACGTCTCTCACACAGTGCTAGTTGCGAAGAGAAGAGAAGAAACCTGTTGCTCTCTCGCTCACTTTTCTATAGGTGCGGCTAAGGTTCTGAAATTATATATCTTAGCAGCCCCTTAGCAGTACTATTTATAATAGTGACTGCCTTAAGTGAGTGTGAGCAGCAGCAAGGTAAGCTATGCAACCCTAGACCCATCTGTTATGAGTCTGGCCTATATTTGAATCCGAGTCCAACTTGGATCCATTGCTCCAATTTTAGTCTGCTCTATGTGTGTGACCCTGCAGGTTCTTATTACATTGGCAGTAATATTAAAATCCCATTTTAATATTACAAGCAGTGAGCGGTATCTAGCAACACATCACTGCTACCCAAGTAATAAGAATGTCAGTGATTTGACATAACCTTTCCGTGACCAATGTTTCCATGTCGTTTAGTCCCTTTGTCAAGATATCTAGATTGAACACAAGGCATGGAATGCGTCACCCTTGTATAGTCCAATCTTTCGTTTCCTGATACTCGAGTAGACTTTGTAACAACAAATGAGATCAATATCTCATATTGACTCATTTGAGTATGGCCATGCATTTCGCAGTCTCACTCAATCAGGGGGCCCAAAGATATCGCTCTTGTTATGTGGGAGTGACAAATCCCATCTAGGTCACTCACATCCCTCTGCATGATTCGCGGTATGTCTAATAACCAATTTTACAATCACCTTGTTACAGATGACGTTTGATGGCATTAAAACACACAACTCCTCATGTAGGAATCGTAGTGAGTTCAGGTCAAAGGACCACAAACACCATTGTCACTATGAGAATCACTTATGACACTCACGTAACGATCCATGTAGTGTTCTCATGGTGGGTCAGTCTAGTACATCATTACTCTAATATGTACCCATGTGAAGACTTGATATCTCATATCCATGACCCTTGAGATGTGCATCAGTCTATGCACATACTAGTCTCAATGTATTATTGTTGTCCTAATTAACAATAATACTTGACTAGGGACATTTAAGAATAGTGTTGTAACCAAAAGGATCTTATGATCAAGTCATCCACTTGATGTCCTATGGCATCAAACTTACTATTCTAAAGACTTTATTATGTTTATCAAAAAGAACACAATAAATGAAATGCCTCATATATATAAAATAGCATAATAGAATGTATATAAATACAAAAAATGTATTGGCCTCTAGGACATACACCAACAGTTTTACCTAGTTTTGGCAATTCAATGATGATTCAATGGTTAAAATGGTTTTTAAGGCCTAACTAAACTTGAATGAAGGACTTTAGACTAATAAGATTGTGCATTTTTTTCTACAAGTTTTTTCATGGGAGAAGTACTAATGATAATGTCATAGTTGCCTAAGAGGTGTTACACTATATGCATCATACCAAAAGTAAGAATAGGGGGTTAGTTTTCGAAATCGACTTGGAGAAGACTTATGACATGGTTGACTAAGATTTCCTTGAATAGACATTTTTTGAGTTTGGCTTCCCTGGTAGCATTATAAATCTCATTATGTTTTGTGTGTCTTCTTCCATTATAACAGTGATGTGGAATGAATCTAAATTATTGAGCTTTAGCCCAGCTCATGGTTTGAGCAAGCGAGATCCTATGTCTCCATATCTCTTTGTGCTTTGTGGTGCTTCTAAATTGAAGGCTAATTTTTAAAAATACAAAGCTATATGTTCAGCTAGAATTCCTAGAAGAAAAAAAGATCATTTCTCTAATTTATCCATAATACATTTTACTAATAATATGAGGAGATATCTAGGATTTCCTTTTCTCTAAGGAAGAGTTATACGAGTAGATTTCAATTTTATTTTGGAGAAGATTCAATCCAGACTTACCTCCTGGATAGGAAGACTTTTGAATAAGGCAAGGAAATTGACTCTTATGAACTCAATCATTTCTTCACTCCCTTTACATACAATGTAGAGCCTTTGGATACCGTGGGCTATTTGTGATAGGGTGAAAAAGATTATCAAGAAGTTCCTTTGGAGTAACAATGAACAGGACAAAGGCATGAATCTTGTCAATTGGGATATGTCTTCTCATCCCAAGAATCTTGGAGGCCTAGGTGTGCATGAAACGTGACTTCGTAATAATTGCTCTCCTAGGCAAGTTAAATTGGAGTATCCTACATGACCATGATAAGTTTTGGACTCAAGTTTTGTTCAAAAAGTACTTGCAAGAAAATCATATTTTAAAGGCCATTATTCCTACAAGACCTCTTATATTTGGAGGTTGATTCTTAAAGCAATAGAGAAGCTTTGGGATGGGTATGTCTAGAGGTTAGGAAAAGGACACCAGCTCTCTTTTTGGTATAATAGATGGCTAGAGGAGGGTCGATTGTGTAATATGGTGGATATAATTTATATTTCAAATTCTAACCTACATGTATGGTGTTTGGAGGGATGGATCATGGTATTTAGATTATTTATATACATTCATACCCTCTTATGTCCATGATAGGGTAAAAGCTGCCATTATTGATTTAGGATCTCAGATGAAATATTGCATTATATGGAAGGATAACCTTGCTGGTTCTTATAACGCTAGGATTGGCTATCGTTGACTCATGGGTTGCAATTGAACTATCACAGGCCAAGGGTCTTGGAGCTAGGTGTGGAAGCTAAATACGTCTGAGAAGATCAAATATGTGATCTAACTTATACTTTATCAAGCACTCCATTCTAAATTGATAAGATTTCATTGAGGCTTGGGGCTTGGTATGGGTTGTGTGAGGTGCAATCACTATGGGACTATTATGTTTTCTATCTATTTGGAGTCAGCTTGGGTTTACTAATACATTCTTCCAGTTGAATACTAGTGATTAGGTTCACATGTGTGCCTAGCATCCAAATGGTGTCCTTTCCTTAGCCATGCTTTGATAGGTGTGGAGGAAGCATTGGTCAGCCATCATCAGTGGTGAACACCTTTCAGATAACATGGTTGTGAGTAAAATGATGCAACTTATGGACAATTGCAAGACCATCAAGCTTCAAAGATTGACAAAACCTATAACCTCTCGGTTGGTTAAATGGTCTTTCCCTCCTGAGTATATCATAAAACTTAATGTAGATGGGAGTTCATTAGTAAACCTGGTCATGCAAGAATGGTAGGCTTACTGTGCAAAATGATGGTTCATGGGTCACTATATTGTATGGTATTGTTGGCATTACTAATAATCTGCTATCCAAGCTTATGGCTATAGGACAGGGGTTATATTTGGCTTGGAGTGTGGACCATAGAAGAGAGATGTATGAGAAAGACTTTTTGGAGTGCTTTCAATTAGTTATGGGTGAGAATGGTCATTTTCATCCATACTACATTATTTTCACTGACATTCAGTGTTACCTGATGAGAGCATGGGATCTTATTATCATACATGTACTACAAGAAGCAAACTTTTGCACTGATTTTATCGGAAAAAAAAGTAGCTTTTGAAGATGTGGGTTTAGTGGTGTGAGATCATGCTCCTACAAGCTTGAGTTGCTAACTAATGACAGATTGTTAGGTGTTTCTTTTGTTAGGCCTTAGTCATTTTCTTTCTTATTAATTGTACCGAAAATGGAAAAGCCACTCTTTTAAAGACACGGTAATGTAGTACATCAAAATTAATCAAACTCATTGATTAAAAGGGAATGTATGATAACTCTAAAAAATAGAGTTATTACTGTTTTCTTTGAGATGTTAATTCAATTGTTAGTCTAAGTTTTCTATGGTTTTAAAAGGTTTTGTGCTCAAATTATAAACTATAATTATATAACTTTTTTTGTCTCAAAATTGGTCATGATTTGGTTCATTGATGATTAAACTTGAAATGTTTAAACTAGAGATTCTTATGCAATTTTGTGGTGTTATTTTGCAAGATTGCCTAGATTATGAACCTTAAGAAAAGTCAAGCAAGAGGACTAGGAGATTCAAGTGGATGCAGATGGAAGAAATCAAGAAGTTATGGATCAAGAAGCCACGCCTAGGAGAGCGGTTAACTACCTATGAGTTTTTCACACGCCTAGACCTAAAGTCGTACTTTTTTATATGTTTTAAGTACATGTAGTGTAGCCATATATGCTAGAAAAAGTTGAAAATCCACCAGAAATTTTGATTTTTGGGAGATTTCCTAGCAAAAATTGGGTGGCCAATAAATAAAACCTTTGTCGAAAACTTTTTCTGAAGAAATATTTTTAATGGTCTCTCCGTCAAAATTTTTCTTGTGATATAGTCTACCGAAAACATTTTCAAGATTTCATTTTTAAAAATTTTGCATCAGCTTTTTCGGCTGGAAATAATAAATTCTTAATATAGAAAGTAAATAAAAATAATACATATATATATCAATTAATAATCTTTAATTAGTATAAATTTAATAATTAAAGATAATAACAAAAAAAAAAAACCAATGATATTATGAAATGTTAAATAAAAATGCATTATCAAATATATAAAAAATTGTTCAGATCCCAACAAAAAAAAATCTAAAACAAAAATGTCTAATCCTCCTATATCTCATCATCATCATCATCATGTAGACTTTGAACAATATACTGGGTGTTGCTGCAAGTGTTAAGAGCTGGGATAATGCTAGTAAGGGTGCTGCATAGGCGACTGAGATGGGTGCTAGAACTGCTGAGTATATGGGTGCTAGAGTGGCTACAGCTATGGAGACGAGTACTTGAGCGATTGCAAAGGCAGCTGAGAAGTCAGGTGCTAGAGCAGCTGTAGAAGTAGTTGAGGAGACGACTATTGGATTGGCTGTAGAGGCGATTGAGGAGTTAGTTGTTGGAGCAGCTGCAAAGGCAGCTGTAGAGACTAATTCGCGGTGACATTAATAATTTTTTATTTATTTTACATTTTTTCTTTGTTATTTGTTTATATATTTTTTCATAATGTTTTCGGCGGGGTAAAGCTGCTGCAAAAGTATTTAAATTATAAAAATTTAAGTTTTTCTTTAATTTAGCTATTTTTCGGCATATCAGGCTATCGAAAAGTAACAGCTCCATTGAAAGAATTAATTTTTTTTTTTACATTTTTGTGCAGATAAGGTTACCGAAAACAAAATAATTACCTTCAGATAAAAATCTTCCTAAAAAGGCTATTGATAATACACGTTTTTCTTGTAGTCCCCAAAATTAAAGAGAAAAGCTCTGATTTGTGAGATTTTAGATCTAGAGAGAGAAAGCACTCAAGGTTGAAGATTAAGGCTCAAAAGGGAGGCTCAATCTACATGCTCATCATCTCTAGTTCTTCTTCCTCTCTTTCTCTTGATCTTTGTTATCTTTGAATGGGTCTCTTTGTAATTATGGATTCTTTAATTTTCATGGGTTCTAAGTTTGTAATTAGGGAATCTTTTGGATCATATAATGAATCTTGGATTATAGTAGACTTTTACGAGTATTTGTTAATGAATGCAATTTTGTTTACTCAACTCTATGCTTAATTGTTACAATTGCTTGAACACCAATTAATTTGGGGTTTTTCCTTGACCTAGACATAGGAATAGGAAATTGAGACCAATGTTTTGGGTAATGTATAATCAATCTCATTTGCATCATGGGTTGAGTGTGTTGATTTGCCAATTGGATAGACAAATACCCATTGATCATGCATAGCTTAAGTTTGAAACAAGTGCTTAAAGGGTTGAAATCACTCTAACTTAAATAGGCACATAATGTTTTAGGTGATGGATGCAAAATCAAGTGACCTAGACATAGGCTCTTGAATACAATTGGTTTCGACTAACAAATTAATTCATTAACAATTGCTTGTATGGTCTGCTTAATCTAAGTAAAGTAGTGGGTGAAGAAAGACCTTTTAAGCTTTTAAATCATTGTTATCTCTCTAGTGTTAATGCATTGTAATTAGTTTCCATTAGTAGCTATTTCTTACTATTTTCTTAATTGTTCTTGATTTACGTGTTATTTATGCCTGAATATAGTAATTAGCTAATCAATAACACATTCACTCACCCCAATCCCTATAGGGGCAATACTCTTTCTCGCTCTTTATTACTTGCGCGACCTGTACAGTTGCAAATTAACAAGTTTTTGGCACCGTTTCGGGGATTGACAATAATGTACGTGTATTACTTTTAGATTGATTATTAGTTCTTAACTTAAGTATTCTATTCTTGTTTTCAGGTACATTTTCTTGTGCACGTGTAGGATTCAAAGTGTCTCTCAATTCCCATACAACCCTTACATAGAGAGGGCTTTCCGAAAACTGCTAAGGAGTCGAGTTTAGGCACAAGTCCTTAATTTTGACCAAGCTTCAAACATGGTAGGTGAAGAGCATTTTGTGAGAGCTTTAAGGGACTTTGCCACCCCTCCTATCCAAGATATTTGTACTAGCATTTGAAGGCCAGCGATCCAAGCACATAACTTTGAGATCAAATCAATGATCGTCTAGATGATATAATGATTGGTATAGCACAACAAGAATTTTACAAATTTGCTATCAAGTTCAGCTACGAAAATATTTTGTAGGTAATCTATAGCTAATTAACTACAGATTAGCTATGACAAAAATTTCACCGACTAAATTTTGAATGCATGAAGGGAAACATTTTATCAAGCAAGTGGTTACAGAATAACTACGCTTTAGCTACAGAAATTAGCTACAACAATTTATTATAGCTAATCCATAGCTAATTAGCTAATCCTTAGCTAATTAGTTACGAATTAGTCATGAAATAAATTTCCCTAACTAAATTTCAAATGCACAAAGAAAATTTTTTTATTAAGTAAATAGTTACAATCTAGTTACAAAATATTTCCATAACTAAATTTCAATTGCATAAAAAGAAATTTACTAAATACCCCTCTTTACGTGCCCAGCAACCCCTCACTCCCACTTTCCCAAATCTTAAAATCTCAATCTATCAATTTTGATAGTCATCTCTCATTTGGAGCTTTTGCTGCAGGCTTTTTTACTAAACTGCCACTGTTGGCAAAACTATTTATCGAAATGTCATTTTTTTAAAACTATTTATCAAATTGCCATTTTTTTAAAACTATTTACCAAATGCCACTCTTTTGAAACTATATATTAAACTATCACCCTTTTATCCTACATGACATTTTTTAATATTATCTGGCCAGTTAGGATGCGCTAAGTAAGATGACGCATCCTAACTGGCCTGGACAAGAAAAACGCCAACAAGGGTGGCGTAACCAAGCCACCTGCGCCACACTTGTTGGCGCAACTAGGACACGGCCGTGTCAAAAGACACACGGCCGTGTCTTCTTCTAGAAATCAGACAGAAGCTTTGTTGTTGTTAGACACGACCCTGTTTAACTCCATAATCGCTTACAAGTCCCCATAAGTACCAAAATGATTATCTTTGGCATGAAAAATGATAGGTCTTTCTAATTTGTCATTTTTAATGTAATAAATGTCATTAAATTTAGAAAAAATGAAGACAATGATAGTGATGTATGTTTAAAAAACACATTATGATTGAAGTTTATTTTTCTTTTTGTTATGTATGTTACTACACATTATGATGCATGTTGTATATGAAGACATTGTTTGAAACGTTTATTTAGTGAGTAGGATCTCAATCATCACCCTCCCAATTTGCAATCATTTGAATTGGAGTGAAAATTTTGACAGAGTTTCCCCTAAATATTAGATCTCCCCAAAAGTACATGTACCTGTTTAATTCACCAGTTACCAATATCTTTAAAAAAAACTAAAACTGAGCAACAAATATATTTAATCCAATAAGGGTACCAAAATCACAATAATCTATTATCAATAGTATTTTACACAAAATCACTAAATATAACATTATCAGATACACTAATGACATATAATTACATGTCAATGAGATGGGCCCGCATCAGAATGTGGTGGCCTGTGAGATGGATCAGAAGAAGGACCTGGCTGTGATGGGTATGGTGGGTAACCTGGTAGCGGGTAATGATATGGTGGGTAACCATGCAGTGGGTAAGGATACGAAGGGTAACCCGGTGGCGGGTAAGGGTATGGTGGGTGATATGTAGGTGGTAGCTGAGTGGGGGGGTATGTAGCAGTGGTAGGAGGCTGAGTCGTGTGCTGGCTGGTAGAGTCGAAGTCCTCGGGATGTCGAAGTCGTGTCCGAGTGCTCGCTAACCCTGTCCTCCGTCTACACCGCATTCCCTATTGACTAGACTCCTCGGGCGACCTTGAAATGTCATCTACTGCTGGAGCTGGACGCAGATGTTCCATTGTAATGTGGTCATGCTCCCGCAATGAGTGTAGGATCTGTGTAGCAGCTTCTCGAGCGGCAATGTCAGTGGTTGAACTGAACAAATACTCTGCAATGTCCGCCTAAGAAACAGATATAATTTATGTCATTATACTAAAATCAACATACATATAGATACTAACAAATTGGTAAAGAACTTACCGCATTCCCAATAGATGCACTAGTGGGAGCAATCTAGCGTCTGGTAATTGTTTTATACCAACGCATATACTCAGAACGCGAACCGAGAGGTGCGAGCAATGAGATTCCCTTAACAAGCTTCTCCCTTCGACTATCCCAGGTGGCTATGTAAACAGCATGTATAGCCGGCCAATCCTCATCATGCCTACCTGCCAGTGTAACTGAGTGCAAACTGTCAATCTGGAATGGTCGCCGTGGTATGGGCTGGTCAAGACCAAACTGGCGCATCACGCGGTCTGGCTGTGCCACTTAATAATGTGGAAACATATGAGAGGGACCACTGCCAGTGCTATGTCCCTACCAGTCACACAAAAAGGTGGTAGTGTTGCCACCTTCTCATCTGTGTATGGTTGCTATATAATCTACAAAAATGAGATGCACATAACATTAAGACGGCATATACATAAGTAAATAATTTAAACGAATGTAAAACAAGACATACCTCATCGTTCTTCAACTAATCGAAGAACTGGTGATAATATGCAAGGACGCCAATCACAGTATCACTCAAGACTTTATGTTTACGCCACCTATTTGGTAAATGAAAGTACTATAAACGTAAGTTATAAATATTAACAAAGTATGTCAACAAAGTAATGTAAAAAATGATATGAAATAGAAACTTACTCCTATCCTAAGGGAAGTAATTGACCACGATCAGCACCGTAAAACACATTAAGTTCAACATGGTCAGCTAGTGTAGGGGCAAGCCGAGGGAATTTGTACCATGCCCAATACGATGCATGCCCCTCCGATCTTGCGTGCATTGTAGTCCGTAGCTTTACAAAGCTCTCTATACAGGTATGCCAAGACTGCGAACCCCCAGCTATATGTCCCGGCAACAGCAAAGTCCTCAAACAATGGAAGGAACATCAAGTGCACAAACTTACCAGAATGATCGGGGTATAAGAAACCCCCAAGCAACCGAAGTATGTAATGTTGTGTATGCTGTTGCACGTACTCATCATCATCATCCTCAGTGACTGCAGTAACACTCGGCTGCCACAGGTATGTCATATCAATGCGTGCCGTAGCTATGAGAGAGGAAGTCTCATCAATCCCTAACAACTGAACACACAGACTGAGCCAATCAGTCCTATGGGTAAGGCCAGTGACTGTAGCGCCGTCAATAGGAAGACTCGATATTATACCGATATCCTCCAACGTAATGGTGTACTCTCTGGTAGGTATGTGAAATGTATGCGTCTCTAGGCGCCATCTCTCAACCAACGCAGAGATCAAGGAGTGATCAATGCTACAATAGCCCATATGGGCAACCCCCAATAAGCCAGCCTGCTGTAGATACGAGAGAATCGATGCAGTGGGGTCCATATGTTTCATTTTTTGAGCACGTCTAACACGCAGGTGCCGGTCCTCATGTTCCTGCCATACATGCTGAGAAACATGGTACTCTTGCAACTCCAAAATTGAGTCGTCCTCTGGTCCAGGGTTTACACGGAATGCCATCTGTCAGCTGTATGCCAAACAATAACAACAATTACTATGTTAATATGGAAACAATAATAAAATATGATGTGACTATATGATTACTATACTAAAATATAATATGGAAGAAATGAAGTTAACACTGATAATCAACTAACATATATTAATAGTATTCGAATACAACACAATAGTTAGTGATACAAAACAATACAACTCCAAAATATACATTATTGCTAATATAAGATTCTGAACAATGAAAATATTTCCTAACTATTACTAGATGACCCCACTCCATCATCCCTCAAGGAACTTGATTCACTGGCAAGACATGTGCGAGAATTATGTCCAAGTTGATGGCATCTTGTACATGTCTGTCCTGGCCCTGCTTCGCGCCAATCCATCTCATTCCTAAGTCGGGTTAATTTTAGTCGACCTTTAGATCTAAGCAATGCACGATTTGGCACCAAAGTTATGTCAGGACCTGCAGGCCACCATGGTTCAGCCAGAACCGGTTCAAAATCAAACTCGTAAGCTCTGTAAATGCTTTGTATCCTGTAAACCATATGCACAAATTAGAATGGGTCAATTGCCACAGAAGCACACGTAGCAATCGCATGAGAGCATGAATAATGCAATGCTTGAAACACCCCACAGTCACACCGGCCTTCTTCCAGGTTTAAAGTATATGAAAGTCCACCCTGTTATGTTACAGGGTTAAATGCCTCCTTAACCATGAACCTTGTGTTCTCTCTATTGTACTGGAGAACTTGGTGTGAACTGGCCTTTGTCAGGTTGACTCTCCAGTGCTTCAATAAGTCATCACTTCATTCTTGCCCAAATGTCATCAATTTTGAATTTGCCTCATCTTTTCGATTGACAAAGTATTCTACTAATTTCGTATATGTCAATTGAACTAATGTAGTTATAGGCAGATTTCTGCTACCCTTCAACACTCCGTTGATGCACTCTGACAAATTGGTAGTCATATGACCTAATCTGCGACCACCATCATATGCCAAACTCTATTTTTCTTTTGGAATTGCATTAATCCAATTTGCCATCTCCGTTGTAACTATTAGCTTCTCTAGCCTAGTATCAAACTTTATTGCGATTGGTTCATACCCTAATACAACAAATGAATTAGGTTGGTATTAGAACATAACTATTATTATCATATATTGGATTACAAGTTGAAAACTGGAGTTAAAATTAAGTACTTGTGTTAATCAACCATCTATTCAACTCTTTATTCTGGAATTTGGAGTTAAAATTGGAACCAATGTGCCGTATGCAGAAGACATGATACGCATTCGGCGGCTGCCATCCAAGATTTTCATTTGCCACTGATTGTAAGATGCCTTTGTGTCGATCAGAAATCAAACACAAGCCCTCTTGTTGTGTGACATGCAATCTCAGGTGGGCTAAGAACCAACTCCAAGCATCCTTGGTCTCCCCCTCCACAATGGCAAATGCAATTGGCAGAGGTTTTCTATCTCCATCTTGAGTTGTTGCAATCAACAACTTATGACGGTATTTGCCATACAAATGAGTGACATCAATCTGAACAATGGGCTTACAATATCGGAAGCCAGCAACACATAGTTTAAATGTCCAGAATACTCGACGAAAGACTCTTTTCGAACGATCAAGTCGGTTATTCACAAAACATTCATCGTCTTGCAACTCCACCACTGTGCCTTCCATGTCTCTTCTCATGGCTGCTAGCCATCTGGGCAACACCTCGTAAGATTTGTCCCAATCCCCAAAAATATTCACAATGGCCAGTTGTTTTGCCTTCCAAGCTTTTCGATATGAAACTTAGTAATCGAATTGGCTTAGAATCCGTTCAACAATTAAGGACACAGGTGCATCGGGTTTTGTTCTAACTAACTCCAAAATGCAATAGTAGATCATACGACTATCCAACTTCCGGTGATCTAATGACATAGTTGGGTTTACGTAATTATGAGGTCCATTATATTTTATAATCTGCCATGTATTTGACCTCTTGCTTTGTATGACTCTAACTCTCCAATTACAACCTTCGTAAAAAATAAGGCACTTAGTAGTAAGTCTTCGTGAATCAGAATCTTCAATCTTGTACTCTTGATGCCTGTGAATAGAATATTGTTTGAGGGCCAACTTCACGGCATATTTTGATGGAAATTGCAAGCCAACATAGAATTCATCATTGATGCTCTAAGTCCCACGACTATCTAATTCAGGCAAGTTATCAGGATTACTCAATGCATCCCAGTTAATTTGAGAAAACTGAGGGCATGGTGGCACAAACACAGATTCAGGTCCTCGAGGCATAAACATGGATTGAGGAGCAACTGACAATGGAACTTGTAAATTTTCTTCGGCATCAAAGTTTTCTGCCTCTATGTCAATGTCTGAATCATTACCCTTAAGTACCTGTTCTTCGTCTTCACTTGTCTCCTATACTGCATCTCTGACAAGTGGATTATCAGCTTCAACCATTGCACCACCAATAATAATCATATTGCATGACACAACTTGATTAGAAGGACCAACTTGAGCTTCGATTTCACTAGGAGCTTCAACATGCTCTTCCTGCCCACTTGTTTCTACCTCAACATACAACTTCATCGAGGCCATGTTCAGAGTTTGACAGAAGGAATCTATCATGTACTTTACATTATCATCGTCTTTTATTGGAAGACCTACCTATCTCCACGAATTGAAGCATTGTGGACACCGATAGACAACCTTTGACACATGTTGGTTTGCTTGGAGCCTCAACTTTGAATTGATCTTATTTTTTAACCCATCCAAAGTCATATTGACTGTGATCACAATAGGCCTAGGAGGAGGACCTTGATACATGACACCCTCTTCACCATCATGCATTGTCCCATTGAAGTAAATGTGCACATTCCGCGATTTTGTCATTATAATTCCACTTTTAAACAATAATAATTCAACACATATGTATTCAATATATTAAAAATCAATTACAATATTAATTGGACATATAACAATGAATTTATATTATTTTATGTATAAATAACTTCTTAAACCCAGTTCATTTGAATTAAGCTACATTTACTAATTTAAAACATGTCAAGTACTCAAGAAAAAAAATATATCATATTCGATTACGTAAAAAATAATAATTCATACAATTCAGACTACATATCTTATCACTCCATTATTTATTAGACAATAAAAACATTAATGTATAATTAATACTAACATAATATATAATAACATTAATTTATAATTAATACTAACATAATAAAAAATCAATCAACAAATAATAACTAAAATATTTAAACATTGAAAGAGATACTTACATATAAGCTTAATACGATTTGAATTTGATCACAGGTAAAGATCCAGATACCACTTTTAGTAAGAATTGAGTTCGTTTAGAGAGTTCAGAGCGGTTAAAGAGAAAAAATTTGTAAAGAGATAATGAAAATTAAGAAAATGGAAGCAATGTCACGGATGGGGAGGGGGAAGCCAATATATATACTAGTTGCTCCAGGTAAGGGTAGCGCAGGTGACTTGGTTACGCCATCTTTGTTGACGTTTTACTTATCCAGATCAGTTAAGATGCGCTAAATAGAATGACGCATCCACGTAAGTTGCGCCAACCGCCATTCTACTTACAGATTCTCGATTGGTAAGATAATATTAAAAATTATATTATATAAGATAAAAGAGTGATAGTTTAATATATAATTTTAAAAAATAATATTTTGATAAATAATTTAAGAGAATAATAATTTAATAAATAATTTAAAAAAATAGTATTTCGATAAATAGTTTTGCTAGTTTGATAAAAAAGCCTCTGCAACAACAACTGCTTCCCACCTCCTATCTGCCTCCGCTTCTCCCTCCACAAGCTCGTCATCTGCTGCCTCTGCCACCACACATAACCCATCCAACCACTTCAACTCGAGACCACCATTTTCACTAACACGAGTCAAACCTAGAACCACCAACCAGACCATCGGAAGCACCGCCAGATCTGCGAGCCATCGCGTCCCTCGTGCAAACCACCACCGCGCACCAACCGCCGCATGACCCACTGTCCAGATCCGCCACCCGGGAGCCATTGCCGTCGCTTCCGGCAGTCTCAGCCACCACATCAGTCTCGAACCCAGCAGATCTCAACCACTACGCTGCACCAGAGTTGTTGTCCTCCGCCGTTCATCACCATCCGCGCGCCACCGTCAACTTCATCGAGCCACCCTCCACATTGCAGCACAACCTTCCCTTGCCTACAGCCACCATCCCAGCAGCGACACACTATCCCAGTAGCAAAGACGAAGAAGAATGCTCCCGTTACAGTTACAAACCGAGAACGTCGACTTCATGCCAAGGTTGGTTCTCTTCTTTCTTTATTCCAGTTGTTACCAATTAGTTTGAAATAGCACAATAGGTATCTGTTGGACATTACACATAATTATGGAATTTTTAATTTAAGAAACATACTCGAATCTTTCGTGGGTTTTGGCAATTCCTGGTTTGTGTGTGTGTGTGTGTGTGACATAATTATGGAATTTTTAATTTAAGAAACATACTCGAATCTTTCGTGGGTTTTGGTGTGTATCTTTCGTGGGTTTTGGCAATTCCTGGTGTGTGTGTGTGTGACATAATTATGGAATTTTTAATTTAAGAAACATACTCGAATCTTTCGTGGGTTTTGGGGTGTGTGTGTGTGTGTGTGTGAAACATTTGGAGATTACTTGCTTTGATTAGCTGGGTTTATTGTTTCATTTCAGGAACTTGCAGACGCTAGAAAAAAGAAGAGAAAGCAGCATTACACTCTTGAAAATTTGAGTATGCTCATGTTCTCATCCACATATAGCATGTGAAGATATGCTAGTTATCTGAATATATTATTTATTTATTGTTCTTTTGTGGGTTGAAGCCTTAATTTTCTAGCCCCTGCTTGCTTGCATATTGATGGGAATTCACGATGTCTTATTTACTGATATGGCATTTAAGCATGGGCTTTTGATGATTCCCAAAGATTATTGGCTTCTGTAGATGACTGATTAAGAACCCACTCCACTTGTTTTAGCTTTGGGTAAATTCTGACTAATTAAATACTTGATTCTAAATATGAGCTTGCACGTCAATGGGAAAAGATGAGATGTCATGAGATTGCCAAATAGGACAGAGCTAAGTATGTTCCTATAGAAAATATATTAAGGACTGATACATCCTTTAGGGCATGCTAAGCCTTATATTTGTTTCATTCCTTTTCCTTATGTTTTACTTTGGACTTTTATATATTTGAAGGTTGCTGACAGAAGCTTTGCAAAAGATGAAGGGGAAAATTCCTGAGATTGCAGGGTCTCACATTTCTTCTCGTGTTCTTCAGGTATATTTTTTGGTATCCTTTTTTTAACAAAAAATTAAATTTCACATCCTCATAAAGTAGCTTTCAATTTTAACCTTTTCCTTTCTTTTTATTTTAATTGAAAGACTTGTGTCAAGCATTGTTCATAAGCTGAAAGAGATGCAGTATTTGAAGAACTACGATCACATTTTCTAGCGCTAGCATACAATGCACATGTTGTTCACTTGGTAAAGAAGATGCTAGACAATGGTAATGGTCAACTTGAAATATATGTCTTGTTATATGTCACTCTTTCTTCTAATCGGTCGTCCTCCATTTCTAGCCTCCAAGAAACAACTGGCAGGCTTTATCTCCACTCTTCATGGTCACGTTACTCTTCTTCTTCACCACATGGTGGGATCAGTTGGTATGTAACTTCGGTTCAGGCAGTATTTTGCAGTTGTAATCATCAATGTCTAAGAATGAAAAATTCATTAGCAAGAGGTAATCACCGAGAATTTACTACAATTATACCTTTTGGATGAAGCACTCAGGATTTCTAATGAAAAAGTTGGAATTTTGTTTGTATGAAACATGAATTTGTTTTTGCAACTTATTATTTTGGTATCCAGTTATTTGACCTTTGATGCTAAGTAGTTATCTTGCTAACTCCTCTAGAAGAAAGTAACACATATGGATTGGAGATCCACTGAAGCCTTTGGACCTTTGATGCCTAAAATAATGTTTTTTCTTTTAAATATATTAATCATGTGGAATTTTTCCAATATAAGATATCTTTGATTTTTGTTTGATTCTACTAACAGAGCTAAAGGGTTTAGATCTGCAAACTAGCTTCTTCACCTTACGACAAATCAAAGCAGCAACAAACAACTTTGATATTGCCTTCAAGATTGGAGGAGGTTTTGGTCCTGTTTACAAGGTATATGCTTCACAATCTAACAGTTTTTTTTCATAATCATCATGAATGATTTATTATAACATTATTGCCCCTTATTTTTTTAAAATTTTTTTTCCATAAACTTCATTAAATTCCCCCAAACGCAGGGTATTTTGTCTGATGGCACAATTGTAACAGTTAAGCAGCTTTCTTCTCAATCAAGCCAAGGGAATCATGAGTTTATAAATGAGATAGGCATGATTTCTGCTTTGAAACACCCTTGTCTAGTTAAGCTCTATGGTTGTTGTATGGAGGGAGATCAGTTGTTGCTAATATATGAATACATGGAAAACAATAGCCTTGCCCATGCTTTATTTGGTATTTTTTTCCTTCATGTACTAAGTTTAGTTGTTGTTTTCGTTATATTATACAATCTTGTTCATGACATATATGTATGTCAGTATGGTACTATTTTCTTATTTTTATGGTAGTAAAAAATGAAGGCCCAGAAAAATGGCAATTGAAATTGGATTGGTCAACAAGGCAGAAGATTTGTGTTGGTATAGCTAGAGGTTTGGCTTACCTCCATGAAGAGTCAAGACTGAAAATCGTTCATAGGGACATCAAGGCCATAAATGTGTTACTAGACAAAGATCTCAACCCAAAGATATCTGATTTTGGTTTGGCCAAGCTCAAGGAAGAGGACCAGACACACATAAGCACCAGAATAGATGGCACTTAGTGAGTTCCCATATTTTTATTTCATTTCTTTCAATTTTATTGAGTGATTTTTTCACAACTTATTTCACATTAAGAAATAAAAGAATGGAGGTCATACAACTTATTTCATATTAAGAAACAAAAGAATGGAGGTCACACACATTTAAATTTAGCATACTTCATTACTTGTGGATTTAATAAATTGGATTTTCTACTCTGACTGTAACAAATGAATTTTCAATAATGCAATGGATATATGGCTCCTGAATATGCAATGCATGGTTATTTGACTGACAAAGCAGATGTTTATAGTTTTGGAGTTATTGCATTGGAAATTGTTAGTGGGAAGAGCAACACAATTGGTCATCCTAATGAAGAATACTTCTCTCTTCTTGATTGGGTAACTTACATCCTCATGCTTTACTGCATTCATGCTAACCTATTTATCCTTGAGAATATCATAGTAGGGCACTATGTTTTGTAATATCTATATTATAATCCTCATTCAATTTTCACATAGTGCCACCCTAGAAGAGCAAAACAAATTTTACTGTCACATGATTTATTTTTTCCCAACACAAAGGCATCCAAATAAGTGTTCTTAATGTAATTTTTGGTGTCTGGCCATACAAATATGACCAACTCACTTAAATTTTCCTTTGCAAAATCTTCAGACTTGGAGCCCTTTTACCTTTTTCTCAACTATACCAGCAAATAGTGCTTCCATATTGTATTTCCTATATGCTTACAGACTTCTTTGCACCTTAAATGCAATGAGTTGTTTAATTGTTTCAGCTGTAAATTTATGTTGTAACTAAAAATTGTTGTTTGTATTTTGCTTTATTAGGTACATCTCTTGAAAGAAAAAAGCAATCTAATGGAGCTAGTTGATCACAGCTTGGGTGTAGACTTCAACAAAAAGGAGGTGATGGCGATGATCAAAGTTGCTCTTTTATCTATCAATGTCTCTCCAATGCTCAGGCCTACCATGTCTTTAGCAGTAAGCAAGTTTGAAGGTAGAACTGTTGTTCAAGAGGAGGTGCCAGACATAAGTGAATCATTGGATGATGGAGCTAACTTGTTTTGAATTATTTGTATTAACTTAGACTTATTAATTAGTTATGCTTTCTTTGTAGAACATGTTTTGAACTTACTAATGCAATTATGATATTTTGTTACTTTGCACAACTTATTTGTTGGGTTTTTCTGTTTGAATTGAAATATTTATACAAGTATAATTTTAAAATATACTAATTATCATTATAAAATTAATTTGAGTTAGTTTCAGAATAGCTACCAAATTGATAGAGATTTAACAACATAATAGTTATGAATTTGCTATAAACTTGCTACAGATTGTTAAAAATTAGCTATAAATATTTCGTAGTTAATTAGCTATAGAAACAAAGGAAGTTTTGAACAAAAATCAGTTCCAGATTAGCTTCGTATTAATTACGAAAATTTAAAAATTAGCTATAGATTAGCTACGAAAATTTTTGGTAGTTAATTAGCTATTAGAATTTGACTACGGTCCAATCCATAGCTATTCTGTCGTTATTCCATAGCTAAATTGATTAGTTGCGAATTAGTTCTTAGCTAATCCATTAATTTCTTATAGTGTAGTTTGTAAATTTACAACATGATGATCCAATTGCTCATTTGAATAATTTTTTAGAGCTTTGTGACACCTTCAAGCCTAATGAGGTTTTAGAGGAAGCAATCTACTTGCATTTGTTCCTTTTTTTATTCCCTATGGGACAGAGTAAAGAACTAGCTTTAGTCTTTACCCCTAGATTCCATCACTAAACGGGGTGACCTTATTTGAGGCTTGGGAAAGATTTAAAGACCTGCAACGGAGGTGCCCTCATTATGGAGTCCCCAAATGGACGTTGGTTCATACTTTCTTTGATTGCACCTATTCAATCTACCATAGATGTCGCAGTTAGAGGGCCCCTTATGAGTAAATCTATTGATGTCGCTTATGACTTGTTAGAGGAAATGGCCACTAACAATTACCAGTGGTTAGTAAAGAGAGTGAACCCTAGGTGGATGGGTAGTATACATAAGGTTGATGCACTCACATCTCTTTCAACTCAGGTGGTAGTAATTGCTCGAAAGTTGGATTATTTAGGGGTTAATGCGGTTCAAAGCCTGTTTGAGACTTGTGATAATTGGGTGATGCACGCTCCACTGAGAATTGCACAGTTAGCTTGGAAAGTGTACAATATGTGAATCAATTCTATCAACCTAATCACAATAATGCTTTTGGCAATATTTATAATCTGAGTTGGCAAAATTGCCCCAATTTCTCATGGGATGACAAAGCTCAAGGCCAATCCTTATTTTAACCCAAAGATGCACCTCTTATTCCTCCGGGTTTCCAACAGAAGAGCTCCTTTCACGACAAGATACTCAACTTGGAGAAAATGTTTGCACAATTTATGAGCATCCAAGAGGCCTACATGTCGAAGACCAATACTCACTTGGCGACATGATGCACTTTTGCAAACTTAAGTCATATCTTTGCGGAGCTTGGAGCCACAAGTGGGCCAACTTGCTTATGCCTTAAGCACTCGCCCCTTAGGAAGCTTCCCTAGTGACACCATCAATAAACCCAAGGCTGACAACAAGGCACAATGTATGGCCATAACCCTCCAAAATGGCAAAGAGTTTGAAGGCCATTTTGGTGAGACAAAGATTGATGAAAAGGTGGAGACACCTAGAGAATAGGTGATTTTGAGACAAATAGTTTATAAGCAATATGATATTTCCAAGATGGAGGTGGACAAGAAAATGAGAAGCCTATTATACATCCCATTCTATATCCCAATTAATTTGCCAAGCAAAAGTTGGATGTGGAATTCTGCAAGTTCCTTGATATGTTCAAAAGTTGCACATTAACATACCCTTTTTGGAAGCCTTAGCCCAAATGCCTCGATAAGTTCATGAAAGAGGTATTGTTTAAGAAACGAAAATTGGTGGATACTGAGATTGTGGCGATTCCTAGGAAATATAGGGCCATTTTACTGCACAAACTTCCTCCAAAGCTCCCAAATCTCAGTCGTTTCACTATTTCTTGTGCTATTGGCGACAACTCTTCCAGCAATGTTGTACGTGACTTTGGGGCAAGTGTCAATCTTATGTCTCTTTATGTATATGAGCAACTATGTTTGGGGGACCTTAAACCTACCTTTGTGGTCCTACAACTTGAAGATCACACATATGCCTACATATGGGGTATAGTAGATAGTGTAATTGGCAATTGGTAATGGTTTTGATGATCACAAACAAGAAGATATATGCAAGATCAAGTCCAAGATATTTCAATACTAGTTATAGGACTTAGATCTCATGTAAAGGTAAAAAGGGTACACACTAAGCTCTAAATCCATTTTTCAAAATCCCAAGATAGCACTTTATGAATCAATGTGTTTTCAAGTTGTTAAAAATGCTTTTAGAATCAAGCTAAATGACTTTTATGCATTTGAAAGTGTTTTGGAATAATTGGATGCATTTGGCTTATACTGGCTAAGTATTTTAATGTTGTAAGATGTCAAATAATCAACTATGAGCTTGCCATAATCGATTATCTAGGCTCAACGGAATGCCCTGTTATAGGTTTTAAGCCAATGATCGATTATGGGAATAACCATAATTGATTATCTAAAGTCAGAATGCCAAGTTTTTTTATCTTTAAAACAATGATTATTGCATGACGATAATCGATTATTGAGTTAAAAAGGCTATTTCACACATCTTTTTATTAAAAAGCAATAATCGATTATGGCTAACTAATAATTGATTATTGGTGTTCCAAAAGCATACTATTTTGTGCTATCTTGCAAATAATCAATTATGTTCTTTTAATAATCGATCATCTAGGTTTCTAAAATCGGTAATAATGGCTAGTAGCTTGCATTAAATAATACCAACTCACTCTCAATGACTTTTTAATGACATGAGCTTTAAATACAAAGCATTGGGGACTCAAGTGGAGTTGAATATCACTATGAAAAACCTTATTGGGCATTTATTGCGAATTATAATAGCCCTCATTTATACTTCTCTATTTTTGAGCTTAAGTGTGTGATCATCTTGTTATATCTTGGACTTCAATTTGTATTATCCACTCTTGTGAGAGTTTTAATCTTTCTCTTCATCTTCAAATCATTGTAAGAGGGTAGTGTATCCCTCAACAGAGATAATGGTAAGATATCCCTTGTTGTGAGGCTCAAACACTAAGGGTGAGGTATCCCAAAGGTGGTGTAGGTGCTCTTGGGTGTAAAGGTTGCAAGCACTTGATGAACCTTGAACTTTAGTGGAAGAATCTTGAGTGTATCACTTGAGGACTGGATGTAGGCCACAAGGAGTAGCTGAACTAATATAAATCTTGGAGTTTGCTTCTCTCTACCTTATCTCTTTTACATTTGTGCCTTTATAGTTGTTTGCTTTCTTGAATACTTTGATTCTTGGTGTCTTTAGTGTGAAAGAGTTCTCATCCTCATCTATCTACTCATTTTTAATAATTAATAGCTTAAAAAAATTGATAAACAAGTGTTTTTAGAAAAGTTTACAAAAATCTTTTACAAACTTAATCTACCCCTATCTTGAGTTTGAAGCCATTTGGTAACAAGTGGTATCAAAGCTCAACTCTTGTGTAAAGAGCTTAATAACTTCAAGAGAAGAGATGACTTTTTCAAATCCTTTTTCATTGGAGGGTGCTTCCATCAATAGCCCCCATTTTTCAATGGTGATGGATTGGAAGGAAAAAAATGAAATTTTTTATTAAAATTATTGATTTAAATGTGTAGGATACTATAGAAAATGGTCCTTTTATCCCTACACATCTTGTTAATGGTGTAAGAGTTAATACACCTAAAAATGATTTGATTGATAAGGATAAGAAGAAGGTACAATACAATTTGATAACTAAAAGTATCCTTACTATAAGCCTTAGCGTATGATGAATTCTTTAGGATCTCAACTTGTAAAACAGCCCAAGAGATGTGAGATACTTTACTAGTCACCCATGATGGTACTAATGAAGTGAAGAGGTCAAGAATTAACACTCACATATAAATATAAGTTTTTTTAGAATGAATCAAGGTGAAAGTATTCAAGAAATGCAAAAGAGATTCACTCATATTATTAACCATCTTGCTTCATTGGAAAAACATTTCCTAATGAAAATCTTATTAACAAAGTATTGACATGTTTGAATAGGCATTGGCAACGTAAGGTGATGGCTATTGCGGAATCAAGGAATCTTTCTACCATGACCCTTGCCACACTCTTTGGAAAGTTTCAAGAGCATGAATTGGAGTTGAAAAGACTCAATCAACATAAGGAGCTCGACAAGAAAAAGAAATGAATTGCTCTTAAGGCCACCTCCTCTATACTTGATGATGATGATGATGATGATGGAGATGGCTTGGAGAATCTTGAACTTAATGAGGAGAACCTTAGCCTTCTTATAAAGAAGTTTGGGAAATTCCTCAAGAAAAAGGAAAATCAAAGAAAACCTTATTTCCCTCCAAAGAAGACTCAACATAAAGGGAAATGAACTTCATCCACTCTCACATGCTATGAATGCAAAAAACTAGGACACATGAAGATGGAGCATCCTATCTACCAAAAGAAAGTGGAGAGAAGTTTGAGAAGAGGCTTTCAAAGGATAAGAAAGGAAGGAGAGCTTATATAGCTTGGGATGACAATAATATGGACTCAACGGATAGCTCCAACAATTAGGAAGCTTATCTTTGTCTCATAGCTAGAGGAGAAGATGAAGATGACATAGAGGTAGTATCCTCAAACCTTGACTTTTCCCTTTCTTATAATGAATTACAAGATGTTTTTGAAAAATTGCATGATGAATCCATGATGTTTGCTAAACTTGTTTCCTCTTCCAAAAAAACTATTTCCTCTCTAGAAAACAAAATTTCCATCTTGAACAAGGAAATTGAAGAATTCAATATTGAAAATGAAACTCTTGGATTAATTGATGCTAATTCTTCATGTATGACTTGCTCTTCTCATGAGATTGCATCTACATCCGCTTCTTGCTCTTCATGTAAATCTTTTGAAAAAGAGATTGAGGACTTAAAAATACCCTCTCTACCCTTGGAAGAGACAATTTGAATATATTGCTTGGGAAACAAAGATGTGTATTTGAAAAGACCGATTTAAGGTATAATACCAAAAACCAACAAAAGCTTTATGAGAACTTCTTTGTTCCATCAAGCATATCAAGTAGTCCTTTCATAAAATGTTTTTATTGTGACAAGAAAGGATATAGTGCATCCACATGCAATGTAAGAAAGAACACCAAAGGAGGCACTAGGATGGTTTGGGTTCCCAAGGGCACCTTGCCCAAAACTAACACACAATGACCCAAGAAAATTTGGGTACCGAAGGTTAAAAATTAAGTGTCTATTGTAGGTGTACTTGTAAGCTAAGAGCTCACATTGTTATCTTGATAGTGGTTGCTCCCAGCACATGACTAGAGATAACTCCAAGTTCTCTTTCCTAGTCCCCATGAAGCATGAACATGTAACCTATGTAGACAACAACAAAGGAAATATTCTTGGTGTTGGTAAAGTTGGTAAAACTCATTCTTCCTCTATTGATAATGTTTTACTTATTGAAGGACTCAAACATAACTTGCTTAACCATAGTCAATTATGTGACAAAGGGAATAAAGTTATATTTGATGAACCGTCAATATCTCATATTTTTATGGTCAATTCCATGATTTTTCATGTTCTTTTTATATTTTTTATTGAACTTTGTTCGTAAGTTTTGTTATATTTTTACTATTATTTAATTGTGTTTTTATTATGTGTTTTGTGTGTTTTTGTCAAGTAATTACACATGGAGAAGACTGGACATTCAAAGAAGCAAGGAAAAGATTAATTTTTCATTAGTGTCCAACGCTTAAGCGCTGGAGTGGAGCGCTTAAGCACCCAAAGCGTATGCAGTAGCTGTGATTCAGTGACCCAGCACCTGAGCACTGGGGAGGAGCGCTTAAGCACGTAAGAAGTAACAATGGCGTCCTTGCTTTAGTGGCTCGGTGCTTAAGCACTAGGAAGTCAGTGCCTAGGCACTGGTCGCGTAACAGTACACGTTATTTTCTATAAATTAGAAAAGTTATGCCAAACTCAACATACTAGGGAATACACTTTGCACATCACGCATAAAATCTCTAATCCCGAGAGAGTAGTTTTGCGGCAGCAGACTTTGGAGGACAACTTCGAAGGTATGATTCGATTTTTGAAGGCTAGAATATCATAATCAAAGTAAAAAGGGTTTTGATTTTTCTTTCCCTCTAGTTTTCCCCTTTCTTTGGATTTTCTTTCCATGAGTTTGTATTGTGATATGAGTTTATTTGTATTGAACATGAGTAGCTAAACCTATAGCTAGGGCTATGGAAAATCTTATTTTCCTAATTATTTGGGTTTGATTTCTAATTTGATTAAGGTAATTTCTTTTAGGGTTTATCATATTACTTACATTCTTGTCATAACTTGATCACTTTTGGCATGTGTTAATTCATTGTTTGACCGGTGACCATCCGCATTCAATGAGTGGATCTATATGATAAACCTAGGATTAGATTGGTAAATGACTAAACATCAATTTTCCTACCAATTGAATTAACATGTGTATTAGTTCATCTCTTGAATTGAGCCTTAATGCATTCCTAATTAATTCAACTAAATGAACAAATAGGTGATTTAATTTAGGAATAGAATATTGTTTCATCTATGACCATTGAGATTCAATAGCAGGTAAGAGAATATTGGCAAAAGAATTACCTTATATCATAAATGAAAGAAAATCTGAATAATTGGATTCAAGTGAACCTTGTGCCCTAGTTTCTCTCTCATTGATTATTTATTCTTTGTTTGATTGTTCATTGTTTTTCTTAATTTGTTTTTCTGATTTTAATTTGAATTTCTTCACACACTTCTGATTGTCTGGATAACCAAGAGTTTAGTGAATCTAGTAATTATCACTTATTCCTCATTGGATCGATAATTGGGACTCAAGTCCTATATTACTTGGCGATAGAGTCCACTTGCTCTTTGTTTTTTACATGCATCAATATTTTATTCAAATTATTGCATAATTAAAGGCATAGATGACAAGCAAGTTAAGTTTGTTGGTCATAGAATGAATAATGTAACACCTCAAGACTAATTACTCCACATATATCCGGATTACATTAAAGCACTTAGGCTTAGGCACGTTTCACAGCTAACATACTACTTTCCTTGGTAATTAATTATACCAAATTTTATTTTTTACTCAAACCTTATGAAGGTTAATATATATAAATTTTTTATTTCTTTATTACCTTAGTGTCCTTTGAGTCCTCCTGATAGAACTCTAGGAACTTGCACATTTATCTAATCTGGTACCATAGGAATTTCATATACTAACCCGAAATATATATATATATATAAAACACGTATAAATCTCACTATTATCATTAACCTATACAATCTAGTACACCAGTATCAAAGTTCTACATATCAAGCATTCATAGGTGATCTGAAGTAGATTTAGAGGGTACCTGAGATAGGCATGTTGCGGTGGTTTCCTCCTTGAGTAATAGCGATTGAGCGTATTGAGACGGGTGGGGGGTGGGTACCTACAAAGGGACTCCAACGCTTAAGTTAGGCTGTGCATGAGTAGGGTATTATTTAGTAAGTAATTTACTAATACCTATTTAAGGTTACTTAGCTTGGTATTTATAGAGTATGTATAGAATTGTAATGCAATCTGTGTTGAATGTAGGTATTTAGGATTAGTATCTTAGTAAAGATTACCTTCCTCTTATTGTTGGGATAAATTCCTATAAGTTAGGAACTTTGATATGGAAGCTACTCAGCAGTCTGAGGCAATTATGAGTCCTATAATATCATAAGTTAATGATTGGCAGTTACAGATATTTAGGGATATATCCTCTCATGAATCTAGCAATCTTGATATTATGACGCAACGTCACTCGACGTACATAGCTCCAGGGTCCGGACTGCCATCAAGGCCTTAACTACGTTGTCCAGGATGGAGTCCAGTTGTACACGTGTGCTGGGTTGATATGCTAGATGGGATCCCAGATCACGGTCCATAATAGTTGCCCACAGCTTGGCGCTTGGATGGGACAGTCAAGTGTCAAGGTATAAGTTTCAGATTGATCACCAGGCATACAATGAACAGAGGAGTCTAAGATATTGGATCTCAGATGTTTTACGCAAAGAGTTGAGGTCCGTCATATGTAGTATTCTCCGGAATTGGAGTGTAAAGCCAGGGCCCGAATTTGATTACTTCACCTACCCCGCCACTCCGTCATCCGAGGTGCACCATGTTGTCCCTGTGCGGTTCGTAACGTTCCCTAAGTATTCTCCATGCGATTTCTGATGCTGTAGGTAGTAACAGTCCGAGATTTTATGGGGAACTGTTGCTTTGACTTTATTGGGAATTAAAGATCCTTTAAAGAGGATATCAATTTCGTACTATTTTCCAACCGCTCGTTACCCCATGACTAATTAGAAACTGGGAGCTTTAAACGTGGTTACCATCATGCGATCAGTTCACATTTTATGAGGCTAATCAGAGTGCTTTATTATCTCTATAAATAGGGAATGTTTGCACAGAAGCTGACATTCCCTTCGTTGTATTCCTTTTGCTTTGTAATCCTATGCAAGGATGATCCTCTCTCAAAGAGTAGTTTTCTTTTCATTTCTTGCACTTACAAGGAGGGTTTTATCCTTTACTATGGTCATCTTATTGTTCTTCCCAAAATCTTTGAAGGTGTTTACTTTTCTGCAACTAACTCCTCCTCTAGTGGGAGCCTTTCTTTCTTGGCGTAATGGCTAAGTCACTATGCATTTAGGGGACAGAAGCCTTTCTTTCCTGGCGCACATGGGAGTGTTTGATTCACTTAGTGTTGTTAGGATGGAGTGAGGCTTTTGTCAAGGTGCATGGAGACATTGGAGGGCACTCCGTCCTTGTCTTTCTTCCTTCCTGAGTGATTTGGAGCCACCAATCCAGTCTTCCTTGAAAAGCGGTTGGATATGCAAGAATGCAGCCCCTTTAGAAGGGAAAATCCTCTTGGAGCAACTTAGGGTGATGCATTCTCCTAGAGCTACTCCATGGGAAAGTGGCAGACACTGGCCCTTATTATCACTGTGAAAGAGGTAGGGAAGATGAAATGGGAAGGTAGTGACTCCAGACCTCAAAAGCAATGTTCCGTTCCGGTTTGCCAAAGTTTTTCAAAGCTTGGTGGACAAGGAAGAGAATGGAGAAACTGTGGATGTGATAATGCAACTGGGTGTCCCAACGGTGATGTCAGTTCTGTCCTTTGGTTCTCTTATGGACACCATTTTCTGAACACTTTTGATTATTTTCCTTTTTTTTTTCGTGAAGGTTGACGATGTATGGAACGAGATCAATAAATAAAATCTGTTCTTTTTAAATATTACCTTATATCTCATTTTCTTTTCTACTTTCCGTTGTTTATATCTTTTGGGGTAAGTCCAACGCTTACCGCTTTCCGCTATTTATATCTTCTGGGGTAAGTCCAAAGCTTACCCTGTAATTATGCTAAGTTGCCCCCAGCTTGTTTCTTAGTTGGTACAACGAAGTGGCAAGCTTAAGTTCCTTATCTGGGGTCCGTGTTCCCCACGAGGTTGAGAACTTAAACTTTAGCGTTTTGACATTAGCCATGACCTCTCTTGGGGGTGTTGTAGTCCACATTGATACCTCGTTTGACTCATTAATCCACTGAGGTCCATGGAAAATTTATGTGGTCCGCGAAAAATTTTCGGAGTAGACTTACTGAGGTTCCGTGTCCCTTGATCTGCTATGCAATAGTCCCTTCGACTGTCATGATAGCTGTGAGGGCCACGTGGCGTGTTCTGGTTGAGGAGTCATGTTTAGTGCTTTGTGCGTCATAATGAGTATCTTTCCAAATTCGGACTACTAGGACAGAATTACCCCCTAACCATCTCGCCTTTATAAATAGGGGTTTAAATTTCCTTCATTCATTTTACTATTTCTCTCTCAAAATTGGTGGCATGAGGCGATTTCTGATAGTTTTTCACAACAGTGGAGGGTAATTTTATTCCTTTTCCAACAATTCGAAGTTCCAATAACCCGTTTTCTTCCATTTTCTTCAAGGTAGTTCTTTCCCTTTGACTTGTCTGTGCTTATTTCGCCTTTTAGAGTGGTTGCACACTCCTTTAATAGAGTGCATTTTTCTTTTCTCTCTATGAATAGAGGTGGGAATACTGTTTCCTTTCTCTTAAACGGCGCTGCCCTGTGGAGCACCTCTTCCATTGCACTTCATGCGGTAGAGGTGTCCTTCTGAGGCTTTAGCCTTGGCGGGTGCGGAGGCTAGTGCATGGGTATAGGCAGTATTCTTTGTTTGCCCGCTTCCAAGTCTGAATCTCTGACCTTGACTGATTTTGACCACCGGTCTCTGTGTGTTTTTAGGAAAAATGGCTAGAAGAAGGAGAGTGGCTAGGCCTAAGGCGCTGGTTCTAGAACCTCGGGAGTTGGTAGATCAAGGGGCGGCCTTGGAAAATAGAATTCACATATACCGAGGTTTGGGGATGATCTACCCATGGGTCGTGGACAATGCCTATGATCAGATATCTCATTTCCAGCCTGGAGAATTTCTCAATGAACTTCAGGGTTACTTGATGCTGACCGAGAAAGGTGATAGGGACCATGAATTCCAAATCTTGTCCCTGAAAAACGCAAGGGTGTGCACAACTAGCCAGGAGGGAGAGCATTACATATATATATGAAGACTTCTTCGTTAGGTTTGGACTTCAACTTCCATTCAATGACTTTCATCTTGCCATCCTTTGAAAATAGGGCAGCCATGCAACGCCCCTTTTTGGGAGGGAACGTCATATTACAAATTACGATGTGAAAAATAAAAGTATAAATTAAGACCCGGTTCATTATATTACAATTAAACTTGTTAGATTATAGTTGCATAAATAAAATGGTGAATATTTTTTTTTTGTTTTAATTAACAAAATGTAGTGACGAACATAAGTACAATAAAGAGTAAGACAGAAATAAAGCATACATTCGATCAACATGCATATACGTATATATATATATATATATATAAATTATATCAAATTTGTTTAGTTACAATGCCCGATATACAAAAAGCAAAACTACGCCTGCCCAAAAGATCATACATGTACAACCCACCAAAATAATATCATCAGGCCCCAAAATGAGCACAGATAGCCATCAGTAGCTATCTACAGTATCAGCCCCTATGAAGAAGGAGAAGGAGCCGTGTCAGGATCCTCCTCAGGGTCTTCCTCGTCAAAGGAAACCCTCATTAGAGCCATCGAATTACGAGCCGGAGCTCGGGTAGTGGAGAGGAATGAATCCTCCTGTGGGGTGTAGTAACGTTCACCTCACATGTCCTAATAGGCATGTAAAATTCTAAATGTAACCTAACACTGCAGGAGAAGATAGGTGGGTCATAGTGCCCCAAGCCAACGACATGGACATATCTCCCATGTAGACACAACGATCCGAACTGAAGTTGACATGCCAACAGTTTGGACCTCCAAGGAATGTCAGATGCACGTATCCCAAAAATCCTTGTGGACGTTCTGCCATGATCGAAAGCAGTGCTAGTCGAAGTCAGGTTAGAAACCCGAAAACTCGTGGACTTCACCCTCTTTGCCGATGTCTTCAATGGAATACAAATATAGACAGAAATAATAGAAATATAGGAAAGAGGTAAGACATCCTACCATCATTACCAATTATGATAGTAAGAAACAAAATAGCGCGACGCGCCCACATAGCATTTCAAAAGTAATAATAATAAGCATTAAATAGCAGCAATAAACAATTAACCAGTTCTAGGCAATTATACATCAGTAATGCAGCAGTTCCAAATATAATAAGAATTACGTGCCAGAAAATATGTTGACTCACTATGCACATGCATACGGTATCAAAATCCTACTCCATGGAGCTAGACACAAACAGTCGGAGAGAAAGATCAGGAGACATGTCTGCAACTCAGCTGCCGCGGCCAAAGTGCTATAACTCATCAGTTTATCCACGTGCACATCAAGGTATTGTACAGTCATTCTTCACTAGATCACGATATAGGACAGTATCACAGTCCGGATCATTGGTGCGTTTGCATCGATCTGCCCCACGGACAGAAGAGCTACCAACTGTCCATTGCGAGGTACCCACACCCCGACGCCCCAAGGTCAACAGTATGACCTACACTAGTCTACTCGCACCCGCACTAAGGTGTGTTCAATCTCCTAGGCAATATGGCCTTAACAACAGTCCATCGGACTTTCACAATGTATGATGACTCAATGCATATTCATGTATGTTTATCATTACATACTTTTCCATAATATGCCGCAATTGGCCAAATTAAGTATCAACACATTATTGGTCCCTCTCATGGACCCACAATATCATATTATCGAAATCTAAATGAAATAATACACTTTCAAGGTTTATTATGAATTCTCATTTTAATGTAGCACTTCTTACAAAGTTCGTCTCTAGAGAAATTCTCTTGATTAATTAAGTTCTCTAATGTAAATTTATTCACATTCACTTAGAAAATTATTCTAAGGCTCTCAAAGTCTCACACTCTCTTGTTCTTTCTTTAATTAAAATTACCCTAAGTCTTATGATAAATTTCATTCTTGGTTCTTTCTATTTTATGAATCCCTAATTGGTTTCTAATCATCCAATTACCAATCTTTCCACCATATTACCAATAAATTAATCACTTAGTTATTTAAGTTCCAAGATTACCTAAAGTTACATAATTGAGCCCTAAATGGTCCTAGAGGTGGTGGCCTCTCTATGGGATTAGGTACCCAAATTTTTCATCATTACATTACTTATCATACATTGGTTAATCATTTTTCCATCTTGATACAAAATTTCAATCATGGACACCCTAATCTAGGGTTATGGCCGTGAGCTATATTGAAGGGGTAAAGGAACCCTTGCCTCCATTTCATGCTTCCAATCAATCCAAACCAATCAAGATCATCAATTTATATATATATATATATATATATATATATATATATATATATATATATATATATATATATATTTATTTATTTATTTATTTAATCAAACAAATCATACATGACAAAATCAATACATAATCATCAAAATCACACATTACAAAAAGTATCCCTAATAAGGGTTTCTCACAACCAACAAGCAATACAAGTCTTCTACTACTAATAGAGGTTGAGGGGGAATAATCTTCCTCTTACCTAGAGGAGAAAACAAGCAATGAAACTCCCTTGAAGCTCCAAGTGAAATTCGGATTCACTCCTCCACAAACCCTAGAAATTATAACTTTATCAAATTAACACCAAGGCTTGAAAAAGAATGGATCCATGGTCATGGTGAAGGCCATGAAAACGAAAATGAAGAAGAAAAGATAAGAGATCATGAATTTTACCCTAAAGCTTCAAACTTGAAGCTTGAAGAAGATGATGAAGATGGAAGCTTTTCAAGAAATCTCCAACTAGAAAGGTGTTTAGAATGTAGTGGGGATTAAGAAAATGTGGTTAGTTAAAAATTTTGTAATGGTGGAGGCAAGGAGGAGGGGCTGGCCGTGTGGTTGGTGGTAGAGAGAAGGAGGAGAAAATGAGAGAAAGATGAAGGTAGAGAGAGAAGTTGATAGTAAAGTGAAATGAGCTTTTAGGGTTTTTGAAATTAGAATAGATTTGTTTAATTAAGTGAAACACAATTCTTTTGGCTCCAAAAAGGAGCAACTGCCATGTGGAGAGGGAGGAGAGAGAGAAGAGTGTAGGTTCTTTGAGAAGCTTGAGAGCTTTTTCAATAAAGAATGATTTGATTAGACATAAAGTGGATTACATTTGGATAGGATAATTAGGTGATAAAGTAATTAAAATAATAAGGTAATTAGGATTTTACTACAAGTTATTACCCAATGGATAATTGTTACAGTGAACAAAGTTAGTATTAATTATCTAACGAATAATAGAGCGTATCGCAAAATTTTAACTAATGGTACGTATGGAGATTTTATTTATCAGATAAAACTTCAAAAAACGTAAACCTCGTAAACTATGTCTGGTCTCGGGTTTAGTAAGATCCCCTATCGACGTTTCTATAGTTCAAAGTTTACCAGCCTCAGGAAAAATATTTTGTTTTCCGGGTTTCGCTCAGCGCGCATGCAAAACGAAAAATATACTAAAATATTTAACGTTTCCAAAAAATATTCACAAAAATTCTCAAAAATTAAAAATATTATAAAATGACTATTCATCACAAAAAAATAATTTTTGGGATGTTTCACTGACTCTGCTCAGTGTACACGTAAAACGAAGATATATTAAAATATTCAACGTTTCTGAAAAATTCTCGAAAAATTCTCAAAAATCATAAATATTATAAAATGATTATCTATGATGAAACAAATAATTTTTGAGGTGTTACAACTCTCCCCTTCTAAAAAGAAATTTCATCCTCGAAATTTTCATACCTTAGAATAGTTGTGGGTGTTGCTCCTTCATTTTGTCTTCTAATCCCTATATTGCATCTCCGGTCTTTTCGTTCTAGATTACTTTCACCAGTGAGATTTCCTTTCTCTGAGTTATTTTACTCTCCTATCTTCAATCTTTACAGGAGGTGCCTCATAGGTTAAGTTCTCTTTCAATTGTACTGTGTCCGGTGCTATGACATGGTTTGGGTCAGGAATATATTTATATAGTTGTGACACATGAAAGACATTGTGAAGGTTTGAAAGAAAAGGGGGTAAAACTATCTGGTAAGCTACTGGACCTATCCGGTAAAGAATTTGGTAAGGTCCAAGGAATTTGGGAGTGAGTTTTCTAGATTTCAGAACCCGGCCTACCCCAGTCGTTGGTGTGACTTTCAAAAACACATGCTCGCCTTCCTCAAACTCAAGAGACTTTCTCCTCTTGTCCGCGTAGCTCTTTTGCTGACTTTGAGCCATCCTCATCTTTTCCTGAATCATCTTGACCTTCTCAGTCATCTGCTGTATAATATCAGGTCCAACAGTAAGACGCTCTCCGTCTTGGTACCAACACAGAGGTGTTCGGGTCATCCATACAGAGCTTCATAGGGTGCCATCCCTATGCTTGAATGAAATCTGTTGTTGTAGGTGAACTCTACCAATGGTAAAACTTCATCCCATCTTTCAGTCTATTCTAAAGCGCAAGCCCTGAGTAAATCCTCCAACGATTGGATCGTCCTTTTCGATTGCCCATCGGTTTGTGGATGATAAGCAGAACTCAGTCGTAGCTTTGTTCCCAATGTTTCTTGCAAACTTTTCTAAAACTTGGAAGTAAACCTTGGATCCCTATCCAAAACAATACTGGTAGGCACGCCATGTAGCCTAATAATCTCACCGATGTACACCTGGGTCAGCTTCTCCATGTTGTATCTTATGTTGATCGGTAGGAAGTGTGCTGACTTCGTAAGTCGATCAACGATTACCCATATTGAGTCATAACCTTTTCAGGTCTTCGGTAGTCCAACCACAAAATCCATCGCTATACTGTCCCACTTCCATTCAGGAATAGATAGAGGTTGCAATAGTCTTGACGGTCTCTGATGTTTCACCTTTGCTTTTTGGCAAACCAGATAAGAAGACACACATTTGGTAATATCGCTCTTCATTCCATGCCACCAAAATAACTTCTTTAGGTCTTGCTACATTTTAGTTATTCCCGGTTGCATACTTAACTTGCTCGTGTGAGCGTGTTCAAGTATATACTTCCTTAGCTCTTGATCCCTGGGTATACAAACCCTACCTCGGAACCTCAGAATTCCATTTGTTCCTTCCTCGAATGTTGTCACGTTGCCCTGCCTCATCAGCTCTCTTTCCTCTTGTAAGAACTTATCAATTTTTTACTTTTCCCGGATGTTTTCCATTAATTAGCTGGAGATAGTAACCATGTTTATGCGAATTTCCCCCGGTGCTAATTCCACGAAAGACTATACATCCCTGAACTGCTCTATCAGATCTTTTTCCTTAATCATCATGGCTGATATACTGATCATCTTCCTACTCAATGCGTCTGCCACGACGTTTGGCTTTCCAGGGTGATACAGAAGTCAAAAATCATAATCCTTCAGGAATTCCAATGACCTGCGCTGTCTCATATTCAACTCATTTTGATCGTACAAGTACTTCAAGCTCTTGTGGTCACTGAAGATGTTGAACATCGCCCCATATAGGAAGTGCCTCCATATCTTCAAGGCAAAAATTATAGCTACTAACTCCAAGTCATGTGTTGGATAGTTCTTCTCATGCACTCATAACTGTCTCGAAGCATAAGCCACTAATTTTTCATTTTGCATAAGCACAGCTCCCAATCCTTGATATGAAGCATCGCAGTACACTTCGAATGGTTCATTTGGATCGGGTAGGACTAACACTGGTGAAGTAGTTAGCCATCTCTTTAATTCTTGGAAACCTTCTTCGCAAGCATCAGTCCATTCAAATGCTTGGTTCTTTCTTGTGAGTTGAGTGAGAGGTCCTGTAATTTTAGAGAATCCGTCAATGAACCTCCGATAGTATCTAGCCAAACCCACAAAGCTTTGAATTTCTGTCACTGTCTTCAGTCATTCCCATTGTAGAACTGCTTCTACTTTCAACGGATCCACTGCAATCCCTTCCTTCGAGATCACATGACCCAAAAACTTGACTTCGTCCAGCCAAAATTCACATTTTTGACAACTTGACATATAACTCCTTCTCCTTCAGAATCTGGGGAACTATACTGAGGTGTTCAGCATGATCCTCCTGATTTTGAGAGTAGATCAGGATGTTGTCAATGAAGACAATAATGAATCTGTCCAAGTAAGGACGAAAAATTCAGTTCATGTAGTCCATGAAGATGGCAGGTGCATTCGTTACACTAAACGACATCACATGATAGTCGTAATAACCGTATCGGGTACGAAAAGCCGTCTTGGGAATGTCCTCTGCCTTTACTCGAATCTGATGGTAACTCGATCGCAGATCGATTTTAGAGAACACTGCTGCTCCTTTCAGTTGATCCATTAAATAGTCTATCCTCGGAAGTGGATACTTATTCTTGACCGTGACCTTATTTAGTTGGCGATAGTCCACACACAATCACGAGATACCATCCTTATTTCAGACTAGCAACACTGGTGCTTCCCAAGGTGACACATTGGGTCTAACGAACTGCTTTTCCAAAAGCTCTTCCAACTGCTTCTTAAGCTCTACTAACTCCGATGATGACATTCTGTAAGGCGCTATAGATATAGGACTAGATCCAGGTACAAGATCAATAGCGAACTCTATTTCCCGCTTAGGCAGTAAACCAGGTACATTATCAAGAAAGACTTTGGGAAACTCGTTGACCACAGGAATTGCATTCATATTAGCCTCGCTCTCGACCTTCAAGGAAGATAATAACATGTATCCCTGAGCTCCTTCTTTCAAGAAAGCTCGAACTTGGTTGGCCTTCAAAAATCTAGAATCCTCATCTATGGGAAAAGCTATGGTTTTACTAGAGCAATCCAACAGGATATGGTTGGAAGACAACCAATCCATTCCTAAAATTACATCTAACTGAGAAAGGGGTAAACAGATCAAATCAACAGAAAAGATTCGACCCTCAACAATCAATGGACAATTCAAACAGACTTTGGTAGTAACAACAGGTTTATTAGTGGGAGTAGAAACAGTTAAGTCAAAAAGTAAGAAAGACATAGGTAAACTAAGTCATCGTACACAGTCATATGAAATGAAAGAGTGGATTGCCCTAGAGTCATACAGTATAGTTAAAAGATTACCTCCTATGACACCTTCTCCCTGTATCAGATCTTTGGATTTGGAGGCGTCTTCTCCACTCATGGTGTACACTCTGCCTCTTGCTTGCGGCTTTGCAGCCCGTGTAGTGATGCGTGTGAAACAATATCATGTTTTGTTCTTGTTTTGCATGCATTCTTTGGTATTTTAGGCATTTTAGTTTCCTTTTTGGTTTGTTTTTCTCTTAGTTCGGATAACTGCGGTGTTTGTGGTGTTATTGTACAAGATTGATGCTATATTGGTCTTGAAATGGATGGAAAGCTTGCGTGATTAAAGTTGGAGTTTTACGGATAGTAAGAAGAGGCAAAAAGACCACTCCAGAGGGATCCACGGCTTGCCTGTGGAATTCTTCACGGCCATGGATTGAGCAGCAGCTTGAAGAAGCAAAGGAATTTTTCCAGAGAGTAGCCGTGGAATCATCCATGGTCATGGAACTCAAAAGGACTTAGAATTAGCTTTTTGGCAGAGAGATCCACGGCCAGGCCGTGGAACGATCCACGGCCGTGGATCGTAGTATGCAACAGTTTTTTAAGTTTTATTTTTTTATTTCTTTTGGGGCCTTTTAGCCAATTAAAACCCTAAGGGTATAAATAGAGGTTCTGAATACAGTTTTGGGGTTCTAATTTGGTTAAAGGAGGCATACTTGGAGGCTTTGGATCTTGATCTTTCTTCCCTCTTTCTCTTTGATTACGGGTTTGGATGTTCATAAATATGTTTTCTTGTTTCTTTTTCTCCATGTCTGAGTAATTCTCTTTGTTTCTAGGATTGGGCAATGCCCTTTGATACATTGATGATGATTAATTGACTTTGTTTTCCTTTTTATTAATGTTGAATGTTCTTTGATTCAATCCTTATTGCGCTTATTCATGTGAATTTGCTAGTCACATATTTGTATCTCATAGATATCTAGGGACGTACTGAGATGTGAACCTAGGTGTTGAAACCATAAGAATTGAACTTAAGGTCTAAATCACGAGAGTAGGTTTAACCTTTCGAGGATTCAATGAATTACTATAAAGCGTAATGAGTTTAATTTAAATTCAATTACCACGAGAGTAGGAATTGGTTTAATTGGGCACGGTTCTTGTCTCTTGAGAAAGAACAATAACTAATTTAGGGTAATTCACCTTCAATTGAATTTCAATTTTAATAAAAAAGGGTTGTCAATTAGGATTTTTCTTGTATCATTATAGTTATCCCAATCTTAGAAGCTTTCTTTAATCTGAAAAATCTTTCTTAATAACTTGCTATTTTTGTTCTTAATTTTGCACTTTAATATTTATTTACTTAATTGCTTGGTTACTACATTCTTATCAATTAACAATTTTATCCCTTTTGTTTAATTTAATTAATTAATTAATTAATTGATATTCTTAGACACAGTCACTGTGGAGTCGATCTTTTTATTACTTGATGACGAAGCTGTACATTTACGGATTTCACACATCAAGTTTTTGGTGCCGTTGCCGGGGACTGTGTTTTTCTTGAATATTAGTATAATTTTTAATTTAATTATTTTAAACCTTTTTCTTTTTATCATATTCTTACGTTCTTGTTTTCTCTTTGACTCTCTACAAGTAATTTCTCTTGTTTATGCGAAGTACTAGACGTTTCGGGACTCTTATTGAAGCGGATCCTGAAATTGAAAGAACTCTTTGTAGAAGGAGAAGACAACAAAGGAAAAGAGTAGGAGAAATACTTGAACCAACATTTGTCATGGCTGAAGTTGAGGATAATAGACCACTAAAAGAGTATGCAGCCCCTAATGCTCAGGGTTTGCGATCTGAAATTGCTCGGCCAGACATTGAAGCTAGGCACTTCACCATACCTCCTGCCTTACTTTCTATGATAAGGAAAAACCAGTTTGGAGGATTACCATCAGAGGACCCGAATGATCATGTGGATATGTTCTTGAAGTTCTGTGAGACCCTCAAGATCGAAGGCGCCTCTGTTGATGCTATTCATCTCCACCTGTTTCCATTGTCATTAAGAGATAGAGCAAGAGCTTGGTTGAAGTCTGTTCCCACTGAGACGATAACTACTTGGGACCAATTGGAGCAAGCTTTCTTGGACAAATTCTTTCCACTTTCCAAGACTGCTCATCTAAGGACCCAAATCACAAGCTTCGTTCAGAAAGATGGAGAGTCATTGTCAGAAGCTTGGGACAGATATAAGGCTTTGCTGGAAGCCTACCCACACCACGGGTTAGAGAAATGGTTGATCGTCCACACCTTCTATAATGGGCTAGAATATTCTTCGAAGGTGTCTGTTGACTCCGCAGCTGGTGGAGTTTTGATGAACAGAAGGCTGATAGAAGCCTTTGAGATCATTAAGAGTGTTGCTTCAAATCATCACCAATGGGCAAATGAAAGAGGCCATAACCCGAGAAAACTCCCGGGAGGTAAGTTTGAGGTAGACGGTGTTGATTTAATCATGTCAAAATTTGATTCTTTGAATAAACGTTTTAACATGCTCGAAAAAGCTCATGTTAATGCCATAGGTGCTACTAACAATTTTTGTGAGATTTGTGGAGCACAGGGACACATAGGTGCCGAATGCTAAGTTGAAATTGGCTCCTCGCAAGGTGCACCCGTGGAGCAAGTGGAATCATGTCACAATTTCCATGACTTCAACCAAAAGGGGAGGAATGATCCATATTCCCAAACTTACAACTCTGATTGGAGGTCACATCCTAACTTCTCTTACCAGAATAGTCAATACTAAGCTAGCAAGTAATGCTAAACTTTCTTCTGGACTCCAACAGGTACAAAAATCTAGACTCGAGTCTCTTCTTGAGAATTTTGTTGAGAGTCAGTCTAAGCAAAATGAGGAGTTTAGGCACCATGGGCAAGTTGTGACTGAGGCAATTAAAGAGTTGTCAGCTAAGGTTGACAATTTAGCCATTCATAATAAGATGTTGGAAACTCAAATTGCCCAACAAGCAAGCACTTCATATAGGCAACAGGGTAAGTTTCCTGGTCAACCTGAAGTCAACCTAGGTAATAAACATTGCAAAACTGTGAGTTTGAGGAGTGGAAAGAAATTAGAAGATTCCACGGGTAAGGGGAAGAGTGAAAAAGATAAGGGAATTGAGGATAAAGAGACTAAGACACAACCCTTAGAAGAAGAGGAAACTACTGTGAAGGTGTCTAAGTATGTACCCCCTGAAACTTACTAACCCCCGGTTCCCTTCCCTCAAAGATTAGCTAAGGTGAAGTTAGATAGGCAGTTTGGGAAGTTCCTAGAGGTCCTTAAGAAATTGTACATTAATGTACCCTTCACTGAGGTGTTGAAACAAATGCCTACTTATGCTAAATTCCTTAAGCACATTTTGTCCAATAAGAGAAAGTTCGAGGAATATGAGACAGTAGCTTTAACTGAGGAGTGTAGTGCTTTAATTCAAAATAAATTGCCTCCTAAGTTAGAAGATCCAGGTAACTTCTCTATTCCCTGTTTGATTGGCAACATGAATTTTGATAAAGCTATGTGTGATTTGGGGGCTAGTGTTAGTCTTATGCCCTTTTCGATGTGTAAGAAGTTGGAGGTGGGTGAGCTAAAACCCACAATTATCTCACTTCAATTAGCGGATCGGTTCGTCAAGTTCCCCGTAGGCATCTTTGAGAATGTTCCTATCTGTGTTGCTAAGTTTTTCATACCTACTGATTTTGTTGTGCTTGAAATGGAGGAAGATTCCCAAATCCCATTATTCTTGGTAGGCCTTTCTTAGCTACTGCTGGTGCTATAATTGATGTTAAAAATGGTAAATTGTCTTTAACTGTTGATGATAATAAAGTTGAGTTTGATATTTCTAAATCTATTAAATAACCTTCTTTTGAGGACTCTTATTACAGGATTGATTCATTACACCAGGTGGTGGAAGATGAATCCACCAAAATTCATTTGGAAGATCCATTAGAGAGATGCTTGGTTAGTGGTGGCTCCTTTGATTCTAGAGGTGAAGAAGCCGAGTATGCCTGCTTGTTGGAGGCAACCTCAAAAATTCCTCCTTATAAAGCCAAAGTGGAAAAGTTTGAGCCAAAGCCTAAGTCTGAAGATTGGGAAGATGAAAAGGCTCCTAAGGTAGAACTTAAAACTCCTCTTTCCATTCTCAGGTATGAGTTTCTTGGTCCCAACTCTTCTTATCCTGTCATTGTTAGTGCTAGCTTGAATGAGTTAGAGACTGAGAAATTGCTTAGGGCTCTTAGGATGCATAGAAAGGTGATAGGATATACTTTTGATGATATTAAAGGCATAAATCTTTCCTTTTGCATGCATAGAATTTTGATGGAACCTGACCATAAACCCTCTGTTGAGCATCAACATAAGTTGAATCCTAATATGAAAGAGGTTATTAAAAAAAAGGTTCTTAAGTTGGTTGATGCTGGGGTAATTTACCCAATTTCTGACAGTGAATGGGTTAGTCCTGGGCATGTGGTTCCTAAGAAAAGGGGGATGATTGTAATTGAAAATGAGAAAAATCAATTGATTCTCACTAGAAAAGTCACAGGTTGGAGGATGTGCATTGATTATAGAAAGTTGAATAATGCAACTAGGAAAGATCACTCCCCGCTACCCTTCATTGATCAGATGCTTGCGAGGCTAGCTAGGCATACATACTTTTGTTACTTAGATGGATATTCGGGATTCCACCAAATCCCTATCCATCCTAGTAACCAAGAGAAGACCACATTTACTTGCCCCTGTGGCACTTTTGCCTATAGGAGAATGCTATTTGGTTTATGTAATGCCTCTGCTACTTTTCAAAGATGCATGACTGTAATATTTTGTGAATTTATTGAAAACATCATGGAAGTTTTTATGGATGATTTTTCCGTATATGGGACTAACTTTGATGATTGTTTGTTCAACTTGTCTAAGATTTTGTAGAGATGTGAGAAAGTTAATCTTGTCTTGAATTGGGAGAATTGCCATTTTATAGTACAAGAGGGTATAGTGCTTGGACATTTGGTTTCTGGAAAAAGAATTGACGTGGATAAGGCAACAATTGAAGTGATTGAGAAATTGCCTCCACCGGTGAATGTGAAGGGAGTGCGAAGTTTCTTGGGACATGCCGATTTTTGCCAGAGATTCATTAGAGATTTTTCTAAAATTGCTAAACTTTTGTCTAATCTCTTAGTAAAAGATGTTCCATTTAATTTTGATAGTGATTGTTTGAATGCCTTTTGCAGGTTGAAAGAAGCTTTGATCACTGCTCCCGTTTTACAAACACCGAATTGGAATCTACCATTCGAGATCATGTGTGATGCCAGTGATTGTGTCGTAGGAGCTGTGTTGGGGCAAAGAAAGGACAAGAAAGTGCATGTAATTTACTATGCTAGCAAAACACTTAATGGAGCTCAAGCAAACTATGCCACCACAGAGAAAGAGTTGTTAGCGGTAGTCTTTGCTTTTAAGAAGTTCAGGTCCTATCTAGTGGGTTCAAAGGTGACTGTGTACACTGACCATTCAGCACTTAGGTATCTCATGAGTAAGAAGGAAGCAAAAGCCTTGACTTATCCATTGGATTCTTCTCCTACAAGAGTTTGATTTGGAAATTCTTGATAGAAAAGGGACGGAGAATCACGTGGCAGATCATTTAACCAGGCTTGAGCAACCAGTGATTGGGAAGAACGATTTACCTATTGATGATTCTTTCCCTGATGAGCAATTGCTTGCAGTTTTCATGGAGAATGCTCCTTGGTATGCTGACTATGCAAACTACTTGGTTAGCAAGGTTCTACCTCCTGAGCTTAATTATCAGCAGAAGAAGAAATTCTTCTCAGATATGAAAAATTTTGTATGGGATGACCCATACATATACAGGAGGTATGTTGATGGTATTTATAGGAGGTGTGTCTCCGAGGAAGAGGCTCCGAGTATATTGAGTTATTGTCATTCCGCATCCTATGGAGGACATGCTAGTGCCTCCAAGACGGTAGCCAAAGTTCTTCAGTCTAGTTTCTTTTGGCCTCATATTTTAAGAGATGCTCAGAATTTTGTGTTATCATGTGATCCATGTCAGAGAGTTGGAAGTATCTCCAAGAGGCATGAGATGCCAATGAATACTATTCTTGAGGTAGAGATCTTTGATGTTTGGGGAGTTGACTACATGAGCCCTTTTCCATCCTCTTGTAACAACAAATTCATTCTTGTAGCTATTGATTACGTATCTAAATGGGTGGAGGCCATTCCATCCCTAACAAGTGATGCAAAGACCGTGATCAAGCTATTCAAGAAGGTCATCTTTCCAAGGTTTGGAGTTCCTAGGGCTGTGATAAGTGATGGAGGTTCACATTTTATAGAGAGACAATTTGAGAACCTCTTGAAGAAATATGGAGTCACTCATAAGGTTGCTACACCTTATCTTCCTCAGACTTCTATCCAAGTGGAGGTATCTAATCGAGAGATTAAGAGTATTTTGGAGAAAATTGTTTCTAGATCAAGAAAGGATTGGTCTTTAAAGCTTGATGATGCTTTTTGAGCTTACCGCACTGCTTACAAGACTTCTATTGGGATGACACCTTTTCGACTGATTTATGGAAAGCCCTGCCATCTATCCATTGAGCTTGAACATAAAACCTTTTGGGCTATTAAGCTTCTCAATTTTGACTTAAAAGCAGCAGGAGAAAAGAGAAAGCTTCAACTTCATGAGCTTGATGAGCTGAGATTGGACACCTATGAAACTGCCAAGTCATACAAAGAAAGAACCAAGAGGTGGCATAATAAGCATATTCTTCGTAGAGAGTTTCGTGAAGGAGAACTAGTGCTTCTTTTCAATTCCAGATTGAAACTCTTTCCTGAAAATCTTAAGTCAAGGTGGTTTGGGCCATTTCTGGTGAAGAAAGTGTTTCCCTATGGTACCATAGAGGTCTGGAATGAAGAGCGAGGGACTTTCAAGGTTAATGGTCAGAGATTGAAGCATTATCTAGCGAAGGAGCAACTTGAGAAGAGGATGAACATTGCCCTCCATGACCCAACTGAAGAAGGATGAGAGTACAAGAGTCGAGCTAATGACTTTAAACAAGTGCTTCTTGGGAGGCAACCCAAGTTTTCTTGTTTTTCCTTTTTATTCCTTCTTTTTCTTTTGATTTTGTGTGTTAGATTGTTGGTTTGATATTTGTCTCATGGATTTTGTCTAGGTTTGACCCTTTTGAAGCTAAATTTAGAATAAGAGTGAAGTCAAAAGGTTCCACACCCAGCCCATGAAAAATTCCATGGCCATAAAATGACAACCAGAGGAAAATATCAAAGTCAAAGAGATCCACGGCTTGGCCGTGGATCCAACCATGGCCGTGGATTGTTGCTGCCAATTTTAAATTCCACAGCCTCTCTTCCCCTTCCTTCATTTCATTCCCCTCTTTGCTTCTTCTCATTCTCCTCTCCCCCATCCTCCATACCCGTAACTCTAAACCTCCATTACTCTTCCTTTCTCTCACAACCACACATAAACTACCTTCTTCCACACTCTCAAAGCTTGTCCTTCACCCCCATTCTTCCTCCTTCTCCTTCTTACTTCTCCACAATAGCCACCATAACCCACCATACCCAAACCTTCAAAACCACTACTTTACTCCACAAACCACCATTTTCTTCCATTTTTCTACCATTTCTCACCTTCCTAACCTCTATCCAACCACTCATTCCTTCAAATTTGGAAAACCCCAATTTTGGCAAAAAAAACCCTAATTTCGTGGAATTAAAAAAAAGGGAGGTTTTTGTTGTGTTGTTATTATGTAGTGTGGTTAAGTAGAATGACGAATAAGCGTTAGAGAGGAGAAGCTGCTTTAAGCTCAAGGACACGGGGAAGAGGCACTACTGCTCCAAGAGGTAATCCCCCTAATCCCCATGGTTTTAACTTTAAGAATGATGAGCAGAGGGATCGATACAATGTGCTTGTGAATAGGAGGATAGTTAGCACTAGGTATATAGATGATGTTGTCCTAGATACCTTAGGCTTGTGAGATGACTTTGACTGGATGCTTGATAGGGTAGGGTGGACTTATTTTTTGAATTTAAAATATCCCACTTACACTGAGCTTACACTGGAGTTTCTTAGTTCTATTGAGGCTCATATTATTCAGGGGGAAGGCTGCACTGAAGGCCGGATCACTTTCCGGCTGTTCAATAATGACCACTGCTCAAACTTGGAAGAATTTAATAAGATTTTTGGATTACCTGCTGGGGGGGAAAGGAAGCACCCACGTGGTTTTTCAGTAATTTCTTTTTAGGCTCATATCTCTTGTGGGTCAGGTACATATGATTCCTCAAATTGGAAGGCATCTTTTCTGCCAAATCTTTGTCTTCGCTATCTCCATCGAATCATGGCTCATACTCTATTTGGGTGTGGGGATAGTGATGGCAATGTTCGTGCTGACGAGCTTGCTTTTATGTGGGCCATTCTTAATGATGTCAAAATGGACACAGGATCTTTTCTTGCTAGGCATTTGCTTAGGGTAGGTAGGGCCCAATCGGGGACCATTGTTATTGGTGGGCTTATCACAGCGATAACCCATTTCTTTGAATATGATTTGGATGGTTTGGAGGCAGTTAGAGGTAACTTTAGGATTAATCTAGAGTCTTGTTTAGCTATTAAGATGATTGTCAAAGAGGACAGAATTTACTGCCTCTGCTTGAACAATAGAGCTCAACCCTTACCCCTTCCTAACCCACCTGCTATCATTGTGCGCAACCGTGAAAATTGGCACACACCTGGGAGTGCAGTAGATAAACCCATTGATGTTCAGCGCCCCCTTCACCCTCCACCAAGGGCAGGCACCTCTCGTCCTTCTTCTTCTTCTTTTTCTTTTGCAGGTCCTTCGGAGGATGCTTTCACACGAATTTATGCCTCTCTTGAGGGACTTCATGCTGAGCAGGCGTAGCAGCGCCACATGCTAGAGGAGCTTCGTCAGCAGGGTTAGGCTACTGATGGCCGCCTGCAAGCATTGGAGGGCACGGTTCAGAGTATGGCGAGCATGGTCCAGGTCATTCATAGTTGGCATCTAAGTCAGCACCATTTTTCACCACCGCAGTGAGTTCTTTTCTTTTATCCTTTCTCTTGTTATAGATTTTTACAGTGGAGATAATGTAAGTTCTAAGCTTGGGGGCTATTTTCATATTTTTATTTTAATTTTCATTTTCATTTTAGATCATTAGTTTCATACATTCTCATGTCTTATTTTGCATTGCATCTTCATGTTGTGTTTTCACATCATTCTATCTCCCGACTTTTTGGTTGAATTTGTGCCCCTCTCTTTTAAGGATTTTGAGATGGTATTGATTTGGAACCCACTCTCATGTCTTATTTTGCATTGCATCTTCATGTTGTGTTTTCACACCATTCTATCTCCCGACTTTTTAGTTGAACTTGTGCCTCTCTCTTTTGAGGATTTTGAGATGGTATTGATTTGGAATCCAATTTGTTGATTCTTGTGGTAGGCAACATGCATTATTTTAATTGATAGTAGATGTGATCTCTTGATAGTTGATAATTAGCATATATTCTTTAAATTTGTGCTTCTCATTAACTTTTAAATCTCTAAATGTGAGTTTTGAGCCTGTATGAGATTTATGCACTATATGAATTTTGCTCCCATTTTTTGTGTTGAGTGATATTTCCTCATTGATTTTGGGTTCTAGAATTTGATTTATAATTATTTTGAGGCGAAATTTTTGTTTGTATGCTTGAATATGATTAAGGCATCTTAGGTATTTTTCTGGCCTTCTGAAATAATTGTCACACTTTCATTCACTAGTTGCCCATTTTGAGCCTATTGCATAATTGTTTTTCTTGATGCCTATGACGATATATTGTTGGTAATCATTTAAAATATTAAATAGAGCAAATTGGGTTTGAAAGTTGTGTGAAGTTGTGTTGGGAATCATATATTTTTGACTCTTCTCTTTCTCAAATGAAAAAAAAGTAAATAAAAGAAAATCATAAGAGGAAAGCTTGGAAAAGAAGAGAAAGAGAAGAAGGAAAAGTAAGGAAGAAAATGCTTGAAAATGTGGAGTTATGCTCTTGATTGAAAAATGCCTTTGCTCCATTTATGTTCTATTGGATTTCTTGTGCTTATTGAAAATTTTGATGAGCCCTTTGTGCATACCTTCCTTTCTCTACCTTACCTAACATCATTCCTATGGCCCCATTATAGCCCTTGAAAGACCTTTTGATTCTTGCATGCATGCTGATTATTAGTGGAAATCTGGTTTCTTATCAAGCATATGGAAGTGTATTTTCTTTGAAGGATTTTCAGCGTATTGTTTTCACCCTTAAACACTTTGAGTCTGGTTAGTGGAGTGAAGTTAATTCAATCAGTGAGGATGCATGATTTCTGAAAACTTAGCCTCTAATTGGACTTGATTTTGATTACCTCTCAGATTCTTAGTTTACCTTAATCTATTGCTTGGATAATTATTTTCTCAAGTTCTTCATTCATTATTGTCTTTTGATCCCACTTTTTGGTTTACTTTAGCCTATTGCTTGGATAATTATTTTCTCGGGTTCCTCATTCATTATTGTCTTTTGATCCCACTTTTTGGTTTAGCCTTAGTTATTGCTTGAGGACAAGCAAAGTCTTAAGCTTGAGGGGATTTGATGTATGTGAAACAACATCATGTTTTGTATGTATTCTTTGGCATTTTAGTTTCCCTTTTGGTTTATTTTTCCCTTAGTTCGGATAACTGCAGTGTTTTGTGGTGTTATTGTGCATGATTGGTGCTAGATTGGTCTTGAAATGGATGGAAAGCTTGCGTGATTGAAGTTGGAGTTTTACGGATAGCAAGAAGAGGCAAAAAGACCACTCCAGAGGGATCCACGGCCTGCCTGTGGAATTCCTCATGGCCATGGATCGAGCAGCAGCTTGAAGAAGCAAAGGAATTTTTCCAGAGAGCCGTGGAATCATCCACGACTAGGCCATGGAATCATCCACGGCCGTGGAACTCAAAAGGACTCAGAATTGGCTTTTTGGCAAAAAGATCCATGGCCAAGCCGTGGAACGATCCACGGCCAAGGATTGCAGTACGCAGCAGTTTTTAAGTTTTATTTTTTTTTGGGCCTTTTAGCCAATTAAAACCCTAAGGGTATAAATAGAGGTTCTGAATACAGTTTTGGGGTTCCAATTTGGTTAAAGGAGGCACACTTGGAGGCTTTGGATCTTGATCTTTCTTCCCTCTTTCTCTTTGATTATGGGTTTGGATGTTCATGAATATGTTTTTTTGTTTCTTCTTCTCCATGTCTGAGTAGTTCTCTTTGTTTCTAGTATTGGACAATGCCCTTTGATACATTGATGATGATTAATTGACTTTGTTTCCCTTTTTATTAATCTTGAATGTTCTTTGATTCAATCCTTATTGCGCTTATTCATGTGAATTTGCTGGCCACATATTTGCATCTCATAGATATCTAGGGACGTACTAAGAGGTGAACCTAGGTGTTGGAACCATAAGAATTGAACTTAAGGTCTAAATCACGAGAGTAGGTTTAGCCTTTCGAGGATTCAATGAATTACCATAAAGCGTAATGGGTTTAATTTAAATTTAATTACCACGAGAGTAGGAATTGGTTTAATTGGGCACGGTTCTTGTCTCTTGAGAAAGAACATTAACTAATTTAGGGTAATTCACCTTCAATTGAATTTCAATTTTAATAAAAGGGTTGTCAATTAGGATTTGTCTTGTATCATTGTGGTTATCCCAATCTTGGAAGCTTTCTTTAATATGAAAAACCTTTCTTAATAACTTACTATTTTTGTTCTTAATTTTGCACTTTAATATTTATTTACTTAATTGCTTGGTTACTACATTCTTATCAATCAATAATTTTATCCCTTTTTTAATTTAATTGAATTAATTAATTAGTTAGTATCCTTAGACACAGTCCCTGTGGATTCAAATTTTTTTATTACTTGACGATGAAATCATACACTTGCGGATTTCACATATCATATAGCGTTGACTGAAGGCTCAGCCTTAGCTTGGTTATAATCTCTGAAGACATGTCCAAGCTTCCCACATCAGAAACAAATGATTCCCTTGATGGTTCAGTCTCTAGTTGCGTGATCCTTTCCACACTTTAAGCATTTCGAAGAAAATGCCACATTTTGTCCAGTACGGTTCCCACCAGAACCTCCGTTAGAACCTCCACCCGACGTCTGCTGTTGATTTCCCGGTGGTCGGGAATAAGGCTTCTTTTGGAAATGGTTTGCATTGTTACCGCCTCCTCTTTGGAACCTGGTAGGTCCAAAATTTTGATTTCTCGAGTCTCGAGCTTGATCTAGAGCTTCCACTTAGTAACACGTATCCAACAGCTCTGAAAATTGGTGGATCTTTAAAGTGATCACTGCTCTCTTCACTTTGTGCCTCAGTGCTTCCTCAAATTTTTGACATTTCCATACCTCGTCTGGCTGGTGCTGGAAATATGTCGAAAACTTAGATAAGCTTTTGAACTTTGCAACGTATTCGCTGATAGACAAGTTTCCTTGTCTCAAGCTGAGGAACTCCATCTCCTTTGCATGTCTGGCGCTTACGGGGAAAAATTTGTCTAAGAACTTATTCTTGAACAAATCCCAAGTAATTGCGCGACCGTCTGCCTCTAACACTCTCTGTGCTCCGTTCCACCAGTCTTCAGCGTCCCCAATCAGCATAAAAGTGGCATAAGTCACTTTCTTGTCATTGGCGCAGTTTATGCCTCTGAAGATTTTCTCCAGCTCCTTGATCCACAAACTAGCTTTTTTCGGATCAAATTCTCCTTTGAATTGAGGAGGGTTGTGGCGACGGAACTCCGCCAAATTTTGCGCATCTGCCGTAGCCTCAAGTAATTGAGCAGCCCTTTCTTGCTGTTGAGTAGCTCTATCCATTTGTTGGGCAATGACTTCTGTCATTTGCTGCATCGCCTCTATCGCTGCTGCCATATCTCCGCCTCGTGCCATATCGTTCTTTCAAGTAATACTAATCGAAACACACAATGAAGAATTAGATGTATCCTTTCGGAATACCAATCACAGAGAATCACACAGCACACACAAGTCAGACCTAACCACAAAGACCTAAAGAAAACATAAACTGAGACTCTGATACTAACTTAATGTAACGCCCCTTTTTGGGAGAGAATGTCACATTACAAATTACGATGCAAAAAATAAAAGTATAAATTAAGACCCGGTTCATTATATTACAATTAAACTTGTTAGATTATAGTTGCATAAATAAAATGGTGAATTTTTTTTATTTTAATTAATAAAATGTAGTGACGAATATAAGTACAATAAAGAGTAAGATAGAAGTAAAGCATACATTCAATCAACATGCATATACGTATATATATATAATTATATCAAATTTATTTAGTTACAACGCCCGATATACAAAAAGCAAAACTATGCCTGCCCAAAAGATCATACATGTACAGCCCACCAAAATAATATCATCAGGCCCCAAAATGAATATAGATAGCCATTAGTAGCTATCTACAGTATCAGCCCCTATGAAGAAGGAAAAGGAACCATGTTAGGGTCCTCCTCAGGGTCTTCCTCGTCGGAGGAAACCCTCATTGGAGCCACCAAATTACGGGCTGGGGCTCAGGCAGTAGAGAGGAATGAATCCTCCTGTGGGGTGTAGTAACGTTCACCCCACATGTCCCTAATGGGCATGTAAAATTCTAAATGCAACCTAACACTGCAAGAGAAGATAGATGGGTCATAGTGCCCCCAAGCCAACGACACGGACACGTCTCCCATGTAAACACAGTGATTCAAGCTGAAGTTAACATGCCAACAGTATGGACCTCCAAGGAATGTCAGACGCACGTATCCCAAAAATCATTGTGGACGTGCCGCCATGATCGAAAGCAGTGCTAGTCGAAGTCAGGCCAGAAACCTAGAAACTCGTGGACTTCACCCTCTTCGCCGACGTCTTCGATGGAGTACAAATATAGACAGAAATAATAGAAATACAGGAAAGAGGTAAGACATCCTACCATCATTACCAATTATGGCAGTAAGAAACAAAACAGTGCAAAGTACCCACATAGCATTTCAAAAGTAATAATAATAAGCATTAAATAGCAGCAATAAACAATTAAGCAGTTCCAGGTAATTATACATCAGTAATGCAGCAGTTCTAATTATAATAAGAATTACGTGTTAGAAAATATGTCAATTCACTATGCACATGCGTACGATATCAAGGCATTGTACAGACATTCTTCACTAGATCGCGATATAGGACAGTGTCTTGGTCCGGATCATCGGTACGTTTGCATCGGTCTGCCCCACGGACAGAAGAGCTACCAACTGTCCATTACGAGTTACCTGCACCCCGACGCCCCCAAGGTCAACAGTATGACCTACACTAGTCTACTCGCACCCGCACTAAGGTGTGTTTAATCTCCTAGGCAATATGGCCTTAACAACAGTCCATCAGACTTTCACAATGTATGATGACTCAATGCATATTCATGTATGTTTATCATTACATACTTTTTCACAATATGCCGCAATTGGCCAAATTAAGTATCAACACATTATTGGTCCCTTTCATGGACCCACAATATTATATTATCAGAATCTAAATGAAATAATACACTTTCAAGGTTTATTATGAATTCTCACTTTAATGTAGCACTTCTTACAAAGTTCATCTTTAGAGGAATTCTCTTGATTAATTAAGTTCTCTATTGTAAATTTATTCACACTCACTTAGAAAATTATTCTAAGGGTCTCAAAGTCTCACACTCTCTTGTTCTTTCTTTAATTAAAATTACCCTAAGTCTTATGATAAATTTCATTCTTGGTTCTTTCCATTTTATGAAACCCTAATTAATTTCTAATCATCCAATTACCAATCTTTCCACCATATTTCCAATAAATTAATCACTTGGTTATTTAAGTTCCGAGATTACCTAAAGTTACATAATTGAGCCCTGAATGGTCCTATGGGCCGTGGCCTCTCTATGGGATTAGGTACCCAAATTTTTCATCATCATATTACTTATCATACATTGGTTAATCATTTTTCCATCTTAATACAAAATTTCAATCATGGACACCCTAATCTAGGGTTATGACCGTGAGCTATATTGAAGGGGGTAAGGAACCCTTGCCTCTATTTCATGCTTCGAATCAATTCAGACTAATTAAGATCATCAATTTATACATATATTTAAATCAAACAAATCATACATGACAAAATCAATACATAATCATCAAAATCACACATTACAAAGAGTAACCCTAACAAGGGTTTCTCATAACCAACAAGCAATACAAGTCTCCTACTACCAATAGAGGTTGAGGGGGATAATCTTCCTCTTACCTTGAGGAGAAAACAAGCAATGAAACTCCCTTGAAGCTCCAAGTGAAATTTGGATTCACTCCTCCACAAACCCTAGAAATTACAACTTCATCAAATCAACAGTAAGGCTTGAAAAAGAATGGATCCATGGTCATGGTGAAGGCCATGAAAACGAAAATGAAGAAGAAAAGATAAGAGATCATGAATCTTACCCTAAAGCTTCAAACTTGAAGCTTGAAGAAGATGATAAAGATGGAAGCTTTTGAAGAAATCTCCAACTAGAAAGGTGTTTAGAATGTAGTGGGGATTAAGAAAATGTGGTTGGTTAAAAATTTTGTAATGGTGGAGGCAAGCAGGAGGGGCTTGCTATGTGGTTGGTGGTAGAGAGAAGGAGGAGAAAATGAGAGAAAGATGAAGGTAGAGAGAGAAGTTGATAGTAAAGTGAAATGAGCTTTTAGGGTTTTTGAAATTAGAATAGATTTGTTTAATTAAGTGAAACACAATTCTTTTGGCTCCAAAAGGAGCAACTGCCGTGTGGAGAGGAGAGAGAGAGAGAAGAGTGTAGCTTCTTTGAGAAGCTTGGGAGCTTTTTCAATAAAGAAGGATTTGATTAGACATAAAGTGGATTACATTTGGATATGATAATTAAGTGATAAAGTAAGTAAAATAATAAGGTAATTAAGATTTTACTACAAGCTATTGCCCAATGGATAATTATTACAGTGAACAAAGTCAATATTAATTATTCAACGGATAATAGAGCGTATCGTAAATTTTTAATTAATGGTACGTACAGAGATTTTATTTATCAGATAAAACCTCAAAAAATATAAGCCTCGTAAATTGCGTCCGACCTCGGGTTTAGTAAGATCCCCCGTTGACGTTTCTATAGTTCAAAGTTTACTAGACTCAAGAAAAACATTTCGTTTTCCTGGCTCCGCTCAGCGTGTACGCAAAATGGGAAATATACTAAAATATTTGACGTTTCCAGAAAAATCCACAAAATTTTTAAAAATTACAAATATTATAAAATGACTATTCATCATAAAAAAATAATTTCTGGGGTGTTTCACTGACTCTGCTCAGTGTGCACACAAAATGATGAATATATTAAAATATTTGACGTTTCCGAAAAATTCCAGAAAAATTCTCAAAAATCATAAATATTATAAAATGATTATCTATGATGAAATAAATAATTTTTAGGGTGTTACAAGCTGGCCTGTCAGGGGCCTGTGGCCTGACTTATTTTAGGCCTGACCTGGCCTATTTAGAAAATGAGTCAGGCTCAGACATTTTTAAAAGCCTGTTTTATTTAATAGGCCAGGCCTAGCCTCTCAGTAAAGCCTGTTAGGCCTATTAGGCTAGCCTGTTTATACTTATATTCAAAAATTTTTGAGATTATGCTTATACCAAGAATTGAACTTGGTACCAAGTAGTGATATAAACAATCCACTTACCACTAAGCTATGCTTAGTTTTTACACTTATAATTTCACATTTTATAGTTTTATATTTAAATTATATCATTTTTTTAACAACTACAGATCCACTTCCCACTTCTTCATTTCAATTCTTTAATAGTTGCTCCTCTCCTCTCGAGCCTCTCCTCCAGGACCTCCACGCATGCTCACCGAACTCCTCCATGCACGGCCTCACGCCCTTCATGACCGGTCCCTCTTTGACCCAAGGGATCTTTCTGTGTCGATCTGTATCTGTGCCGATCTACCAGTCTCCCTGTCTGTTCCTATCTGTGACCAAGCAATGACTATCCTTCGGAGTTTCCCATCTTGTCCTACGGTGATTTCTATTTGCAGTAGTAACCTAGTGCCCCTCTTTGGTTATGTCATATGTTTCGTCTTTGGTTATATCTATGTTTTGGTTTTGAAGATATGTTTCAGCAAGAACAGACCATACAATTAATATATGCGTACGCGAATAGGGCGTTGTGAGAGGGTGAAGATCAAATCAAGTTTAATTTTGTAAATAAATTTTATTTTATTTTATTTTGTGGTTAAATGAATAAAGCAGAATCGAGAATTGAAGAAGTGGGTAGTATTACTAGTACCCTTGTTGTGTAGTTTTCAGAAACTTGTTTGTTATATATCTTGAGGATTGCAACTAGTAAATTATATGTTGAGGGTGTCATTGGGTCAACTGTTTTGTGTTTATAATTACCAAACTGGGGCAACAAAATTCATGGAATATATAAAATGTTTTAACATAAGTTGTACATGCATTTGTGCTTGTGATTAGTGATCAAGTGCTTGATTTTCTACATGTTGTAGGTTGCTGAAGAGTCTGAGTTGGTTATTGCTTCAAATGCTGGTGCAGAAGTTACAGAGAGGACTATCCCTGGTGAAACTAAATCTCCATCATATATGCAACTTCCACCAATAGTTGTGCCTTCCTCAACAACAACGGACAATGCATCTACACTAGCTTCTCTTCGCATTGTAAGTTAAACAAAAAGTTTCTAATTACGCATCCTCTGTCTCTTTTTTGTTGACACTTCAGTTGTCAACACTTCCCACCCCCACCCAACACACACACACACACTCACACACAAAAGAAGAAAGGTAGAATAACAAAGATTCTCATGATCAAGTGTATGAAAATTTGACCTTTCATTGATCCAAATCTTTCAAATAACTTTTTCCCCTGACAAATGTAATTTTCAATAATTTGTTATTGTCTAGACTTTAGAACATACTGATATTGAGAAATATTTCAGCTTGTGTGTATCTGAGAACCTATGCACTTGAGCAAATGGTGCAAGCTGCAAGCTCATCTACTGGACTTCGGACAATCAAATGGGTTGAGCAAACTTTGCAAGAACTTGGTTTGTCTATACTCTCCAAGCTTTAATGCAGTTCAAATATTTTCTTATTTCTCCTTGGTGTAGTCATGTAGTAGTCACTGATCAATATTTATGACAATATATGAAACTCTTGCATCCCTCATTTCATGAGGGCTGGTGATTTTTCAATGCCTTTTTAACTGTTAAATTGGTGTTTGGTTTTGATAGTAGGGCTGTAATTTGTAAATGAGCTAAATTTTTTAGTTTCAGCTCAGTTAGAGCTTGACTTGGCTTGTCTCAGCTTAATTAGCATCCCTAATAGTTCAATTAAGAATAAAATAAATTTTATTTAATTGTACATGGTTTATATGTAATAAAATAAACAAATATATATTTATATTAATGTAAAATATACTCAAGCTCATTTAAGCTTGCCTTCTTGAAGCTTGAATTCTCAAATACAAAATATAATGTTGAAGTCAAGATGATATGTTTATTAAACAAGTCAAGATTGGGCTGCTTTTTTAATTATTGAGTGAAGGCCAATCACACTAGAAAAATACTCACTTTTGATTGTGGCTGCAGGTCAATTTGAAACCAAGGGTTCCAACAAAAGCTGTTTGTGCAGAACATCTTGAACTAAGAAAAGAAATACTAACTCTACTAAATCTTTAGAAACAGGTATATAGTATTAGCTGAGACATAAACTTGCCACATGGAATGGTTTTTTTATTATGAGCAAATTTTGATAATTGGATAATTTGGATTTATCATTATTGAGATGTATTATTGATCTTGAGACTATGATGTTGATGATGAGTGATGACCAATTAGTTATGAATGTGATGTGAGAATAAGCTTGAAAGAGGTGTTTTATATGCTTGAAAGAGTCCTATTTTTTATATGCTCAAGTGACTTGAAAGAGGTGTTTAAATTTGATGAATTTTGTGTGCTTTGGTTGTGTATGATTTAATTGTGTAATGGTATTTTATTTAGTCTAATGAGTAATTAGTAATGATATTTAGAAACAGAAGTTGTACTTGTATGATATTTTTTTTTCAATGGCCTTTCAAGGCCTATTTGAGGCCTATATGAAGGCCTTGGCTTGCTGGCCTATTTAGAGGCCTTAATATAAACCAGGCTTCTAAACAGACCAGGTCAGACCCAAAAAAAGGCCTTTGATAGGTAACAGGCCAGGCTCAGGCCAAGTATTTATAACACAGGCCTAACTTGTTTAGAGTGAAGCCTGGCCTGACCTAACCTGTTTCCATCCCTAAATGCTGCCCCTTCCCAGATTCTTCCCAACGACTGGGCAAACATTCTGGCTTTTGAAAGGATTTGTCTGTTGGTTGGGTTGCAGTGCTCGGACAGAGCATTTTTCTATTTCTATACTCGATACTATGTACATGGTGCTAATGCCCCTTAGAAAACCTGGCTCTTGGTTCGTTCGCAGCAAGGGCGGAAGGTCTTCCTTCTATACCAAGAAAGTTACAAGGACTTCAAAGAGAAGTTTTTTTAGCTAATGGCGGCTCGCAATACTCATCGTTTCTGGTTGGATGGTAACAGAGAACCAATATTCAACCTATGCTAGAATCGGGTGACATGGAGCATTTCCACTCAATCTTTCGAAAGAGAAAGACATCACCTAGATGAAGAAGAGGTTGAGTGTGTTGACTTCTTTGAAATATGGGTCAAACAAATCGGTTTGATCCGTACTAAAGATAATCTAGATACCCCAGATGATGGCACTCTTTGGGCCATACTAAGTAGCTTAGGTCATTGTTTGAATTTAGTTACATGTTTTTCATTTTTCGTGATACCTTATAACACCATTTTTATTCTAGCTCTTTGTTGTTTTCACATAAAGTTTAACTGAGATGGCAACTGGAAATGCTTTGACATTCATCGAAGCTTTGAAAGCTAAGAATGCCTATGGGCCATCGAATGCCCCTACGGATGTTGTTCTAGTTCCTTTATCCCCACCAGTTGAGGTCCTGTGACATAGAGGGAACCTATCCAGTGGAGGATTCTCCTGTGTCACTCGAAAGGCGTAAGAGGAGGGCAGTGGAAGATGGCAGGTCGGACGACCGTGGTAAGAGGGTAGCAATTGGAGAGGTCACTGGCCTAATCAGCTTATATCATGAGGAGTCAGCCCCCAGGAGTTCATTGACTTCAACATTTTGGACGCCAAAGTCAGAAACCACCTCGCCTAACGTAGCACGAAGGAGGCTTTGTTGTCTTTTCAAGTTTTGGCCTTCGTCTTGTTGCCGAGGCTTGGTTCCTAGAACAATCCATCGAGGAGCATGATCAGGAGATGGTGGATAAAGTGGTATTAGCTGAGAGAGGTGAAAACCATGCTCTCAAGGCCATGAAGGAGCTGTAAAGGCCAAAAACGATGCCGAGACTTGGATCCAGGAGCTGAAAAGAAAAGTGGCTACCTTGAAGGATGTTGTGAAGCAAAAAGAGGCTAGCTTGGCGAAGGTTAAAAGGTACATAACCGTGCTCCAGGCTGAGAACGAGGGTTTTTGTTCCAAGAGCCAACAATTGGAAGACAAGACTACCTCTTTGCAAGGTGACATCTAGCAACTTATCACTGTTTGCACCAACATCAGTGGGGAGCAATTTCAGAATGCTATTGAACAAGTCCAGTTTTTCAATCCCGATGTGGACGGGGATGGATGCCTCATGCTTCCCAATGCTGCTCTAGGAAATCCAAGTGTTGCTGAGACTTTATCTGCTGGAGTCTATGGTCAAGATGCTGCTGATGAATAGATGAATGCCTTTTTATTTTTGCTTTTTCCCCTTGCATGCGGCTTTTAATAGTTGTACAGACAATTGCCCCGGTCACTGTGTTGTTTAATTTATTTCTCTGCCTTTAATTTTGCTTCGTATGCTCTTTTATTTCCATGATCCATTTTGGATCCAACGCCCATTATGGTATTTCACATAACTATTTTATGGACTTAAGAAATTTTCAAGTTAGAACCATGGTCCGGGGTCCAATCCTCTTTATGGACTTGGGGTTCCCTTTAGGACTTAGGTGTTAGATAAAAGAAACCTTGTCCGGGGTCTGTCGCTAATTGCTTTGGCTTTTAGGATCCCACATGACTTAGCCATAAAAAACCTTGTCCGGGGTCCATCGCCAATTGCTTTAGCTTTTAGGATCCCGCGAGACTATGGTTTTGGTAGTCTTTATCAGGGTCTTTCGTGTTTATGGTTCAGTGTGAGAATTTTCCTAAGATTTAGGTTTTTTCTACTGCACAACCTATTTAACACAAGATAACTCACGATTGGTACCATAATGGTTTATCTATGCTGTCAGTCATCATGCAATGAAGTAAAAATCACTTGGTTTTATTAATTCAATAGAGGACTAAGGTCCTTACAAAGTGTTCCTGTAGTAATTAGGGTGGATCAAACATGAAGTAAACTTAGACTAAGCCTTAAAAGGCACTTACCTATGATACTTTCTAAGTTTGTACGCATTCCAGAAGTTCTTGACTGGCTTGCCTGTCAATGTCTCCAATGTGTAGGTTTCTTTACCAGTGCTGATCATAATGTGGTAGGGGCCTTCCTAGTTAGGAGCTAACTTCCCTTGGGAGGTGTTCTTACCTCCGATGTCAGCCCTGTTGAGAACTAGGTTACCCCGTTGGAATCTCTTGGGCATAACCTTTAGGTTGTAAATGTGTTGCTGTCTTTTATTTGATGGCAATGCCAAGTATGTGGGCAATCCACCTTCTTTCTTCCAAAAGGTTCAGCTTTTCCCTTATCAGTCTGGGGTTGCTATCCGGTGAAAAGTGTTGGAGACGCCAGTTGGGTTCTCCTATCTCCACTGGGATCATAGCCTCACACCCATTGGTGAGCTTAAAAGGAGTCTCACTTGTTGTGGAGTGAGGAGTAGTCCGGTAGGCCCAAAGGACATGATCTAACTACTCAGCCCAGTTTCCTTTAGCTTCATCCAACATTTTTTTCAGTCCGCAGACAATAACCCAGTTGGCGGCTTCAACCTGTCCATTCGTCCATAGGGTTTCGACAACGCTACTGTGATGTTTGATTTTTAAACAAGCAAACAGCTCTTTGAACCCCTTGTCTTTGAATTGTGTCTTGTTGCTGGTCACAATGGATTTTGGGACTCCAAATCTAGTGATGATGTGGCACCATGTGAATTTTTGGATTTGAATAGAGGTGATGGTAACCAAGGGCTTAGCCTCGATCCATTTAGTAAAATAATCCACGGCTACCATTAGGAACTTTAGTTGTCCGTACGCTTGAGGGAACGAACCCAGGATGTCCATACCCACCTGTAGAATGACTAGGGTATGGATGTTGTAGAGAGTTCCTCGAGTAGAGCATTATAATGATCCAAGTGCCGCTGGCACTTGTCGTAGACTTGGATGTGTGCCATAGAGTCGGCTTCCATTGTAGGCTAATAGTATCTGGCCCTGAGTGCTTTCAAAGCTTAGGCTTTGCCTCCCAAATGATGTCCATAACTCCCCTCGTGAACCTCAGCTAGTACATATTCTACTTCCTTTGGCATGAGGCATTTAAGGAGAGGTGAAGAGAATCCACACCGGTATAACTGCCTATCATAGATGGTGTACCGGATCGCAGTCTTAGCTAATTTGGAGGCTTCCTTTGGGTCTTCAGGATAGATGTCAGACTGCAGATACTCCATTATTGGAGTGATCCAAGTACTTCCCTGCTCTTCTACCTGAAGAATAGAGGAGTCCATGATAGAAGGCTATGAGAGGGCATCTTGGACCACTGAGTGGTTGTTACCCAGACTTTTCATGCTGGCCAACTTGGACAGGAGGTCGGCCCTTGAATTTTGTTCCCGGGGTATGTACTCCACCTTTACTGTTTGGAAGTTTTTAAGGAGCCCTTGAACCTTTGCTTGGTACTCTTGCAAGAGGGGCTCCTTAGCCTGATAATTGCCCCGAATTTGGGAGGTCACGAGCTATGAATCACTACAAAGTGTGATCTTTGTTGCTCCCAATTCTCTGGCCATTATCAATCCTTCGATGCATGCTTCATATTCTACTTGGTTATTCGAAGTAAGGAATTCGAACTTCAAAGTGTTCTCAATAGTCACACATTTCGAGTTTTCAAGGATTACCCCGGCACCACTCCCATTGGGGTTGGAGGATTCGTCAACGAATATAGTCCACTATATTTCCTTGGGGTCGCCGAGGTCCGATGTAAATTTAGTGAGGAAGTCTGATAGTGCTTGCACCTTAATTGCTAACTTGGGCTCGTATGTAATTCCAAACATAAAAAGTTAAATGGACGAGGAGATCATCCTGCCTACTAGATCTAGCTTATGCAATATTTGACAGATTGGCTGATCCGTCCTTACCACCATCGGATGTCACTGAAAGTATTACCTCAGCCTCTTGGCTATGACGATAAGGGCGAAGACAACCTTCTCAATCTTCTGATAACGGAGCTCGGGACCTTATAACACCTTGCTCATGAAATAGACCGGTTTCTGACCTTCAACCATTTCCCTAATGAGCACTGAACTCAAGGCTTCCTAATGAACTGAGAGGTATACATACAATGTTTCTCCGGGTTCCAGCTTGGTCAGGATGAGGGGAGAAGACAATATCCTTTTTAGTGATGTGAAGGCGTCCTCGCATTCGTGAGCCCACTCAAAACATTTTCCCTTTTTTAACAATTTGAAGAAGGGAAGAGATTTGTGAGCAGTTTAGCGAGGAACCGTGTGAGGGCTGCAATCCGTCCTATCAACTATTGAACTTCTTTCACGTTCTAAGGGCTATGCATGTTGAGCACTGCCTGATAATTGTCTAGATTCACCTCAATTCTACAACGAGTCAACATGAAGCCCAAGACCCCGAATACATATTTTGCTGGATTAAGCCTCATGTAATGCTTCCTCAGTTGTGCGAGCACTTCTTCAAGGTCTGTGACGTGGGATCCGGACTGTGGGGTTTCTACTATTATGTTGTCAATGTAAACCTCCAGCACTCACTCCACTTGGTCCTCAAAGACCCTGTTCATCATCCGTTGGTAGATGGCTCCTACATTTTTCAATTCGAAGGACATTACCCTGTAGTAGTAGCTTGCCTTCTTAGTGATGAAAATATTTTTATCCTCATCTCCGGGGTACATTGAGATCTAATTATATCCGGAGTAAACATCCATGAAAGACAGTATTCGGAAGCTGGAGGAGATATCAACAAGTTTATCAATGTTGGGGAGGGGGTATGGATTTTTGGGGCATGCCTTATTCAGGTTTATGTAGTCCACACACATCCTTCACTTCCCATTTGACTTTTTCACTAGGACTACATTGGAGAGCCTTGTGGTGCAAGAGATCTCTCTGATAAATCTTGCACTGAGGAGCTCTTTGACTTGCTCTTCAATGATTTGTTGCCTTTCAAGGCCAATTTTCCTTTTCTTCTAAGAGACCTGTTTCGCATCCCATTTAATAGATAAAATGATGGAAAATGAAAGCAGGGTCAAGCCCAGGCATGTCAGAGGACGTCCAGGCAAAGAGATCCTTATTCTTTTGTAAGAGCTCTATTAACTGGCGTCTCTCTTATTCTTCTTGATTTGCACCTATCTTGATGACTTGGTCAGGCTTGTCACCTAGTTGGAGTGAAAGTAACTCTCCTTCAAGCTAGGGTCTGGTACCTCAGATTTCTTCTCAGACATCAAGTTCGGTCATTAAGATGTCAACTTGGTCCAAAGCCGGGCTAGATGTACGTGCTCTGGTCGTCTTAGGGGTCCTGCATATTTTGATACTCTTAATATAACACTTGTGCACTACGATTTGATCACCCTTAACTGTGATCACCTCATTATTCTTGTTGAGTGATGTGTGAAATCCGCAAGTGTACGGTTTCATCGTCAAGTAATAAAAGATTGAATCCACAGGGACTGTGTCTATGAATACCAATTAATTAATTAATTAAACAAAGGGGATAAAATTGTTGATTGATGAGATCTTAATAACCAAGTAATTAAATAAATAAATTTCAAAGTACAAAATTGAGAACAAAAATAGTAAGTTATTAAGAAAGGTTTTTTAGATTCAAGAAAGCTTCCAAGATTGGGGTAACCACAATGATACAAGACAAATCCTAATTGAAAATCCTTTTATTAAAATTAAAATTCAATTGAAGGTGAATTACCCTAAATTAGTTAATGTTCTTTCTCAAGAGATAAGAACCGTGCCCAATTAAACCAATTCCTACTCTCGTGGTAATTGAATTTAAATTAAACCTATTACACTTTATGGTAATTCATTGAATCCTCGAAAGGCTAAACCTATTCTTGTGATTTAGACCTTAAGTTCAATTCTTATGGTTCTAACACCTAGGTTCACCTCTCAGTACGTCCCTAGATATCTATGAGATGAGAATATGTGGCCAACAAATTCACATGAATAAGCGCAATAAGGATTGAATCAAAGAACATTCAAGATTAATAAAAGGGGTAAACAAAGTCAATTAATCATCATCAATGCATCAAAGGGCATTGCCTAATCCTAGAAACAAAAAAACTACTCAGACATGGAGAAGGAGAAATAAGAAATCAAATTCAAGAACATCCAAACCCGTAATCAAAGAGAGAAGAGAGGAGAAAGATCAAGATCAAGAGCCTCCAAGTGTGCCTCCTTTTAACCAAATTGGAACCCCCTATATTACAATCAGAGCATCTATTTATACCCCTAGGGTTTCAACTAGTCCCAGCCCATAAAAAGAAATAAAAACAAAGCGTAAAATCTGACACGTACTACGATCCACGGCCGTGGATCATTTCACGGGCTGGCCGTGGATCTCTCTGCCACATGACCATTCTGCCTCAGCTTGAATTCCATGGCCGTGGAATTCTCTGGAGTTTCTCTTTTGCTTCTTCAAGCTGCTGCTCAATCTATGACCGTGAGAAATTTCACAGGCAGACCGTGGATCTCTTTGGAGTGAGCTTATTACCCCTGTTTGCTATCTGTAAAGCTCTAACTTCAATCATGCAAGCTTTCCATCTATTTCAAGGCCAATTGAGCACCAATACCGCACAACAACACCACAAACACCGCAATTATCTGAACTAAAGGAAAAACAAATAAAAAGAGAAACTAAAATGCCTAAAAATGCATGCAAAACAAGAACAAAATATGATGTTGTTTCACACACATCAAATCCTCCCAAGCTTAAGATTTTACTTGTCCTTAAGCAATAACTAATACCAAACCAAGAAGTGGGATCAAGAGACAATAATGAATGAGGAATCCGAGAAAACATCCAACCAAGCAATAGGCAAAGGCAAATCAAGAATTAGAGAGGTAATCAAAATCAAGTCCAATTAGAGGCTAAAGTTCTCAGAAATCATGCTCCTCACTAATTAGGTTCACTCTGCTAACCACATTCAAAGTGTTTAAAGGTGAAGATAATGCGCTCAAGATTCCTCAAAGAAAAAATACTTCCATAAACTTGATAAGAACCCAAATTTTCACTAACAATCTGCACGCATACAAAAATCAAAAGGTCTTTCAAGGGTTGTAATGGGGGTCATGAGAATAATGCTAGGTAGGGTAAAGAAAGGAAGATATGTACAAATGGCTAAAAAAATTTTCAATAAGCACAAGAAATCCAATAGAACATAAATGGAGCAAAAACATTTTTCAATCAAAAGCATAACTCCACATTTCCAAGCATTTTCTTCCTTACTTTTCCTTCTTCTCTTTCTCCTTATGATTTTTTTTCTTTTCTTTTATTTTATTATATTTTTCATTTAAGAAAGAGAAGGGTCAAAAATATATAATTCCCAACACAACTTTACACAAGTTTCAAACCCAATTTACTCCATTTAATATTCTAAATGATTACCAACAATATATCATCATAGACATCAAGAAAAATAATTATGCAATAGGCTCAAAATGGGCAACTAGTGGATGAAAGTGTGACAATTATTTCAAAAGGCCAGAAAAATACCTAAGATGCTTTAATCACATTCAAGCATGCAAACAAAATTTTTGCCTCAAAATGGTTTCAAATCAAGTTCTAGAGCACAAAATCAATGAGGAAATATCAGTCAACATAAAGAATGGGAGCAAAAATCATATAATGCATAAATCCTATACAGGCTCAAAACTCACATTTAGAGGTTTAAAAATTAATGAGAAGCACAAATTCAGAGAACATATGCTAATTATCAACTATCAAGAGATCACATCTACTATCAATTAAAACAATGTCTGTTGCCTATCACAAGAATCAACAAATTGGGTTCCAAATCAATGCCATCTCAAAATTCTCAAAAGAGAGGGGCACAAGTTCAACCAAAAAGCTAAGAGATATGATGGTGTGAAAATGCAACATGAAGATGCAATGCAAAATGAGACATGAAAATGCATGAAACTAATGATCTATACTAATGATCTATAATGAAAATGAAAATACTCCCCCAAGCTTAGAACTTACATTGTCCCCAATGTAAAAATCTATAACTAGAGAAGGGAGAAAATAAAAGAACTCACTGCGGTGGTGGAAAAGGGTGTTGACTCAGATGCCAACTATAGATGGCCTAGACCATGCTCGCCATACTCTGAACCGTGCCCTCCAAGGCCTGCAGGCAGCCATCAGTAGCCTGACCCTGCTGACGAAGCTCTTCTATCATATGGCGTTGCTGCTGTTGGGAATTTTTTGCAGATACATCACGCAGCGGAAAACAGGGATTCCCACCGAGAATCCATGTGAAAAAGCCATAATCCGAGTTTTTAAAAATTTACCTCTTGAAGCATGAATCACCAACACCGTAATAGAAACGATGTCTCTGCGGTATCCACATGAACAGACTCACGAACGTCCAACGTCCGCAAAGAGGAGCCTCACGTCTCTCACACAGTGCTAGCTGCGAAGAGAAGAGAAAAAACCTGTCGCTTTCTCACTCACTTTTCAGTAGGTGCGGCTAGGGTTCAGAATTTTGTGTATCTTAGCAGCCCCTTAGCAGTACTATTTATAATAGTGATTGCCTTAAGTGAGTGTGAGCAGCAGCAAGGTAAGCTGTGCAACCCTAGACCCATCTGTTATGAATTTGGCCCATATTTGAATCTAAGTCCAACTTGGATCCATTGCTCCAATTTTAGTCTGCTCTATGTGTATGACCCTGCAGGTTCTTATTACGTTGGCAGTAATATTAAAATTCCATTTTTAATATTACAAGCAGTGAGCGGTATCTAGCAACACATCGCTGCTATCCAAGTAATAAGAATGTCAGTGATTTGACATAACCTTTCTGTGACCAATGTTTCCGTGTTGTTTAGTCCCTTTGTCAAGATATCTAGATTGAACACAAGGCATGGAATACGTCACCCTTGTATAGTCCAATCATTCATTTCCTGATATTCCAGTAGACTTTGTAACAACAAATGAGATCAATATCTCATATTGACTCATTTGAGTATGGCCATGCATTTCGCAGTCTCACTCAATCAGGGGGCCCGAAGATATCGCTCCTGTTATGTAGGAATGACAAATCCCATCTAGGTTGTAACACCCCAAATTCTGACTATATGAATGATAAATAGCAGAATTACACTATTTTGCATTTTCTGTGTGTATAAAATTAATTTGACTGTTCTGAGATCATATTTGATCATTCTGTGTGATTGCTCCTGGCTAGGAAAAGTAATATTTTTCACTAGGAAATTCTGATCTGTCTCATTTGGAGGATCTTACTAAACCCGAATCTGAGTGATTCGAAAAAAGAATCTTTTATTTTAAAATCTATCTCGTAAAATAATATATTGTACGGATAAGTATCCGTGATTGTATTTATAGCGATCGTTGCTATGAACGTTGGACTTTTCTAACCAATGAAAAATTGGTCAAGGAAAGAAGCTTAGACTTCTTTGTGGACCATTAGATTTGAAGCTTGACTTAGAAGCCTTAATCCTCACCATTGATTTAATCAATGGTGTAAAACAAAGCTTAACAAAACTATCAAGTAACATTCACCATAGATAAGATTAATGGATAAGATTGAGTCAACATTAATTGCTTGACTTTTACTTAGGAAACTAATTAACCTTAATTTAGTTGTCCTAATTACCTAATTAAGCAATTAAGTAAACTAACTTAACTAAGGATTAGTTATAACTTAGTCCTTACTTTAATATCCTAATTCTAATTAGAGGTGATGATGCATAATTAATATGTATTAGATACAAGCTAAATATGTTAAATTAAATTAGTCATGTACTTGAAGAATTAAGTAAGAATGGTTAGGAGATTAAACCCAATTAATTGGCTAACCAATAAACTAGTAATTAGGCTTGAACTAATGATGAATTGAGGATTTAAAACCCACCTAAACCACTATGGACAGCAGCACCTAAACTCATGGTCCATAAGAGAAATTTTGAGCAATGAAATTTTAGGCCCAATAGCAAGTAAATTTAGCTTGGATTAGCAATCAATTAAAGGACTTAAACTCACCTAAAACACCATAGACCAGCAGCTGATTGGAGCAGCAAAATGGAGCTTCACGGTCCAGCAATTTCACGGTCCAACAAGTCAAATTCATGGGCCTACAACAATGCGTAATGGACGTCCAACCACAAAGAAGCCGTCCTAGCAAGAATTGTGAAGATTTCAAGTAATATTTGAAGGTCCAAATACCATACAAAGTCAAGCTTGTAACCAATGAGAAGAGAGTACTTGTGCAATTAATGCATGGCTATTTGCTAAAGCAAATGTCACTCACGCCTATCACCAAAGGCATGAGCCAGATATACGGCGGAGATTGGGGCGGTGGCAAGGATGGAGTGGATAACCATGCAAATACATCTCTTCAAATGTCACAAACTCATCTACGGTGAGCAGATGTCTTTAGCACTCAAAATTAGATAAAATTTTCAAGTAAAATCATCCAAATATCACAAGTAATTCACGGTGGGCAACCCAAAGATCTCATTCACGTATTCATCTTCACTTTTCACTTCACAAATATAAGCCAATTGTCTCTCAAACATTACACGGCCAAAAGCCTTTCCAATACATCTTCACTTTCTATTTTCTACTTATCAAGATATAAGTCCATTCTCTCCAAAACACCAAGGAAAACCCACTCTTCTTTCTTCCATCTTCTTCTTACAATCGGTCACTATCTTGAAATCACACAATCCATCTTTTTAAATACTCATCTTTTGGTTTGTTTTGGCTCAAAGCCTACTCTAATCATTTCTTCTTCACAAGGTCCTAAGCTTCTTCAATCTTCTTCCTAAAGAGGTAAGCTTTTGAGTTAATGATTCAAAGTTAATTTTTTTAATTTGTTAACCATGATTTTTCCATGGTTTTCAACCTTGATTCTTGTATAATCCTTCACTAATTTTTTTTGAAAATTTTAGGGCTTGTTAGAAGAATAACAAAGTTTCAAGGCAAGGGAGGACAGCTTACAAAGCTTGTCTTCAAGAGGTAAGAGGGAGACTCTACCTTACCACCCATGTTCTGGTAGTATGAGGATGGTATGTTTGGTGAAAAATCTTTAAGGATTTATTCACCTATTGTTTGAGGTCCTTGAACTGTATTGATTGGACTGTATTGATTGGACTGTATTGAGATGTGCTTGATTGTGTTTGTGTGTTTGGACTGTATTTGAAATGTGGCTGCTTGTGTTTCTAGGTTTATATGTGTAGTATATGTGAGATACGATTTTGTTTCAAATACTTGTTTAAATGTTGTAATGTTTAAAGAACTAATAATATGTGAGTATGTGAAATATATACTGTAGTGAAACTTATACTGTATGTATGTGGAATTTATACTGTAAATTTATGTAAATCTTATGAGAAAGGGATCTAATTGGAAATATTATGGAAATATGGGGTCATTATGTAAATATAAATTTTTGAGGGACTAAAGTGGAAATACTTTGTTTTGAGGGACGAAAATATAATTTATGTATTTTAAAATACTATTTTGCAAATATATGAGAAATACAGTAAATTTTAATATTAAATTGAATAAAACAGTAATTCTGATTCAAAACGTATGAAAAATAATCACGCGATTGAAAAACGTTGAAAAATCACTACGTGATTCGAAAAGGTGAACTCACTTGAGTCGCGAATGAAAATATACGAGAATATGACTACGTGATTAAATTACAAGATATCTTTTGTTAAATTATTATATAAACCTTGTACATGTGATATTAATAGAAAATGTGAATGGTGCATAGTACATGCATTGAAAAAGTCCAAAGGACTATGTAAGGCAAGTTGCCTAGGAGAGATTACACCTCCTGAGTGGGTGCGATAAGCGTAGTGTAGGTCACTGATTGACCTTGGGGGCATTGGGGTGCGGGTTGCCTACAATGGACATATCTGGTAGCTCTTCCATCACCGTGGGTTAGGGCCGATGCAACACACCAATGATCCGGACCGAGACACTATCCCTAATCATGATCGATAAAGATTGTCGTGCATGTGCTAGATGTGCGAAAAATGAGCACGTGGTCCGAAGCATGTTGGTGCCGACCAGTGTCTTTTCGATCATTCTCTCGACTTGAGTTGTAGCTCCATGGAGTAGGATATTGAGTCGGTGTACATTGCATTCACCCCGAATTCATAAAGGATATATTATTGTAATTTTACTCATGTGTAATTCTTGTTTATGGTAATTATTATATTGAATACTTGAGTATCGAAAGTAGTATAATTGTAATTTTTCTTTTAATTATTGTGCAATGATGATATATAAGGTTAATGGCTTAACCGTAATTATAGTACGACATCTCGTATGATATTTTGGATGTGTTTATCTTCATTGCTACCATACTGTATTGGCATAGGTGATCTCACCTCTTATATGTATATGTTGTATTATGTTTATGTATTGTTAAGACACCGAGCCGACGTAGAGCGAGAAGCGAAAAAGGTCCGATTCCGTTGAGAACTTCGAGTTCGATGGCGGTAGAGATTCCTAGCTTCTTGGGTTACATGAGGCCGACGTTTATTGACGGGGACAATGCATGGATCGAAGACCTTGAGAGAGAGACTATATGTTATTTAGGAGATGTAAACATTAGATTAAGTAGGTTACACTCGGGGAATCCCTACTTTTCTGTTACTATTTATGTACGAGTAGAGTTTCCTATATCTATCGAGCCGCACTCGGGAGCGTACTATCGCACCGTAGAGAGAGTAGTCAGTATCGTCCGCTCGGACATTTCCTCCCGGACTTTACGTAGAGTTGGAATTCCCTACCCGGGAATCTCGAGGAGGACCCATCCCGAGGTCCGACTACTTCGAGGGCTCACCGCCTAGTTGTACTTGGGCAAAGATGTCAATGTAAATAGTGTTTAAACTTTTTGGAGTGACTAGTTTGTAATATTTATAGTATGAGTGTGTTAAAGGTTTGTATATGTATAATAAGAGACTTGAATATGTATAAATGTTGTAAATTATTTGTAATGATCTTGTGATGTTTTTATTTTCTACGCTAAGTTTATTTTCTTGTTATTAAGAAATTTTGAATTTTGTATTTTTCCTACAATGTACGCTATCTATATAAGGTTAATTTGGTAATTATGTAACATAAATGTGGCATCCTAAAGTGGGTGTTACATTAGTTGGTATCAGAGCCCAAGTTAGAGTCTTTGGGTTTGTGGTTAGGTCTCGTCTTGTTTAAGTTGCGTGTTTCTCTGTGTTTGTTTGTTGGAGAGGAAATCATATTACTAGAAGATTGATTTCAACTACTATTTGTGTTGTCCAGTTGATTTGAGAAAGACGAAATGGCTGGACGAGGTAGAGGGCGTGTTAATACTAGAGCGAGAAAATAAGAATGCCGAATGACAATCGAAATATGGTGCAACTATAGCAAAGAAATACAAAGGATCGTAGAAGTTGTTGTACAAATGAGAATCGGAGGGCAACCGACGATGCTCATAGCTTGTCGAATTTTGAAGAAATAATCCGCCTAAGTTTCATGGAGAGTTTGATCCAGAAAGGTTTCTATGGATTAAGGAATTAGAGAAGATATTTAATGGTATGGGATGTGCGATGAGCAAAAACTTACTTTTGCGACGTTTGTGCTAGTTGGTGATGGAGAGGCCCGGTGGGCAGGAGCTCGAAGATTAATTGAAGCTGAAGGAAGAGTTGTAACATGGCAGCTCTTTAGACAGAAGTTTTTGGCAAAATATTTTTCAGCGAGTGTGCAACATGCTAAGGAGATGGAGTTCCTTAGTCTGAGACAAGGAGCAATGACTGTGAGCGAGTACGCAGCAAGATTCGAAAGCTTGTCTAAGTTTTCGAGGTACTTTCAGATGCATCCAGATGAGGAATGGAAGTGTAGGAAATTCGAAGAGGGGTTAAGACTTGACATCAAGAGAGCGTTAGCGACGGTGGATATTGATCAGTTTCCAGTGTTATTGGACAAGTGCCGCAAGATTGAGGAGATCGATAACCAACGGGCGGCAAGGACTAAAAACTTTGGACCAGCACGGTTCCAAAAGGGAAGAGGTAGTGGAGTTGGCGGTGGCAACCGTTATCAACAAAAGCCCTATACTAAACCAGCAACAAGTCAGAATCGACAACAATCAGTTGGGGGAAGTTCAAGTGGTAGTAAGGCAACTTCAACTGGAACTTCTGCACTTAAATGTTTTAAGTGTGGGAAAGGACATCTTACCGAGACTTCGGATAAGGGGGGTGATCTGTCTATAGATGTGGGAAGCCTGGACATTTTTCCCGAGATTGTGATCGCTGAAGGCGAGCCATTAGTGAGCAATGTTTTGTACCGCAAGGCCACGGGCGGGTGGTCGAGTATATACGATGAGCGGTGAGGAAGCATTTTTGAATCGAGGATTTGATAATGGAGGAGTGTGCTTATTAAAGGTAACCCTTTAACAAAGTGTTATATGATTCGGGAGCAACACACATTCTTTTATTGCATGTGATTGTGTGGAGCGTTTGGGATTGACTGTGACTACATTGCCATATGATTTGACCATGACAACTCCTACTTGATAAACTCCGTGATAACTACAAAAGTATGCTTGAATTGCCCTGTTTGTGTTAGGGATAGAATCTTTCATGTGGATTTGATCTTTTTGCCTCTTTCTAAGATTAATGTAATCTTAGGAATGGATTGGTTATCTTCTAACCATATCTTGATTGACTGTTCGAGTAAGACGTTAGTTTTCCCTGAGGTTAAGGATTCTAAATTCTTAACGGCTACTCAAGTGAAAGCCTGTTTAAAGGAAGGAGATCTAGGATACTTGTTGATATCTTCATTGGAGGTTCACTGTGAAGATGTTCTGAAGGATATCTTTGTAGTGAATGAATTTCCCGAAGTGTTTCACCAAGATATCTTATTACCACCGGAAAGGGAGATTGAATTCTCTATTGATTTAGTACCGGAGTGGACCTATATCTATGGCACCTGAAATAAATGTCACCTCAAGAGTTGGCCGAAGGAAGAAGCAATTAGAAGATTTATTGGAAAAGCAATTTGTAAGACCAAGTGTATCACCTTGGGAGCTCCGATTGTTGGTAAAGAAGAAGGATGGGACTTCTCGGCTATGTGTGGACTATCGGCAGCTGAACAAGATTACAATCAAGAATAAATATCCCCTACCGAGGATTGATGATCTGTTAGATCAATTGCGAGGAGCCACCATATTTTCTAAGATTGATTTACGTTCTGGTTATCACCAGATACGTGTAAAAGTGGAGGATATCCCGAAGACTGCGTTCCGAACTCGATACAGGCATTATGAGTACCAAGTGATGCCTTTTGGTGTGACTAATGCAACCGCAATATTTATGGACTTCATGAACAGACTTTTTCGTTCATACTTGGATAAGTTTATTGTTGTCTTTATTGATGACATCTTGATTTATTCTCGAAGTCAGGAGGAACATGTTGAACACATCAGAGTGGTTCTCCAGATTTTGAAGGAAAATAAACTATATGCCAAGTTGTCCAAGTGTGAATTTTGGTTGAGCGAAGTACAATTCTTGGGGCATGTCATATCGGCAGATGGAATTGAAGTTGATGCTTCGAAGGTAGAGACAGTTGTTGAGTGGGAAAGACCGAAGAACTCCATCGGAGATCCATAGTTTCATCGGATTGGCCTAGGTACTATCGACGATTCATAGAAGGGTTTTCAAAGATTGCAGGACCTCTTACCCAACTTACACGAAAGAATCAACCGTTCGTGTGGACTGATGCATGCGAGAAAAGTTTTCAGGAGTTGAAACGACGACTGACTACTTCACCAGTGTTGATTCTACCTGATCCGAACGAACCTTTCGAGGTGTACTGTGATGCTTCTTATCAAGGATTGGGTTGTGTACTTATGCAGAACCGTAAGGTTGTGGCATATGCATCTAGACAATTGAAAGTGCATGAGAGGAATTATCCGACTCATGACTTGGAGCTAGCAGCAGTAGTGTTTGCATTGAAGGTATGGAGACATTTTCTCTATGGGGCAATGTTCACTGTGTTTAGTGATCATAAAAGTTTGAAGTATCTGTTCAACCAGAAAGAGTTGAACATGAGACAAAGGCGTTGGCTCGAGTTTCTGAAAGATTATGACTTTCAGTTACAATATCATCCCGGAAAAGCGAATGTCGTAGCGGATGCTTTGAGTAGAAAATCGCTTAATGCTTCATTATGATGATGAAGGAGAAGGAATTGATAGAAGAATTTCGAGATATGTGATTATCTCAAAGTGGACACCGGGAAATGATGTGTTTGAATATGGTCACCATTTCGAAGCTAATGGATAAAATACGAGAAGGATTAAATAGTGATCAATATCTACAAGAAGCAAAAAAGAAGCAAGAAGACAAGGAGCAGAAATTAGAATTCAACGAAGGTGTTAATGGAATTTTGAAGTTCGGAGGAGAGTTTGCGTGCCAAACAACCCGTTTGACTTAGGAGATCAATTTTGAATGAAGCTCATAGAAGTAAGTTGAGTATGCATCCAGGAGCCACAAATATGTATCAAGATTTGAAGCAGCTGTATTGGTGGCAAGGAATGAAGAGGGATGTCGCAGAATATGTATCTTCCTGTTTGACTTGTCAGAAGGCCAAGGTGGAACATCAACGACCATCAGGAATGTTGCAACCTTTGCCTATTCCTGAATGGAAATGGGATGACATAGCAATGGATCTCGTCACGGGGCTACCAAGAACTCGGAAGGGTCACGACTCTATATGGGTAATTATTGATCGGCTTACAAAGTCGGCTCACTTTTTACCGATTAATATTAAGTACTCAATGGAGAAGTTGGCTCAGATATACATCAATGAAATTGTTAGACTTCATGGTATACCATCCAGTATAATTTCTGATCGAGATCCGTGATTCACATCAAGATTTTGGACTAGTCTACAAGAAGCGATGGGGACAAATCTACATTTGAGTTCTACATTTTGCTCCATCCACAAAAATGGTCGGTCGAAAAGAACAATTCAATCGTTGGAGGACTTGTTAAGGGCTTGTGTTTTAGAGCAAATTGGTTGTTGGGATGAATTTCTGCCATTGATAGAGTTCACCTACAACAATAGTTTCCATTCGAGTATAGGGATGGCACCCTATGAAGCTTTATATGGGAGAAGATGTAGGACACCATTGTGTTGGTACCAGGATGGTGAAAGTACGGTGATAGGACCCGAATTTGTGCAACGTGCATAACCGAAAAGGTAAAGATGATCCAAGACAAGATAAGGACATTGACAAACGCAAGTTTGAAAAGAGCTATGCGAGATAAAAGGCGAAGACCACTTGAATTCAAGAAGGTGACCATGTATTTTTACGTGTGACGCCTATGATCCTTGGAGTTGGATGAGTCATCAAGTCGAGGAAGCTTACACCCAAGTTTATCGGACCGTATCGTATACCTCGTCGGGTAGGTCCATAGCTTATCAAGTCCAATCTGCCAATGCCATTTTTATCAAATCTTCATAATGTGTTTCATGTATCACAACTACGAAAATATATTCCAGATCCAACTCACATTATCGAACCGACAAAATAACTAAAGGAGAACTTGACCTATGAAACAGTTCAAAAAAGATTTAAGATCGAAGGATAAAGCAACTTCAAGGAAAGGACATTGCTTTAGTTAAAGTAGTTTGGAATGATGTAAGTGGTGAAGCCACATGGGAGTTGGAAGAAAAGATTAGAGAACAGTATCCGTTTTTGTGTTAAGTGTATGTCAAGTTTCGAGGACGAAACTTTATTTTAGAGGGGGAGAGTTGTAACACCCCAAATTCTGACTATATGAATGATAAATAGCAAATTACACTGTTTTGCATTTTACTCGTGTATAAAATTAATTTGATTGTTCTAGATCATATTTGATCATTAAAAAAAAATTGCTCCCGGCTAGGAAAAGTAATATTTTTCAAATGTAGGAAATTTTCATTTGTCTCATTTGGAAACGGGGATCTTACTAAACCCGAATCAATGGTGATTCGAGAAAAGAATCTTTTATTTTAAAATCTATTTGTAAAATAATAATATTGTACGGATAAGTATCCGTGATTGTATTTATAGTAGTCGTTGCTATGAACATTGGACTTTTCTAACCAATGAAAAATTGGTCAAGGAAATAAGCTTAGACTTCTTTGTGGACCATTAGATTTGAAGCTTGACTTAGAAGCCTTAATCCTCACCATTGATTGAATCAATGGTGTAAAACAAAGCTTAACAAAACTATCAAGTAACATTCACCATAGATAAGATTAATGGATAAGATTGAGTCAACATTAATTGCTTGACTTTTACTTAGGAAACTAATTAACCTTAATTTAGTTGTCCTAATTACCTAATTAAGCAATTAAGCAAACTAACTTAACTAAGGATTAGTTATAACTTAGTCTTTACTTTAATATCCTAATTCTAATTAGAGGTGATGATGCATAATTAATATGTATTAGATACAAGCTAAATATGTTAAATTAAATTAGTCATGTACTTGAAGAATTAAGTAAGAATGGTTAGGAGATTAAACCCAATTAATTGGCTAACCAATAAACTAGTAATTAGGCTTGAACTAATGATGAATTGAGGATTTAAAACCCACCTAAACCACTTGATGGACAGCACCAGCACCTAAACTCATGGTCCAACGAAATCTTGAGCAGCAGAATTTTAGGCCCAATAGCAGCAGAATTTAGCTTGGATTAGCAATCAATTAAAGGACTTAAACTCACCTAAAACACCATAGACCAAAGCTGATTGGAGCAGCAAAATGGAGCTCACGGGTCCAGCAATTTCACGCCCAACAATTGCAATGAATTCATTTCGGGCATCACAAAGCATACGTTTGGACGTCCAACATCACAGCAACCTTCAACCATCCATCCATTTGTGAAGATTTCAAGTAATATTTGAAGGTCCAAATACCATACAAAGTCAAGCTTGTAACCAATGAGAAGAGAGAGTACTTGTGCAATTAATGCATGGCTATTTGCTCAAGCAAATGTCACTCACGTCTATCACCAAAGGCAAGTTTCGGGTCGAAAGCACTTGGGGCACTGGATGGAGTGGATAACCATGCAAATACATCTCTTCAAATGTCACAAACTCATCTACTTGTGAGCAGCTGTCTTTAGCACTCAAAATTAGATAAAATTTTCAAGTAAAATCATCCAAATATCACAAGTAATTCACGGCTGGCAGCAGCTCATTCACGTATTCATCTTCACTTTTCACTTCACAAATATAAGCCAATTGTCTCTCAAACATTACACGGCCAGTAGCCTTTCCAATACATCTTCACTTTCTATTTTCTACTTATCAAGATATAAGTCCATTCTCTCCAAAACACCAAGGAAAACCCACTCTTCTTTCTTCCATCTTCTTCTTACAATCGGTCACCATCTTGAAATCACACAATCCATCTTTTTAAATACTCATCTTTTGGTTTGTTTTGGCTCAAAGCCTACTCTAATCATTTCTTCTTCACAAGGTCCTAAGCTTCTTCAATCTTCTTCCTAAAGAGGTAAGCTTTGAGTTAATGATTCAAAGTTAATTTTTTTAATTTGTTAACCATGATTTTTCCATGGTTTTCAACCTTGATTCTTGTATAATCCTTCACTAATTTTTTTTGAAAATTTTAGGGCTTGTTAGAAGAATAACAAAGTTTCAAGGCAAGGGAGGAAAGCTTACAAAGCTTGTCTTCAAGAGGTAAGAGGGAGACTCTACCTTACCACCCATGTTCGGTAGTATGAGGATGGTATGTTTGGTGAAAAAAAATCTTTAAGGATTTATTCACCTATTGTTTGAGGTCCTTGAACTTTTTATCGTATTGATTGGACTGTATTGATTGGACTGTATTGAGATGTGCTTGATTGTGTTTGTGTGTTTGGACTGTATTTGAAATGTGGCTGCTTGTGTTTCTAGGTTTGTATGTGTAGTATATGTGAGATACGATTTTGTTTCAAATACTTGTTTAAATGTTGTAATGTTTAAAGAACTAATAATATGTGAGTATGTGAAATATATACTGTAGTGAAACTTATACTTGTATGTATGTGGAATTTATACTGTAAATTTCTGTAAATCTTATGAGAAAGGGATCTAATTGGAAATATTATGGAAATATGGGGTCATTATGTAAATATAAATTTTTGAGGGACTAAAGTGGAAATACTCTATTTTGAGGGACGAAAATATAATTTATGTATTTTAAAAGACTATTTTGAAAATATATGAGAAATACATAAATTTTAATATTAAATTGAATAAAACAAATTTTGTCGATTCAAAACGTATGAAAAATAATCATGCGATTGAAAAACGTTGAAAAATCACTACGTGATTCAAATGGCGATTTTAATTGAGTCGCGAATGAAAATATACGAGAATATGACTACGTGATTAAATTACAAATACTGTCATTGTTAAATTATTATATAAACCTTGTACATGTGATATTAATAGAAAATGTGAATGGTGCATAGTACATGCATTGAAAAAGTCCAAAGGATGTAAAAGCAAGTTGCCTAGGAGAGATTACACCTCCCGAGTGGGTGCGATAAGCGTAGTGTAGGTCACCGATTGACCTTGGGGGCATTGGGGTGCGGGCTGCCTACAATGGACAGCTTGGAGCAGGTAGCTCTTACCGCAAATGGGGAAGTGGGTTAGACCGATGCAACACACCAATGATCCGGACCGAGACACTATCCCTAATCATGATCCGATAAAGATTGTCGTGCATGTGCTAGATGTGCGAAAATGAGCACGTGGTCTCGAAGCATGTTGGTGCCGATCAGTTTTTTCACATTCTCTCCGACTTGAGTTGTAGCTCCATGGAGTAGGATATTAAGTCAACCCTTACATTGCATTCACAGTTGCATTCATAAAGGATATATTATTGTAATTTTACTCATGTGTAATTCTTGTTTATGGTAATTATTATATTGAATACTTGAGTATCGAAAGTAGTATAATTGTAATTTTTCTTTTAATTATTGTGCAATGATGATATATAAGGTTAATGGCTTAACTCGTAATTATAGTACGACATCCGTATGATATTTTGGATGTGTTTATCTTCATTGCTACCATACTGGTATTGGCTTAGGTGATCTCACCTCTTGTATGTATATGTTGTATTATGTTTATGTATTGTTAAGACACTCGAGCCGACGTAGAGTGAGAAGCGTAAAAACCAGATTCCGTTGAGAACTTCGAGTTCGATGGCGGTAGAGATTCCTAGCTTCTTGGGTTACATGAGGCCGACGTTTATTGACGGGGACAATGCATGGATCAAGACCTTGAGAGAGACTATGTTATTTAGGAGATGTAAACATTAGATTGAGTAGGTTACAAACGGGGAATCCCTATTTTTCCCACATTTACTATTTATGTACGCTTAGAGTTTCCTATATCTATCGAGGGTCGAACCATCTCTCCTAAGGGAGCGTACTATCGCACCATCAGTAGAGAGAGTAGTGTTGTATCGTCCGCTTGGACATTTCCTCCCTCGGACTTTACGTAGAGTTGAATTCCCCACCCAATTCCGAGGAGGACCCATCCGAGGGTCCCCTGGCTACTGAGGGCTCACCGCCTAGTTGTACTTGGGCAAAGATGTCAATGTAAATAGTGTTTAAACTTTTTGGAGTGACTAGTTTGTAATATTTATAGTATGAGTGTGTTAAAGGTTTGTATATGTATAATAAGAGACTTGAATATGTATAAATGTTGTAAATTATTTGTAATGATGCTGTGATGTTTTTATTTTCTGCTAAGTTTATTTTCTTGTTATTAAGAAATTTTGAATTTTGTATTTTTCCTACAATATACGCTATCTATATAAGGTTAATTTGGTAATTATGTAACATAAATGTGGCATCCTAAAGTGGGTGTTACATAGGTCACTCACATCCCTCTGCATGATTTGCGGTATGTCTAATAACCAACTTTATAATCACCTTGTTACAGATGATGTTTGATGGCATTAAAACACAACTCCTCATGTAGGAATCATAGTGATTTCAGGTTAAAGGACCACAAACACCATTGTCACTATGAGAATCGCTTATGACACTCACGTAACGATCCATGTAGCGTTCTCATGGTGGGTCAGTCCAGTACATCATTACTCTAATATGTACCCATGTGAAGGCTTGATATCTCATATCCATGACCCGTGAGATATGGTCATCAGTCTCTACACGTACTAGTCTCAATGTATTATTGTTGTCCTAATTAACAATAATACTTGACTAGGGACATTTAAGAATAGTGTTGTAACCAAAAGGATCTCATGATCAAGTCATCCACTTGATGTCCTATGGCATCAAACTTACTATTCTAAGGACTTTATTATGTTTATAAAAAAGAACACAATAAATGAAATGCCTCATATATAAAATAGCATAATAGAATGTATGTAAATACAGAAAATGTATTGGCCTCTAGGGCATACACCAATAGCTGCACCTGCTCAACATGAAGTCCCTCTAGAGAGGTATAAATCCGTGTGAGAGGATCCTCTGAAGGACTTGCAAAAGAAGAAGAAGAAGGACAAAAGGTGCCTGCCCTTGGTGGAGGGCGAAGGGGGCGCTGAACATCAATTAGTTCTTCTGCTGCACTCCCAGGTGTGCGCCAATTTTCATGGTTGCGCACAGTGATAGCAGGAGGATTAGGAAGGGGTAGGGGGTGAGCTCTATTGTTCAAGCAAAGGCTAGTAAATTTCATCCTCTTTGACAATAATCTTAATAGCTAAACAAGACTCTAGATCAATCTTAGAGTTACCTCTAACTGCCTCCAGACCCTCCAAGTCATACTCAAAGAAATGGGCTATCACTGTGATAAGCCCACCTACAACAATGGTCCCTGATTGGGCTCTACCCACATGAAGCAGATGCCTAGCAAGAAAAGATCATGTATCCATTTTGACATCATTAAGAATGGCCCACATAAAAGCAAGCTCGTCAGCACGGACATTGCCATCACTATCCCCATGCCCAAATAAAGTATGAGCCATGATACGGTGGAGATAGTGGAGGCAAGGATTAGGCATAAATGATGCATTACAATTTAAGGAATCATATGTGTCGGACCCATGAGAGATATTAACCCAAAAACAAATTGCTGAAAAACCACGTGGGTGCTTCCTCTCCCCCCCAGCAGGCAACCCAAAGATCTCATTAAATTCGACCAAGTTTAGGCAGTGGTCATTATTGAATAGTCAAAAAGTGATCCGGCCTTCAGTGCAGCTTTCCCCCTGAATAATATGAGCCTCAATAGAACTAAGAAACTCCAGTGTAAGCTCAGTGTAAGTGGGATATTTTAAATTCAAAAAATTAGTCCACCCTGCCCTGTCAAGCATCCAATCAAAGTCATCTCGCAAGCCTAAGGTATCTAGAACAGCGTCATCCATATACCTAGTGCTAACAATCCTTCTATTCACAAGCACATTGTACCGATCCCTCTGCTCATTATTCTTAAAGTTAAAACCATGGGGATTGGGGGAATTACCTCTTGGAGCATCAGTGCCTCTTCCCCGTGTCCTTGAGCTTGAAGCAGCTTCTCCCCTCTGACGCTTATTTTTCATTCTGCTTAACCATACTACACACCAACAACATAGCAAAAACCCTTTTTTTTTTCAAAGCAAGTCTCGAAATTGGGGTAAAGTTGCCAAATTTGGGGTTCTCCAAATTTGAAGGAATTAGTGGTTGGGTAGAGGTTAGAGAGGTTAGAAATGGTAGAAAAATGGAAGAAAATGGTGGCTTGTGAAGTAAAAGAGTGGTTTTGAAGGTTTGGGTATAGTGGGTATGGAGGTTGATGATGGAGAGGGAAGAAGGAGAATGAGGGATAATGGTGTGGATTTAGATGGTTGATGTGTGATTGTGAGGGAAATGAGGAGTAATGAAGGTTTGGATGATGGGTATGGAGGTTGAGGGAGAGAAGAAGGAGAAGAAGCAAAGAGGGAAGTGGTGAAATGAAGAAAGGAAGGGGAGGCCATGGTTTTAAAAACGCAACCTCTGGAATGATCCACGACCGTGGGGCATTCCACGGCCAGGCCGTGGACGTTGCTGACTTTGCCCCTTTTTTTTTTGCCTGAATTCCAAGGCCGTGGTTTGATCTACGGCCAGGCCGTGGAAGTATCTGACTTTTACTTTCTTTAAAAAAAAACCTGAAATCCACGGCCATGTGGGATTCCACGGCCAGGCTGTGGAATTCTCTGACTTTGATATTTTCCTCTAGTTTTCATTCCATGGCCATGGAATTTTCTATAGGCTGAGTGTGGAACTTTTTGACTTCACTCTCTTTCTAAATTTAACTTCAAAAAGGGGTTAAACCTAGACAAAATCCATGAGACAAACATCAAACCAACAATCCAACACATAAAATAAAAAGAAAAAGAAAAAAAGGAAATAAAAAGGAAAAATAAGAAAACTTGGGTTGCCTCCCAAGAAGCGCTTGTTTAAAGTCATTAGCTCAACTCTTGTTCATTCATCCTTCTGCAGTTGGGTCATGGAGGGCAATGTTCATCTTCTTCTTAAGTTGCTCCTCCACTAGATAATGCTTCAATCTCTTACCATTAACCTTGAAAGTCCGTCGCTCTTCATTCCAGACCTCTACGGCACCATAGGGAAACATTTTCTTCACCAGAAATGGCCTAGACCACCTTGACTTAAGCTTTCCAGGAAAGAGTTTCAATCTAGAATTGAAAAGAAGCACCAATTCTCCTTCACGAAATCTCTACGAAGAATATGCTTGTCATGCCACCTCTTGGTTCTTTCTTTGTATGATTTGGTGGTTTCATAGGCGTCCAATCTCAGCTTATCAAGCTCATGAAGTTGAAGCTTTCTCCTTTCCCCTACCACTTTTAAGTCAAAATTTAGAAGCTTAATAGCCCAAAAGGTTTTATGTTCAAGCTCAACGGGTAGATGGCAGGGCTTCCCATAAATCAATCTAAATGGTGTCATCCCAATAGGAGTCTTGTAAGCAGTGCGGTAAACCCAAAGAGCATCATCAAGCTTCAATGACCAATCCTTTCTTGATCTAGACACAGTTTTCTCTAGAATACTCTTTATCTCTCGATTAGATACCTCCACTTGGCCACTAGTTTGAGGATGGTAAGGTGTAACAACCTTATAAGTAACTCTATATTTCTTCAAGAGATTCTCAAAATGTCTCTCAATGAAGTGTGAACCTCCATCACTAATCACAGCCCTAGGAACTCCAAACCTCAGAAAGATGATCTTCTTGAATAGCTTAATCACGGTCTTCGCATCACTTGTTGGGGATGGAATAGCCTCCACCCACTTAGATACATAATCAACAACTACAAGAATGAATTTGTTGTTACAAGAGGATGGAAAAGGGCCCATGTAGTCAACTCCTCAAAAATCAAAGATCTCTACCTCAAGAATAGTGTTCATAGGCATCTTATGCCATTTGGAGATACTTCCAGCTCTTTGACATGGATCACATGGTAACACACAATTCTGAGCATCTCTGAAAATATGAGGCCAAAAGAAACTAGACTGAAGAACTTTAGTTGTCGTCTTGGAGGCACTAGCATATCCTCCATAAGATGTGGAATAACAACAACTCAATATACTCGGGACCTCTTCCTCTGAGACACAGCTCCTATAAATACCATCAGCACACCTCCGGTATATGTATGGGTCATCCCACACAAAATTTTTCAGATCTGAGAAGAATTTCTTCTTTTGCTGATAGTTAAGCTTAGGAGGTAGAACCTTGCTAACCAAGTAGTTTGCATAGTTAGCATACCAAGGAGCATTCTCCGTAGAAACCGCAAACAATGCTCATCAGGGAAAGAATCATCAATAGGTAATTCGCTCTTCCCAATCACCGATTGCTCAAGCCTAGATAAATGATCTGCCACTTGATTCTCCGTCCCTTTTCTATCCAGAATCTCCAAATCAAATTCTTGTAGAAGAAAAATCCAATGGATAAGTCGAGGCTTTGCTTCCTTCTTGCTCATGAGATACCTAAGTGCTGAATGGTCAGTGGACACAGTCACCTTCAAACCCACTAGATAGAACCTGAACTTCTCAAAAGCAAAGACTACCACTAACAATTCTTTCTCTGTAGTGGCATAGTTTGCTTGAGCTCCATCAAGTGTCTTGCTAGCATAGTAAATTGCATGCACTTTCTTGTCTTTTCTTTGCCCCAACACAGCTCCTACGGCATAGTCACTAGCATCACACATGATCTCGAATGACAGATTCCAATCCGGTGTTTGCAAAATGGGAGCGGTGATCAAAGCTTCTTTCAACCTGCAAAAGGCATTCAAACAGTCACTATCAAAATTAAATGGAACATCTTTTACTAAGAGATTAGACAAAGGTTTAGCAATTTTTGAAAAATCTCTAATAAATCTTCGGTAAAAATTGGCATGTCCCAAGAAACTTCGCACTCCCTTCACATTCACCGGTGGAGGCAATTTCTCAATCACTTCAATTTTTGCCTTATCCACCTCAATTCCTTTTCTAGAAACTAAATATCCAAGCACTATGCCCTCTTGTACCATTGTGAACACCCAATTTTGTCTGGGACATTTTGTAAAAATATAAAAAATAAAAAAAGAAAAAGAAAAAAATAATAAAAAGACTCATCTTTTATTTAGTGGCCCATTAACCCATAACCCATGATCCAACTTATTAACCCATAACCCATGATCCAACTCGTTAACCCATAACCCATATACCAGCATTTATCCTAAACAAACCCCATTAGTTATCCTAATCCCTAAGCATTTATCCTAATTATCCTAAATAAACCTATCCTGAATCAACCAAAGACTTATCCTAAACCAACCCCAACACTCACCTTAAATAAAACCTTACTCATCCTAAACCAATCACAACTTATCATTCTAAACAAATTCTAATCACACTTCAACTCAAACACTTCACCTAATCCCCTCTATAAAACCACATAACCCATACACGAAACGACACGGAGAACCTAACTTATTCCTCGGCCTTGAAACACACTTTTGTTTACTTTTTTTTTTACTCACGCGACCTTCCCCCTGCCTCTGCCAAAGTTTTTCATAATCATCTTCTTTAACTTTTACCATTCCATCACGTTAAAATTCCAAACAGAACCACCCACCACATCCTTCCACAACCTTATCTGTGAACCTCCACCACGTAGCACCACCATCTTCCAACCCTAGACACCATCACCAAATGCCACAGCCTTCACCCCCAAACAACCAATATGGTCACCACCCCCTGTAATGCGAACCCACCATCCTAGCTGCTGCCATTCACGCGTAACTACTCACTAATTGCAACCCTCTGCTCAGAGCGGTATTGCAAACACTTGCAAGCGACCATCCAAGACGTACTGACACCGCTGAAAACAAACGGAGCACCATCACGCATCAAACCAGAAGCCTCGGATCCATTCTCGCACAACCACTGAGCGCAATCTCAATCCTCTACTTCTGTAGATTTGTAGTCATCACCGTGAGCTGCCCCACACCGTGTTGATCCGTTGCTCTGTGCGTCGCTCCATCGGTGGATCGAGCTGTAGAACTAGAACCAGGTCCGGCCAACACTCCACCGCCGTCTCCGTCTGTGACCTGAGACCCAGCATTCACGCGTCGGACACGGCCATTCCCACTGTGTTCATCGCTCCCCATCCTTGACTTTCCTTCCTTTTCTACGAAAAATCCCAAAGAAAATAAAACCCTTTCCCCTCTCCTTCTTTTTCGTAAGTTACTACTCTTTTTATTTTATTTTATTTTATTTTTATTTTATTTTATTTGTTTATTTTTTTATTCTGTTATTAATTATTTTTTTAGATCATAGTTAAAAATAATAATAAAAGAAATATGTAAAAAAAGGGAAAATTAAAATAAGAAATAAATAAAAAATCCATAAAATAATTGAATTTTTTAAGAATAAAATAGGATTAGTTGAGTTGTGACAACTTGCTAATCATATAACATTTGTAATCATCTGAGTTGTGATGACTTTCGATGGTTCAAATTATTATTATTATTATTATTATTATTATTATTATTATTATTATTATTATTATTATTATTATTTAATATTATTTTGTACTCAAATTTTTATAAAATAAATTACTAATTGGTAAAGATTCAATTTTTTTTGTAACAAAATTGATAACTAATGGGTGATGTCTCTAGCGTGATGTGAGCTTCACTTATTCAATCCTTAATTTGATTAGCAGAGTCGCGACGACTTGTTAATTCAATTTTTTTAAAATAAATAAATAATTAAATTATTTCTTTTAAAAAAAGATAAAATCAATCAATTTTTTTCCTAGATAATTTTATATAAAAATTTTGTAACAAATTTGATAATCAGTGGGTGACGTCTCTAGCATGACGCGAGCTTCACCTATTCAAATCTTAATTTGATTAACAAAGTCGCAACGACTTGTTAATTCAAATTTTTAAAAATTAATTTTTAAATTAAAAACAACAAACCCACAATTATTTTATAAAGAACTACGTGACTTTGATTTCCTCATTGCACCCGGGATACGTAGGAGCAGAATCTCTATTCTGTCAAGCCAAAAATTAATTTTTCATAATTCATTTATCTATTTCATTTTTTTTACAAAAGGGATAAAACAAATATTTTCAAGGATTATTAAGAATTTGCATAATTAACTTAAGGTACTGTCATAGGACAGGTGTGTTAGGGGTGCTGTGGGATTAAGTTTCCACCCTTCCCTACACATAACCGACTCCCGAATTCAATCTGGTTTCAAAGATTAATTTCTATTAAAGGTTTTCTAATTTTTCCTAATTAAAATAAAATTGGTGGCAATTCTTAACTATTTATTTTGTTCGCCGCTGCTATCCCGTCGCAATTTTTCAGTCACGACAATCATAAAATGGCACTTCTCCCAATTCAAGACAAGATTTACTTCTTCACATCTCTGCAAAATCTTAGACAAATTAGACAAACAATCATCAAAGTTAGTTCCATATACTGAAAAATCATCCATAAAAACTTTCATGATGTTTTCAATAAATTTAAAAAATATTACAGTCATGCATCTTCGGAAAGTAGCAGGGGCATTACATAAACCAAATGGCATTCTCCTATAGGCAAAAGTGCCATAGGGGCTAGTAAATGTGGTCTTCTCTTGGTCATTAGGATGGATAGGGATTTGGTGGAATCCCTAATAGCCATCTAAGTAACAAAAGTATGTATGCCTAGCTAGCCTCTCAAGCATTTGATCAATGAAGGGAAGGGGAAAATGATCTTTCCTAGTTGTATTATTCAACTTTCTATAATCAATGCACATCCTCTAACCTATGACTGTCCTAGTGGGAATTAATTGAATTTTCTCATTTTCAATTATAGTCATCCCCCCTTTCTTAGGAACTACATGCACAGGACTAACCCATTCACTGTCAGAAATTGGGTAAATTACCCTAGCATCAAGCAATTTAAGAACTTCTTTTTTAACAACCTCTTTGAAATTAAGATTCAACCTACGTTGATGCTCAACAGAAGGTTTATGATCAGGTTCCATCAAAATTCTATGTATGCAAAAGGAAGGATTTATGCCTTTAATATCATCAAGAGTATATTCTATGACCTTTCTATGCACAAAACTTGATGTGTGAAATCCGCAAGTGTAGGGTTTCGTCGTCAAGTAATAAAAGACCGAATCCACAGGGACTGTGTCTATGAATACCAATTAATTAAGTAATTCAATTAAATTAAACAAAGGGGATAAAATTGTTGATTGATGAGATCTTAATAACCAAGCAATTAAATAAATAAATTTCAAAGTGCAAAATTGAGAACAAAAATAGTAAGTTATTAAGAAAGGTTTTTCAGATTCAAGAAAGCTTCCAAGATTGGGGTAACCACAATGATACAAGACAAATCCTAATTAATAACCCTTTTATTAAAATTGAAATTCAATTGAAGGTGAATTACCCTAAATTAGTTAATGTTCTTTCTCAAGAGACAAGAACCGTGCCCAATTAAACCAATTCTTACTCTCGTGGTAATTGAATTTAAATTAAACCCATTACGCTTTATAATAATTTATTGAATCCTCGAAAGGCTAAACCTACTCTCGTGATTTAGACCTTAAGTTCAATTCTTATGGTTCCAACACCTAGGTTCACCTCTCAGTACGTCCCTAGATATCTATGAGATGCAAATATGTGACCAGCAAATTCACATGAATAAGCACAATAAGGATTGAATCAAAGAATATTCAAGATTAATAAAATGGGTAAACAAAGTCAGTTAATCATCATCAATGTATCAAAGGGCATTGCCCAATCCTAGAAACAAAAGAAACTACTCAGACATGGAGAAGGAGAAACAAGAAATCCAATTCAAGAACATCCAAACTCGTAATCAAAGAGAGAAAAGAGGAGAAAGATCAAGATCAAGAGCCTCCAAGTGTGCCTCCTTTTAACCAAATTGGAACCCCTTATATTACATTCAAAGCATCTATTTATACCCCTAGAGTTTCAACTAGTCCCAGCCCATAAAAAGAAATAAAAACTAAACGTAAAATTTGACTCGTATTGCGATCCACGGTCGTGGATCATTCCATAGGCTGGCCGTGGATCTCTCTGCCACATGACCATTCTGCCTCAGCTTGAATTCCATGACCGTGGAACATTTCACGGCCTGGCCGTGGAACTCTCTAGAGTTTCTCTTTTGCTTCTTCAAGCTACTGCTCGATCCATGGCCGTGGGGAATTCCACAGGCAGGCCGTGGATCTTTCTGGAGTGAGCTTTTTGCCCGTGTTTGCTATCCGTAAAGCTCCAACTCCAATCATACAAGCTTTCCATCCATTTCAAGGTCAATTGAGCACCAATCCTGCACAACAACACCACAAATACCGCAGTTATCTGAACTAAAGGAAAAATAAATAAAAAGATAAACTAAACTGCCTAAAAATGCCTAAAAATGCATGCAAAATAAGAACAAAATATGATATTTTTTTACACACATCTTTGAGGAACTTCATGGTCTGGTGAGCGGTAGATACCACGGCGGCAATGCCATTTAATATGGGGCGGCCCAAAATAATGTTGTAAGCTGAAGGGCAATCTATGACCAAAAACCTGACTTTGACTATTCTGTAGACTTTGTCATCGCCCAGAGTCAGGAATGTATCAAAGTAACCTATCGAGGTTATCTTTTCTCTAGAGAATCCAATGAGCTCACCCTCATAAGGAGTTAATGCAGATAGAGGGAACTCCAATCTCTCGAAGGCATCCATGAACATGATATCTGTCGAGCTCGCTTGGTCGATGATGATACGTCAGACCTTGGCGTTTGATATTATTCTATAGATAACTAGCGGGTCATCGTGATCCCTGATTATATCGTCGTAATCCCTATCTGAAAAAGAGATGAGAGGCCCTTCCCTATCTTCAGTACGGGATTGGCACATAGAGCTAAAAATGCTCAATACCACCATTCGTAGTGTTTTCTTCTGGGAATTATTGGATGACCTTCCACCTGTAAATCCTGTGGAAATAGGTTTGCCCCAATGATTTAATATGTTAAGTTTTGATGATGACAAATACAAGACAAAAAGAATGATGCTTATGCTTTATAGTTGTACTTAATAAATGACAAATGTATCACAAAAGAATGTTGACCATGTTACATAAATGTGTTTAATGAGATATATGTAACATTCATCATATAATATATCCAATAATATTTTATATGAGTTATAAATGAATTAATATTGGATATGTCTATGAAAGTCTTGTATGCATGTTAGACTAACTAGAATTATACATTTATGAATCATGCATATGAAGATATTGAGTTATGAATTTGGACTAACTATGTTTGGTTAAGTGAGTAATACTTTGTAGGATAGTCCAAGTACCAAGAGTAAGCATTGCAACAAGAAAGCAAAAGATCACAACTATGCTCAACTCAAGGAGAATGAAAATGAAAAGATGTTCCAAGCTTTTGCAAGTTTTGAAGAGAAGATTTTCTTTGGAAGCTTGGATTACATCAAGAAGTGATGGTGGCAAAAGATCTAGTCCAACATCTTCAAGAATAGCTTATAGGACTTAGATCTTGTGTAAAGGTAAAAAGGAATCACATTAAGCTCAAAAAAAAGTTTTTAAACATATTTATAAGTGTTTCTAAAATGTTTATATGCCCAACAAACTATTTTGGAAAGCTAGTTATGGTAATATTTCAAATCTATAAAAAATAGTCAAGTTTGTGTTTTGTAAAATTGATATATAGTTACTCTTTTGATCATAACTTTTAAAATACTTTGAGTTTTACTTTGAAATATATCTCATTTGAAAATAGACTCAAAGATCTTTCCAATGACTGGTCATTTGCTTTAAACGGATAAGAAACGAAAAAGTTATGACCAATTAAAGTTTGAGTTTTGAAAATCTAACCTTTGGTTACTATTTTGATCATATCTTTCAAAATACTTTGAGTTTTGTTCTGAAACTTCTTTCATATGAAAGTAGACTCAAAGAGCTTTCCAATGAATGGTCATTTGCTTTAATTGGATAAGAAATGAAGAAGTTATGACCTTTTAAAGTCGGTTTTGAAAACCAGAAATGGTGTAATCGATTACACAAGTCATGTAATCGATTACAACGCGTTGACAAGCCGTGTAATCGATTACACAGAGTATGTAATCGATTACAAAGTGCCAGAAAGCTTGTAATCGATTACATGAAGCTTGTAATCGATTACAAAGTGCCCAGGAACGTTTCTAACGGCTATAAACAGCTAGTTTTCATAGAAAATCATTTCTAAACACCTCCAACGGCTCTAAAACTCATTGGGCTATAAATAAACGTGTTTGGGCATCAAAAACTAGTTGGAGAACATTCTGAAAATTACCTTTGAACATTGAAAACGAAATTCATCATCTTTTTCTCCAAATTCTTTGTTTTGAGCTAAGTGTGTAAATCCTTTATACCCATTGAGCTTCAACTTGTATTATCTACTCTTGAGAGAGTTTTCTATCATCTACATTGTTCTTCAAGTTGTATATCCACTCTTGTGAGAGTGTCTATTCTTTCTCTTCATCTTGAAATCATTATAAGAGGGTGAGGTATCCCTCAAGAGAGAAAAGGGTGAGGTATCCCTTATAGTGAGACTCAAACACAAAGGGTGAGGTATCCCAAAGGTGTTGTGAGTGCTCTTGATTGTAAAGGTCATCAAGCACCTGTGAAGCTTGAAGAATTGGAGGCTCTAGCACAAGGGTGAGGTATCCCAAGGTGTGAGGAGTGCTCTTGTATGTACAAAGGTTTTTCTAGCACCCGTAAAGTCTAGGAGATAGTGAAGAAAATCTCAAGTTAAGCTTGAGGACTGGATGTAGGCCACAAGTGGTTGGTGGTTGAACCAGGGATAAATTCTTGAGTTTGATTCTCTCTTCCCTACACTCTTTAAATTCAGTATTTGGTAGAATATATTTATCTATTGCATATCTTGATGTTTTGATTGTTACAACTTGATATCTAGCTTATTCACTTAGTTCATCATATATCCCAAGTTGTATTTGAGTAATCCTCAATAGTTGTACATTTATTAGACTTATTCCGCTGCATTTATTAATTGAGCTATTCAAAATGCATAATTTGTCAAAGTTGCATTAAAACTAGGCATCACCCAATTCACCCCCCCTCTTGGGTAATGGTTGTCATGGCTAACAAATCCTTTAGAGATGGTGTCGATGAGCCGATCCTTTTTGTTGCCCCCGGTCTGAGTATCCTGGTTCCGGTCTTGTCAGTTTTCAATATTGCGGTAAGGCGAAGTCCGGGACATCCTGGTAAGACTGCGGGTCCTTCTCCTTTGACGTGGAGTCAGACTTCACCGTGGACTCTAGCTACATCTTCGATCTCTCCGCCTTCCATAATTTTTGTTATTCCGGATACCACTGATGTATTTTTACAGCCACCCTTCCTTGATAAGGGATTAAATGACATCTCAGAGCTGGTAACACTCCTCTGTTTTATGGCCTTAGCTTTTATGTCACTTATAGTATTTCAAGTGATCCTTCTGAGCCTGTTTCTTTGAAGGAGGTGGCCTTTTGATATCTTGAAACTCAGTCTAAAGGACCTCCTTGAGAATCATTTCTTGTGGGCATTCAGAGGAGTGTAGTCAGAATATTTAGACAGGTACATATCACCTTTAGAGGAGTTTCGCGGTTAGTTGGAGTTCTGGTTACTCTCTTTGGTGTTGGTGATTTCCTCTAGGTCGATATACTTTGAGGAGCAGTGAAGAAATTCATCCAAATTAGTTCGCTTCTTTTTACTAAAGACCGTAAGAATTTTGCATTAGTTCAGAGGCCGCTCTGGGCATAATGAAGAGTAATCTTGTCATCCGGGCTCTCAATATGGGTGATGGCATCATTGAATCTCTTGATGTATTCACGAAAAGGGCTCATTGCTCCTTTAGCAAATTTCAGAAAGAGAGTCAATAGACTTGGGCTGTTGCCTAGCAATGGTGTAGTGCCGCAAGAAGCATTGCATGAGGTCACCCTATCTAGTTACGAATTTAGCTAGCAAGGTGGAAAACCAATGGAGGGTACCCTTATTTAAAAGAAGGGGGAAGGTGCGGCATAACAACTCCAAGGGTCCTCCATGGAACAGCATGGATTGAACGAAAGAGTCTAAATGTTCCTGAGGGTCTGGGGTCCCGTCATAAGGTTCCAAGTTGGTGAGAAACTTGAAGTTTCTTGGAACTCTATATGCCATCAATTTGTCTGAGAGTGGCTATTGTTGGACTCTGGGGGGCCAGGTTGTTGTTCCCAATAGCATTGCTAGCTTTGTCGTGTGGCGCCCTTCTCGAGTTGTGGGGCGTGTTCCGTCATCTGTTATTATTCTTTTTGTGTATGGATCTCTCTAACTCATCTAGCTGACGTTGTTAGTTGTCTAGCTGATGACGTTATTCATTAAACTGCTGCATTTGTTAGGTGACCAATTCTTGGAGGCGATGTCTGGTCATCTCGAAGTGGATTGTGCCTTGGGTAGACACGCAGTTAGAAGCATCATCATTCGGGGGGCTCAAGCATGAGTGCATCGGGATCCAAGACCTTTGAATTACGTTATTAAGTGTTTCTCTTGGGCGACCAAGCCTATCTCTCATAGATACTCTGTGCGATGGATGAGGACTTTTATCAGAAAGTGAAGTCTCGTGGCCATCGCGCAAATGTTCCGGGAAAAGTGACTGGTTTCTCACGACAGAGGCTTCAGCAGCAAGTGGTGGAACTGGATGAGAAGGACGTTGCACTGTTGGTCCCTGTCTCTGATTGGTAGAGGGTTGTGTAGTGTCCCTTCTCGAGTGTTGGTGCGTGTTCACTATGATTGGGTGGGATTAGAAGTTTAATTATTTTCCACAGACGACGCTAATGTTTTGAAGTAAATTCAGAAGGTACCTGAGATAAGCACGTTGCAGTGGTTTCTTCCTTGAGTAGCAGTGATTGAGCGTATTGAGACAGTGAGGTGGGTACCTACAAATGGACTGTAACGCTCAAGTTAGGTTGTGTACAAGTAAGGTATTATTTAGTAAGTAATTTACTAATACTTATTTAAGGTTACTTAGTCTGGTATTTATAGATCATGTATAGAATCATAATACAATATGTGTTGAATACAAGTATTTAGGATTAGTATCCTTATAAAGATTATCTTCCCCTTATTGTTGGGATAAATCCCTATAAGTTAGGAACTTTGATATGAAAGCTACTTAACAGTCTGAGGCAGTTATGAGTTCTATAATATCGTAAGTTGATGATTAGCAGTTATGGATATTTAGGGATATATCCTCTGCATGAATCTAGAAATCTTGATATTATGGCCTAAAGTCACTCGACGTGCACAGCTCCAGGGTCCGGACTGCCGTAAAGGTATTAACTACGTCATCCAGGGTGGAGTCCAGTTGTACACGTGTGCCAAGTTGATCCGTTAGATGGGATCCGGATCACGGTTTAGAACAATAGGCATATATAAAAACCATGTATAAACCACTGCATAAATATAAATACATAGCAATGGTCAAAATAAGTGTATTTATGCTACGCCAGCATCTGCATCCCTATGCAGAGGGTGGATCACGCACTGGAGTCATCATGGAAAAGAAAATAGCAGGGTAAGAATTCTAGGAATTTCAAGTATTTCTAATAATCATATGTTATCACAACAATTCCAACTACTTCAAGGAATTAAATCATGTTAAAAATCTTTGATAGAAAGATGGCAAATGCCAAATTATTTCCTTTCTCTTCTAAAGGGCAGAAGTTTAATTTTAATCATTGAACAACAAATATATACTCAGACAGTATATAAATCAACCAATAAATCATAAAACTCATCATAAATATATCAACATATAAATCATTTCACATTATCCTTAGAATATTTACAATTAACTCAAAATGTAATTATTCATTATCAAATCTATGATTTATATAGCAAATTCATGAAGATGTGCAAATGCTCACGCAATGCTAGTAATCTTTCCTTTAGTGCTCATTAATTATCTTTCTCAACTTATTCCCTAGACTCATGTCCTTTTATCTCAAATAGGTAGGAAGGGAATGTCGCCTCCTTACACTACCCAACACTTTGTGATAGTCTGCTTATCAGGATGGTGCATTCAGCCTATACGTAACAGTCCATCGTTACACAACACTATCCCAGATAACCCTAGCCAAATATCCAAAGGAATCACATCTAGGATCACCCCAGGTATGATGATTATTTCTTTTATCAGATCTAAGATCACCATCATTTCCTATATTAATCACTGGCCAAATTTAGGATCACCATCATTTCCTTTATCAGATCTATAGGTTACCCTTCATAAGGGAATATCATCTAAGGATGACCCTCAGGTACGAAGATCATGTCCAATTTCTTTTAAACTTTGAGCACTTAAAGATGTACTTTACATTTTAATTCAATTACTGTCTCAACTTTAACATTTTAAAGGAGCATATCATTTTCTAATACATCTTAATTCAACTTATAAGCATATAAGGTGCCAATTTCTCATATCATCTTATAATTCACATAATTCACAAGGCAACTTGAAATGCTAGTATATCATAAGGAAATTAGAGCAACATATAACACACACACACACACACATACACACACACATATTCATAGCATTGCTCTAGGCTTAGTATTCAACCAAACCACAGATACAAACACCAATGCTCAAAATGTCCAACTATATCCATAATAACATCAAAGTGTACACTCATGCTCCAAATAAAGCCATTACTTATTTGTATTATAAAATCATTCATCAACAAGAAAATTGATACAAGATAAACTCTAGTATAACACTCTAGAGCATTCGGCCAAGGCAATAAAACAAGCATCCAAGTATGCATAATTAGTCACCATAGCCAACATCATTGTCTAACAATTTATAATCACATTTTTATTCTTAAAATTGAAGTTTACCAAGTTAAATTCTCTCATTGTCTAAAAATAGGATTTGGTCTTAACATAACCAACCATGGCTAAAACTAACAACAATCCAAACTCTTAGATTATCATCAATTTTAACTCCTAAAAATCCTTATTCAATTGATACCATCACTAATCAACTTATCTATTAATTAACATCAAGATTAGAGTTAATTCCTCCTTTGTTCCATTCGGCCAACTTCCTCAAACAGTCATTCACATAAGGAAAATACAATTTAACACCACCCATAACTAGTTCATAGAAAGCATAGAGCATAGGAGTAAAAGAAATAAGAACAACCTAACTCCCACTTGAACCTTTTTTCCAATTCATCCATTGAAATCATATATAGCTCAAGATAAACATCAACATGGGGAAATCAATAATCAAGATTAAAAAAAAACTTGTAGCCAACATCAAAATCAAGCTTATTTCCCTTCAATCAAAGTCAATAAAAAATATCAACAATAACAGTGGCAGCAAGAAGAATGAAACATAGTGAAAATTTTCCCTTCAATCCATTCACAAATCCTATAGCCAACATTAAGCTTATTTCTCCAAGTACCTTAACTAACTACAACATACAAAATCATCTACTAGTGAAGGAAAAAGGGAAAATAATAAAGAGCAAAGAAAGAAGGGAAAAGAGTAAATAGCAAAGGAAACCCTTACCTAAGCTCCCTTGATGATGGTGTTTCTTTTCTTCTTAGTTCCTCCTAGCTTCCTAGATGCTTTTCTCTCCTTTGTTCCCCTATTTTGTCAAGAGAGAAGAGTGAAAGAAATTGTGAGTGTGTATGGCTGTATAAGGCGGTGGAGAGGGAGAAAAATAAGGCCAAATGTGTGGTTGTCATTTGGTGTGATAGATTTATCTCTTAGGGATACTTTGATCTTTCATTAATGAGTTTCTAGCTTCCATAGATGTTATAGAAAGTTCTACGATTTCACTAAGTTCCTATACACATCATTTAATAGCTATTAGACTCGATTACTTTTTCTTAAATTAATATAAACTTAAGGAAGTAAACTAATACGCTTACTAGTACCTGTTCTAACCAGTATATGCTTGTAAGTATTTTCTCTAACTCGTAATCATTTTTAAAATAATCTTCATTCTTTATTTAGTAACTCCACAAATTTTCATAAATTTTCGAGCTACTCTCCTATTTAATTTGGCATTTAAACACTTATTCTATTTATTAAAAATACCAAACTAATTTATTTAATTTCTCAAAAATTACCATAATTCATTCTATTTATTTATGACCTAGAAATAAATTTTTTATATTTATTTCCATCATTTAAGCAGCCTATGCTAACTTTTTGGGCTAATATAAGTTATTTTTCATGTTCTGTGCTATATTGTTACGCCTAAACTAAATAAAAAAATTACAAAAATTAATAGGTAAATCACACAAGTACTAGGAACTACTATAATCATTGAAGCTAACATGATAGGGAGGATGTTACAAATAACATATACATAATTAGTCTTGATGATATATCCTCAAATATTACAAAATGTCTTATGAGTAAAGATGATTCATGGCTTTGGTATAAAGGAATTGTACACATTCACATGGATCATTTGAATAAGTTAGTCTGTAAGGAGTTAGTAATTGGACTACCTAAGCTCAAACTTGAAAGAGATAAGTTATGTGATGCAAGTAAAGGTCTTTTTTAAAGTTTAAAATTTTGTTTCTATCTCTAAACCTTTATAGCTTTTGCATATGGATCTTTTTAGACCATCAAGAACTATGAGCTTTGTTGGAAATTACTATACACTTCTGATTGTGGATGATTTTTCTAGGTTCACATAAACATTATTTTTATCTCATAAAAATAATATTTTTCAAGCTTTTAGAAAACTTGCCAAAGTTATTCAAAATGAAAAGAGTTTTAACATTATATCCATTAGAAGTGATCATGGTGGAGAGTTTAAAAATCAAGAATTTGAAACTTTTTACAATGAAAATAGCATTGATCATAATTTTTTAACCCTTAGAACTCCACAACAAAATGGAGTTGTAGAAAAGAAAAATATATCTTTGGAAGAAATGACTAGAACTATGCTTAATGAATCTAATCTTCCTAAGTATTTTTGGGTGGATGCAGTAAGTATCACTTGTTATGTAATGAATAGGATCCTAATAAGGTCAATTTTAAAGAAAACCCCCTATTAATTATACAAAGGAATGATAACTTAGCCAAATTTGATGCAAAATCAGATGAGAGTATATTTCTTAGCTATTCTAGCCATAATAAAGCTTTTAGAGTTTATAATAAAAGAATTATGAACATAGAAGAGTTTATACATGTTGCATTTGATGAGACTAATCCTGATGGACTGAGAAAGGAATTTGTTAATGATGTTGCAGAAATTTTAGCTAAAACACAGTTAGATGACAAGGAGAAAGAAGCAAAGAAGTAAGAAGAAAATCAAGTTGATCCCCCAAGGCAAGATGAATCATAAGTCATGGATCTTCCTAAGGAATGAAGGACTTCAAGATATCATCATCTTGACAAAGTAATTGGTGATGTATCAAAAGGGGTAACAACTCGAACTCTCTTAGAGATGTATGCAATCACATGGCATTTGTTTCTCAAATTGAACCTAAAGACCTAAATGAAGCTATTATTATTGAACATTGGATCTTGGCCATGTAAGAAGAGTTAAATCAATTTGAAAGGAATTAAATTTGGGAACTTGTTCCAAGGCCCAATGATCATCCAATAATTAGCACAAAATGAGTTTTTAGGAACAAACTTGATGAAATTAGGATAATAATAAAAAATAAAGCTAGACTTATTGCTAAAGGTTGTAATCAAGAAGAAAGAGTTGATTATAAAGAAACTTATGTTCCTATTACTAGATTAGAAGCTATTAGAATGTTACTTGCTTTTGCTTGCATCATGGATTTCAAACTTTACCAAATGGATGTAAAAAGTACTTTTCTAATTGAATTTATTCAAGAAGAAATGTATGTAGAAGAACCTCCTGGTTTTGAAAGCTGTGAGCTGCCCAACCGTGTTTTTAAATTGAAAAATGTCTTGTATGACTTAAAACAAACTCCTGGAGCTTGGTATGAAAGGTTGAGTAAGTTCCTTTTACAAAAAAAGGTTTTTCAAGAGGCAAGGTAGACACAACACTTTTTATTAAAAACAAAAAGCGTGACATTCTCCTTATGCAAATTTATGTTGATGATATTATATTTGGAGCTAATAATGATTCCTTGAGTAAGGAGTTTGTTAGTGTTATGCAAAGTGAATTTGAAATATCAACAATAGGTGAGCTTAACTTCTTCCTTGGACTTCAAATCAAGCTAACAAAGGATGGAACATCATTCATAAGTTAAACTGAGTATTGCAAGGAGTTGCACAAGAAGTTTAGAATGGACAATGCTAAAGAAATGGCTACCCTAATGAACACTTCTTGCTATTTGGACAAGGATGAAGGAAGTAAACACATAGAAATCACTAAATATAGAGATATGATTGGCTAACTCATTTACCTTATTGCAAGTAGACCAGATATAATATTTAGTGTATGCATGTATACTATATAATAAGTTTATCCTAAAGAATCTTACCTAAGTGGTATAAAAAGAATAATAAAATATCTTGTTAGCATAACACAAATGGGCTTGTGGTACTCCAAGGGTGCTTCATGTAGTTTGATTGGTTATTTTGATTCTAACTTTCCCAGATGCAAGGTGGATAAGAAAAGTACTAGTATGACAAGACACTTGCCTAGAAGCTCTTTAATTTTTTGGCATAGCAAGAAACAAAATAGTGTGGCATTGTCTACAACTAAAGTTGAGTATGTTGCAGCTGGAAGTTGTTGTGCTCAAATCCTTTAGATGAAGCAACAACTTTTGGATTATGAACTCTAACTTGATCACATCCCAATAAGATATGATAACACTAGTGTAATCAATCTAACTAAGACCCTAATCTTGCACTCTAGGACCATGCATATTAAAATTAGACACCACTTTATAAGAGATCATGTACAAAAAAGAGATTGTGTGCTTAAATTTATGGAAATATCAAAACAAATAGTTGATATCTTTACAAAACCTTTGCCAAAAGAAAGTTTCTTTTATATAAGAGGAGAACTATGAATAATTGACTAATCATGCATTTGAGTGAATGATTGTGCTTGATGCATTTTTTATTATTCATTTAAATCCATTACTGACTTGAGCGTTAGAGGTTTCCTCAAATTTGTTTTGCAGGTGCTTGATTCATGAATAAGTCCTCCAATTTCAAAATGTTTAGCTGCACCTGCTGCATATGAGTTTTTGAAGTTTTTGGTTCTCAATAATCGATTATTGGATAAAGATATTTGATTATAAAGTGTCACAACTGCTCAGTGTTGTGTTTCCAATAAAGAATAATAGATTATCTTGGGTAGATAATCAATTATCACCTTAACAAAAAGGCTTAAAAATGATTTTAGTCAACAATAATCAATTATGGAAGGGTCATAATCGATTATCATAGTGGCAAAAGCTCTTTTTGTTCAAGAAATAATCGATTATGTGATGGTCATAATTGATTATCAGAATTTTTCAAATTCTGCGAAGCACACAAATAATTGATTATTGAAGCTCAATAATCAATTCTTCAATAATCAATTATTTGTGGATATATATTAGAAGTTCCAATGCCTTTCTCCTCATTTCAAAATTTTCCTTCTCTCTCTTCCCCCTTCTCCTTACTCTATCTAAACCCTAACCTCTTCCACCCTTAAACCACCATAATCTACCACCAAACACCCAAAATCAACCACCCAAACTCCTCCCCTACATAAACCATGGCCCATTTTCCTCCTTCGCTTTCCACTTCCCCCAAATTCCAACCAAAACCCCATAGCCCTCACCAACCCATGACCTAACCTTAATTGATAGCTTCCAGCTCTCACCCAAAGCGAGCCCGCACCAAGAATGCTCCTAGTAATGTCAATCCCATCAACCCCTTGGATCTTAAGTGACTAATTTCTGACAACTCTCAGATGAACTGCTTCAGGCTCCATTATCTGATAAGAAACATGGTCCAATCCAAGTGCATGGACCTTGATTTCATCCATAGAAAATGTTTCCAATTCATCCACCATCATGAGCACCAGTGGGTTTTTCAACTCTACATTCACCACTAAAAATTCTATCTGGATCTAATTAAGGTACTCTACTGCATCCTTCAGATTATAGATGAGGATTTGGTGACTGAGGTAAAGGGGCATAACATTGTAGTGAAGCCTCGTGACTAATTAGATTTGTTTGGACTATATTACACTAGGAAAAAGTTCTCTGATAATAGCTACAAGGTTTGGAAATATTACAATTGCACCACAGCAATTTGGTCAATGATCAAACTGGGTTACTTCATCCCTAGAGGTTCCTTCACAGTTGGAAAGCTTACAGGTTAGGACTGTCATCTACATTATGCATATGCACGCATTCTTACTCCTCGATGGGGCAACTATGCTTTCTTAGGCGAGTATGACATCTTCATTATTTGGGCCATTAAACAGAGGTTGCATATTAACTAGATCTACTTTATCATGCATCATATAATCAAAGTGCAAAGTAGGAATAATATGGATCTCCCTTATGCTTTTCTAATCTCCTAAATTCTTGAAAAATACCCTGCTATAGTGGAGATTGAGGAAGTAACCAAGGTCACTGGTCACAACAAGTTTGGATTGAGTACTCTCAACCATATGCATATAAAGAAAGAACATGGTGTATGGGTATATGGAGATGAAAAGGCTAAAGCAGAGGATGAAGTTGAGGTCGCGATAAGAGAAGATGGTGTTGAGGATAAGGATGAGGATGAGGCTGCCCTTATTGACGTGGATATGTCAGCTGCTCCACCTGCGCATGAAGACGGGGTCTTGACTATGGTTGCTGATCTTCGAACCTATATGGAGCATAGTTTTGCTATTGAGCACCATCTTCTACCACCACCACCATTGGAGGACCATGGGGCTTATTCATTAGATGCTTAGTGTCATGATAGCAATATATTTTATTCATTTTATAATCCTTTCACTGGGCTTCTTAAGGTTTAATTAGGCTTAATTAAGTTAGTTTTGTTACATTTATTGATATTGAGCTTAATTGGGTCATTGAAAGAATTATTGCTTGAATTGGTTTTAATTTGTCTATTTGATAGTGTTTAGTAAAATAGCTATAATTTGAGTTTCATATATCTAATTGATATAATTCTAGTCTTGTAAGAAATATAAGACAATTCTCTACAACTTTCATGAGACCTCAAGGGCCAAATAACATGTTTGGATAATTTAAATTGGAGTTGAAGCAAGATCCAGATTGATGATCCTGACAGCTTGACCTCTGCGTACTCGTCAGCCTATTTCTTGAGTTATAGGAGTCCAATTAACACTAAACTAGTGGCATTGGAAATTTAAGACCTAAATCTACAACTTTTATGAAGAACTCAAGAGTCAGATCGGAAGTATAATAGGTCATATTAGGCCTAGAATTCAGAATAGAGGAGTTGTATCTGGACCTAAATAGTGTGCAAAGATTAGGTCATATCTTGATTTGTAGGAATGATATTAGGCTGAAACTCATGACAATGGAAATCTAAGACAAAAGTCGACAACTTTCATGAAGACCACTTTCCCATTTTTTAACGACAGTCATGAGTTCTATATCAAATCATTTTGGAGACAAGCATCTCAATAATTTTTCACACATTTATAATTGTCAAACAACTCCTTTGGCATTTTTCACTCATTCACCCACTCATCCACTCACTCATTAAACAACTCCATTGTCATTTTGTGCTCCTCAAGCTCTATAAAAGGGAGCATTGGCTGCTCATTTGATCATCTTGGCTTAGAGATCAAGATCATGCTATTGTGTTATTTATTTTTCTTGTTGTAGTTTTCTTTTGTTCTAAATAGAAGTTATGTTCATATTTTTCTTTTTCTCTCTTTCTTTCTTCTTGTTTATGAGTAACTAATTTTTATTTTGCTTAAGTGAAAGAGTGAAGCTTTTGGTAATAAATTAAGGTTGGATTAATTTCTTTCTTGTGCTTAAATGATGTATTATCAAGTGGTCATTATATGTGTTATATTTTGTTTCCAATAAATTTAGAAACCCTCCTTGTAAAGTTGAGATCTTAATTCATTATAGACACAATGAATGCTTAATCCCATTTACAAGTATTGGTGTTAGTAAATAATTAAAGGAACCATTATATAATTACATATATAATCTTAAATGAACTTTGAATGTTGTATTTTTCGATTGGAACCTCCAATATACGTGGATTCTAATTAAGTTATAAAAAGAATTAATCTTGTCCTTAATTTACTTACCAAGAGTGGGTCTTCTAACCTAAATAAATCCTTTTTATTTGTGACCAAGTTTTATCACCTTTATTATTATGACAAAATCTTTTCCTTACCTCAAAGAATTTTTCTTCATCAATTCCCTATAAATTGACTTCGAACTCTTGAGAATTTATTACTTGAAACAACCTCCACTTGAGTTTGCAGCTTATAATTCACATCAAGTTTTTGGCACCGTTGTCGGGGAATTGATTTGAAGAACAAATTTATTGAGGTCTTCTTTCTTTAAGTAAACTTCATCATCTATTATATATATATTTTTTCTACTCTTTTAATTTTCTTACTTACTAACTCACTAACTTTCTAACTTACTTATTAACTTTCTAACTTATTAATTTATTAACTTACTAATTTACTAACTATGATATTTAACGGCATGTTTATATTGCCTACTTGTACATTTTCTTTTCTATTTTAAATTACTTGTTAATGCTTAATTGGTATCGTGATTCAAATTCTGGTCGTTTGGTTAAAGTTAATCCTGGTACTTTATATATTGATTTGTTTGAATCACAATCACACACATTAAACACAATGGCTGAAAATGAAAGTGTACATGATGAATATGAAAATCAACCGTTGCGAACCATGCGTGAATATTTGCAACCATCTCGAAATTCTAATCCATCATGCTTTATCTTTCCACTCAATGCTAACAATTTTAGATTTAAGCCGAGTATGATTTCATTACTCCCTAATTTCCATGGTTTAGAATTTGAAATCCCATATTTACATCTAAAAGAATTTGAAGAAGTATGTACCGTTTTTAATGACCAAACTTGCACTGAAGAGATTATTAAGCTTAAATTGTTTCCTTTTTCTTTGAAAGATAAAGCAAAAACTTGGCTTAATGTTTTGAAACCAATATCAATTGGCACATGGTAAGAAATGCAAGGGGAGTTTTTAAAGAAAATTTTTCCAACACATAAAACCAATGCTTTGAAAAGACAAACCCAAATTTTTCCCAAAATTCAAACAAAGCATATTTTCAAAGTTAGGAACGTTTTAAAGATTTGTTAAATTCTTGCTCACATCATGGTTTTGAAAAATGGCACACTATAAGCTTCTTTTATGAAGGGTTAACACCTGAAACTAAATAATTTGTGAAAATAATGTACAATAGCGAGTTTCTTGATAAAGAACTTGAATAAGCTTTAGATTATTTAGACCATTTGGCTGAAAATTCTCAATCTTGGCATGGTACTAATCCTTCTGAAAATTCAATTAGATATAACCTTACAAATGCTGGTAAAGAAAAATATCATTTTAGTCAAGAAGAAGATCTAAATGCTAGGTTTGTCAGTTTGGTTAGAAAGATTGAAGCCATAGAATCAGGGAAAGTGAAAGAAATTAAATCTGTGTAAAATGAAGAAATTTATGGTATTTGTGATGAATTAGAACACTCAACAAATGAATGTCCAAAAATTCATGTTTTTAAAGAAGTTGTGCATGAGCAAGTAAATGCAATGAACAATTTTAAAAAGTCATTCACCTATTCTTTTTCAGATTCATACAATCCGGGATGGAGAAATCACTCGAACTTCAGTTGGAAGACTAATAATCAGGCATAATTTATGCAACCACCGCCTCTTGAGGCGCAACTGGATTCACAAAATTCTCAAGGATATGCACCTTATGTCCCACCATATTAGAAAAACCTTGAAGGAACATTGCATGCATTCATGGAAAAGCAAGAGGCCATTAATAACCAAAACACTCAAGCCATGATTGACATAAAAAACACTTTTGCTAAACTTTCTTCTGCACTCACCATTCACGAGAAAGGAAAACTTCTTTCTCAACCTCAACTGAATCCCAAGGATCAGTATAGCCTAAATGAGGGTAGTTCAGAAAGCTAACAAATAGATCAAATCAAGTCAGTGATAACTCTTAGGAATGAAAAGGTTATTGAAAAATAAATTTCTGAACCTTATGAGAAAGATGATGAATCAATTCCCCAAGATAAGGAAGGAGTTGATAAGCCACCTGGCCAAAAGGAGACCAAACTCTCGCCTTCACCACCATATCCTCAAGTATTAAACAATTCAAGTAAATTGAACTATAACAGTGAAAATTTTGAAATCTTTAAACAAGTGAAGGTCAAATTCCTTTGTTAGATGCTATCAAACAGGCTCCCTCTTATGCCAAAATTTTGAAGGACCTATGCATTGTGAAAAGGAAACTAAATGTGAAAAAGAATGCCTTTTTGGCTGAACAGGTAAGCTTCATTCTTCAAAGCAATAATGTATTGAAATATAAAGACTCTGGTTGTCTTACAGTTTCATGCATTATTGGAGAACATAAAATTGAACAAGCTTTACTTGATCTTAGTACTAGTGTTAATTTGTTTCCATATTCAGTTTATCAGCAACTTAACCTAGATGAGTTAAAATTGACTTCTGTAACTCTTCTACTTGCCAATAGATCAATTAAAATTCCAAAAAGAATAGTGGAAGATGTGTTGATTCAAGTTAATAAATTTATATATCCTGTGAATTTTATTGTTTTGGAAATTGAACCTATGGATAATAGTAGCAAGTCAATTCCTGTTATTTTAGATCACCCATTTTCAGCAACATCTAATGCTTTAATAAATTGTAGAAATGGAGTGATGAAGACATTTGAAAATATGACACTGAGCTTAATGTTTTCAATATGTGCAAGCAACCACAGGAAGTCTATGATGAAAAGGAGGAAGTTAAAGGGATTGAGGTCGTTATAGATGATCATCTTCAAACTAGGAGTTCTTCTGACCCTTTAGAAATTTGTTTAATTAATTCATTTGATTCAGCTACGCAATTAGATGATGATATTTCTGAAATATGCTCTTTACTTGACTGTACATAGGTAATGGAATACAAAGGATGGAAACCGAGATTTGAAGAGCTAAAACCCATGAATGATAATACCCATGAAGAAGTACCCACATTAGAACTAAAGTCATTACCTGCTGGGTTAAAGTACATATTTTTGGGAGAAGAACAAAGTTTTTCAGTGGTAATTTCCTCATCCCTTACTAAAGAACAAGAAGGTATGTTGATAGAAGTACTTAAAAGGCATAAAAGTGCAATTAGATGGACATTAAAGGACATAAAAGATATTAATCCATTAATTTGTACACATAGAATACATTTAGAGGATAATGCTAAAACATCTCAACAACCTCAAAGAAGATTAAATCCACACATGAAAGAGGTAGTTAGAGCTGAAGTTCTTAAATTACTTGATGTTAGAATTATCTACCTCATCTCTAATAGCTAGTGGGTAAGCCCTACACAAGTTGTGCCTAAGAAATCTGGAATAATAGTGGTTGAAAATGAAAAAGGTGAATTAATACCTACGCGAGTCTCATCCAGTTAGCGTATGTGTATTGATTTTAGAAAATTAAATGCAGCCACAAGAAAAGATCATTTTCCATTGTCATTTCTTGATCAGATTCTGAAAAGAGTAGCAGGACATTCCTACTACTGTTTTCTTGACGGTTATTCAGGGTATAATCAAATACCAATTATATTAGAGGATCAAGAAAAGACCATTTTTACGTGTCCCTTTAGCACTTTTGCATATAGAAGAATGTCTTTTGGCCTTTGTAATGCTCTGATAACTTTCCAAAGATGCATGCTAAGTATTTTTAGTAACATGATTGAGCATTATTTAGAGGTTTTCATGGATGACCTAACAGTTTTTGAAAATTCTTTTGAAAATTGTCTTGATAATTTGGAAAAAATTCTTAAAAGATGTAAAGAAAAATTATTTGTGTTAAATTAGGAAAAATGTCATTACATGGTTACCTCAGGAATAGTGTTAGTTCATGTGATATTTTCTAAGGGAATTGAAGTTGATAAGGCTAAAGTTGAATTAATTACTCATTTGTTTTCCCTAAAAACAGTCAGAGAAGTTCGTTCCTTTTTAGGATATGTAGGATTTTACAGAAAATTCATTAAGGACTTTAGTGCCATATCTAGACCATTATGTAATCTTCTAACAAAAGATGCACCATTTGATTGGACTCAAGATTGTCAGAAATCTTTTGAAAAATTAGTCGGTCTTCTGACATCTGCTCCTATCATGCAATCCATTGATTGGTCTTTGCCTTTTGAGTTGATGTATGATGCTAGTGATTTTGTTGTTGGCGCTATTTTAGGCTAGAGAAAGGAAGGTAAGCCCCATATACTTTATTACGCAAGTTGAACTTTGAATAGTATATAAATGAATTACACTACTACTGAAAAAGAACTACTTACTGTAATTTTTGCATGAGACAAATTTTGAGCTTATTTAATTAGTTCTTCTACTATTATTTTCACTGATCATGCTACTATTAGATATTTAATGTCTAAGCAGGATGCCAAACCTAGGTTGATACAGTGGATCTTATTGCTTCAAGAATTCAACATCACAATAAAAGAAAAGAAATGAGCCAAAAATGTTGTTGCATATCATTTGTTCAAACTTACAACAGACTCATCTTTTGATAACACACTTATCAGTGATTCTTTTCCTAATGAATTTTATTTTCTGTCAATTCCATGCTTTGGTTTGCTAACATAGTTAATTTTCTTGTAACAGGAAAGATGTCACCTCAATGGACGCACCAAGATAGAAAGAAGTTTTTGATTGAGGTGAAAAATTTTTATTGGGATGACCAATATTTGTTCAAATATTATCCTGATCAAATCTTTCAGAGATGTGTACCTGACAGTGAGGTAAGTAATGTCATTAAATTTTGCCACTCGGAAGCATGTGAAGGTCATTTTTCTTCAAAGAAAACAACTATAAAAATCTTGTAGTGTAGATTTTATTAGCCCACTTTATTTAAGGACAGCTATACTTTTTGCATAAGTTATGAAAATTATCAGAAATTGGGTTCTATTTCTAAACGAGACATGATGTCTCTGAACCCTATCATTGCCATTAAAATTTTTAATTGTTAGGGAATTGATTTCATGGGTCCATTTCCATCATCATTTGAATTTGTGTATATTTTGGTTGCAGTTGATTATGTCTCAAAATGGATTGAGGTGATTTCACGTCGACACAATGATCATAAAATTGTTCTTAAATTTTTAAAAGAAAATGTTTTGAGTCGCTTTGGAATCCCTCGAGCTATCATCAGTGATGGGGGAACACATTTTTATAATAAACCTTTTGAATCCTTGATGAAGAAATATGCATTACACACAAAATTATCACCCTTTATCACTCTCAAACAAGTGGATAAGTAAAATTAGCAAATAGGGAGATTAAACAAATTTTGGAAATAATGGTTAACTCAAATCGTAAATATTAGTCTTTAAGACTAAATGATGCACTTTGGGCTTGCCATACTGCTTTCAAAACATCTTTAGGAATGTCACCCTATCGGTTAGTCTATGGAAACCCTTGTCACTTGCCTGAAGAACTAGAGCATAAAGCATTTTGGGCCATTAAAACTTTTAACTTAAATCTTGATGATGCTTATAAGTTATTCAAATTACAATTAAATGAACTTGAGGAATTGAGAAATGATGCATATGAAAACTCAAAAATTTATAAAGCTAGAACAAAAAAATTTCATGACAAATCAACTTTAAGAAAATCTTTTGAAATTGGTCAAAAAATTCTGCTTTATGATTCTTGTTTTCACCTATTCCTTGAAAAATTGAGATCCAGGTGAAGTGACCCTTTTATTGTCAAACATGTGTATCCTTATGGGACCATAGACATTGAGAACCCTAGGAATGTTAATGTGTTTAAGGTCAATGGACAAAGACTTGAACAATTTATGGAAAACCAAGTTGTTGAGCTATAATTTATCTCCCTTTCTAATTCATGTTATGAGAAGAATTTATTTTAATTTTGTTGCATTCTTTTTGCAGTTCTTTGTGACCCCGGTTAAGTGACAGATACCGATACTCCGTGACTCTCAAGTCGGTTTATTTTTCAGTTTCCCATAATAATTGATTCATTCTCCTTTAAAATGGATATCATTCTTTTGAATTTAAGAAAGCATTTCCCTTCTCTTCCTCAAAATGCTCTAACAAAAGTCTACAAAGCTAGGTGTAAAAGACTAAGACTGTTAATGCACAACGGCATCCCAGAAGATATATGCTGGATAATCGAAGCAAATGTTCGTTTAGTAGGTGAATCTTCAAATTCATTTGTCCTATACATGCCAGGTCTCAGTAAAAGTTCATATTCTAAAAGGAGAAGAGCAAAAAAAGTACAAGTTTGTGACAAATGTGCACAATAGAATTGTAACACGCGATGTCGTTCTTTGTGAATAGTTTTTGAAAATCGAGAAGATAAAATATACTTTATTAAGAATGGACTGAGTAAGGAGTCATTAGATGATATTTTATTGACTCTTGAGACATATTCTTGTGAAGTTGTGCATCGTGAACTTGTTAATTTGTGGAATCTCTTCAGGGATGAGCAAAAGTGTTACAGTCTTGGAAATCTAACTCAAAAAGACCCTGTTTGCCAATTTATAAGAAAATTAGACGGGAAGCTTATCCTCGACTTATAGAAGGCGTTTAAGCCATTACTGGATGTAAAACTAGAGGAAGATATGAGCCACAATCACAACAACACATATATATTATATTATCCATCTCTGAAAAAAAAGGGAAAAAGAAAAAAAAGGGCTATGGAAAGAGTTCCATGCTCTTAATTGAGTGTGGAGCCCCTACCAGTGGCAGACCCATCATTGACTCGAGTGGACATTCGCATGCCAGTCTGTAAATAAGGTTTGTGTGCCATGCACTGTAGAGAGCTGCATTGTCCATTCCCAGGATTTCCCCCAGGCTTTGGATTATTGATGGACAGATAGAAGCATCCCGTCTTTACAGTGCACATGAAACTGTCACTGAGCATATCTTACTTTAATTAGTAGGCCTCTATGGTGAGTTCTGACTGGCTACAGCAAAGTACCACCTTCTTAGAATACAAGCCTTTAATTAGGTTTGTAGGAAGATAGGGCTATTATTCTGTAAGCGGGGCGGAAAGGGTTCAAAGGTTTTGTAGCCTGTTTTGGTAGGGTGTTCCCAATCCTTGTGGAGTTCTTATGTTGCATTGATGACATACAACTCAAAGATATGCCACCATTTGTTATTATAATTTTTATTTCTTTTATCTTTGTATGATTTTGTCATATTTTGATTTTGGACAGACGATCCTTTGGGCGGGGTCCTTCAGGGGCTTCTAGACTTCTTTACCCTGATGGTTTTCTTGAAGTCTAAAAAAAATTAAAAAAAATTGTGTTTCTTAGTTTTAAACTTTTCTGACAACAGTCAACCTACCTATTTAGGTGTTATCATTATCTTTTTCTATTCTCTTCCCTATTTAAGCACTTTATTTTCTTCATTTTCCTCCAACTCATAATCATTCAAAGGGAGTGTGAGTGTAGAAATGGAGGGAGCTTCTATTCGTAGACTTACCAATATCTATGTATTTTGTGGGTTAAGTTATGAGAAGAGTTTAGAGTTTGTAAATGTAACAAGCACTATTGGTCGAATACTTGCTGCAAGGAACATTCGTGTAGTATATAGGGGAGGTAGCATTGGGTTAATGAGGGCTATATCACTTTCTGCATATCTAAGAGGCAGTTAAGTTTTAGGTATCATTCCTAAACCTTTAACTCGAAAGAATATCATTGGAAAAACAATTGGGATGGAATTTCAAGTATCATCTATGCATGGACGAATGAGGATAATGCTTGAAAACTCTGATGCATTTATTGCCTTACCGGGTGGTTTTGGTACTTTGAAAAAAGTTTTTCAAATTATCTCTTGGGCCCAACTGAACATCCACCATAAACCCATAGGTTTGTTGAATGTTAATAATTTCTTTGATAATTTGTTATCTTTTCTTGACCATATTGTGGAACAGAACTTTATCACACTTTTGGCAAGATGACTCTTTATATCTACTTCCACTGTTGATGAATTAATTGATAAATTATAAACTTTTATTTATGAACCTGATCCAGTAATAGCTCAGATAAATTAGTCAGAAGGAAGCAGCAAGGGAGGCAGCAAGGAACGTGGGTTTGATCTGACATTTCATCTATAACTTTCCTTTACCTTTGGTTTTATTCATGGTACTTTGTTTCTGTTTAAATTTGTGTAATGTTTCTCTTTTCAGTAATATCTTCTATCCTTTACCTATCTATGTTTTGACATTGAGGACAATGTTGTAATCTGGTTGGGGGAAGGATAGTTGAAGTGAAAAAAAAACCAAAAAAAAACCCAAAAAATAAGGAAATGTGTTTATTGATATGTTTATCAGCAACTTACTAACAACAAAACTAATTAAGGATGGCAGAATAAGGAGTAAATTATGCCCTTGAGGTAAATTTACTCTTGAGACGCATCAAAATTAGTGGCAGAATAAAGAGTAATTAGGTAGATAACTATTTTGTGTAGAAGTAGCAATTCAAATTTGGGGAACATAGCATGATTGAATAAATTGTCTTCTTTCTTAAAAATCACATGCTTGGTTATGGATGTTGAATTGGTGGGTTGAGAATGATAAAAATATGTCTTGTGAGATTTTGAACCGATTGATGAATGAATTGAACATTTGCACCATTCTTTTCTTTCTTATGTGATTTTCACTCATGGAATTGTTACTCTAGAACTTGCTTTGACTCTATTTGAGGCTACATTTTCACATGCATACATAAACATGATTGAGGCATTTTTCTTAAAATAACTACCTTTAACCAAATAGCCAACCTTGTATATTTTCCCTTGTTTAACTCCTTTGAGCTTATTCGATCATTCCTTGTTTTTAGCTCATTATATGCTTTAAAAAAAACATGTTCTTACCTTAGGAAATAATAGAGTATTGACATTGGATGAGTTCTTGAACAAGTGTGGGGGTGTTTTTACAAATAGTTGATGAAAAAGGAAAGAGTAGTCATCTAAAAAAAACATTAAAAAAAAACAAAAGTGTAAAGAAAGGTTAATAAGGTAAAAATGGGAAGTGAAAAGAATATGTAAAAGGAATTTGCATTATGTTGGGATGAACTTTTCATGTTTGTTATTTTAACTAAACCCTAATGCTTTTTTATCCTATTTGGTATTTAACTTGTCATATTCATATTATCTCCTTCCTTTACCTTGACCCCATTACAACCTTGAATAAAGTCCTCTTAATTTTTATGTGCATGTGTTTTGTTGTAGTGGATAAGTAGAACATAAGCAAGCTTATGGTAGTGCAATTTTCATAGGTTGAATTGAGTAAAATACCTACCTTTTAAACACTTGAGGGATTGAGAGTGAATCTTGTGAATATCTATCATTCTTGACTCATGCTTTTCAATTGAAGTTTCATTACTTGTTAGTTTAAGATGTGAAGAAACGTTATCTCATAAATGTTTTGATACATTAAATCTTTGGTTGCTCTTCATGGTTATAAACTTTTGCATTCTTGAATATTATTGGAAATTGAATCTTTTAGAATTTTTAACTTTTGAATTTGTATTATTTTTCCTTGTTCTCTAACTTTAGTCTTATGTGTACTGCCCGGAAGTGCAAAAGCTAAGTGTGAGGAAATTTAATAGTAATATATTTTATTCATTTTATAATCTTTTCAGTAGGGTTCTTAAGGTTCAATTAGGTTTAATTAAGTTAGTTTTGTTACATTTCTTGATATTGAGTTTAATTGGATCATTGAAAAAGTTATTGCTTGAATTAACTTTAATTTGTCTATTTGGCAATCTTCAATAAACTGGTTATAATTTGAGTTTCAAATATTTGATTGATGTGATTATAATCTTGTAGGAAAGTTAAATCAATTCTATACAACTTTCATGAAAACCTCAAGAGCCACATCACACGTTTGGATAATTTAAACTGGAGTTGAAGCAAGATCCAGAGTGCTGATCCTAACATCTTGACCTCTATAAACTCATCAGCCTATTTCTTGAACTATAGGAGTTCAATTGACACCAAACTAGTGGCATTGGAAAGTTAAGACTCAAATCTATAACTTTTATGAAGAATATAAGAGTCAGATCTGAAGTATAATAGATCATATTGGGCCTAGAAATCAGAATAGAAGAGTTGTAGCTGAGCCTGAATAGTGTGTAAATATTGGGCCATATCTCGAGTTGTAGGAATGATATTGGGCTGAACTAGTGGGATTAGAAAGTTAAGACAAAAGCCTACAACTTTCATGAATAACACTTTTCCATTTTCTGACAGAAACCATGCGTTCAGCACCGAATCATTTCAGAGACAAGCATCTCAATAATTTTCCACTTATTCATAATTATCAAACAACTCCTTTGGCATTTTCCACTCATTCACCCACTCATCCACTCACCCATTAAATACCACCATTGTCATTTTGTACTCCTCAAGCTCTATAAAAGGGAGCATTGGCTACTCATTTGATCATCTTGGCTTAGAGATCAAGATCATGCTATTGTGTTATTTATTTTTCTTGTTATAGTTTTCTTTTGTTCTAAATAGAAGTTATGTTCATCTTTTTCTTCTTCTCTCTTTCTTTCTTCTTGTTCATGAGTAAATAGTTTTTATTTTGCTTAGGTGAAAGAGTGAAGTTTTTGGTAATAAATTAAGGTTAGATTAATTTCTTTCTTATGCTTAAATGATGTATTATCAAGTAGTTATTATATGTATTATATTTTATTTCCAACCAATTCAAAAACCCTCCTTGTAAAGTGGAGATCTTGATTCATTGTAGACAAGAGGTTGGCACAATGAATGCTTGAGCTCATTTACAAGTGTTGGTGTTAGTAAATAATTAAAGGAACCATAATATAATTACATATATAATCTTAAATGAACTTTGAATGTTGTATTTTTTGATTGGAGCCTCCATTATGCATGGATTCTAATTGAGTTATAAAAAGAATTAATCTTATCCTTAATTTACTTACCAATAGTGAATATTCTAACTCAAGTAAATTCTTTTTATTTGTGACTAAGTTTTATCACCTTTATTATTGTGATAAAATCTTTTCCTTACCTCAAAGAATTTTTCTTCATTAATTCCCTGTGGATTGACCTCGGACTCCCAAGAATTTATTACTTGAAACAACCTGCACTTGGGTTTGCAACTTATAATTCACCTCAAGCTACTATTTGACTTTGTTTTAGTCGTTCAGTTTACTTTTATTTGGAACTTTGATGGTTATGTTTGGTATATATCATGCAAATCTAACCATAGTCAGGTTTATATTTTTGGATATGCATAGCTGTTTTTGGTGGATATTAAATATATCATGCTATTTAATCTATTGGTTTTAGTTGTTGTCGTTTTGTTGGTCTTTGATTTATGCGTGTCTTGAGTGGATATGTTATTGATACTCTGCTTCTTGAATGGATATATTGTATTCTGGCATTGACTTTTGCTAAGTTATTTTTCCTATACATTTTTTTTATCATGTCAAAAGGAGAGAAAAGGTATTTAGTTCTTGGTATTGAGAAAAGAAAGGTAAAATTAAAACAAAAAATGATATTGGAATTCCAAAATTAAGGGGGAGCTGCGCGTCTCTGATTTAATCACGTCTTACAATATAGAGGGGGAGTAAGACTCTCTGACACTCTTTGTAAATTCCTATTTATTTGAATTAACTCTTTTCTCAATAGTTATTTGTCATCATAAAAAAAAAGAAGAATGTAATTGACAATTAGCAATGATTTTGATGATCACAAACAAGAAGATATATGCAATATTATGAGCTTGCCATAATCAATTATCTAGGCTCAGCAAAATGCCCTGTTATGGGTTTTAAGCCAATAATCGATTTTGGGAATAACCATAATTTATTATCAAAAGTCAGAATGTCAAGTTTTTTATCTTTCAACCAATAATTGATTATTACATGACAATAATTGATTATTGAATTAAAAAGGCTATTTCATGCCTCGTTTATTAAAAAGCAATAATCGATTGTGAATAACCAATAATCAATTATTGGTGTTCCAGAAACATACTATTTTATACTATCTTTCAAATAATCAATTGTGGACTTCTAATAATTGATTATCTAGGTTTCTAAAATCAATAATAACGGGTAGTAGCTCACATTAAATGTTACCAACTCACTCTCAATGGCTCTTTAATGATTTGGACTTTAAATATAAAGCATTGGGGACTCCAGTGGAGTTGAATATCACTCTAAAAAACCTTCTTGAGCATTTATTACGAATTATAACATCCTTCATTTATACTACTATACTTTTTAGCTAAAGTGTGTGATCATCTTGCTACTTCTTAGACTTCAATTTATATTATTCACTATTGTGATAGTTTCTAATCTTTATCTTCATCTTAAAATAATTGTAAGAGGGTGAGATATCCCTCAAGAGAGATAAGAGTGACGTATCCTTTGTTATGAGGCTCAAACATTAAAGGTGAGGTATCTTAAAGGTGGTGTGGGTGCTCTTGGATGTAAAGGTTACAAGCACCTAGTGAAGCTTGAAGTTTAGTGAAAAAATCTTAGGTGTATCACTTAAGGACTGAATGTAAGTCACATGGAGTAGCTGAACCAATATAAATCTTGGAGTTTGCTTCTCTCTACCCTATCTCTTTTACATTTGTGCCTTTATAGTTGTTTGCTCTCTTGAATACTTTGATTCTTGGTGTCTTTGGTGTGAAAAAGTTCTTATCCACATCTATCTACTCCTTTTTGATAAATAATAGCTTCAACAAAACTTCATAAACAAGTGTTTTTGAGAAATTGTATGAAAATCTTTTACAAACTCAATTCACCCCCTCATGAGTTTGAAGCCACTTTGTAATAGATAGGGTTGTCAAAATGAGTTGAACTCAATAGCTTGATAAAATGGGTGGGTTGGGTCAAAAAATTTGATGCAAAAATGAATTTTGGCCTTATTAAGCTAGCTTGATTTTGGCCCAACCTGACGTGTGCCAGTCTACAAACCCAATGTTTAATTTTTAATTAAGGTATCATTATGTAATTTAAATTATATATAAAGATTTTTTTCTTATTTTTTAATGTAAATTAATATTTTTATCAAAAAAATAATTGTATTTAATATTTGTTGGGATTTAAACTATGATAAAGAAAAAAAAATGTTGAAACATAAGAATAAAATTTGATGTGTTGAAAACTAAAGAAAAAACGAGAAAAAATAATAATGCGGACTAACCTAGCCCAACCCGTAGCCCACATATGGCCGGTTTGGGCTAGTAATTTACTAATCTGCAACATTTCTAGCTCGGCATGGCCTAGTCCAAAATGTAATTGGCCTGATGCGAGCTAACCCATTGTGACATCTCTAATAGTAGAGGATGTGCTTGTTAAGATTAACAAATTTATATTCCTCATGGAATTTATTATAGTCAATATAGATGAGGATCTCACTATACCATTGATCTTTGGGAGGTCATTTTTGGCCACTACTGGTGCTTTAATTAAAGTGCCAAAGGGTGAGTTGATTCTCAAGATGGATGAAGAGCATGATGTCATCAATGTCTTTGAGGAAAGTCAATTTCTATGCCTACCCCTGCTGTTGCCACACACTCCCTAGAGGCCATAAGAGGAGATACACATATCCAAAAGAACGCCAACCCTCCACTTGAGAAGTGCATTCCCAAGTCCATAATAAGTCAGTCATCTAGAGAGCCTTCATGTTAACATGTCACCTTTGGGGCATCAAATGGCATTGGTGGCACTTTTAAGGATATTGGCTATGGCACGACTTTATACTTTGATCAAGGCATGAAAGCATCCTCCTCCTCACAATTCAAGCCATCTTGACCACATCATCAAACAAAGCCCAATCAGGACTCTAAATAAGGCGTTTATTTGGAGGCAACCCAAGTTTTAAACTTTCTCTCTATATTTTGGGATATTTGTGTTTGTTTTATGTGATTATATGGTGTGTAATAATTTTTTGTTGTTGTAAGCATAATTTCTTATGTTTCAGTGATTGAACAGTGTTTTCAAGGTGTTTGTGCAAGTGTGGCAACCTTGTAGGCTGGTTTCCAAGCAACATGAGGGTCATTTTATTGCATAATTATGTAGCAGAGCAGGTCACACCTAGCACGTCTAAGCGTGCTGCTCTCAGGACCTGTTATTCAAATTCCATAGAGGGAGCCACGCCTAGTGTAACACCCTAGGCATGCTCCTTGATACCAACTAACCTTTTACCACGCTAGGTGTGGTTTATCATGCCAGGTGATAAGTGTAAAATATACTCATCTTTTGAATTTATTTATTAGGATTTTTAATTTATATTTATTACGTTTTTGTTTATTTTTATTTATTTTTATTTTTTAATTTATTTTTGAATAATTATCTCTTCACCTAGGATTATTTGAAATTTTAGGATAAATCATCGTTTTGTGTAAAAAGAAATTTCTAAATATAAATATTTGAAGGATTTGAATATTTTGAGATAAGAATTATACTTCTTATTTATGATATTGAATGAATTTAGCCCATTGAATTAAATGTATTTTTATTGTGTTTTGTAGGAATTTAAAGGATCATGTTAGATTCTTAATTGGAGCGCAAATAATCTCTACTTGATGATTAAGTATCTCTGTGTTTAATGCAAGGATCTCAAGGAGTTTCTTAATTTGAGATATTTGTTTCCTAATTTATATGGATTCAACAAAAAGAAATAGGAAACAAGAGATTTGGTCAAATATTAATTAAGGAAAGTATTGCTATCAAACCTCTCTGTAAATTTAGGATAACTTTCTATATAAATATGTGATTTACTTGACTCTGGTAGTGTTTGAAACCTAAGAAAGAGATATACAAATTTCATGTTGACAACTTTCTGTAATTAAGCTATTATATTGAAGATTGGATAAGGATTCTCTGATTTGATTCTTCCCATACTATCCTGAGCATTCCTCATTAATTGAGTTATATCTTGTCAATATCATATCGATGCACCTTTATGGTATTGAAAAGCTAACACTCTTACAAATTATATGTTGAGATCGAGGGCAGATTCTACTATCTGGTGGGTGAGAAAAATCGTGCAAGTCAGATACAAAAAGTTATCAGGTTTTCTATAAAAAGGAAAAAATGAGTTTAACAAAATAACTCTCTTTTGGTTAAGAAAATACACAAAAAATATAGAATTTTGAGAAGCTCAAAGGTAGTGAGAGGACGATCCCTAGGAGAAGAGGAGGAGCCATCATGGAGCTCTCATGGAGTTGGAGATCGAATCACCATTGAAGGCGCTTTGATTTCTTCTCTATGGTTCTATCATGATGAATTCTCTTTCCTCTTCCTATCTCTTCTTCTATTTTGTCATGTGTAGCTAAATTCATGTTTTTCTAGGGTGAAGATATAACTTGGTTCAATCAACATGTATTAAGATTGAGTTTTTAATTAATTTATTTTCTATTCAATTTGAGTACTTATTATGATTCTTAATGCTTTTATGAATTGGCCACTCATAAATTGATCTAGTGAGATGTGTGTAGAATTGGAAGGTTTACATACGACTTAGACCATAAATAATAAGTGTCATGATTTATAATCATTTTGGAATAGATGTTATAGATTGTGTGGGAGAATTGTAGTATTTTCAATAAAAATCCATAGAGTGAAGGTGTAACACCCTAGCTCTGATACCAACTAATGTAACACCCTAGTTAGAGCATTACATTTCTGACTCCCGACTCATAATCTGAAAATAAGTTCGCACAAAGTTTGAGTTATAAAAGATGGGTTTCAAAATTTCTTCTTTACTTGAAACGAAATTCTTGAAAATATTAGGTAATATTGAAAATCATATTTTAACTATTCATTATGCAATATTGACAAATTAATATCACAATTTAAAGAGAAATATAAAATTAATAGAATTTTTTTTTTTAAGAATCCCATGTGTCCTACTTAGTAGCATGGTACAACACTAACGAGAAACTTTAACATACTTATTCCTTTTGTCATCTTGATGCATCAAACATCCGTTCCTTTGTCAACACTTGCACACCTTCGAGTCCCGAATGTCCACTCCTTATTGTTGTCACCAATCTCGAGTATTTATCGCCCGTTATGTCTAAGATAACTCGATCCTTCTATTGTTTGATTTTAACAATATAGACCAGCAAAACAACATAACAAAGAGGTGAGATCACCTACACCAATACCAACATAGGGCCATAACACTATTAACAATATCATTTTATACATACCATAATCATGTTATCGGTTATCATCATCATCCAATCATTTATCGGTTTAATCATCATCCAATCATTTATCAATTTTATCATTAACCAATATTCCTCAATTAATCATATCACACAGATTAAATGTTCGCATTTTTATGTACAAAGACTCGCATTTCAAAATGCAACTTCAAATTTTCCAATTCACAGAAGAATCTCTTTCAAATGCATATAAAAAGCACAATACTAGTCATAGGAAAAGAATCGTGTTCTTTTTCTCATCGTCAATGCGTTGCAACGTCCATACATCGCCAAGTGGCACAGGGTACTCGGTTCAACAAGATAATCCATCATATATCATTCTCATTCCCTCTTAACCACATAGGGCCATAATAGCTATTAGCTATCTTTTATAAACACTTTATCAAGTTTTCCAACAAAAAAATCTTTTCAATTTCATTTGTTCATGTAATATTTCCATTATTTTCAATGTTTGCACAATTCCAAAATGTTTTTCTCATACACTTTCAAAATTTAAACGTTTTTCAACATCATGTTATCATGTTTTCATAGTTATAAAACACTTTTGTTACGTTTTCACAAAATTGCATAACATTTCCATTATGTTTTCACAATTCCAAAATGTTTCTGTTACATTTTCAAAATTCTGAAACGTTTCTGTTATATTTTCACAATACCGTAAAAATATTCTATTACTTTTAAATCACATAGTGACTTTTCAACAGTACGTCAAATATTTAAACTCACATAAAATATTTAAACGTAATTCAAATCACGTAGAAATATTTTAACATATTTTAAATCGCGTAGGAATATTTTACTATATTCTAAATCGTTTTTAAGATACGTAAATCATTTTTCACCACAATTCTATTACGAAAAATGTTTCTTAACCTTCAAAAATTCCATTTCATCCTTTCTCAAAATATTATGACTTTGTACTTCATTTTTCATTTTCTTACTCATTTTTCTTACTCAAGAAATTCTTTTTCAAATATAATCCACAAAATTACTTTTCCATTGATATAAATCAATGTTTCAAATCATAAAATTTCCAAACGTATTCAAAACTTGAAAATAAGTTATACTTGAGTAAATTCTCAAAATACCATTATATTCTCCATTTTTTCCCAAATCATTTCCAAATTAACCTACTTCAAAATAAATTGAAGTTTGAAAACATTTTCTTTTACAAAACTTAATTTTTCAAGTGAGTAAAATACTCTGATTCTCTTTTCAAATTTCTTGTATTAAATCAATTATATTTCCACTTGAAAAATTACTTTGTTTCATCAAAATCTAGGCATTACTATTTGAAAAATTATCAAAATATTTTTTCTTTTAAATTGATATGATTTTACACAAACAAAACCATTAAAGTATTATTTTCAAAACCAAAGTACCGATTGGTCATAAAACAAACCCATTTGTTCAAATTCATTTTCACTTTCTTTGCAAATCCTTTTTCATTCTTAGTCAAAAATCTTTTCCTTAATATATATTTTCTCAAAATCACTTTTTATTGATCTAGTCCTACAAAATCATATTGAGTTGTTTTAATTATTATTTCTTAACTTTAAATTTTCTAACATTTTTCCAAAACCCAATAAATAAATTCTTTGTTAGAAATTTTAAGTTACAAACGTTTTCCTTTATATTTCTAAATCACTTCTAAAAATTGATTAATTTGAAGTTCAATACTTTCAATCTTCTTTTTCTTTTAATTATGAAAATTCCACTTCACTTAATTTATAACACTTAATTTCCTTTTCAAAAATCCTTATTTGAAAATTCTTATATTTCATAGCATCAAAACATTTTTCTAAATTATCAAAACCTTATAGATGGCCATTGGAACCATGAAATATTTTTCTTCTAACTTAAATAAATTCCATTCTTGTTTCTACACAAAATAAATCAATAAAATTTTATTCTAAAATTTGTGTTCATGTTTTCTTAAAAAAAAAAAAACAAACCTTTAGTTCATTTTCCATACTCCTCAAATCAATCCAATTTTATTCTTCCATAAACATATTAATTTGTAAACACCTATTTTGAGGTGTCTTGGCCGAAATTCTCATTGTTCTAGGGATCAAAATTTAATTTCTTTGTTCTTGAAAATTTTCAACATTGACCCAAATTAGGGGCATCAAAACCGTAACTCTTCCTTGGCCATTGGAACCAAGATCAATTTTCTTTCCATCCACACATCATGGCATACATATATATATTTCATCATAAATATCACAAACATGCCATATACTCATCATGCATATTATAAGTATACTATCAAAGCCATAAAATCATGCAAAGCATATTAAGCATAAACAAAATAATCAAAGCACAAGAAAAAAAAGCAAAGCTCATAAACACACAATTAATTATTACATGACCATGGATTAGAATTCTCACATGAATTCACAATTCATCAAATATAAGACCATCTCCCACCACCATAATTGGTTTGTGAGATGGATCTCCCTCTTACCTCTTGAAGATCCTCAAAGCTTCTTGATTTTGCTTCTCTTTCCAAGTCCTTCAACACCAAGGACTTCTCAAATTCAAAACAAAATACATAGAAATTAGTATACTAAGCTTGATTAAGAGGAACCATGGATCAAACATGGTTTAGATCATGAAAAAGAGATAAGAATTGAAGTCTTCTTACACTTCACCTTAAAAACTCAATAACTTTGTTCTTGAAGAAAGTCCATGAAGATGAATGATTTTGAGAAAGTCTCCAACATGAAAGTTGCTTAGAATATCATGTAGATTCAAGATCTATGATTGGATGAAATTAAAAGTGATGGGTGGTGGATTTTGGTGGTCATGGCCGAACTATTTGGTGAGAAAATGAAGGAAAATAGTTGTTTTGTGTTCTTTGCTTGGTTTAGTGATGAAAATGAATGATTTTGGGAAAGTCTCCAACATAAAAGTGTTTTGAATTGATGAAAGGATTTAAGATATGTGAGCTAAATAAAATTATGAAAGATTGGTGTGGTTCCATGGGTTGTGACCGAATCATAAGGAAGGAAGGAAAATGGTGTTGTTCTTGTGTTCTTGACAAATTGGAAGAGAATTTGAGAGAATTTGAGTTAAGTGTTATAAAATGTGATACAAATGAAATCAAATGTAAATTGAAGTGGGCTGCTGCATTGCATGGAGAGAAAGAATGAAAATAATTTTTGCTTAGGAAAATGACCAATAATTGGTCAAAACATCTAATTAATGTCTTCAAGCTTTTTCTTTGGCCTAAAAAGGCTACTCAACATGTCTCAACATGTCTCTCTTCTTTCTTGCTTCTCAAAACCGTCCCCCTTCATCATGCACTCCAAAGTTATCATAATTACTTGCTAATTGATTAGTTAATTCATTAGATTAAGTTTCCTAATCAATCTTAACTAATTTTCTAATTACATAACTAATTAATTAGACATATTATTTCATATATTATAATCTCTAATTAAAATTAGGATATCTAATTAAGAATTAGATTATAACAATTTAACATTTAATTTAGTTTACTTGGCTTGTTAATTAGGCCATTATTTGAAGCATTTCTAGCCATTGATTAATTCAATGGTTAGGATTTAGGTAGACTTTTGATTTTTAGAAGACTAAATCTAAGCCATTGGATCATTCTCCTTTAAATTCTAGCCATTAGATGTGTCTCCAAAATAAAGGGTCAATATTACTTCTTCTTACTTTTAATCCAAGAGTCATAATTAGTCTTTGTTACTTTTTAAGACCAAATCTCCACCCTTGATTAATTCTTCATCCAATGGTCATAAATGGTCTTTGTCACTTTTTAAGACCAAATCTCCACCCTTGATCAACTCTAAATCCAATGGTTGTAAATGGTCACTTTATATAATTAATTTTACACCGTTGATTAAATTTACGATTGATATTGAAGCTTGCCTAATTAAGTTTATTCTCACACCATTGATTAAATCAATGATGATTATCTTATATTTCTTTATTAAATTTATTTCTTAACCGTTAATTAAATCAATAGTGGATATCCAAACCACCAATATTGACTTAAGCAATATAATTTCTATTTTTATCTACTAAAAATCCCACGAAAGAATATATTTACTATATTTTTATCTTTCGATAAATAAATACAGTACAAAACAAATTTTCTAAAACTGTTTCCGGATTCAGGTTTAGTAAGATCCCCTATCTCCGTCTAAACAGTACAAATTTTTCTATGCGTAGAAATTTTTTTCACTTTGCGGGACCCACTTGGTCCCACGTAAGGTCACCTGGGCCCACCTAGGACCACCTAGGCCCACATACAGTCAAAAATTTCATAATCATCCACAAAATCACAAAAATTAGAAAACTCACAAATATCAATTCAGATTACGTAAAATAATTAAAACCTAACTTTAAAATTTAAATTACATAAAGTTTTCCCCGGCCCAAAATTTTTTTATTTTCCTGACACGGAGTAAATCACTCAAAACGATCAAATACACTGACGGAATAAACAAAATAATTTTACAGTATCCAAAAATTACTAAATAGTAAAATTCTGTTAACTATCAAAATTACTGATTAAGAGATACAAAATTTGGGGTGTTACAATACTCTCCCTCTGAAAAGAAATTTCGTCCTCGAAATTTGAGAAACATGATTTCACACCCTTAGAATAAATACGGATATGGTGCTTTCATCTTATTTTCCAATTCTCATTAAGCTTCCTCTATTACATCTTGCTATACTATTCTAATCCCACAAAATGTCTTTGCTGATGTTCAACTTCTCCTGATCAAACAGATATCTCAGACTCCTATCATAGAGATTTTGTTGGTTATTACTGAAGATGTTGAATGTTACTCCAGAAAGAAAGAATTTCCATATCTCGATATCAACATAACAACAACCGATCTTCATTCATGCCTAGAATAGTTTTTCTCGGATAACTTCCAACTAATGTAATGTAATGTTTAGCTAATGTAATGTATTACTTAAAATTTCCTTATCTTCGTATCACTACATATTCTAGATTTTTGCTTTTAACAGGAAATGTCTCACTAACTGAGTTCTTCTTTTCACAGCACTATATCGGATACTTCCATAAATTTTTTTTTCTATGGTTTTCCATTACCGTCTTAAGTTTTCCCATAGAAGAATTGTTCCAATCTTTTGAAAAATTCACCACGCTTCTGCTGCGTTACTCAGATACGTTAACATGGATACAAATATAGAAATATCCTTTCTTGCTAGATATTCATTCAGTTGCAGGAGATGAAAGAAAACATCATGGAAGATAACAAAACGAATTGAACCTGTTATCGAACATATCCAGCAAAGAATTGGATGTAACCCGATTTTCAAAAATGAATTTTCTCTGGATTACTCACAGTCTGTTGAAATAATCTCATTGGATATGGTTGGAAAATAACCAATCCATTTTCAAAGACCACGTCTGTTTATGAAACAGATCAAACTAACATAAAATTTTTGAACAACAGATCAAACTAATACAAAGATTTGATCTATAACAACAATTTGAATAACTTGAATAGCTCGATTAGCTAAGAATAGAAACAGAAGTAAACAAATTAGAGGATAACGAATAACTCTAACATATAATTGATCTACTCAATCATATGTCATAAAGAATAGGTTATTCACAGAAATATTCAGTATGATTTATAGGATTAGCTCCAATGACGCAATCTCCATTGATTAAATCTTCCGCTCGAACACTCCCGTTCCATTCGAGTAACAACTTTCCTTACTATCTAAAATTTTACTAATAGAAAACTCTATTTTCAAAGAACACATCAGAGATTATACTCTTTGAAAATGTGTCCAACTTTTTCGTAAATTATTTTCTTGACGTACATTCCTTCATTAAGTACCTTCTTTCACATCCTTTACTATTTTTGGTTTCCTCAATGGTTGTAAATACATCTTCCGTCGAAATCAATTACTTTCTCAATATCCTAAAAAATACCAGGTTCCAAAATTACGAAATCTTATATTCCAAGACTGATTCTCTTCCATCAGATCCTAAACTTCAACTTCCAGTTTCCACTGAATAGCGGTCCTTTGTTCGTGCAGTCGTCTTTTCACATTGCTCTTGTTGCTCCCGTAGCTGCAACTGCATTACTAGTAACATGTTTCACTTCCACACAAGTATAACTATCCCGAGCCATTCCTTTTTTTTTAAGGCGTGCGGATCGAAATACAATGGATCTAATATCCATTATAAACAACATTATTTCCTTTCGGAAAAACAAACACAGAGAACACAACACAAGCAAAATAGACCTAACCATAAACCCCAAAAGACTCAAACCGTGCTCTGATACCAACTAATGTAACACCCTAGCTCCGATACCAACTAATGTAACACCCTAGCTAGGGCATCACATTTCTGACTTCTGACTCATAATCTGAAAATAAGTTCGCACAAAGTTTGAGTTATAAAAGATGGGTTTCAAAATTTCTTCTTTACTGAACCGTAAATTTACTGAAAATATTAGGTAATATTGAAAATCAAATTTCAACTATTCATTATACAATATTGACACCAATTAATATCATAATTTAAAGAGAAATATAAAATTAACAGACTTATTTTTTTTCTTTTGACTGTAGCAAATCCCATGATGGGTCCTACTTAATAGCACGGTACAACACTAACGAAAAAATTTAACATACTTATTCCTTTTTCTGTCCATCTTGATGCATCAGACATCTGTTTCTTTGTCAACACTACACACCTTCGAGTCTTGAATGTCCACTCCTTATTGTTGTCACCAATCTCAGAGTATCCATCGCCCGTTATGTCTAAGACAACTCGATCTTTCTATTATTTGATTTTAACAGTACAGACACAGCAAAACAGCATAATAAAGAGGTGAGATCACCTACACCAATACCAACATGGCAGCACAGAGATAACACACAGCCAACAATATCATACAGATAGATCATACCACAATTATGATTATGTCATCAACATTAATCAACTATCATCATTCAATTATTTTATCAATTCAATTATCATAAACAAACAACATTATCATCATCATCATCCAAGTATTCAAAACAATTGTCATAACCAACATTCCTCAATTAATATATCATACGATATAAATGTTCGATTTATGCATATGTATAAAGACTCAGTTTTCAAAAATGACTCCATGGAGGTTTTCACAATTTTGAGAAGAATGCTCTAGTTAATTGTCAGCCTTAGCCCAAAGACAATCTCCCGTCGTTGAAAAGAATCGTGTTCTTGTCGGGTATCGTCAATGCGTTGCAATGGATCAGCATCGCTAAGTGGCATAGGGTACTCGCCACCGTCCACTCGGTCGACCACCGCTACTGACGCCCCAAGATCCATCATAGACCTCACTATCAATTCTCATTCCCTCTTCAACTACAAGGGCCATAATAGCTATTAGCTATATTTTATACAATGCACGAATATATCAATGCAAGTCCAACTCCAAAGGGCCAAATCTTTTCAATTTCATTTGTTTAATGTAATCATATGCTTCAACGCATATTTTTTTTCAATGCACGTATAATGCACCAAATCCATTCACCAGCATCTCTTTTCAATGCATATAAAATGCACCAAATACAAAACATAGGCAAAACACATTTTCTCATACAAGGTTGCCCATACACTTCGGTTCAACAATAATTATATCATGTTTTCATAGTTATAAAACACTTATCATGTTTTCACAAAATTGCATAATATTTCCATTATGTTTTCACAATTCCAAAATGTTTCTGTTACACTTTCAAAATTCTGAAACGTTTCTGATATATGTTCACAATACTTAACACTTTTGTTACATTTTTAAAATATCGTAACACTTCTGTTACGTTTTCAAAATTTTGAAACGTTTCTGTTATATTTTCACAATACCATAAAAATATTCTATTACTTTTAAATCACATAGTGATTTTTCAACAGTACGTCAAATATTTAAACTCACATAAAATATTTAAATTTAATTCAAATCACGTAGAAATATTTTAACATATTTTAAATCGCATAGGAATATTTTACTATATTCTAAATCATTTTTAAGATACGTAAATCATTTTTCACCACAATTGTATTATGAAAAATATTTCTTAACCTTCAAAAATTCCATTTCATCCTTTCTCAAAATATTATGACTTTGTACTTCATTTTTCACATTTTCTTACTCAAGAAAATCTTTTTCCACGTTTCTTTACTCAATTCTTTTTCAAATATAATCCACAAAATTACTTTTCCATTGATATAAATCAATGTTTCAAATCTTAAAATTTCCAAACGTACTTCAAAACTTGAAAATAAGTTATACTTGAGTAAATTCTCAAAATACAATTATATTCTCTATTTTTCCCCAAATCATTTCCAAATTAACCTACTTCAAAATAAATTGAAGTTTGAAAACATTTTCTTTTACAAAACCTAATTTTTCAAGCGAGTAAAATATTCTGATTCCCTTTTCAAATTTCTTGTATTAAATCAATTATATTTCCACTTGGAAAATTACTTTGTTTCATCAAAATCTAGGCATTACTATTTGAAAAATTATCAAAACATTTTTTCTTTTAAATTGATATGGTTTTACACAAACAAAACCATTAAAATTTTATTTTCAAAACCAAAGTACCGATTGGTCATAAAACAAACCCATTTGTTCAAATTCATTTTCACTTTCTTTGCAAATCCTTTTTCATTCTTAGTCAAAAATCTTTTCCTTAATATATATTTTCTCAAAATCACTTTTTATTGATCTAGTCCTACAAAATCATATTGAATTATTTTAATTATTGTTTCTTAACTTTAAATTTCCTAACGTTTTTCAAAACCCAATAAATAAATTCTCTGTTAGAAATTTTAAGTTACAAACATTTTCCTTTATATTTCTAAATCACTTCTAAAAATTGATTAATTTGAAGTTCAATGCTTTCAATCTTCTTTTTCTTTTAATTATGAAAATTCCACTTCACTTAATTTATAACACTTAATTCCCTTTTCAAAAATCCTTATTTGAAAATTCTTGTATTTCATAGCATCAAAACATTTTTCTAAATTATCAAAACCTTATAGATGGTCATTGGAACCATGAAATATTTTTCTTCTAACTTAAATAAATTCCATTCTTGTTTCTACACAAAATAAATCAATAAAATTTCATTCTAAAATTTGTGTTCATGTTTTCTTAAAAAAAATAAACCTTTAGTTCATTTTTCATACTCCTCAAATCAATCCAATTTTATTCTTCCATAAACATATTAATTTGTAAACACCTATTTTGAGGTATCTTGGCCGAAATTCTCATTGTTTTAGGGATCAAAATTTAATTTCCATGTTCTTGAAAATTTTCAACATTGACCCAAATCAAGGGCATCAAAACCGTAACTCTTCCTTGGCCATTGGAACCAAGATCAATTTTCTTTCCATCCACACATCATGGCATACATATATATATTTCATCATAAATATCACAAACATGCCATATACTCATCATGCATATTATAAGTATACTATCAAAGCCATAAAATCATGCAAAGCATATTAAGCATAGACAAAATAATCAAGGCACAAGAAAATAAAGCAAAGCTCATAAACACACAATTAATTATTACATGACCATGGATTGGAATTCTCACATGAATTCACAATTCATCAAATATAAGACCATCTCCCACCACCATAATTAGTTGGTGAGATGGATCTCCCTCTTACCTCTTGAAGATCCTCAAAGCTTCTTGATTTTGCTTCTCTTTCCAAGTCCTTCAACACCAAGGGCTTCTCAAATTCAAAACAAAATACATAGAAATTAGTATAATAAGCTTGATTAAGAGGAACCATGGATCAAACATGGTTTAGATCATGAAAAAGAGATAAGAATTGAAGTCTTCTTACACTTCACCTTAAAAACTCAATAACTTGGCTCTTGAAGAAAGTCCATGAAAATGAATGATTTTGAGAAAGTCTCCAACATGAAAGTTGCTTAGAATATCATGTAGATTCAAGATCTATGGTTGGATGAAATTAAAAGTGATGGGTGGTGCTTTTGGTGGTCATGGCCGAACCATTTGGTGAGAAAATGAAGGAAAATGGTTGTTTTGTGTTCTTGGCTTGGTTGAGTGATGAAAATGAATGATTTAGAGAAAGTCTCCAACATGAAAGTGTTTTGAATTGATGAAAGGATTTAAGATATGTAGCTAGATAAAATTATGGAAGATTGGAAGTGGTTCCATGGGTGGTGACCGAATGCTCAAGGAAGGAAAGAAAATGGTGTTGTTCTTGGTGTTCTTGACAAATTGGAAGAGAGAGAATGAGTTAAGTGTTATAAAATGTGATACAAATGAAATCAAATGGCTGAATTGAAGTGGGCAACCGTAGCATTGCATGGAGAGAAAGAAGAAAATAATTTTTCTTTAGAAAAAGGACCAATAATTGGTCAAGACATCTAATTAATGTCTTCAAGCTTTTTCTTTAGCCTAAAAAGGCTACTCCAACATGTCTCAACATGTCTCTTCTTCTTTCTTGCTTCTCCAACCGTCCCCCCTTCATCATGCACTCCAAAGTTGTCATAATTACTTCCTAATTGATTAGTTAATTCATTAGATTAAGTTTCCTAATCAATCTTAACTAATTTTCTAATTACATAACTAATTAATTAGACATATTATTTCATATATTATAATCTCTAATTAAAATTAAGATATCTAATTAAGAATTAGATTATAACAATTTAACATTTAATTTAGTTTACTTGGCTTGTTAATTAGGCCATTATTTGAAGCATTTCTAGCCATTGATTAATTCAATGGTTAGGATTTAGGTAGACTTTTGATTTTTAGAAGACTAAATCTAAGCCATTGGATCCTTCTCCTTTAAATTCTAGCCATTAGATGTGTCTCCAAAATAAAGGATCAAGATTACTTCTTCTTACTTTTAATCCAAGAGTCATAATTAGTCTTTGTTACTTTTTAAGACCAAATCTCCACCCTTGATTAATTCTTCATCCAATGGTCATAAATGGTCTTTGTCACTTTTTAAGACCAAATCTCCACCCTTGATCAACTCTAAATCCAATGGTTGTAAATGGTCACTTTATATAATTAATTTTACACCGTTGATTAAATTTATTCGGTTGATATTGAAGTTGCCTAATTAAGTTTATTCTCACACCATTGATTAAATCAATGATGATTATCTTATGTTTCTTTATTAAATTTATTTCTAATCTTAATTGAATCAATAGTGGATATTCAAACCACCAATGTTGACTTAAGCAATATAATTTCTATTTTTATCTACTAAAAATCTCAACATTTATATTTATTTATTTTTATCTTAGATAAATAAATACGATTGCCACAAATTTTCTAAAAGCATTTCTGGATTCGGTTTAGTAAGATTCCCTGTCTCCGTCTAAATAGTACAAATTTTTAGGATTTAGTAGAAAAATTTTTCACTTTTATGGGACCCACCTGGCCCACGTAAGGTCACCTAGGCCCACCTAGGACCACCTGGGCCCACATACAGTCAAAAATTTTATAATCATCCACAAAATCATAAAAATTAGAAAACTCACAAATATCAATTCAGATTACGTAAAATAATTAAAACCTAACTTTAAAAATTAAATTACATAAAGTTTTTCCCGGCCCAAAAATTTTTTATTTTCTTGACACAGAGTAAATCACTCAAAACGATCAAATACGCTGACGGAATAAATAAAATAATTTTACAGTATTCAGAAATTACTAAATAGTAAAATTCTATTAATCATAAAATTCTTAAGAGATACAAAATTTGGGGTGTTACACCTAGCGTACCAAGCACGTCTAGGCATGCTCCTTCAGCCCTAAATGCATGAGTTTCCACCTTTTACCACGCCTAGGTGTGGTTTATCATGCCTAGGTGATAAGTGTAAAATATACTCATCTTTTGAATTTATTTATTAGGATTTTTAATTTATATTTATTACGTTTTTGTTTATTTTTATTTATTTTTATTTTTGAATAATTATCTCTTCACCTAGGATTATTTGAAATTTTAGGATAAATCATCAGATTTTGTGTAAAAATAAGAAATTTCTAAATATAAATATTTGAAGGATTTGAATATTTTGAGATAAGAATTATACTATTTATTTATGATATTGAATGAATTCTGAGCCTATTGAATTAAATGTATTTTTATTGTGTTTTGTAGGAATTTAAGGAAGGATCATGTTAGATTCTTAATTGGAGCGCAAATAATCTCTACTTGATGACTAAGTATCTCTGTGTTTAATGCAAGGATCTCAAGGAGTTTCTTAATTTGAGTGGGATATTTGTTTCCTAATTTATATGGATTCAACAAAAAGAAATAGGAAACAAGAGATTTGGTCAAATATTAATTAAGGAAAGTATTGCTATCAAACCTCTCTGTAAATTTAGGATAACTTTCTTTATAAATATGTGATTTACTTGACTCTGGTAGTGTTTGAAACCTAAGAAAGAGATATACAAATTTCATGTTGACAACTTTCTGTACTTAAGCTTCCATTAATATTGAAGATTGGATAAGGATTCTCAAAACGATTTGATTCAGATTCCAATACTATCCTAAGCATTCCTCATTAATTGAGTCATATCTTGAGCTACAGATATCATATTGATGCACCGTTTATGGTATTGAAAAGCTAACAAAAAATCTTACAAATTATATGTTGAGATCGAGGGCAGATTCTACTATCTGGTGGGTGAGAAAAATCGTGCAAGTCAGATACAAAAAGTTATCAGGTTTTCTATAAAAAGGAAAGAACGAGTTTAACAAAACAACTCTCTTTTGGTTAAGAAAATACACAAAAAATATAGAATTTTGAGAAGCTCAAAGGTAGTGAGGGGACGATCCCTAGGAGAAGAGGAGGAGCCATCATGGAGCTCTCATGGAGTTGGAGATCGAATTACCATTGAAGGCGCTTTGGTTTCTTCTCTATGGTTCTATCATGATGAATTCTCTTTCCTCTTCCTATCTCTTCTTCTCTTTTGTCATGTGTAGCTAAATTCATGTTTTTCTAGGGTGAAGATATAATTTGGTTCAATCAACATGTATTAAGATTGGGTTTTTAATTAATTTATTTTCTATTCAATTTGAGTACTTATTATGATTCTTAATGCTTTTATGAATTGGCCACTCATAAATTGATCTAGTGAGATGTGTGTAGAATTGGAAGGTTTACATATGACTTAGACCATAAATAATAAATGTCATAATTTATAATCATTTCGGAATAGATGTTATAGATTGTGAGGGAAAATTGTGGTATTTTCAATAAAAATCCATAGAGTGAAGGTCATGCCTTTAAGAGTTGGGGTTTAGATCAAGGAATTGATTAGGTTTTAATAATTAAAGAGAATTAACTCGCTAATGAATTGGGTTTTAATTTATTAAGGGATTCTTCTTATCAATTGAATGACTAGAAATTAATTAGAACGAAGATCCCAAAGCTCTTCTATTATCTATGATAGATTATTGAATTAAGTGAAGTCAGATCCATAGTGTTTTATTTTCGTGTGTTTACATCCTTAATGTGTTTTGCATTCATGTGCTTTGTTCTCTTTTTTCCCTCTTAATTTCATACATTCTTGTGTGTTTTTGTCTTTTATAATTTTGTGTCTTTAATTGCTTTGAAATACTCTTAATTATTGGTTACCTAGATAGTATTAATATTAGAGAAGTGATACTTGGTAAACTAATTTCTTATGGGAACAATATCTTACTCATTATTTATTACTTTTGAGATTTGGCGTAGTTGCTAATATCACAAGTTTTTGGCTCAATTACCGGAAAATTAGGCTTTTATTAATATCATTAGTATCTAGGAAGAGTACTATTCTAGGCTTTGTTTTTTATTTTCATTTTGTTACTTTTGCTTTAATTGTTAATTTCTTTTTTAATCATTAGTGGTGTTTCATTTTATTTGAGGTAATAGTGACCCTAGTTCACTACTATTTGATCCGGAGATTGAAAGGACAATAAGAGAAAACAAAAGACAATTTCGAGCTAATAACGTTAAACAAGCGCTTCTTGGGAGTTAATGTTGAGTCAGTTTAGGTGCCTCTCCAAGTTCGGACCCTTTGTAGGGGGATGTATATAACTGTCAGCCGCCAAAATTTTTTTTCTCTCTTTCCTTTAGCATCTTATTCCTGCATTTATTTATTTGTTCTTATTGATTTTATTTTGTCATCATCACCCAATTATTGTTGCCTGCTAGTTTTTGTTTTGAGTCATATTTTTTAAAGTGAGCATACTAGTTTGTTGAATTGAATATCCAATGATTGTATAAATTATGGATTAATCTCTTTTCTAGGAAATCACGTGAGAATTCAAGAGTTGTGTTTATCTCTATTATTTCAATTATGTATGAATGCATTTCCCATCTTTATGTTTGATAGACCTTGAAATATAAATGCATGTCAAGCTTAGAGAAAGTTTATGGGAATGCATATGTGTGGATTACTTGCATCTAGAAGTTGTTAGATTCTCTCTTGAGGTGAAATCCTAAACAATGCATGATCAAGGAAATGATAACGGCCTTCTTTAAACCGTTTTGAGCCTTTCAAGCCAACCTTAAAAATATTATATCCTTAGGTCCCATTTTGCAGGCTTGTTATTGTTTGGCTTTTATTTCTTTTCTTTACCCACATTTTCCTTTCCCATATCCAATATATATATATATATATATATATATATATATATAAAAATATATATAATATAAAATATATATATTGCTCTCTTACACACCCTTTGTTAAGTGCATATCTTATATTATTTTATTATTCAAGCTTTAGTTAGTTTTGTACATGAAGTATTTAAGGAGTTATAAAAAAAAAGTCCACCCAATATGTTGCAAAGAAATAAGTTTTGGGGGTGGAGGTTATAAAAAAAAAAGAAGAAGAAAAAATATTAAAAGAGAAAAAAAATAAAGAAATAAGGTATTGATTCTTATATTCCGTTTTGCATTTGTTTAATGTTTTTGTGGTTTAAATTTTGAAATTTGCATAGTTTTGTATCTCAACTTTTGTTTTCTTTATCTTACCATTTCTTTCTTAACCCTCACCATTGACCTTACATTACAAGCTTTAAAAGACCCCTTTGATCTTTGGTTATGTGCTGTTTACATTAGTGGAGAGAATGAGATAAAAATAACTCTATGGATGCGAGTTTGATGTGCATTTATATTTTTATAAACCTATCCAGACTTGTACTTTATTAGTAAGAATTGGTCTTGCATTCATGTCTATGAGAAGTCATTTATACATGAGAGTTGCATGTAGGAGTCGATGTAACAATTAGATTGTACATGTGTAACACTTTGAAATGAGATTGTGAAGTAGTTTCTGAGGAAATGAATGATTTTCAATAACCAGTATTGCTATTTCTAAGTCTGCATGTTTTGAATTTTAGTTGTTTTCTTTTCTTTTCTTGTTTTTAATTCTTCTTTTTCTTTATTGCTTAAGGACAACCAATATTTAACTTGGGGGTATTTGATGAGTGTAAAATACACTTATCTTTTGAGTTTATTTATTAAAATTTTTATTTTTTTATTTATTTTTTTTATTTTTTTTATTTTTATTTTTATTTATTTTTGAATAATTATCTCTTCACCTAGGATTATTTGAAATTTTAGGATAAATCATTAGATTTTATGTAAAAATAAGAAATTCTTAAAGATAAATATTTAAAGGATTTGAATATTTTGATATAAGAATTATACTATTTATTTATGATATTAAGTGAATTCTAGGCCCACTAAATTAAATGTATTTTTTATTGTGTTTTGTAGGAATTTAAGGAAGGATCATGTTAGATTCTTAATTAGAGTGCAAATAATCTCCACTTGATGGTCAATTATCTCTGAGTTTAATGCAAGGATCTCAAGGAGTTTCTTAATTTGAATGAGATATTTGTTTCCTCATTTATATGGATTCAACAAAAGAAATAGGAAATAAGAGATTTGGTCAAAGATTAATTAAGGAAAGTATCGCTATCAAACTTGTCTCAATAAATTTAGGATAACTTTCTCTATAAATATGTGATTTGTCTGATTCTAGTGATGTTTGAAAGCTAAGAAAGATCTACAAATTTCATATTGATAACTTTCTGTAATTAAGCTGCCATTAATATTGAAGATTGGATAAGGATTCTAAAAAAGATTTGATTTGGATTCCTGCACTATCCTGATCATTCCTCATTAATTGAGTCATATCTTGAACTACAGAGATCAGATCGACACCGTTTGCGATATTGAAAAGCTAACATAAAATCTTACAAATTATCTGTTGAGATCAAGGGCAAATTTTGCTATCTAGTAGGTGAGAAAAATCGTGCAAGTTAGATACAAAAAGCTGTCAGCTTTTCTATAAAAAAAAAGGAAAACGAGTTTAGCAAAACAACTCTCTTTTAGTTCAGAAAATACACAAAAAAATATAGAGTTTTGAGAGGCTCAATGACAGTGAGGGGACGAGCCCTACGAGAGGAGGAGGAGTCATCATGGAGCTCTTATGGAATTGGAGATCGAATCACCATTGAAGGTGCTTTGGTTTCTTTTTTACGGTTCTATCATGATGAATTTTCTTTCCTCTTTCTATCTCTTCTTCTCTTTTTTCATGTGTAGCTAAATTCATGTGTTTCTAGGGTGAATATGTAACTCAATTCAATCGACATGTATTAAGATTATATTTTTAATTAATTTATTTTCTATTCAATTTGAGTGCTTATTATGGTTCTTAATGCTTTTATGAATTGGCTACTCATAAATTGATCTAGTGAGATGTGTGTAGAATTGAGAGATTTGCATATGACTTAGACCATAAATAATAAGTGTCATGATTTATAATCATCTAAGAATAGAGGTTATAGATTGTATAGGAGAATTGTGATATTTTTCATGAGAATCCATAGAGTGGATGTCATGTCTTTAAGAGTTAGGGTTTAGATCAAGGAATTGACTAGACTTTAATAATTAAAGAGAATTAACTGGCTAAGGAATTGAGTTTTAATTAATTAAGGGATTCTCCCCATCAATTGAATGACTAAAAATTAATTAGAATGAAGATCCCAAAGTTACTCTATTATCTATATTTTAATTTCGTGTGTTTACATCCTTAATGTGTTTTGCATTCGTGTGCTTTGTTCTATTTTTTCCCTCTTAATTTATACGTTCTTGTGTATTTTTGTCTTTTATAATTTTGTGTCTTTAATTACTATGAAACACTCTTAATTATTGGTTGCCTAGATAGTATTAATATTAGAGAATGGTACTTAGTAAATTAATTCCTCGTGGGAATGATATCTTACTTATCATTTATTACTTTTGCGATTTGGTGCACTTACCAATATCACAACACTAGCCGTGGGTTCCCTTAAAAAAATATGAATGAATGTGATTGTTTCTTACCTCGGTTTTTTGTTCTCATTCTTTGACCATCTTATGCAAGTCTTTTCTAGCTAGGGATATGGACTCTTGTTGTGTTTGGATGCTCTTACTTCCACCCACTTGGCCTTTACCTCAAGAAGTTTCTTTTCCCCTTATTCTTGTCATCAGTCTTTTGTTCATCTTCCTTTTGTTTTTTTTTGTTGAATAATGAGGACATTGTTCCTCATAGGTTTAGGAAGGATAGTCATTATTTTAAATGTTATGACTCTTCATTTTCCTTGTGATGCTTAATTGGACCTATTGCCCATTTACCTTACACTACTAAAGTTTGTGGTTAGCACCTATGAGTTTGTTCGTTACATGTTCTTTTAGGTCGGTAAACTTGTTTTTTTTCTTCTTGACCAATCATGATAGTAATTTTAACCTTAAGAGGCTAAATGTCTAAGATGACCATCTAATGATTGAATGGAACATGAGATGACTTTGGTTGATAGAACTTGCATGTCTCTCCTTGCATGTTGAACCATTTGTTTCCTCTTGTGTATGCATAGGTTTCCATTAGAGTATATTTAGAATTTTATATTAGGATAAGTACTACACATGTAGAGAAAGATTATAAAATGCATACGCAATGAGTTTATGTATTTTCATGGTTGCTTAAATCTCTCTTGACATGATATCTTTGGTAACATCTCCTAAAAGAAATCATCGAGTTGAAACTAAGTTTATTCAAGGTATGACCACCCAAAAAAGAAAATGATTCACAAAGAATGAAGCATGGCTAATAGGGGATAAAAGGTTGTAATATGTGGAAGAGTGTGTGGAGGAGGCACAATCATCAGCTTAAGTCGTCTACAACCCATACCTTCATTAAAAAAAAGTTAAATAATAATAATAATAATAATAATAATGATAAAAGAAATGAAAAATGGTGAAGGATATGCAAGTACTAATGATTCTTGAGGGTGTGTTACCTAGGTTAAGTGGAGAGAGGGAGGATAGCAATCTTATGATGCATAAGTTGATTTGCAATTGCATGTTTATAACCTTATTTGCATATGTATGCTATGATTAGGAAGGGATTGTGCATATGTGATATTGGATTTACATGCATGCATGGAGGATATTTTGGAGTGAAAGCATGTGATTTAAGGTGTATATGTGATATTGGATTGTGCATATGTGATATTAGGTTGACATGCATGCATGGATTGCTCCTTGATGATGTGGAAGACTCTTAAACCTTAGTATTCTTAAGTTTCAACTTTGTGGAGTAATTATGATACCCTTGCTTTAGTGACTTAATGTAGTTTCCATGCTTAGGCTTAGTTTGCTCGAGGACTAGCAAACATTTAGGTTTGAGGTGTGATAACTCTAGGAAATAGAGTTATTACTCTTTTCTTTGGGATGTTACTTAAATTGTTAGTCCAAATTTTCTATGATTTAAAAAGGTTTTGTGCTCAAATTGCAAACTATAAGCCTATAACTCTTCTTGACTCAAAATTGGTCATGGTTTGGTTCATCGATGATTAAACTTGAGGTGCTTAACAAAATAGAGATTCTTATGTGATTTTTTTGTGTTACTTTGCAGGATTGCCTATATCATGGACCTCAAGAAGATCCAAGCAAGAGGACTAGGAGGTTAAAGTGGATGTAGATGGAAGAAATCAAGGAGTTATGGATCATGAAAACATGCCAAGCCGTGGCTATTGCAATTGATAGGATACTTTGTGACCAGAGACCTCCACGCCTAGGCGTGGCCCAATCACTCCTAGGCGTGGTGTTAACTGCCCTTGTGCAAGTTTTTCACATGCCTAGGTGTGGTGCAATCATTCCTAGGCGTGTTTAACTGACCTGGATATGTACTTTTATGTTTTAAGTCCATATTATGTACGTCAGTCTCTAATTTGGTGTTTAACCCCAAAATTAGATAAAGAAGCTTTGATTTGTGAGATTCTGGATCTAGAGAGAGAAACCACTCAAGGTTGAAGATCAAGACTTAAGAGGGGGCTCAATCTATAAGCTCATCGTCTCTAGTTCTTCTTCTCTTTCTGATCTTTGTTATCTTTGAATGGCTCTCTTTGTAGTGATGAATTCTTTAATTTTCATGTAACTAGGAAATCTTTTGGACCTCACTAAGGATCTTGGATTGTTGTATACTTCTATGGGTATTTGTTAATGAATGTAATTTTGTTTACTCGACTCTATGCTTAATTGTTACAATTGCTTGATCACTAATTGATTTGGGGTTTTTCCTTGACTTAGACATAGGAAAAAGAAATTGGGACAAATGTTTTGCATAATGAATGATCAATCTCACTTGCATGGATTGAGTGTGTTGATTTGCCAATGGGACGGGCACATACAAATTAATTGGCCATGCATAGCTTATGTTTGAAACAAGTGCTTAAAGGGTTAAAATCACTCTAACTCACATGGACACATAATGTGTAGGTGATGGATGCAAAATCAAGTGACCTAGACATAGGCTCTTGAATACAATTGATTTCGGCTAACAAAATTAATTCATTAACAATTACTTGTATGGTTTGCTTGATCCAAGTGAAGTAGTGGGTAAAGAAAGATTCCCTGAGCTTTTAAATGATTGTTATCTCTCTAGAGTTGGTGCATTGTATTTGGTTTCCATTAGTAGTTATTTCTTGTGATTTTCTTAATTGTTCTTAGTTTTTCTGTTATGTAAGCCTAAATATAGTAATTAGCTAATTGATAACACATTCACTCACTCTTATCCCTATGGAGATGATATTCTTTCTATTTTTTATTTTTTTTGCAAGCCATACTTGCAGATTAGAAACAATATATTTGAAAATGAAAATGATATGCAGTTGGATAGAAAGAGAGTTTGAATTTTTTTCTTTTTTCTTTTTTGCAAAAAAGAGATGTTATTAGCCTTTGAGAGATAATAGAATAATAACCTATCTCTCTCAAATATGATGATTTAAATTTAATAGATATAGGTAAATTATTTTTGTCCTTTTAATAAATATTAGAGTTTAAATTTGATGCATTATTAATGTAAAATTTTTGGGTTCATCTATTGAATAATCGAGTGTTAAAACGCTCAACATTCTTAACCATCATGCATAACTTTTTTTGAGATTAGTAAACATTTCAATGTTTGAATTTAAACTGTTGAAATTTTCACACGCACACATCACTCTAGCGTTTTTACGTCTAAGTGTTCAATAGAAATTTTTAAAGTTTTTAACATTATCATCCAATCCAATCCAATGATGCATTGACATATAATTTGAAAAGTTAGACTTTCTAGGTAGTAGTTGTGAAAGTCAAACTACTTTAATAATTTTGTAATACTTGATTCTATAATAGTATAAAAAAATTTCTATTGACAGTATATTAAAATTAAATTATAATAATATTATTACATATTTATTTTGTTTCAATGAAGTTATTATTTTATTGCAAAAAAATTAAAAAAGTTACTAAACTGTTTAATTACAAGATAAATAAATGAATGATTATTAGACAAAAAAAAAAAAAAAACTACAACTTTAGAGTGACTAATGTTAAAATGTCTTAAAAAATAAAATAAAATGAGACGGATAGAGATTGAAAATATTCTTAAAAAATGTCAACAGCAGCATTGATTATATCATTTTAAATATTTAAAATTTTTTATTACCATCAAAGAAATTAGAATTGGCAAGCTTTATAATTTATATTATTATAAAATGGATTCTTCAAAATTTTGTGATGGAAGATGTATCGACAATTTATACAGTTTTAAATAATTTGTGATCGCTTCACAAAAAAAAAAAAAATTGTTGTTGTGATAAGCCCGTCACTGCCTCAACTCAATTTATGTTTTAAGTATTGATATATCAGGGGTTTCTTTCCCCTGCAGTGTTATTTTCCAGTTGTAATCTTGTCCAATACACCAAATAATAATAATAATAATAATAATAATAATAATAATAATAAATAAATAAATTAAATTAATTAATTAATTAATTAATTAATTAATGCTAAGGGTAGGTTAACTTTATAAAGTGCCATGTGTAAAAATATGTAATGGACATGAATTTCACATTGGATATGCCACTTGTTTTAATCCTGTGAACAAAGACTCTACTTTTACGTGTCATGTATCTTGATATCTTGATTAATTGTGAATTTGGTGGATAAGGTTAGGTACCACAAACTCATTCATTGGGTTTTCTTCCTCCTACATATTTGTTATGTTTTTTTAATGGTAAAGACAGCAATGATCTAGTATACAGTAAAATTGTCTTGAAAAGTAATTAATACTATTATGAATCATCAAATGCATTATTATATTCTCACAAAAATGCATTATTACATTAAAAATAATTAACCATATTTTTAATTATGCTTTTTATATATAAATAACATTTTTTGATTAATAATAATTTGAATTTATTATTAAAAATTTGTAAGAAATAAAATAAAAAAAATTATATAGCTTTTAAAATCTTAAAAAAAGTAACTTAACATGTTAAAGTTAATTTATTTTATTTAAAAATAATTTGTCATAAGTTGTTTTCGAACTATTTTGATTATATAAATCTTTAAAAAGCAAAACAAGTTGGCACATAAGCATTAATTAACTTCTCTAAATATTCTAAGGTTAATGTCAGATGTGTTTTCTCAATATCGCCTGAGCTAGATATACGACTTAATTTCAATTATGGTAAAAGTTGATTGAGAAAAAGATATATATTGGGGACATTTCTAGTGAGAGGAGTTTTTATTGTGAGAGGGTGAGATGAGTAAATTTTGACTATATAACTACACATGGATGTCAAAATTAAAAGTGATTTTAAGGTCATGTGACCACTTAAAAAAGTCACATGTATTTATGTTCTAATCTTGATCATTCATGAAAGATCTAATGATCAAGATTTACTTATCTCATCTCTCACAATAAATACTCCTCTTACCTGAGTAAAATCTTATATATCAGGTAAGAGGAGTTTTTATTGTGAGAGGGTGAGATGAGTAAATCTTGTCCATACAATCATACATGTATGGTCAAGATTAAAAGTTACTTGAAGATCATGTGACCACTTAAAAAAGTCACATGTATTTATATTTTAATCTTGACCATTCATGAAAGATCTAATGGTCAAGATACATTTTTATCACCTCTCATAATAAACACTCTTTTTACCAGAGTAAGATCTTAAATATATGTGTGTGTGTGTGTGTGTGTGTGTATGTGAGAAATTTAAAAGAACTTATGCGTTCAACAGCCTGATCCAAAAGTAAAGGAATCCATTAAATTAAAAAATTATTGTTATAAATATAAAATTTAAAATAACATGTGCAATGCATTGGCAAAATAACTAATTTTACTAATAAAAATTACATATATGATTTCTTTCAATGAAACTACAAAATTACTTAAATTACAACTCTTATTTTATCAAAAACAAATTACAACTCTTTTGGCTAACGAGTGTTAAGAGTATATTTAAATGCAAGAAATAAATCATATGGATAGAAGTCAAGATGATCGCGTCGGTGTAAGGCCCCAGTTTTAAATACTGTTGGATCATTAGGTGCTCAAGAAAGTCTATGACTTTGTCCGGTGACTTAGTGCCAGGGTCTTCTAACTAATAATAATAATAATAATAAAAGAGAGAAGTTGAGTAAGATGGTAATTTTTAGGGTGAACAAGACTCCTTTAGAGTGAACTTGTTGTTAAAATAAGTAAATAAGGTATATCTATCATTAAATTTTAATAGATTAAAATTATGATACATTTTAAATTAAATTAATGATAAATACACCATTATCTGTTCACTTTAAAGATAGGCTAACTTTAAAGGAGCTCTTTCCTTTCATGGCTTCTTCAATTTGCCTCTCTCTCCGCATTCATCTTATCGGAAAAAGCTCCTTTAAAGTGAATGTGTCTTTAACGTGAACAAGTACGAGTGTTATTCTGAATAGCTTTCAAATGTGTCATACCTAATTCGATTCAGAGCGGCTGAAAGAATGTACCTACAAAAGACACTCTAACGCTCAAGTTAGAGGGGCACCAAGTTTGCAAATGTAGAGTTGGAGATGTCATACCTAAGAGTTTTGTCATATATTTATAGTGTGGAATAACTTGTAGGTTAAGTCGTACCTGGTACATTAATGGAATGGTTATGTTCTAAAATAGATTTAGAGGGGTATCTGAAATAGACAAGTACTGATGGTTGAAGGTGGACTCCTCCGTGGCACAGCTGCTCCTGCACTTATGGTACTTTCAAAAAGTAGCCTGATCCTCGAAAGTACATAGTAGGAAAATCCATTTAGAGGAGATGCATACCTTTGAGACATGGAATAGCATATATAGGAGCGTTTTAAGATGAGTGCAATCTGTATTAAATGTAATTATTTAGGATTAGAATTCATTAGGGATTGTGATCCCTTTTAACTAATTTCTGTATTTGTGAGCGATGTGATTAGTTTTCATATCCATTAAGGATACTTGAGATATTTATGCCTAATAATTGGCAGATATACTTATCAAGATAGCACATCATAATATCATATATGATCGGTTCTTAACCCAAAAACTACAAAATTGCCCCAGCTTAGCGCTTAGATGGGACAACTAAGTGTCAAGATACCCATGTTTAGTAGGAGCACACAGCACATATTGAACAAAGGATCCAAGTCAGACTTAATGTCAGATCTCACAATGTTTTCGAAAGGACCGAGGTCCATGATATATCATAGTATGCCTTTGGGGTTGACGTGTAAGGCCGAGATCCGAGTTGGATCGCTCTGCTTACGCTGTCATTTCATCCTCCAAGGTAAGCCATATATTGCCCCTATGGGTGGTTTGGGGGGTCTCGGCTGTATGTCATGAGTGAATTCCTGTCGGAGTATCAACAACAGACTTCGATTGGGTGTGTGTTGAGTTAACCTGTGGGACATGATCCCGAATTCTGGTCTAGAATAGTTAGCACCAGCTTGGCCAGTATAGCGAAGTAGCAAGTTTCAATGTCTTCGGATGACGGAATCCATGCTTTTACTTGAAGCTATCGTCGTGCTTCTCCATAGGATTATGACTTTACTCTAGAGGCGTTTAATCATGACACTCATGGACGCGTCGTAGTCCGGATAGGGTCCATGCGTCAATTGGTCATAAGTTGTAACACCCTAGCTCTGACACCAACTAACGTAACACCCTAGCTAGGGCATCACATTTCTGACTTCCGACTCATAATCTGAAAATAAGTTCGCACAAAGTTTGAGTTATAAAAGATGGGTTTCAAAATTTCTTCTATACCGAAACATAAATTTACCGAAAATATAGGTAATATTGAAAATCATATTTCAACTATTCATTATGCAATATTGACACCAATTAATAACACAATTTAAAGAGAAATATAAAATTAACAGTTGACGGGTCCTACTTAATAGCACGGTAACTTATTCCTTTTTCTATTCATCTTGATGCATCGACATCCGTTCCTTTGTCAACACCGCACACCTTCGAGTCTGTCCACTCCTTATTGTTGTCACCAATCTCGTATCCATCGCCCGTTATGTCTAAGACAACTCGATCCTTCTATTATTTGATTTTAACAAGAACACAACAAAACAATATAACAAAGAGGTGAGATCACCTACACCAATACCAACATGGCAAAGACACGTAACACAAATAGGGTATATCATACGATAGATCATACCATAATCATGCTATCGATTAATCAACTATCATCATCTAATCATTTATCGAATCATCATCCAAGTACTCAAAACAATTATCATAACCAATAACCAATATAATTAATATATCACACAGATATAAATGCTCGATTTATGCATATGTACAAAGACTCATTTTATCAAAAACGACTCCATGGAGGTTTTCACAATTTAGAAGAAGAATACTAGTTAATTGTCGCTTAGCCCAAAGACAATCTCCCGGTCGTTGAAAAGAATCGTGTTCTTGTCGGGTATCGTCAATGCGTTGCAACGGATTCGCCAAGTGGCACAGGGCTTCTTCCATTTGCCTTTGGTCTCCGCTCGATGCCCCTAAGATCCATCATAGACCTCACTCATCAATTCTCATTCCCTCTTCAACCACAAGGGCCATAATAGCTATTAGCTATCTTTTATACAATTCACGAATTTATCGGTGCAAGTCCAACCCCAACTAAATCTTTTCAATTTCATTTGTACAATGCAAGTATATCGATTGCAAGTCCAACCCCAACGGGCCAAATCTTTTCAATGCATGTATAATGCACCAAATCCAAATACGGACATCTCTTTCCAATGCATATAAAATGCACCAAATACCAATCATAGGCAAAACACGTTATTTCTCTCATACAGGTGTCCATACACTTAATGGTTAAACAAGAATTATCTTTGATTTTCAACACAAAATCATGTTATCATGTTTTCATAGTTATAAAACACTTTCGCCAGTATTTTCACAAGATTGCAACATTTTCATTATATTTTCACAATTTAAAATGTTTCACTTTCAAAATATCGTAACACTTCTATTACGTTTTCAAAATTAAAAGCGTGTAGAGTTATATTTTCACAATATCGTAAAAATATTCTATTACTTTTAAATCACATAGTGATTTTTCATATATGTCAAATATTTAAACTCACGTGTATTTAAACGTAATTCAAATCACGTAGAAATATTTTAACATATTTTAAATTGCATAGGAATATTTTACTATATTCTAAATCGTTTTTAAGATATGTAAATCATTTTTCACCACAATTCTATTACGTTATTTCTTAACCTTCAAAATATTCAATTTCATCCTTTCTCAAAATATTATGACTTTGTACTTCATTTTTCACATTTCTTACTCAAGAAAATCTTTTTCACGTTTCTTTACTCAAGAAATTCTTTTTCAAATATAATCCACAAAATTACTTTTCCATTGATATAAATCAATGTTTCAAATCTTAAAATTTCCAAACGTGGAGTTATACTTGAGTAAATTCTCAAAATACCATTATATTCTCCATTTTTTCCCAAATCATTTCCAAATTAACCTACTTCAAAATAAATTGAAGTTTGAAAACATTTTCGTTTACAAAACTTAATTTTTCAAGTGAGTAAATACTCTGATTCCCTTTTCAAATTTCTTGTATTAAATCAATTATATTTCCACTTGAAAAATTACTTTGTTTCATCAAAATCTAGGCATTACTATTTGAAAAATTATCAAAACATTTTTCCTTTTAAATTGATATGGTTTTACACAAACAAAATCATTAAAGTTTTATTTTCAAAACCAAAGTATCGATTGGTCATATAACAAACTCATTTGTTCAAATTCATTTTCACTTTCTTTGCAAATCCTTTTTCATTCTTAGTCAAAAATCTTTTTCTTAATATATATTTTCTCAAAATCACTTTTTATTGATCTAGTCCTACAAAATCATATTGAGTTATTTTAATTATTGTTTCTTAACTTTAAATTTTCTAACGTTTTCCAAAACCCAAATAAATTCTTCGTGAGTAAATTTAAGTTACAAACATTTTCTTTTATATTTCTAAATCACTTTTAAAAATTGATTCTTTTTAAATTAATTTGAAGTTCAATACTTTCAATCTTCTTTTTCTTTTATTTATGAAAATTCCACTTGATTAATTTATAACACTTAATTCCCTTTTCAAAAATCCTTATTTGAAAATTCTTGTATTTCATAGCATCAAAACATTTTTCTAAATTATCAAAACCTTATAGATGGTCATTAGAACCATGAAATATTTTTCTTCTAACTTAAATAAATTCCATTCTTGTTTCTACACAAAATAAATCAATAAAATTTTATTCTAAAATTTGTGTTCATGTTTTCTTAAAAAAAAACAAACATTTAGTTCATTTTTCATACTCCTCAAATCAATCCAATTTTATTCTTCCATAAACATATTAATTTGTAAACACCTATTTTGAGGTGTCTTGGCCGAAATTCTCATTGTTCTAGGGATCAAAATTTAATTTCCTTGTTCTTGAAAAATTTTAACATTGACCCTCATCAAGGGCATCAAAACCGTAGCTCTTCCTTGACCATTGGAACCAAGATCAATTTTCTTTCCATTCACACATCATGGCATACATATATATATTTCATCATAAATATCACAAACATGCCATATACTCATCATGCATATTATAAGTATACTATCAAAGCCATAAAATCATGCAAAGCATATTAAGCATAGACAAAATAATTAAGGCACAAGAAAATAAAGCAAAGCTCATAAACACACAATCAATTATTACATGACCATGGATTGGAATTCTCACATGAATTCACAATTCATCAAATATAAGACCATCTCCTACCACCATAATTGGTTGGTGAGATGGATCTCCCTCTTACCTCTTGAAGATCCTAAAAAACTCTTTGTTTTGCTTCTCTTTCCAAGTCCTTCACCACCAAGGGCTTCTCAAATACAAAACAAAATACATAGAAATTAGTATACTAAGCTTGATTAAGAGGAACCATGGATCAAATATGGTTTAGAACATGAAAAAAAAAGAAGAGAAGAAATGAAGTCTTCTTATACTTCACCTCAAAAACCCAATAACTTTGATCTTGAAGAAAGTCCATGAAGATGAATGATTTAAAGAAAATCTCCAACATGAAAGTTGCTTAGAATATCATGTGGATTCAAGATCTATGGTTGGATTAAATTAAACAAATCATGGAACAATCATGGCTTAGAAAATCATAAACATAAATTTAAACCATAAAAATCAAAGTTTATCTCTAGGAAAGTAAGGTAAAAGTAGGATTTTGAAGCACTTAGAGTGAGATTTTTGGAAAACTTTCTAAATGAAAAGTGTTTAGAATGGTGTTTAGCTTTAGAAAATGATGAGAGTGAAAATTATAGGTGATGGATAGTGTATTTGGGTGTAGAGACCGAACCAATGGAGAGAAAATGGAAGGAAAAATGGTTGCTTGGTTCTTGAGATTTTGAGAGAATAAGATTGAGGCTTTTTTTTTTTGGTGAAGTAGAAAAATGAATATGGAGAGTGTGACCAAAGGTGCTGCTGCCGTGGGAGTGAAAGAATGGAGAGATATGAATTCATTTGGCATAATTGAAGGCTATCACATGATGCACAAAGTCTTCCACTTTGTCATCTTTTTCTTTGGCCTAAAAAGGCTATACAAGCATGTCTAAACATGTCTCCTCCTTCCTAACACTCCAAAACCGTCCCCCCTTCATCATGCACTCCAAAGTTGTCATAATTACTTACTAATTGATTAGTTAATTCATTAGATTAAGTTTCCTAATCAATCTTAACTAATTTTCTAATTACATAACTAATTAATTAGACATATTATTTCATATATTATAATCTCTAATTAAAATTAAGATATCTAATTAAGAATTAGATTATAACAATTTAACATTTAATTTAGTTTACTTGGCTTGTTAATTAGGCCATTATTTGAAGCATTTCTAGCCATTGATTAATTCAATGGTTAGGATTTAGGTAGACTTTTGATTTAGAAGACTAAATCTAAGCTATTAGATCTTTCTCCTTTAAATTCTATCCATTAGATGTGTCTCCAAAATAAAGGGTCAAGATTGCTTCTTCTTACTTTTAATCCAAGGGTCATAATTAGTCTTTGCTACTTTTTAAGACCAAATCTCCACCCTTGATTAATTCTTCATCCAATGGTCATAAATGGTCTTTGTCACTTTTTAAGACCAAATCTTCACCCTTGATCAACTCTAAATCCAATGGTTGTAAATGGTCACTTTATATAATTAATTTTACACCGTTGATTAAATCTACGGTTGATATTGAAACTTGCCTAATTAAGTTTATTCTCACACCATTAATTAAATCAATGATGATTATCTTATGTTTCTTTATTAAATTTATTTATTAACCATTAATTGAATCAATAGTGGATATCCAAACCACCAATGTTGACTTAAGCAATATAATTTCTATTTTTATCTACTAAAAATCCCACGAAAGAATATATTTACTGTATTTTTATCTTCCGATAAATAAATACAGTACAAAATAAATTTTCTAAAACTATTTTCGGATTCAGGTTTAGTAAGATCCCCTGTCTCTGTCTAAATAGTACAAATTTTTCTATGCGTAGAAAAATTTTTCACTTTGCGAGACCCACCTGGGCCCACGTATGGTCACCTGAGCCCACAAACACCTCGTGGGACCTACAAATAGAAAAAAATTCAAAATCACACATAAAATCACAAAAATTAGAAAACGTATGAAAATCAAGTCAGATTGTTAAAAATAATTAACAGTCAAGAGAAATAAATACAGAAAGATTTTCCCTGGCCTAGAAATTATTATTTTCCTGACACGGAGTAAATCACTCAAAATGATCAAATACGCTGACGGAATAAAAAAAATAATTTTACAGCATCCAGAAATTACTAAACAGTAAAATTCTGTTAACTGTCAAAATTACTGTTTAAGAGATGGAAAATTTGGGGTGTTACATAAGTGACCGGGTTCTATAGAATGAGCTAGAATTGTTGCTGTATTTACTTCTTTTTCCATGGTCCGTACTGGGTCTAACGTCCATTGTGTTGCTTTTCACAACCATTTTATGGACTTGGGAATATTTCGAATAGAGGAGAAATCATGGTCTGGAGTCTATCACCAACTATTTGGGTGTTTAGGATCCTTCTTGACCTTTGTATAGAAACTTTATCTGGGGTCCGTCACCAACTATTTGGGCATTTAGGATCTCTTTTAGGACTTGGGCGTAAAGAAATCTTGTCCTGGGTCCGTCACCAACTATTTGGGCATTTAGGATCCCTCTTAGGACTTAGGTATAAAAGAAACCTTGTCCGGGGTCTGTCACCAACTATTTGGGCGTTTAGGATCCCTCTTGACCTTGGTATAGAAACTTTGTCTGGGGTTCATCACCAACTATTTGGGCGTTTAGGATCCCTCTTAGGACTTGGGCATAAAAGAAACCTTGTCCTGGGTCTGTCACCAACTATTTAGGCGTTTATGATCCCTCTTAGGACTTAGGTATAAATGAGACCTTGTTTGGGGTCCGTCACCAACTATTTGTGCATTTAGGATCCCTCTTAGGACTTAGAATTTTTAGCTAAGTTAAACCTTGGTCCGGGGTCCGTCATCAATCGCTTTAGCGTTTAGGATCCCAAATGACTTAGTACAATAAACCGTATCCGGGGTCCATCACCAATCGCTTTGGTGTTCAGGATCCCTTGTGACTTAGGTATAATAAATTGTGTTTGGGGTTAATCACCAATCGCTTTGGTGTTCAGGATCCCTCGTGACTTAGGTATAATAAACTGTGTCCAGGGTCCATCACTAATCACTTTGGTGTTTAGGATCCCTCGTGACTTAGGTATAATAAACTGTGTCCGGGGTCCATCACCAATCGCTTTGGTGTTCAGGATCCTTCGTGACTTAGGTATAATAAATCGTGTCCAAGGTCCATCACCAATCGCTTTGATGTTCAGAATCCCTCATGACTTAGGTATAATAAATTAGGTCTGGGGTCCATCACCAATCACTTCAGTGTTTAGGATCCCTCGTGACTTTGGTATAAAAACCTTGTCCGGGGTCCATTACCATTCGCTTTGGTATTTGTGATCCCTCGTGACTTTGGTATAAAAACCTAGTCTGGTGTCCATCACCAACTATTTGGGCTTTTTGGATTCCTCATGACTTTAGTTTAAGTGGTCCTTACCGAGGTCTTTTATGTTTACGATTTAGTGCGCGAATTTTCCTAAGATTTGGGATTTTTATACTGCACAACCTGTTTAACATAAGACAACTCTCAGTGGGTACTGTAATGGCTTATGCATGGATTTCACTATCCATGCTACCAATAACCACGTTATGATTTTAGCCAAGTGTCGAGGTTTTGCAACTCACAACCAACCTGTTGAGAAGGGTTTAGTGGGTTGCCCTCTTAACTTAGAACGTAAGGCACTCTCTGATTCCTTTGGTGGCTCCCTATTTGACTGTCTAAGGTGCGTTTCATATGGGCATGGGTTAAGACCCTTGAATGAGCTATTTTCCCCTAGAAGGTGGTCAAGTGAATTCCCTTATTTGTCCATCTAAGGTGCGGCTCATATGAGCACGGGTTAAGACCCTTGAATGCGCTACTTGCCCTCAAAGGGTGGTCAAGTGGATTCCCCTATATGGCCATCTTGTATAGTTGATCCTCTTCAAACCTTGACTCCTCGAACCTCGTTAGGGTATGGTAACCTTGCGAGTTGTTTTAGGCTAAAGTATTCATGGGCTCGAGGTCGCGGCTGAGGTATTGACTTAGGTATAAAAGAAACCTTGTCCGGGGTCCGTCACCAACTATTTGGGCATTTAGGATCCCTCTTGACCTTGGTATAGAAACTTTGTCTAGGGTCCATCACCAACTATTTAGGCGTTTAGGATCCCTCTTAGGACTTGGGCATAAAAGAAACCTTGTCCTGGGTCTGTCACCAACTATTTAGGCGTTTATGATCCCTCTTAGGACTTAGGTATAAATGAAACCTTGTTTGGGGTCCGTCACCAACTATTTACGCGTTTAGGATCCCTCTTAGGACTTAGAATTTTTAGCTAAGTTAAACCTTGGTCCGGGGTCCGTCATCAATCGCTTTAGCGTTTAGGATCCCAAATGACTTAGTACAATAAACCGTATCCGGGGTCCATCACCAATCTCTTTGGTGTTCAGGATCCCTTGTGACTTAGGTATAATAAATTGTGTTTGGGGTTAATCACCAATCGCTTTGGTGTTCAGGATCCCTCGTGACTTAGGTATAATAAACCATGTCTAGGGTCTATCACTAATCACTTTGGTGTTTAGGATCCCTCGTGACTTAGGTATAATAAACTGTGTCCGGGGTCCATCACCAATCGCTTTGGTGTTCAGGATCCTTCGTGACTTAGGTATAATAAATTGTGTCCAAGGTCCATCACTAATCGCTTTGATGTTCAGAATCCCTCATGACTTAGGTATAATAAATTGTGTCTGGGGTCCATCACCAATCACTTCAGTGTTTAGGATCCCTCGTGACTTTGGTATAAAAACCTTGTCCAGGGTCCATTACCATTCGCTTTGGTATTTGTGATCCATCGTGACTTTGGTATAAAAACCTAGTCTGGTGTCCATCACCAACTATTTGGGCTTTTTGGATTCCTCATGACTTTAGTTTAAGTGGTCCTTACCGAGGTCTTTTATGTTTACGATTTAATGCGCAAATTTTCCTAAGATTTGGGATTTTTATACTGCACAACCTGTTTAACATAAGACAACTCTCAGTGGGTACTGTAATGGCTTATGCATGGATTTCACTATCCATGATGCTAATAACCATGTTATGGTTTTAGCCAAGTGTCGAGCTTTTGCAACTCATGACCAACCTGTTGAGAAGGGTTTAGTGGGTTGCCCTCTTAACTTAGAATGTAAGGCACTCTCTGATTCCTTTGGTGGCTCCCTGTTTGACTGTCTAAGGTGCGGCTCACATGGGCACGGGTTAAGACCCTTGAATGAGCTATTTTCCCCTAGAAGGTGGTCAAGTGAATTCCCTTATTTATCCATCTAAGGTGCGGCTCATATGAGCACGGGTTAAGACCCTTGAATGCGCTACTTGCCGTCAAAGGGTGGTCAAGGGGATTCCTCTGTTTGGCCATCTTGTATAGTTGATCCTCTTCAACCTTGACTCCTCGGACCTCGTTAGGGTATGGTAACCTTGCGAGTTGTTTTAGGCTAAAGTATTCATGGACTCGAGGTTGCGACTGAGGTATTGACTGAGATGATGTCGGGCCGAAGTGATCAATAGCACTTCTTAGTAATATACCTGCTGGCTTGACACTTAAATAAAAATTGAGCGTGACTGAGCGTGATGATCTGTATTACTGGCCATCACTGCTTGCTTTAGTAATGTTAAAAATCTCCTTTAAATGACATATTCTTGGCAAACGGAGAATCTAAGCCTGCAGCCTTGAAACTTTTTGACTCAAGATCTTCTAATGGAACAAGTGAACTTGTTCTGGGTTTTGTGAGAAGGTCATCCGTATCTGTTGTGTCAGATGATCTATTATCTCTCAAGGCTAACTTTTTTTTTCTTCTAGAAGACCGGCTTCGCATCTCGTTTAATAGATAAATGATGGCAGATGAAAGTGAGGTCAAGTCCAGGCATGTCGAAGGACATCCAGGCAAATAGGTCTTTATTTTTATGCAAGAGCTCTACTAGATGGCGTCTCTCCTATTCTTCTAAGTTTGCGCCTATCTTGGTGACTTAGTTAGGCTTGTCACCTAACTGGAGTGGAAGCAGTTGTCCTTCAGGCTGGGGTATGATACCTTAGATCTCTTTATGAACATGTAGCTTGGTCATAAGGATGTTGACCTGATTTAAGGTTGGGCTAGAGATGCGTGCTCTGGTCTTCTTGGGAGCTCGACATATTTTTAGGCTCTCGTTATAGCATTTGCGCGCCGCAATCTAATCACCCTTAATTGTGACTACCTCATTATTCTTACTAAAGAATTTCATGATTTGGTGAGTGGTGGAGACTACAGTGGCAATGTCATTCAGTGTGGGGCGTCCCAGAATAATGTTGTATGCTAATGGGCAATCCATGACCAAAAACCTGACTTCAGTGGTTTTGTAGACTTTATCATCGCCCAGAGTCGGGAATGTATCAAAGTAACCCAAATGAGTTGTCTTTTCTCCAAAAAAAACCAGTGAGCTTGCCTTCATAGAGGGTCAATGTAGACTTGGGAAACTCCAATCTTTCGAAAGCGTATATGAACATAATATCTACCAAGCTTCCTTGGTCGAAGAATATACGTTGAACCTTAGCATTAGATATTATTTCAGAGATGATGAGTGGATCATCGTGATCCCGAACAATATCTTCATAGTCCTTAGTGGTGAAAGATATTGGTGGTTCTTCCATATCATCATCACAAGGCTTACGCATAGAGCCAGAGACGCTCAATACTGCAACCCTTAGTGCTTTCTTTCGAGAATTACTGGATGAACCTCCTCCTACAAATCATCCAGAGATAGTACTAACCAACCGATCTGTCTTGTTGGCCAAGTTTTGAGTATTCAGTTCTGATCCTGCCGGTTGTTAGTATCACGGCTAGGTGGAGTCTGAGATTTTCGAGTAGGGTTGCGATTTCTTCTCCTCTGACGTAGAGTCGGACTTCGCCTTGGACTGCAGCTACGTCTCCGCTCCCTTCGTCTTCCGTAACTCTCATTGTTGCAGATGTCGCTGATGTACTTTTGTAGTCATTCTTACTTGATTAAGGACTCAATGACATTGCGGAGCTGGGAACAATCTTCTGTTTTGTGGCCATAAGTTTTATGTCATTTTTACAATGCTTTGAATGATCCTTCTAAGATTGTTTCTTTAGAAGGGGAAGCCTCTTAATATTTTGGAACTCGATTTAAAGCACCTCCCTCATAATGGTTTCTAGTGAGGCGTTCAAAGGAGTGTAATTAGAATATTTGAGCCGGTATGCATCGCCTTTAGAGGAACTTCAAGGTTGGTTAGAATTCCAGTTATTTTTCTAGTGAGTGAGCTCACCTTTTTCTAGACTTTCTTTAGCCTTAGTGACTTCTTCTAATTCGATATATTTCTGAGAGCGCAAGTAAAGTTCGTCCAAAGTCTCTAACTTTCTTTTTGCCAAAGACCGAAAGAAGTCTGAATCAGTCCGAAGGCTGCTCTGGGCATAGTGAAAGGCAGACCTGTCATCCAGGCTTTCTATATAAACACAAGCATCACTAAACCTTTTAATGTATTCACGAAGGGGCTCATTGCTCCCTTGGTGAATTCCAGAAAGAGAATCAATAAACTTGCGTCGCTCCTTAGAGATGGTGTAATGTAATAGAAAGCGTTGAGTAAGATCATCTCATCTGGTGACTGGCCATAGTTGTAAGGTTGAGAACCAGCGTAGGGCACCCTTCTTCAAGAAGAGGGGAAAGGCTCGGTAGAGCAGCTCTGGGGATCCCCCATGGAACTGCATGGAGTGAATATAAACATCCAGATGTTCTTGAGGGTCAGTTGTTCCGTCATAGGTGTAATATCCTAAATGGTATGTTAGACTTGTCATGTGTTAAAAAGGAAGCATATGACTTGTTTAGTATGTATGTTTAATTTTGTGACAATCTGAGTTAGTTTAGGTACTTAGTTGTAAATCAGACTGTGAAAAGTAGCTTAAAATGACTCAGATAATAGCACAAATTACTTAGGAGAAGGAAATAAATATGAACAATTTATTTCTAGGTCACAAATATGAAGAATAAGTTATGGTTAAAGTTTCAAGGTAAACTAAGCTAGTTTGACATTTTTAGGCATACTGGTTGTCTAATTATAACTGGTTTGACTAGTAGTAGATATGAAAATATCAGATAATGGTGAAATGACTTTTTATATGAATCTTAATATTTATTTTAAAGTTGTTGGAAGCTGAAAATCTGGATTTCGCTAAATTTGATTATTTTTAGCATATCGAATTTTATCAGTTATGGCCTAAAAGCCATAAGAGTCTTAATTTCCTCTTTTATAAGGTCTTTCTCACGACACTTTGTTTCATTTAGCAGAAATAGAAAACGTGAGGAGAGAAGAGAAAGAAGAGGAAAGAAAGACCAAAGAAGAAGAGGAGAGAAAGAGGAAGTCCAAAGGGAAAGATAAAGCTTGAGAATCCAATCAAGTTTAACTCATTAACACAGCTCCAAAGGTAGGAGTTCTTTGCTCATCTTCATCTCTTTTCTCTATTTACACCATGGACGCACTTAGGCATACAAGTTGTCTAATTATAACTAGTTTGACTAGTAGTAGATATGAAAATATTAGATAATTGTGAAACGACTTTTTATATGAATCTTAGTATTTATTTTTAAGTTGTTGGAAGCTGAAAATTTGGATGTCACTAAATCTGAGTGTTTTTAGCAGATCAGATTTTATCAGTTATGGCCTAAAGGCCATAAGAGTCTTAATTTCCTCTTTTATAAGGTCTTTCTCATGACACTTTGTTTCATTTAGCAGAAATAGAAAACGTGAGGAGAGGAAAGAAGAGAAAGAAGAGGAAAAAAAGACCAAAGAGGAAGAGGAGAGGAAAAGGAGAGAAAGAGAAAGTCCAAAGGGAAAGCTAAAGCTTGAGAATCCAATCAAGTTTAACTCATTAACACAGCTCCAAAGGTAGGGGTTCTTTGCTCATCTTTATCTCTTTTCTCTATTTACACCATGGATGCACTTAAGGTGCATAATAGGTTAAATTGAGTTCTAGAGGCATTTGATGTGTTTTGATTGTATGATTAAGTTTTTTTGGATTTTTATGACTTGTTCATAGCATCAATAGAAGTTACAAGCTTTGAATATCTCATTTGATCCTTTGAAATCTCAAAAAAGGGTTTAGGTCATCGTATAAGGGATTTTGGTGTTTTAATCCAAATTAATAAGTTTAAGTTAGTGATTAATGATTCCTAAGTGTTTAAGAACTAATTAGGGACCTAAGATTACCTAGAAATTGGATTGAAATAGCCAAAATCTAAGAAAAGAACTAATGGAATAGTACCACGTTCTGTAGAGTTGATGCAGGTCTTTTGGTTGGGCAACACGGCCCGTGTCCGAAGACACGGAGTGGGTCGTGTCTCTCTTTTCCAGGAGTTCTCGTGAACGCTGTTCACAGAGCAAGACACGGGGTAGGCCGTGTAACCAGACATGGCCCGTGTTTGAAGACACGGGGGAGCCCGTGTAATGCGACATGGCCTGTATTTGAGGCCAGAATTTTCAAAAATGTCATTTTTGACATTTTCAAGTTCTTGATTATATGGGATCATCAGTATATATTTCTTAAAGTGTATTAAGGCACAAATATGGATAGTTTTCAAGAAAAAAATTATACCTAGTATGTATAGGAAAGCTTGGTAGTGTTGATTTTGTGAGTATCCTTTGATAGTATTCATGAAGGCCAAGAGAAATTGAAAGGGTGTCTGATAGACTCAGTGAAGGAAGGGGAGGAAGGACATAACCCTGATAAGTCGATAGTGTCAAGCTAGAAGAGAATAGTAGGGATCCATAAGATTTTTCAGAATCAGGATTTAGACTGAACTTCTCATGAGTTAGGATATATGTGTAATGTGAGGAGATACCTCTACTTGTTACAAAATAACACAAGAAACCATTAATTCCTAAGATTTACATTCTTGGTTCTGAGTTGAACTAGATATATGTATGAGATGCAAGTAACTTGGTTTATCTTAATGTTATGGTTAGACCTTGTAGATGTTTTAAACATATTTCATTAGTAGCTATTGTGATTATGTTTATATATGTTATGTAAACTGATTTTGATTACTCATACTGAGATTATAGTTTCTCACCCCGCTATGTATCATGTAATTCCTGTGAAGCTTCTTCTAAGGGTAAGAAGAAGAAAAAAGCTAAGGATTAGATTATGTTATATTTCAAATTGTTATACTTATTAGTATTCTCTATGAGATGTATAGGCTTATGTATTACTTCAAGCGTTTACTAAGGCTGATGATGTATATGTACTACGATGCATTATGATATAAATATTACATTTTCGCATTTTATATGGCTCTCTATAGTGTTTTCAACGAACATTATGGATGTAATGTATATATCTCTATGACCAGTATGTATGTAGTGACATTGTAATGCTACGTATCTCTTTGTATGACGTATATGCTGAGATACTGGTGTTAGGATGTTATAATAGGGCTCCAAGTTGGTATGAGAATTGAAGCTTCTGGGGACCTTGTATGCCATTAGTTCATCAGAGAAGGGTTGTTGAGGGCCTCCGGGTAATAAAAAATTGTTTCCAAGGACACGGATGACTTCACCGCGCGACGAAGCTCTATGGTTTTGAGTCGTATTTCGTCTTCTGTTGTCAAGCTCTACGTGTATAAACTTTTCAACCTCATCCAGCTAGCGACGTTGGTTGTCCAACTGGTCGCGTTACTCGTCGATCTGCAGCATCTGTTGGGCCACCAGCTCCTGAAGATAATTTCTAATCATCTCGGAGTGGGCGGTGTTTTGGCTAGAAGCGCGATTAGCAACAACGGTATTCAGGGGGCCAAGGCGTGTTTGCACTGGAGCTCGGGGCCCTTGAACGACGTTATTAGCTCTCTCTTCAAGACAGCTAAGCCTATTGATAATCACATATTTGATACATTAATAAACCCTCATTTTTAGTCATTTACACTCTTCATGTACTTAATTGATTGAGTTTGGTTATGTTTTGTAAGTTTGGACTCAAATTGGACTTAATTAAATTTTTCAGCATGATTTACGTCTTACACTATTTTTGTATTTGGGTCATATCTTAGGATGTAGGTGGTCTTTTGAGGTGATTATGGTGGCATTTGAAAGATAAGAGAGAGCTCTACAACTTTGATGATACCTCAAAAGCCTAATCACACAATTGGATAACTCAAATTGGAGTTGAATCAAGAACTAGAGTACTGTTCCTGATAGCGTGACCTATGTGTACTGTTCATGCCATATTTCGGGTTAGATGTTGTCAAATGGGTTGAAATTGTGATGCTGAATAGTTGAGACATATATCTACAACTTTCATGTTAAACAGTTTTCAAGAATCAGAGGTCTAGTAGTGATATTGGGCTTGAAAGTCAGAATAGAGGTGTTGGAACTGGGCTTGAATACTCTGCAGTAATTGACCCATATCTTAGGCTATAGGTGGTCAAATGAGGTGATTCTTGTATCCATTTTGAAGCCAATATCAATTCTTACAACTTTTATGAAGATCACATTTGCTCATTCTGACACATTCAATGACTTCAGAGCTAAATGATTTCGGAGATAAGGAATCTCCATAATTTTTCACTCACCAAAAGTCATTTGGCATTTTTCACTCATTTTCCACTCATCCACTCACTAATGACTCAGTCCCCTTGTCATTTTGTGTCTCTAATCCTCTATAAAAGAGGGCCTTGACAGATCATTGAGGGTGTTAGGTACCAAAATAATGTTAGTTTGTTACTAGGTTTTCTTATAGTAATTTTTCTTTGTTCTAAATTGAAGTCATGTTCTTCTTCTTCTTCTTCTCTCTTTCTTTCTTCTTATCTATGAGTAACTAAGTTTCATTTTACTTGGGTGAAAGAGTGAAGCTCTTGGTAATGAAGTAAGGTTAGATTAATTTCTCTTTTGTGCTTCAATGATATATTTTCAAGTGGTCATTATACGTATTGTATTTTGTTTCCAAACAATTTAGAAACCCTCCTTGTAAAGTAGAATTCTTGATTTGTTGTAGACAAGATATTGACACAATGAATGCTTTAACCCATTTACAAGTGTTGGTGTTAGAAACTCTCCTTGTAAAGTGGAGATCTTGATTTGTTGTAGACAAGATTTTGGCACAATGAATGTTTGATCCCATTTATGAGTGGTGGTATTAATAGATGATTAAAGGAATCATAATATAATTACGTATATAATTTTTAATGAACTTTAAATGTTGTATTTTTCGATTGGAACCTCTGTTATGTGTATATTCTAATTGAGTTATAAAAGAATTAATATTGTCCTTAATTTATTTACTAAGAGTGAATCTCCTAACTCAAGTAATTTATTTTTATTTGTGACTAAGTTTTATCACCTTTATTATTGTAATAAAATATTTTCCTTACGTCAAATAAATTTTTCTTCATCAATTTCCTGTGGATCGACCTCGGACTCCCGAGAATTTATTACTTGAAATAACCTGCACTTGGGTTTGCAACTTTTAATCCCGCATCACCTATCCAAAACGGATTGCCTTCGTGACGGGTGTAGACTCTCATCGGACAGTGAGGTCTCATGGCCGTCACGTTGGGGTTGTGGGATAGATGCTTGATTCCCTACGACAGAGGCTTCAGCTACGGGCAGTGGCACTGCAAGGAGAGGACGCTACGCTGTTGATCCCCACCTCTAATTGGGGGAGGGTTGCGCGACGTCCCTTCTTAAGTGTTGACATGTGTTCATCATAATTGTGTGGGATTAGAAGTTTAGAGTTTCCCACAGACGGCGCAAATGTTCTGAAGTGGATTCAGAGGGGTACCTGAAATAGGCACTACTGATGGTTGAAGGTGGACTCATCCGTGACACAGCTGCTCCTACGGTGGTGTGAGGAGGTGGGTACCTGCAAAAGACATTATGACGTTCAAGTTAGACTGTGCACATAGTAGGCAGTCTGTATATTAGAGGAAATGCATACCTTTGAGACTTGGCATAACATATATAGGAGCGTCTTAAGATGAGTGCAATTTGTATTAAATGCAGTTATTTACGATTAGAATCTGTTAAGGATTGTGATCCATTTTTAACTAATTTCTCTATTTATGAGAGATGTTATTATCTTTCATATCTGTTAAGGATACTTGAGATATTTATGCTTAATAAATAGGCAGATATACTTATCAAGATAGCGCATAATAATATCTGAGTATTATTCTGGTAGGCCGGATTGCTCTTGATAACCTAAAATTTTGGTCCAGAACAGATTATGACTAAGATTTTACTCCCTAAAGATCTTTATTTAAGTGGGATTTGATTAGTATATAATTGATTTTCTCTTAAATAATTGTTTCACTGTGGGGCTACACTGGGTTGGTTTGTGGCTGGAGCTAACCCATGCAAGGCTGCTCCATATGGGGCCTGGAGTCGGATTCTGGTCTAGAACATGTGTATCCACTCTTAGATTGTTTAGTGGGTTGAGATATCTATATATTTTATTAAATCAAGGGTGAATACACCCTCATTTGTTCACTTTAAAGATAAATTCACTTTAAAAGAATCTTATTTCATGTTTGTACCTTGTGCTTCTTTACAAATAATTCTTAAAGTTACTCTTTTCCATTGATCCTTAATTATATTATAGTTAAATCAAATTGTGTTGCGGTTTGTTCATCTTAATCTATTTAGAGATAACTAGTAATTTTAGAGTGTGTACATTCCCACTCCTCTCTAACTTTTTGCTTCTTTTCCTTAAATGCTTTTTATTAAATAATTGAGTCAAGCTAAATGTTATCACGACTATACTTATCTAAATTTCTAATTAACAAAACGTCCAAAAAAAAAAGAATTCTAACTAACGATTATAATAAATTTTAATAAAAATTACTTGCTCATTACCGCACTAATTTTATTATTTAACGTCTTTTGGCTATGCCATATTGGAGCATTTAAAATTGGATAATAGCTTCTAAGGTCATTCAGGGGCTCAGAATATTAATTATCAAACGATATGCATCATAAACTTTCCTCTCTCTACCTTTGGTTAGATTATTTTTCAGCAAATTTGTGTTCTTCATGTTAAATCATCAAAAGAAATTTTTACTTTTTGATTTTTGCTTGTAGGGGCGGGTTGTTCAATGAATTATACTAACAATTTGTGTAAATGTTTATTGTAGAAAGTAAATCCCCATGAACCTTAATAGCTTTGAAGAGTCACAAAGACAAGAGAGAGAAGAAAATGAAAGCAGAAAATTTATGTGATTAGTGAGATTCTTGTTTAAGAATTTTACTTTGACTTGTGTTTTTACCTTGCTATTTTTAAATGTTTGTAAGACATCATTTATCTACAGTTTTAGGTGATGACATTATTTCATTCACTGCTGTGTGTTGATGAAAGTTCACATATTACAAATGATAAAAAAAAAAATAGTACTATAATTATAAAGCCATTTTTGTATTTAAAACTAATTATTATTATATTTATTAGTCATGAATTTAAATAAGTATAGGATAATAGGAATGTTGATATATCATTAGTTCCACTCAACTATTTAATAAAGAACATCTTTAAAAAAGAAAAAAAAGTGGTTAAAAAGGAGTAACAATAAACAAATAAGAGTAACAACTCTTTGTGATTAGTCATATCCTAATGATTTTATAAATAGAGAGAATTTCATATCTACTTTGAGATAATACGTAATACACTATTCAAATTACATTACTTTGCATATTGGTATCTGTTATAAAAGATGTTTAAACATCAATAATCTTCAAACAAAACACAAATATGTAGATCATTAGTTAGCTCAAGTGCAGATTGTATTTATTTTTTTTCCTTTTCTAAATCTAATGTGTCTTTTTTTTTTTGTAACTGTCCTTAGGTTTCTTCAAAATGATTTTTCTTCCTTATTAAAAAAAACATTAATTTCTGAATAATTGTGGCCATTGGGCTTCAATGTCAGTGATAAATCCTTCCTTCAAACTTAAATTGCTATATATATTGGAGATGCAAATATTTAGGTAAAAGAGAGAGATAAGTGGCCCAGTAAGTTATCGAACATTCAACATTATCACAACACAAATTTTTATGAATTTAGCTACAAGTTCGCTGATAAATACAGATTTTTTGTAATTATAATTGTCACATCAAAGCACTTCGTTGTTGCCATTGTTTTTATTATTATTTATATTTAAATTTTTATCCTCAAAAAATGGAATTATTTTGTTAATAAAAGCTGCATATTTGATTTTTTTTTAAATGAGTTACTAAAGTATCCAATTAGAATATAAATAAAAATTACAAGTAGAACAACTAGCGAATGACAATAAAATCAAATGGATGGAGATTAGGAATAAAAATTGGAGGATGAGTATTGGTTGTATTATTTTAGATATTTGAGATTCAAATCTCATTAAAATCAACTAAAGTAAAATAAGAAAATCAATTAACTTATTTATTAATTAAAAATAAAACAATATAAAAAAGCCATTAGTTGGGCCTATAAGAGAATATCATCTATTTATTTAATATATTATATATGGAAAAAAATTGTACTAAAAGTAAAAGACGAGAGATTGTCCCATTTGAAGGTTGGGACGTACAACAAAACCTTGAGTGAGGATTTACAATGATATATATTTACATATGTCCTTCCATCAAAATTAAAATACAAAAATACTAACATTTTTTGCAATTTTTATTGTCACATTAAAACTCATTAATAGTACTTATCACCAATATTGTTAAAATTGAACCGAACAGTAAATTGAAAAGTTTTTAGTTTAGATTTAATCAATTAGATTGAACAGTTGAATCACATGATATCATAATTATATAAATATAAATACAATTTTTTATATATAATAAAAAAATTATTTTATATTTTAAAATTAATAATATTAATATATATAATCATAATCTCCTGTTAAAAAAATATATAATCATAATTTGATGACTCATTTTTACTTTTTTAGTACATTTATAATATGATTATTTAATATATAATATACTTCCCTCTAATCAAATCAATTTTTTTGATTTGCTCTCCTCCAGAGATTCACCCCTTTCTTTGCTTGCTGTTTCAGTTCTCTCTCTCTCTCTCTCTCTCTCTCTCTCTCACACACACACACTCTTCTCTCTATCTCTGCGTGCAGACGGATAGAGAATCTGTCTCCTTCCCCACTTTTTCTTTTCTTCTTTCTCCCATTCTTCTCTTTCTCCCATTCATCCTCTCTTTTTGTCTCTGTCTGGAGGAGAAAAGGAATTAAAAAAAATGAAATCATACCTGAGATGGGGGGGTGGATGAACAGCGACTGGGATGACGATGGAGGTAGCGAAGCAGCTGCACTCAGTTTCTTAGGCAGGGTTGTTGGACGGTGGAGTATTATTTTTTTTGCTGGAGTTTTTAAACCGTCGGTTTACTAAAAACCGGGCGATTTAATGGTCCAATCCCGGTTTGACCAGTTTATTCCGATCAGACCATTCAAACGGCTTAACTAGCGAACCATAGCCGGAAAAGGCGCCGATTCCTGGCTCCTGTCCGATCTGGCCCAAATAACACTGCTTATCACAAACCCATCCAAATTCCAGCATCGCCTTACTTGTGAGTTGAGGAAGCCGAAAGGCTATTTAGTTGGTGAGAAACTTTCAGATATATTTGATGTAAAGAGTATTATTTTTCATCACATCATTCAACGATATAATATTACTTCTTCTAACTTTAACTATTTTATTTATTTTTCTAGAGTTTTTAAGACACTATGGTTAATATTTAAAAAAATTAAATGAGATAATCCCAAGTTTGAAATAATACCCACTTAAGTAATATGAAGTGTCTACAAGATGCACTAGGTACTGACCCATTTTTTATGGCAAACTTTCAGGGCAGGGGTGGCAATTGCGCCCTCAAAGTTGAGTCTTTCTTCTTCTTCTACTGAACTTCCATCACATCCAAACTTGAACCTTTTCACCACAAAGCTAACTCAGTGGCGGATGGATTATAGCGAAAACTTCATCAAGCTCTTACCCCGAGACTTTTTCTAACCTACTATTCTAATTTTAATTATTTTTTTCATATAATATTATAGTATTTTAATTCTAATTAAAATAATACGTAACCAAATATTTTTTAATATTATCATTAGCTCGTGTACATATTAATTTACATAATTGATAATCACATCCTTTTGGTATTAATTGATACATACAAATATTTTTAAATTAGACATTTATTTTTTCAAAAAGTGATTCTTACAAGAGCCTTCTTAAGATGTTATTATTTACATATTTACAAATATTATTTACTAAGACTATTCATCAAAGAGTAGGATTACTAGAAAAAGATCTCTCAAAGTAATTGTGAAAACATAATCTCCAACCTCCAGCCTATACTTACTCAACACAAAAACCTATCAGAACTCTAACAGTTAGCATTATCTGAAATATCACATCAAAATAAGTGAGATAAAAATCTCAGTAAGAAAGAGTAAAAATAATATTAAGTTTGAACTAAAAATCTTAGTAAGAAAGAGTAAAAACAATATTAAGTTTGAACTAATGATATTCCAATTGTTACTAGTATAGAAAACAGTTTACCACTCTTTGCAATTCTTTCTTTCTTAAATCATATTGTAAGCACTTGATTTTGTCCAAATCATTAAAGAAATTTAGAAAATAAAAAAATTTAAAAATTACATTTACAAAGTCCAAGCCAAGTCCACTAAATAATAATAATAATAATTTTGACCCATACCCATGAATTTAAAAAAAAGAAAAAAGAAGGAGGAGGAATAATTTGGAAATTAAAAAAAATTAATAAATCAAAAAAATATAATGTGGAATTATGAAAATGAAAAAAAAAACAAAAGTACTCAATCCTTATAAACACAAGTCAGGTCCAAATCTTTTCATGGCTTGCATTATGGGCCTAGGCAGATTCAGATTCGCCCACCCATGACTCCAACCAATCTCCTCCTACCCTTGAAATCCTAGCAGCCGCGTCACCCCACCTCTGTAACATCCTAATACAGATATCTAAATATATCCTAGATATACAGATATATATAAAGATAATAAGTACTAGAAACGTCACTTCTACGTACTACATGCTAACATATATCCATAATCACAATTGAGTAATTATAAAAAGCCTTGAGAGAATACGAAAAATTTAAACTCATACATATATATATATACAACACTAGCCACAGAAGGGCATATTGTAACACATACTACTTAAAACATATAAAGTAAATATAAACTATACATCAGCTTTGTCTACTAAAGCATATAAAACTATACTAGTCTTCATGTTTTACCTTCATTCCCTTAACAGGGCCTGTACCTTTGTACCTGGATTTACATGGAAGAACAATTGGGGTGAGAATTACAATTCTCAGTAAAAACAATTCCAAAACTAGTTAGCTATAACATTATATAACAAACATAACAATTGTTATAACTACTAACATAGGAGTTTCCTCCACTAATATCTCATAACTGCACACTACTATGTAGTGTGATCTAACCGATAGCTTACATATCGTTAGATATAAATAATTGCCCATACAATTGTAAATACTATCAGCAACAGACAATGCCCATACAATTGTCCGTAAATGCAATGAGTATGATATGTAGTATGATTAAGCTCACGAAAGATCCTAAAGACATGCTTGTGCAATGCTTTGTTTTGAAATACATGCAAGGGTTTATTTTGAAAACCAAGAAAACCATTAGGAACTGGTTCAGTATATTATTCCGTGGCGAATGAGGTATCTCCTCACATCCCTCATATATTGGCACGCTGAGATGTTCGGTCTAAATCCTGATTTCGAATAATCTTATGGACCCGTACTTATCTCCTTGGGCCTTGGCACTAACGAAATATCAGGGTTATGTCCTTCCTCAGTTGAGTCTTTCAGACACCATTTAATCTCTCTTGACCTTCATGAGTGCACATCAAAGGATACTTACTAAGATCAATACTACTAGACCATTTCCATTTATATGCATACATACTTATATCTAAACACAACCTCTTCACTTATAACTCTTAAGTGAATCCTATGCAACACTATGTTACTAAAGTGTTAGATACTCACCTATGGCAAACCATTACTCTTGGTTGCACTAAGGTTCTTACTCTTCACATACAAACTAGATTAACTAACTAGTATGTGAAAAGCGTAGTGTTATGTTTACCTCTTACATAAACACCACCTTAACATTCTCATAGACTCAACTCATCCTAGTGAAAGATCCTATCTTAGCTAATGTCTCACTTAACCTTGCTTAAGAAAATAAATGAGCATTTCACTATAACTTTGCATACTTAATGAATGTAACAAGCTTACAAGTCAACATTCATCCTATTGTTTATTTTACAATGCATAAGGTCCTGTTTAACTAGAGACTTAGTACATAACATCCCCTCTTCGGAACTAAATACACAACTTTGTCCCCACTCAAGTGAATCTAACTCAAGAGTGGTTCTTACTTACAGCTCTTTGTTGCTTAAGGTTATAGGTACCTTTCAAAGGTAATCTATTACTCTTGGATATCCTAAGACTCATACATTCCTTATCCTTATTAGAGTGAACCCTATAATTCATCCTAGTATACTTGTCTCCATTGCACCATCTCATCGCATCTTGAGTGATATCTCATGCAACATTAGGTTGCCTAAGGCGCTATGGTCTTACCTAGAGCAAACCACCTCTTTTGGATGCTCAAAGCTTAAGCTTTCTCATTCTTTCTAGGTGATAATTTCCCTCTTGAAAATACCCCCATTTGTGCCTTAACACACTTTAGGAAACATCTACTAATGATCTCATCTAGTCCATAACCTCAAAACATCCAAAAATGACATTTTTGAATATTCTGACCTCAGACATGAGCCATGTCTTATTACAACCCCCTGTGTCTTCGAACACTGACCATGTCTGATTACAGCCCCCCTCCCCCATGTCTTGCCCTGTGAGCACTATTCATGAATTTCAACTGGAAGAGAGGGACACTACCCCCTCCCCCCGTGTCTTCAGACACGGGCTGTGTTTTTGAACCAGAAACTTTGCAACTCAATCTACAGACCCGTGGTACTGTTCCATGGTTCAAATCTTACTTCCAATAATTTATAATTGGTATCTTTGCGATTTCTAACACTCATCCATGCCCCTAAACTTGTTGTAACTCAATTACAACCTATGGATTCTCTTAGGCAAAGATCTAGGTCCAAAACCACAAAATTCCAACCATTTGTCCAAATCACATATCTATGGATCCTAATGGTTGATTTTAAGCTATAAATGGCCATCTTAGGTTTACTACGCTTAAACTATCCCAACCTAGTCCTTGGAATCAAGAACCAAACCAAGAACATGGATTTGGCTCTCCAAACCCTTATTTCTACTCAAAATCCCAAACCTTATTCGATAAGAATCAAAGAGAAGAAAGATGAATAGAAACCCCTCACCTTTTGATTGTATAATCAATCTTCAAGCTCTATGCTTTGATCTTGATCTTCCCTTGGTCTTCCTCTCATTTTTCTCCTTTTTCTTCTTCCTTTCTCTTTTCTCTTCGTTTTCTTCCTTCTCTGTTTTGTTCTATTTTTGCAGCTTCTACTGCTTATACGTGAGAGAGAGAAATGAGAGAATGACCATCATATCTCTTAGGATATTTTGCTAGAATTTTCTTATCTGCTAAGAACACTCGAATTATGCTAATTCAAGTTTTTCAGCTTCCAATAACTTTAAAATAAATCATAAGATTCATTTAAATTATTGTTTCACCATTTTCATGATTTTCCATATCTGCTGATAATCAATTCGGTAATAAATGCACAATCAGTATACCTAAAAATATCAAACTAACTCAGATTCTCTTGAAACTTTAACTATATCTTTCTTAACTCATTTGTGACCTAGAAACAAACTCTCTATGTTTATTTCCCTAAACTTTACCTTTAAAGCCATTATCTGAGTCATTTTAATCTACTTATCAACTTCTGTGTTGTAACTAAGTGCTTAAACGAACTCAATTTGTCACAAAACTTTACTGACATATTAAGCAAGTCATATGCTACCTTTTGAACACATAAACAAGTTTAACATGTTACTAAGGGTATTACATTTCTCCTCTCCTTTTTAAAATTTTATCCCCAAAATTGCTCACCTCATGCAAAAAACTCTGGGCAAACTCTCTTAACATGGAATTCTTACTACCATGTAAACCTTTTTCAGCATCAGCTTCTCCCAACTACACCTCTATCAGAGGAAATTTGCCTATCTCTAAGCTCCTGACCCCTCTATTTGTGGATGGTAACCTGTACTAAAACATAACTTAGCTTTGAACTCCTTCTTGTAAGGCTTTCCAAAACCATATGTGAATATAGTATCTCTGTTAGACACTACACTCACTAGAACTCCAAGCACTCCAACTACCTCCTTCAAAAGTAGTTGAACTACCTTATCTAGAAAATAGCTAGCTCTACTTGGCAAAAATTGGGCAGATTACTTAATCTCTTCACTCTTACCTGCAGCTTAACATATCTTGCTATGTTCTTTAACATACTAGGCCACCAAACATCTTTCTTAACTATTGAAAAACCTTAGTAGCCTCTAGATAGATGGTACACTTTCTCGTGTGAGCTTCCTCTGGGATTCCCTTCTTGATTTTTGATCTTCTTGGAAAACAAAGTCTGTCTCTAAACTTCGTCATTCCCTCTTAGTCATAACAAAATTCTCTGGGGTTCCTTAAAAGATCTACTCACTCTTGTCCCTTAAAGTTTCATTCTCCTTTTGAGCTTCTAAAAATATGAATCCTTAGGCCTCTTACTATGTCCACCTTACTCACTGAGAGACTATCTGGAATCATAGTCACTGCGAGACTCAAATTCTCAAAAATCTCAAGAATTTACTCTCTCTTGGACTATCATTTGGGACACCTGTAGGAATTTCCTACCTAATGCATCAACCACTACTTGGTCTTACCCGAATGATATTCTAACTCAAGGATATAAGCATTGAAAAACTCCATCCATCTATTCTGCTTCATGTTTAGCTTCCTCTGATCAACAAGCATCTTAAGCTATTATGATCGCTGAGCACCTCGAACTAGACTCCTCATGAGTTATGTCTCCAAAATTGTCTGGCAAACACCACTGTGGCTAATTCCAAATCATACATAAGGTAGTCCTTCTCGTGCAGGTTTAACTGCCTTGATGCGTAGGTATCTACTTACCTCTAGTGTATCTGAACATACCCCAGTCCCATCTTCGAAGTATAACTGACTACCTTAAAGTTCTCATGGGAATCTGGAATTACCAACACTAACGTAATAATCTACCTCCTCTACAACTATTGGAAACCATACTCACTCTCTAGAGTCCACTACTGAGTACTACCTCTCTTAGCTAAACTAACCTAGGTAGCACTAACTGAGAAAGCCCGTTGATAGACTTTCTTCTTTCGGTCTCAATGATTACTCTTCCTATTGTACCTCTGCTTAAACTTTACTAGGGTTCTCTACAATTTCTTCCTTGAGAAATTACATAGCCCTTAAACTGTACCACTTGTAACCCAAAACTAACTTTTGGCTTACTTGGAACTTAATCACTTCTCTTCCAAAAGTTTCAAAAACTACTATTAACATACTCTTCATGTCCTTTCGTAATCCTGAAAAACTCTTTGGAATATTCTCTTCTTAACTTTACTTCTCTGACAACCAGGTCTTAGATCATCTCGTGAGAAAATTCAAAGCTTCTCTCAACTAATCCACCCAATCATCCTTTCTAGACAAAGACATTTAGTCTCGCTAGTTCCTTCGTTCAACTGCCTAACATTAAGCATAGTCTCACACTTAAACTAAATAAGAACATAACATCATTTGTCTCTCTTAGCAACTAAACCATACCAACTAGGTAAGCAAACTAGATTCACAAAGTAAACCAACATAATTTACAAAGTAAATCCATACTCTCCTTATACACACCTTAAAAGACTTCTCTTCACATGTGCTCTTACCTTATACCAAGTTGGAAGATTTCATCGCCTACACTGTGCACTCTGATCTAAATCCTACTTGCGCATTTTGGTACCTTGGAGTACCTCATCCCTTTAAGGTTGCTCTTTTCAAAAGCACCCTATTTATAATCATCATTCCCCAAACTACCACTTGAACTTGTGTTCCCTTACCTGATAAAAATTGAGACCAAGAGGCACCCTCACTGATCTCAATATCTGCTCTTTTCCTCTTTGGGGAACCTTCTAACTATTGTTCAGTTGAGGCTCTATGATAATCTACTGTTTCACCTCTGCACTCACTAACTAGAGCGAAGAAGTACCTAACCTCCTTTTGCTTCGCAACTCTTCTAATGTCCTCTTCAAGTTCTACTTCAAATTTTACTCACTTCCAACCTTTATCTAGATTAGACGTAAAATAAGAAAAGAACTCCTAACATTCCTTGAATTGCTTCGCATATTGGTCCTCAGTAATATCCCCTCGCTCAGACCTTAGAAATTTCCAAATTTCTCTTGCCTTCCATAACCCAAGGGAATAATACTTGTCTAGGAAAGTAGCTCTAAACACCTACCAGGTGATTCGAGTACCAACCACTTCTAGTAACCTCTCTACTTCATCTCAACAGCTTTCGGCTCTTCCTACTAATCCTTACGAAGCAAGGTCACCTTCTATCCATCAGTGCACGCCATGACCTCAAAGATCTCTTCCATCACATGAAGCCATCGTTCGGCTCTGATTGAACCGAACTCCCCCTTGAAAAACAAAGGAGCAGCTTTCCTGAACTCTAAGAAATACTTATCTCTCATAAGTTCCTTCTTATCCCGCAACTAACTATGCGAATCTTATTCTATTGCTTCTGATAGATTTCTTCAAATGGGAGTCTACTCTCTCAAAACAGCAGCCATTTCTCTAAAAGCTCTGGTTATCTCCTCCTTTACCAGTCTCCTCATCTCATAGGTTTGCCCGATAGTTGCCATAGTTTCTTGTCCACACAGAACATTACATATTGAGTTAGTTAGGCCCAATATCATGTAACTATGTAACAGTAGCCAATAGCATCCATACCTAAGGCTAGTCATGCAATTCCACTAATATATCTCAAAAGAGACAAAAGAATGTATAACATTCTACTAAACTGCTACTTATGCCTAAGCACAGTCAGTCCATACCCCGGCTAAATAGGATGAATTGCTCTGATACCATAATGTAACATCCTAATACAAATATCTAGATATATATTAGATATACAGAGATATATAAAGATAATAGTACTAGAGACGTCACTTCTACATACTACATATTAACATATATCCATAATCACAACTGAGTAATTATAGAAAGCCTTGAGAGAATACAGAAAACTTAAACTCATACATACATATATATACAACACTAGCCACAGAAGGGCATATTGTAATACATACTAATTAAAACATACAAAGCAAATATAAACTATACATCAACTTTGTCTACTAAAGCTTATAAAACTATACTAGTCTTCATGCTTTACCTTCATTCCCTTAACAGGGCCTGCATCTCTGTACCTGGATTTACCTGGAAGAACAACTGGGGTGAGAATTACAATTCTCAGTAAAAATAATTCCAATACCAGTTAGCTATAACATTATCTAACAAACATAACAATTGTTATAACTACTAACATAGGAGTTTCCTCCACTAATATCTCATAACTAAACACTACTATGTAGTGTGGTCTAACCAATAGCCTACATATCGTTAGATATAAACAACTGCCCATACAATTGTAAATACTAACAATAATAGACAATGCTCATATAACTGTCTGTAAATGTAATGAGTATGATATGTAGTATGATTATGCCCACGAAAGATACTAAAGACATGCTCGTGCAATGCTTTGTTTTAAAATACATGCAAGGGTTTATTTTGAAAACCAAGAAGATAATTAGGAACTAGTTCAGTATATTATTCTGTGGCGAATGAGGTATCTCCTCACATCCCACATATCCTGGCATGTTGAGATGTTCGGTCTAAATCCTGATTTCAAAAAATCTTATGGACCCCTACTTATCTCCTTTGGCCTTGGCACTAATGTAATATCAGTGTTATGCCCTTCCTCAATTGAATTTATTAGACACCCTTCAATCTCTCTTAGCCTTCATGAGTGCACATCAAAGGATACTTACTAAGATCAATACTATTAGACCATTTCTATTTACATACATACATACTTATATCTAAACATAACCTCATCACTTATAACTCTTAAGTGAATCCTATGCAACACTATGTTGCTGAAGTATTAGATGCTTACCTATGGCAAACCATTACTCTTGATTGCACTAAGGTTCTTACTTTTCACATACAAACTAGATTAACTAACTAGTATGTGGAAAGTATAGTGTTATGTTTACCTCTTACATAAATATCACCTTAACGTTCTCAAAGACTCAACTTATCCTAGTGAAAGAGCCTATCTTAGCTAATGCCTCACTCAACCTTGCTTAAGGAAACAAATGAGCATTTCACTATAACTTTGCATACTTAATGAATGTAACAAGCTTACAAGTCAACATTCATCCTATCGTGTATTATACAATGTATAAGGTCCCGTTTAACTAGAGACTTAGTACATAACATCCCCTCTTCGGAACTAAATACACAACCTTGTCCCTGCTCAAGTGAATCTACTCAAGAGTGGTTCTTACTTACAACTCTTTATTGCTTAAGGTTCTAGGTACCTTTCAAAGGTAATCCATTACTCTTGGATATCCATGGTTCAAATCTTACTTCCAATCATCTATAATTGGTTTCTTGGTGATTTCTAACACCCATTCATGCCCCTAAGCTTATTGTAACTCAATTACAACCTATGGATTCTCTTAGGCAAAGATCTAGGTCTAAAACCACAAAATTCCAACCATTTGTCCAAATCACATATCTATGGATCCTAATGATTGATCTTAAGCTATAAATGGCCATCTTAGGTTTACTAAGCTTAAACTATCCCAACCTAGTCCTTGGAATCAAGAACCAAGCCAAGAACATGGATTTGACTCTCCAAACCTCTATTTCTACTCAAAATCCAAACTTCATTCAATAAGAATCAAAGAGAAGAAAGATGAATAGAATCCCATCACCTTTTGATTGTATGATTAATATTCAAGCTCTATGCTTTGATCTTGATCTTTCCTTGGTCTTCCTCTCATTCTTCTCCTTTTTCTTCTTCCTTTCTCTCTTTTCTTCCTTCTCTGTTTTGTTCTGTTTTTGCAGCTTCTGCTGCTTATACGTGAGAGAGAGAAATGAGAGAATGACCATCATGTCTCTTAGGATATTTTGCTAGAATTTCCTTATCTGCTAAGAACACTCGAATTATGCTAATTCAAGTTTTTTAGCTCCCAACAACTTTAGAATAAATCATAAGATTCATCTAAATTATTTTTTCACCATTTTCATGATTTTCCATATCTGTTGATAGTTAATTCGGTATTAAATGCATAACTAGTATGCCTAAAAATATCAAACTAACTCAGATTCTCTTGAAACTTTAACTATAACTTTCTTAACTCATTTGTGACCTAGAAACAAACTTACTATATTTATTTCACTTAACTTTACCTTTAAATCTATTATCTGAGTCATTTTAAGTTACTCATCAATTTCGATGTTGCAACTAAGTGCCTAAACGAACTCAGTTTGTCACAAACTTCACTGGAATGTTAAGTAAGTCATATGCTACTTTTTGAATACATAAATAAGTCTAACATGTTACTAAGAGTGTTATAGCCTCCATCACACTCCAATCACGCATCAACCACCTACCACGGATCAGAATTCATGGTTCTTTCCTTTTCTGATCACGCATAACCCGTCAATCATAAGAGCATGAATCAAGAAATTACGTGAATTTCTCACTGGAAAGATGCGAACTCAATCTTGTAAAACCCCAAGCAGTGAGGCAAAAATGGACAGACAAAGGGATTCATACTGAGAAGCAACTCATACACACACTCACGGACACGCATTCAGAGTAGAAAGTGAGTGAGATCGATAGAGAACGAGAGATTTGTTGTAATTTTTATAAAGTGTAAAAGTTCATATTATGAGAAATTGAGAGACGAAAATTGATCAGAATAGTTTCTATTCTCAATAACTTGGAAGGATTCTCATTTGGTAATTTTAGTTTTTTTTTAATTCTTCTTATTTCCTTTTCTGCCATCATTGTTTTGAGAATTTTGAATGAATCAAAATTCTCCTATTTTGTTCTTGGTCTGATTTTGTATGAAGCTTTAAGATGGGTTCTAATATATAAATATTTCTCTTTAGTTTAGTTTTATTTTTGTTGCCTTACTTCTGTTTGATAAAATGATTGAATCGTTGCCCACTTCAAAATTTGTTTCTGCGGATGATGCCATGTTTATTTTGCGCTAAGAGGTTAACTCTACCCATTTGGTATTCCTTCCTTTGGTTCACTACTCTGCTATAACCTGTTGTCTTGCCATTTAGTATTAGGAACATGTTAAATTTGACTAATGAAACTTGTTGATGGCTGATCACGATTTTTCATACAAATTTAATGCCATGATTTTACATTCTGGTGATGTAATCTTAAGGAGAGAATTTTCCCTTGTATTTGGTAAGAGAAATTTGAGAGAGGTTCTAGCAAGAGATATTGAAAGATTGGGAAGCTACTACATAGCCACTCAGAACATCTGTCTAGCAATTTTTTTAATTATTATTTCTAATGTTGTATTGAGAAACTTAAACAATTGAAGATCAATAGACATTGTTTTTAGTTATCTTGTTACTAAATGTTTGGAAGTTTAATTTGGAAGAAGGTTGAGGTCGGTTTCTAATGTACAAATGTGTCTTTCAGCTTAGTTTTTATTTTGACTGCGTGCAAGTTATATGTTAAAATGCTTGAACCGTTTACTCTTGTTGCTGATTATCTAGTGAGTCCTTGAATCCTTGTATGCTGTCTTCGGTGGTTAAGTGTAAATACTAGAAATTGCTATTTCATTCTTTAAGAATTTATTTAAGAACTAGGGATAAATTGGGTGATGCTATGCTCTCTTTTGAGTGCTCAAGAGTTGTAATTTGCATTATACTAGTATGGTGGTCCTGAGTTTGACTTAGAGCTAAAATGTCAAGTTATTTACATTCTTGTTTGTTATTTAATTTTCTCTAGGTGGGTTTGTTCATTTAGATTCTTGAAGAATGTTTTTTTATTGATTTTTTAGTTTTTAATGTTTCAATAGCTGTCAGCCCATGTTTAAATAAGTAATGATTTAGTTCAGTTTTCTAAGGATCTTCATAAATTTTAGTTGCATGATGTTGTGAGCCCTTGTACTACTCCTAGACATATAATGCTGACTCTTCCCCACCATTCATTTCACCTCATTCAATTTGTATCCTGTTTTATCCCTTTTATGGTTTGTTGTTACAATTTTCATCATGAGAGATGGTTTTAATATTGCATTTGAGTTCAGGTTATGTATCAAGGAATGAATTGGTCATGGATATTGCAAAGTCATTTAAAGTTCCTTTGGTTGTAACTTGCTGCCATTTTGAGACTATGAAGGAACGTGGATGAACAGGTTGTTTCCACACACACATTTTGTTCTCACATTAGTCTATCATTATCGTGACGTACAAAAAGGTAGGCAAGAGTTGGTTATCTTTGTTTGAGTAAGGAAGTAAGAGACCAAGATGAGGGATGAGTTTGCTTCAATCCATATAACATTCTTTCTTTGTCTTTGATAATTTGTAACTTGGCTTAACATTTTTTATTATTTTTTATTATTTTTATTTTTTGAAAATGCATCAATAATATATTGGGTAGCAAAGCTTATCTTAGTTGTTAGCATGTTTATTTTAATCACGTTGCTAACTTTGTCTTTTTTTTAGTTGTTGGTTTTACAATTTTTTTTAAAATAAAATAATTGAACTGTGTTGAGAAAAATAAAAATGAAATTAGTTGAGTTGAGATAGCTTGTTTATCCTATAACTTTTAGAATTATTTAAGTTGTAACAATGCGATGATTCAAATTTTTTTCCTTTTTCTAAATATAAAAATCAAATGAATTTTCAAAACAAGAGTCTTTTCAAAATTAAAACTTTTTTTTATTAAAATCAACTCAACACACAAGTACTTTTTAAAAACACTATGTGGTTGCATCAGGGGATATGTAGGAGTGCAAGTCAAGCCGAAAATTAATTTTATTTAATTTATTATTTTTTTAAAATTTATCTTATTTTATTTTATTTTGTTAAAAAGGGTAAAATAATAAAGATTTTAAATAGTTGCGCAATTATCTTAGGGTAACCGTCTAAGGACAAATGTATTAGGAGTGCAGTGGGGTTAAGTTTTCACCTTTTCCTATACATAATTAGACTCCTGAGTCTGAATCGTTGAACGTAAACCATTTTTTAGGTTTTCTAATTTTTCCTAATAAAAAAAAAATTGATGGTGACTCCTTAATTTTTTTATTTAAGTTGTTATTCCGCCGCAATTATGGTTGCAACACATATCGAAGAGTCCAAAATTTTATACCAGTAAATTCTCAGTAACAAAAGAAATAAATAATTAATTCATAAAAACAGTATAAGTAACTTTATAAAATGAAGTAACAATATAATTCGTAATAAATAAATTCATACTAAAATAATAAGTAATTGAATATCACTCAAAAAAATTCTTTTCATCATATATTTTTAAATCATCATCTCATTTCAATACTCACAACCAAATGTGTATACTTCTCTTATGACAATGAGGCATCCCTCAAAGTCCTCTGGATTATGACCACAATAATCGCTAATCAGGTCGTCCCCCAATAATCTTTAATCATGGTCATAACAATAATCTCTAATTGAGGAATCCTCTATAATCTCTTGATAAAGAGGCATCCCTCAATGTCTTCTGATCATGGCCATAATAATCTCTAATCAGGGTGTCTCTCAGTAATCTCTAATCATGGCCACAATAATTCTCTACACATTGATTCATTTTTTATTCATGGGATGACATTTCTTAAATACTTTCTTCATAGAAAAATCAATTGTCATTATAAATAACAAAAGAAATAAGAACAGTAATTGATCCAACTAAAATGATAAATAAAAATTAAAAGAACAGCTGATGTAAAAAATTGATAAAAGAATTATTCACGTGAAAATCTCAATTTTTAACAATTTGAGATAAGTTTATTCGAATAGACAAAAGTTTATTCGAATAAATCCACTAAAGTCTCAGTTTTTAAGCTTTCTGTTAAATTTTATTCGAACAAATCATTTAGAAAACAACATTTGAAGTGTTTTTTAACAAGCTTTATTCGAATAAGTTAATGCTTATTCGAATAAATCATTCGAAATCATGTTGTAGAAACCAGAAGAAAAAACCATTTATTGTCATTCTTTTTTTCAAGCTAAACAAAGTAAGCGAAAATGAAGGAAAAAGGAATGGACCAAGAGATATGGTGGGAAGAAACAAAGAAGAAAGAGTGGACTTTTGCTATTTCCTACCTTTTACAGAATTTGGATCAAGTAAAGGAGTGGGTGAATATGGAGGAACTGAGTTGTTGAAAATAGAGCTTGAGTGTTTGTATGTTTGGGTGAGTGTGTTGTGACGAGAATGGGAGAATAATGAGGTATTTATAAGACTAAATTTGAGCTTCCTTGCATATGAAGAGTTCTAGGTGTCATAAGGAGAGTAAGTCTTCTTCAAAATCTTCCTCCTTAATCATTAATTCTAATATCATTTCATCCATGATTTGCCACACGTTTCTGCTTACATCACAAGCTTATTTCACCTATTATTAGTATTGAACACTTGTCTCCCTCTTAGTGGTAGTTCATCACTTCTTATTCTAGAATTTTCTCATGCAACGTCCATCTTTGTGCCACCTGTTCCTTTGGTAATCATTGCTTTCAAATCCAAACTTGACACATATTGCTGCTAATCATTATTTTTCAAACTTTCAAGATTTTCAAGAGTTCATCTGTTGCCACCTGTCTCACTGATTTCACCTTGCTTACCTCATTAATCTTGTCTCATCATTTAGTTCCATTGGAACTAGTTGATTTGAAGAACCAAAAGTGAAGAGAACTAAATAAGAACCAAGTTCAACAACCATTTGATTTCATCTTGTTGCCATGTATTGTGTTTCCATTTTTTTGATATTTACTACCTTATTCAAATAACAGGAATGTTATTCGTATAAAGTGTCTTGTTTCTCCTTTATATTTGTATAGCAAAAACTCTTATCTGAATAACCATCTGGTTATTCAAATAAGAGGACTTTTATTTGAATAAATCTTAAAGGTTACTACATCAAACTTTGTATTATTTAAATTTTCCATATAATAATTTTATTATTAATATTTTTAGGGATGTTACACTTTTGGGTGATGTTCTGCCACTTTGTATATCATTATTTCGTTTATAATATTTGTTTAAATTGATTTTGATTAGTTAGTGTAAGTATATGTTCATTACATTTTTCTTTTGGCCGTCACTATTTGTTTAGCATATCATGAATAATACTTGCATAAATGTAGTACACTTAAGTTAAGTGTATTAGATCAATCATATTATTAATTACAATATATTACAGTAACTAATTATTAATAATTTATCAATTAATAATATGATTGACTTAGTACATCAATCGTAAGTGTGTAACATCCTAATACTAATATCTCGATATATGTAACTTTTACAAAGATAAACAACATTATAACATCACTACATACGTAATAACCTGATGATATATCCATAATTACACAAAAGTCGTTATAGAGAGCCTTATAAAATGCGAAAACATGCATACAAACATATACAACAAAAGCCTCTAAAAGGTGGAAATGTAATACATAACTATTTTCACATTACAAAACAAGTATAATTAAATACAAGTTTTGAACTAAAAATAGTAAAATTAAAGCTATTCTAGTTCTTCAACTTCTCCTTCTTCTTTTTCTTTGAAGAGCCTTCACCTGGATTTACATGGCAACACACAAGGTGAGAATAAACAATTCTCAGTATAAGTATACCAAAATAAGTCATACATAACATAATAAACATAATATTAACATATGTTAAAAGAGATATGTTTATAGTTTTACAAGGTTTAACTTTAATACTAAAGAAACCAAGTGAACATACATTCATACATACATATTTAGCTCAATTAAGAACCAAGATGTTCTACTAGGAACTCTAGTTTATTGTATTATCCTATAGTAAAGAGAGGAAAAACTCATTCTCACATTATTCATAACCCTGACACTATCAAGAAGCTAAGGCTAAATCTAGGCTCAAAGAACCTTTTGGACTTCTCATTTATCTCCCTTGGCCAAATGATGATTTACATCATTTAAGGTTACACACGTAGGAAAGATACTACTAATTCACCCTAGCATACATGCATCTAATACACCATATCGCCACATCTTAAGTAATATCCAATGCAACGCTAAGTTGCTAAAGGTGCTAGATACTTACCTAACGCAATCCTTTACTTTTGGGTTGCTCTAGGGTTTATACATTTCCTATACATACTGAAATTATGCATAAGAACCTCTATTCAATCATGGGTATTTATTACATATCTTAAACATGCTTTACTTGAAGCCCAAGAATGAAAAACTCTACTTCCTTAAATCCTTAACCCTTATCCCTCTCCAATAGTTGATTATGACAAGCCAAAGCTAATCGGTTATAGGGCCCTGCTACACTTCATATGTGTCTATTCTAAAACGATAACTGATTAGGCCATCAAAGGTAACCGATTATTACACCAGAAAGTTTCTCTGCCACACGACAATAACCGATTAGCCATGTTGCATAATCGGTTATTTGGTGTGTGTTGCACCAAAAAAATATGTAGAACAACATAGCTACTGTGCTATTAATTGCCAATCAATTTCCAACCTTCAAATCTTGGATTCAAAGGTATTTTCAACCTCAACTATGGTCCCTAAGCATATCTAACCTATCATGCTCACTCTTAACCCATCAAACATGGAATCAAAACCAATATCCAAAGATCTACATACCCATTTCATACCCATTTCTCAACTTTAATTCTAAGCATTCAAATGAGTTTCTCTAAGGTTCCTATCATCAACCATGCAAGAATTAAGTTAAGAATAGACTAATCTTAACCATAAAGGCATTATCCAAGTAAGAAAACATCATAACCCCTCAAAACCCATTTTTCTTCCAAGAACAAGCACATAAAACAAAGATGAGATTAGGGAGAAGAGAAGTACTTAAACATAACCACCCCTACCTCTTGTAGTTGGTTTCACTTCAAACCTTGGTCTTTCCCTTTGCCTTTCTCCTCTTTTCCTCTTCTTCCTCCTTCTTTCCCTGTTCTTTCTTTCCTTTGTTTTCCTCTTATTCTGCTGTTGGTGGTTGTGTGCGTGAGAGAGTGAGTGAATCAAGTGTGAAAAAAAGGAAAATAACCAAAGAAAATTCAAGAATTGAAACTGAAACCTACAAGAATAATGAATTAATAAGTGACTTAGATATTTTTACTGGAACATTTTATCTATTAAGAATACTTAGATTTTACCAAATCAAGTTTTCTAACTTTCATAGGCATTGGAATAAATCCTAAGATTCATCTAAAAACTTATTTCATCATTTATAGAAATTTTCATATCTGTGACTCATCAATTTGGTATTAAAACACTCAACCAATGTACTTAAAAATATCAAACTGACTCCGTTTACCTTCAAACTTTAAGTACATCTTGTTTTATATATTTGTGACCTAGAAATAAATTATCCATATTTATTTCTTTCATATAAGCAATTTATGCCTTTTTCTGAGTCATTTTAAGTTATTTTTCACCTTCTGTGCTGCAACAAAGTGCCTAAGCTAACTCAGTTTGTCACAAAAATTAAACAAACATGTTACGCAAGTATTACGCTACTTATGTAATATTATACAAGTCTAACATGTTATTAAGGGTGTTACATTTCTCCGCTCCTTTTTAAAATTTTGTCCCAAAAATTACTTACTTGAAAGGAATAACTCTGGGTAGTCTTGCTGCATGTGGGACTCTAGCTCCCAAGTAGTCTCCTCGGTGTCAAAGCCATCGCATATAACCTTCACCAAAGGAATATGCTTATCTCTAATTTCTTTGACCCTTCTGTCCACAATCCTTACTGGCTGTATATCATAAGACAAATAATCTCTTAACTGTATAGATTCATGTTCTATGATATGCGGAGGATCTGTATTATATTTGCTTACTTGAGACACATGGAAAACTTCATGAAGGTTAGACAACCTAGGAGGAAGGGCTATCTAGTAGGATACGAGTCCAACTTTTTTCAGAATTTGGTAGGGACCAAGAAAATGAGGATTTAACTTTTGGGTTTTCAATGCTCCACCAATCCCTGTTATAGGAGCAACTATTAAGAAGACATGCTCTCTTTCATCGAACTCAAGAGGTATCATTCTCTTGTCAACATAGCTCTTTTGTCGACTTTGAGCAGTAACCAACCTATCTTTAATAATCTTAATTTGCTCTGTGGTCTGCTTGACCAATTCAGGACCTAAGATGGTTCTTTCACCTACCTCATACCAACATAAAGGCGATTTACACTTCCTTTCATATAAAGCCTCATAAGGTGTCATACCTATGATGGAGTGGTAGCTATTGTTATAGGTAAACTCCACTAATGGTAAGAACTTATCCAACTACCCTGTTGTTCTAAAACACATGCTCTAAGCATATCCTCAAAGGTTTGGATAATTCTCTCTATTTGCCCATCTGTTTGTGGGTGATAAGTTGTACTAAGGCTCAACTTAGTCCCGAATGTCTTTTGCAAGGCTCCCCGGAATCTAGATGTGAATGTAAGATCTTTATCTGAAACTATGCTTACAGGGACTTTGTGCAACCTAACTATCTCCTTTATATACATCTAAGCTAATTTATCTAGAGAATATCTAGCTCTCATTGGTAGAAATTGGGCAGATTTGGTTAATCTATCCACTATGACCCAAACAGCATCATATTCTGGCTGAGCTCTGGGTAAACCTGTTACAAAGTCCATAGAGATCTTATCTCATTTCCACCCAGGGATTCCTAAAGACTGTAAAAGTCCTACAGGTTTCTGGTGTTCAATCTTTACCTTCTGACAAGTTAGACACCTTGACACATATTCTGCTATGTCCTTTTTCATTCCAAACCACCAAAATATCTCCCTTAAATCTAGGTACATCTTAATGGCTCTGGGATGGATGGTATACTTACTCTTGTGAGCTTCTTCTAGAATGCACTCTTTGATTTCTGACTCTCTTGGAACACAAAGTCTATCTCTAAATATTATTATTCAATCATTAGTCATATCAAAATCCCTTTGAGTTCCTAAAAAGATCTTCTCACTAATGTCCTTTAGAGCTTCATCCTCCTTTTGAACTTCTAAAACTTGAATCCTTAAGTCATTTACTATGTTCACTCCACTCACAAAGAGGCTATGTGGCATCACAGTCACCATGAGACTTAAATTCCTGAAACTCTTAAGAACTCTTGGACCATCATTCGGGACATATGTAGGGATTTCCTACTTAGTGCATCAACCACTAAATTGGCTTTACCTAGGTGATACTTTAACTCAAATTCATAACCTTTTAAGAATTCCATCCATCTTCTTTGTCTCATGTTCAGCTTCTTCTGATCAAACAAGTACTTTAAACTGTTATGATCGCTGAATACCTCAAACTGGACTCCATAGAGGTAATGTATCCAAATCTTTAAGGCAAACACTACAACTGCTAACTCTAAATCATGCGTAGGGTAGTTCTCCTTATGTGGCCTTAACTGCCTTGATGCATAGGCAACTACTCTCCTATCTTGCATCATAACATACCCTAATCCCATCTTTGAAGCATCATAGTATACCTCAAAGTTCTTATGGGGATCCAGAATACCAACACTGGCGTAGTGGTTAACCTCTTCTTTAGCTCTTGGAAACTATTCTCACAGTCTTGAGTCCAGTCAAAAGTACTACCCTTCCTAGTCAACCTAGTCAATGGTAGCGTTAACTAAGAAAAACCCTTGATAAACCTTCTATAATACTCAGCTAGGCCTATAAAGCTCCTAATCTCGGTCACAATGGTGGGTTTCTCCCACTATAACACTGCTTCAACTTTACTGGGATCCACTAAAATTCCTCCTTGAGAAATTACATGACCTAGAAACTGAACCTCCATTAGCCAAAACTCACACTTGGACAGTTTGGCAAACAACTTCTTCTCTTTAAGGATTTCTAAAACTATCCTAATATATTGTTCATGTTCTTCCATTGTCTTGGAATAGATAAGGATGTCATCAATAAACACTACCATAAACCTGTCTAGGTAAGGTCTAAAAACTCTGTTCATGTAATCCATGAACACTGCTGGTGCATTTGTTAACCCAAAGGACATCACAAGATATTTGTAATGTCCATACCTAGTCCTAAAAGCAGTTTTAGGGATATTCTATTCGCTAACTCTGATTTGATGATATCCATATCTTAGATCAATCTTGGAGAATACTGAAGCTCCTCTTAATTGATCCATCAGATCATCTATCCTAGGCAACAAATAATTGTTCTTGATGGTTACCTTGTTTAATTGTCTATAGTCAACACATAACCTCATGGTATCATCATTCTTCTTCACTGGTAACACTGGTGCTCCCCACAAGGAAACACTAGGCCTAATGAATTATTTGTCCAATAACTCCTTTATTTGATTCTTGAGCTCTGCTAACTCTAGAGGTGCCATCCTATAGGGTGCTATAGATATAGGTCCTCTACCCGACACTAAATCTATAGAAAACTTTATTTCTCTCTCTAGTGCAACTCATCTACCTCACTCAGAAATACCTCTAGGTACTCCCTTACCACAGGTATACTGTCTAGGCTCTGCCCAACTTCTACATCTAATGAGAAAAGAAGAACATATTGTAATGCCCCTTTTTGGAAAGGAATGTCACATCATTAAATACAATGTGAAAAATAAAAGTATAAATTAAGACCCGGTTCATTAAATTATAATTAAACTTATTTGATTATAGTTGTATAAATAAAATGGTGAATATTTTTTTCTTTTTTTTATTATATGTATATATTTATATTCAATAACCTGTTCATCAATGAAATATTCAAATGTACTAACACCCATAAGAGATACACAAGTATGTATAGTTATATATATATACATACATATATATATATATATATATATATATATATATATATATATATATATATATATAATGTACCTTTTGCATGGATGTATGGTTTAATCTTTATGTTTTCCTGCTAAGGTTTAGGGTTTAACATGAAGATTAAACCATACATCCATGCAAAAGGTACATTATATATATATACTATTTAAGTACAGACTGTAGGTCATTAATTACATCAAGGCTCATCAAAAAGAAGCCTAAGCTTTACAAGCCCCCAAAAATGATATACAGACCCCCAAAATGAATATCAAGGCCCCAAAAAGAACACAGATAGCCATCAGTGACTATCGATAGTATCAGCCACTAAGAAGAGAGAGAAGGAACCGTGTCAGGATCCTCCTCAGGGTCTTCCTCATTAGAAGAGAACCTCATCGGAGCAACCAAATTAAGGGCCGGGGCTCGGGTAGTGGAAAGAAGTGAATCCTCCCGTGGGGTGTAGTAACGATCACCCCACATGTCCCTAATGGGCATGTAAATTTCTAAATGTAGAAAAACGCTGCAGGTGAAGATTGGCGGATCATATCGCCCCCAAGCTAATGACACTAACACGTCTCCCAAGTAGACACAGTGATCCGAGCTAAAGTTAATATGCCAGCAGTCTGGACCTCCAAGGAAAGCCAACCGCACATAACTCAAAAATCCTCGTGGACGTGCCGTCATGATCCAAAAGCAAGTACTAGTCACAGCCAGGCCAGAAACCGAGGAACTTGTGAGCTTCCCCTTCTTCGTCGACGTCTTCAAAGAGTTATATAAGTAAAACAGAATAGCAAAAAATACAGAAAAGAGGTAAGACATTATACATTCATTACCTATTGTGGCAGTAAAGAAACGAAATGGCGTATGTCGCCTACATAGCATTTCAGGAATAACAACCAATATTAAAACAGATAGTAAATAACTTAAAAATTCTAGGCAATCATAACAGTAATAAGATAACAGATTAAATTTTCATATAAATAAGTAAATGTCAAATGATATGTCGATTCACTATGCACATGCACATGATACCAAAAGTCCTACTCCATGGAGCTAGACACAAACAGTCAGAGAGAATGATCAGGAGATATGTCTGTATCGCGGCTGCCGAGGCTTCAGGTGCTAAAATTCTCAATTTATCCACGTGCACATCATGGCATTGTACAAGACATTCTATATAGATCTCGATATAAGACAGTGTCTTAGTCCAGATCGTTGGTGCGTTTGCATCGGTCTGCCCTACGGACAGAAGAGTTACCAACTGTCCATTGCGAGTTACCCGCATCCCGATGCCCCCAAGGTCAACAAGTGACCTACACTTATTTATTCGCACCCGCATAAAGGTGTGATTCAACTCCTACGCAACTTAGCCTTAACAATAGTCCAACAGACATTTTCAATGCATGTTTCAATCATGCTCATCATGTCAGACCATATCAATCATGATTCAAATGCATAAAGATTCAATGCACACCTACATATTCATATATGGATTCACAACCATATCATATCATGTCTAAAATCACATGTCATATTGTTTACTAACAATCATTGGCCCCATTCACGGACCCACATCAAGTTAATATCAAACCTTAAGGGTGAACACAACACCATTTATAGTTATTATAAAAGTTAAGCCTTAATTTCATTATGTTTCTCACAACCTCACCCATACTCATGTTCTTTCTTTATTCAAAATTATTCTAAGCTATAAGACAAATTTTCATCCTTGGTTTTTTCCATTTTATGAATCCCTAATCAACTTCTAATCATTCAATTAATTAAGTTCAATAAGTTTATCTTAGTGCTAAAGCCTTGTGTCAAGTGTCTAAGGAGACCATGAGCCTCCAAGGGGCTAAAAAAGCCTACAATTTCTCACCAGCACATTGCACGGCCTCGATTACACGGCCCCTTACACGGCCTAGGCCGTGTACTCCTCTGGAGTTCAGCAAAACACGTCCTAACTAGCTGGGATTACATGGCTATGTGCCCTCACACGGCCTAGGCCGTGTAATCCGCTAGAATGCAGAAAATCACACAAAAATCATACCATCCTTCATACATTCCAAGATCCATCAACATACATCATATTCATACCATTCAAACAATCAAAACATAACCAAAATCACTCAAACAAATGGGTATCCCACAAATGGGTTTCACCCCATCAACACAACAATAAGTTTCTCATCACCAAAATGGGTTGAAGAGAAGAATCTTCCTCTTACCTAAGAGAAGAACAAAGAAAGCAAACTCCTCTTGTCCTTGGAAATTCATTCCGCACCACCTCAAAATCCTAGAATGTTCAAATCCATAAAAATCAAAATCAAAGTTTGGAAATGGTATCCATAGTCACCAAAGTGATCATGGACCACAAAAATGAGATAGGAGAATGAAAAAGCTTTGATCTTTTACCTTAAAGTTTCAAGCTTTGAGCTTCAATGGTGGAAGAAGATGGAAATGGAGGAAATGGGTGAGCTTCTTGAAGATGATTCCAATGAAATGAAGCCTTCCAAGTAAAGAGGTGGATTTCAAACAATAGGGAAGCTTGAAAATCAAACCAATATGGTGGGTGAAAGGAGGTGGCTGCTGTGGAGTTAGAGAGAGGGAGGAGAAATGTGAAGAGGAATGATGAAGAGAGAGAAGTTGATAGTAGAAATGAAATAAGTGAAAAGTGAATATTTGGTCTCCAATTTGGCCATGCAGCCGTGTGGAGAGAGGGAATGAGAGAGAAGATGTGTAGCTTCCTTGAGAAGCTTGGGAGGAAGCTTCCTTGAGGCTTCCTTGAGAAGCTTCGCACGCTTCTCGATAAAGTAAAAAGTGATGTGGTTACACAAAGTGAACATTCTAGAACAGATGATTAACACTCTGCTAGAGCTATTATTCAATGAACAAAAGTTACAGTTAATGAAAATAATATTTATTGTTCATCAGATAATTTTACGATACAGCGATTTTATTTTTCAGACAAAATTTTGAAAAATATAAACCTCTTAAATTGTGCCCGGTCTCAGATTTAGTAAGATCCTCCATCGACGTTTTCACAATTCAAAGTTTACCAGTCTCAGGGAAAACATTTTATTTTCCTGGCTCCACTCAGTATGCACGCAAAATGAAAAATATACTAAAATATTCGATATTTCTAGAAAATTCCAAAAAAAAATTCAAAAATCATAAATATTATAAAATGATTATTTATGACAAAACAAATAATTTTCGGGGTATTATAACTCTCTCTTTCTAAAAAGAAATTTCATCCTCGAAATTTTCATACCTTAGAATAGTTGTGGGTGTTGCTCCTTCATCTTGTCTTCCAGTTCCCACGTTGCATCTCCGGTCTTTTTGTTCCAGATCACTTTCACTAATGAGATTTCCTTTCCTCTGAGTTGTTTCACTCTCCTATCTCCAATCTTTACAAGAGGTGCCTCATAGGTTAAGTTCTCTTTCAATTGTACTGTGTCCGGTGCTATGACATGGTTCGAGTCAGGAATATATTTCCGTAGTTGTGACACATGAAAGACATTGTGAAGGTCTGAAAGAAAAGGGGGTAAGGCTATCTGGTAAGCTACTGGACCTATCCGGCTATGAATTTGGTAAGGTCCAAGGAATTTGAGAGTAAGTTTTCTAGATTTCAAAACTCAGCCGACCCTAGTCATTGGCGTGACTTTCAAAAACACATGCTCGCCTTCCTCAAACTCAAAAGGCTTTCTTCTTTTATCCACATAACTTTTCTGTCGACTCTAAGCTATCCTCATCTTTTCCTAAATCATCTTAACCTTATCTGTCATCTGCTATATAATATCAGGTCCAATAGTAAGGCGCTCTCCGTCTTGGTACCAACACAGAAGCGTTCGACACCGTTGTCCATACAGAGCTTCATAGGGTGCCATCCCTATGCTTGAATGAAAACTGTTGTTGTAGGTGAACTCTACCGATGGTAAAACTTTATCCTAACTTCCAGTCTGTTCTAAAGCGCAAGCCTTGAGTAAATCTGCCAACGATTGGATCGTCTTTTTCGATTACCCATCGGTTTGTGGATGGTAAGCAAAACTCAATCGTAGCTTTGTTTCCAATGCTTCTTGCAAACTTTGCTAAAACTTTGAGGTGAACCTTGGATCTCTATCAGAAACAATATTGGTAGGCACACCATGTAGCCTAACAATCTCACCGATGTACAACTGAGTCAACCTTTCCATGTTGTATCTTATGTTGATCAGCAGGAAGTGTGCTAACTTCGTGAGTCGATCAATGATTACCCATATCGAGTCATAACCTTTTCTGGTTTTTGGCAATCCAACCACAAAATCCATCGCAATGTTGTCCCACTTCCATTCAGGAATAGATAGAGGTTGCAACAGTCCTGACAGTCTCTAATGTTCCACATTTGCTTTCTGGAAAACCAGGCAAGAAGACACGCATCTGGTAATATCGTTCTTCATTACATGCCACCAAAATAACTTCTTCAGGTCTTGGTACATTTTAGTTATCCCCGAGTGCATACTCAACTTGCTCGTGTGAGCATGTTCGAGAATATACTCTCTAAGCTCTTGATCCCTGGGTATACAAACTCTAACTCAAAATCTTAGAATTCCATTTGTTCCTTCCTCGAATGTTGTCAATTTTCCTTGCCTCATTAGCTTTCTTTCCTCTTGTAAGAATTTATCAATTTTTTGCTTTTCCCGGATGTCCTCCATTACTTTGCTTGAGATAGTGGCCATGTTCATGCAAATTTTTCCCTATGTTAACTCCACGAAAGACCACACATCCCTGAACTACTCTATCAGATCTTTTTCCTTGATCATCATGGCTGATATATTGAGCATCTCCCTACTCAATGTGTCTGCCACGATGTTTGCCTTTCCAGGGTGATACAGAAGTCAGAAATCATAATCCTTTAGAAATTCCAACCACCTGCGCTGTCTCATATTCAACTCCTTTTGATCATATAAGTACTTCAAGTTCTTGTGATCACTAAAGACATTGAATGTCACTCCATACAGGAAATGCCTCTATATCTTCAAGGCAAAAACCACAACTGCTAATTTCAAGTCATATATCGGATAGTTCTTCTCGTGTACTCGCAACTGTCTCGAAGCATAAGTCACTACTTTTCTATTTTGCATAAGAACAGCTACTAAACCTTGATATAAAGCATCACAATACACTTCGAAGGGTTCATTCGGATCAGGTAGAACTAACACTGGTGAAGTAGTTAGCCGTCTCTTCAATTCTTGCAAACCTTCTTCGCAAGCATCAGTCCATTCAAAGGCTTGCTTCTTTCTTGTGAGTTGAGTGAGAGGTCCTGCTATTTTAGAGAATCCTTCAATGAACCTCCGATAGTATCCAGCCAAACTCACAAAGCTTCGGATTTCTGTCACTGTCTTCGGTTGTTCCCATTGTAGAACTGCTTCCACCTTTGACAGATCCACTGCAATCCCTTCCTTTGAGATTACATGGCCTAAAAATTTGACTTCGTCCAGCCAGAATTCATACTTCAACAATTTAGCATATAGCTTCTTCTCCTTCAGAATCTGGAGAACTATACTGAGGCGTTCAACATGATCCTCCTGATATTGAGAGTAGATCAAGATGTCATCAATGAAGACAACAACGAATCTATCCAAGTAAGGACGAAAGATTTGGTTCATATAGTCCATGAAGATGGCAGGTGCATTCGTTACACCAAACGACATCACAAGGTACTCGTAATGATCGTATCGGGTATGAAAAGCCATCTTGGAAATATCCTCCGCTTTTACTCGAATCTGATGGTAGCCTAACCGTAGATCAATCTTAGAGAACATTGTTGCTCCTTTCAATTGATCCATTAGGTCGTCTATCCTTGGAAGTGGATACTTATTCTTGATCGTGACCTTATTCAGTTAGCAATAGTCTACACACAATCGAGAGGTACCATCCTTCTTTCAGGCGAGCAACACTGGTGCTCCCCAATGTGACACATTGGGTCTAACAAACTACTTTTCCAAAAACTCTTCCAACTGCTTCTTAAGCTCTGCTAACTCCAATGGTGACATTCTGTAAGGCACTATAGATATGGGACCAGATCCCGATACAAGATCAATTGCGAACTCTATTTCCCGTTTCGGCGGTAAACCAGGTACATCATCAGGAAAGACTTTGGGGAACTTGTTGACCACTAGAATTGCATTCACATCAGCCTCGCTCTCAACCTTTAAGGAAGACAATATCATGTATTATTGAGCTACTTCTTTCAAGAAAGCTCGAACTTGGTTAGCCGTAAAAAATCTAGAAACTTCATCCACAGGAAAAATTATGGTTTTACTAGAACAGTCTAACAGGACATGGTTAAAAGACAACCAATCTATTCCTAAGATTACATCTAACTGAAAAAGAGGTAAACAGATTAAATCAATAGAAAAGATTCGACCCTCAACAATCAATGGACAATTCAAACAGACTTTGGTAGTAGCAATAGGTTTATCAGTGGGAGTAGAAATAGTCAAGTCAAAAGGTAAGGATGACACACATAAACTAAGTCGTCGCACACAGTCATAGGAAATGAAAGAGTGGGTTGCCCCAGAGTCATACAGTACAGTCAAAAGATTACCTCCTATAGTGCTTTCTCTTTGTATAAGATCTTTAGATTCAGAGGCTTCAGCTCCGCTCATGGTGTAGACTCTGCCTCTTGCTTGCGGCTTTGCAGCCTATGTAGCGTTGACTGAAGGCTAAGCCTTAGCTTGGTTGCAATCTCCGGAGACATGTCTAGGTTTTCCACATCGATAATAGATAATCCCCTTGATGGAACAATACCTTGTTAGGTGATCCTTCCCGCACTTCATACACCTTGGTGAAGATGCCACATTCGGTCCGGTTTGTTTCCCACTAGAACCTCCACCTGACGTCTGCTGTTGATTTCCCGGTGGTCGGGAATAAGGCTACTTTTGGAAACGATTTGCGTTGTTATCGCCTCCTCTTTGGAACCTGGTAGGTCCAAAGTTTTGGTTTCTTGAGTCTCAAGCTTGATCTAGAGCTTCTACTTGGCAACACATGTCCAACAGCTCCAAAAATTAGTAGATCTTTAAAGTGATAACTGCCTTCTTCACTTCGTGCCTCAATCCTTCTTCAAATTTTTGACATGTCCACACCTCGTCTGGCTAGTGCTGGAAATATGTCGAAAACTTGGATAAGCTTTCAAACTTTGTGGCATATTCACTGACAGACAAGTTCCATTGCCTCAAGCTGAGGAACTCCATTTCCTTCGTATGTCTGACGTTTGCGGGGAAATATTTGTCCAAGAACTTATTCTTGAATAACTCCCAAGTAATTGCGCGACCTTCTGCCTCTAACACTCTCTGTGCTCTGTTCCACCAGTCTTCAGCATCCCCAATCAGCATAAAAGCGGCATAAGTTACTTTCTTGTCATTGGCACAGTTCATGCCTCTGAAGATCTTCTCCAGTTCCTTGATCCATAAACTAACTTTTTTCGGATCAAATTCTCCTTTGAATTGAGGAGGGTTGTGGCGACGGAACTCCACCAAATTTTGTGCATCAGCCGTAGCTTCGAGCTGTTGAGCAGCCATTTCTTGCTGTTGAGCAGCCATTTCTTGCTGTTGAGCAGCTCTCTCTGTTTGTTGCATGATAACCTCGGCTATTCGTTGCATCGCCTCTATCACTGCTATCATATCTCCGCCTCGTGCCATATCGTCCTTTCAAGTAATACTAACTAAAACACACAATGAAGAATTAGATTTATCCTCCCGGAATACCAATCATAGATAATCACACAGCACAAACAAGTCAAACCTAACCACAAAGACCCAAAGTAAACATAAACTGGGGCTCTGATACCAACTGAATGTAACGCCACTTTTCAGAAGGGAACGTCATATCATTAAATACAATGCAGAAAATAAAAGTATAAATTAAGACCCGATTCATTAAATTATAATTAAACTTATTTGATTATAGTTGTATAAATAAAATGGTGAATATTTTTTTTTTTTTTTATTATATATATATATTTATATTCAATAACCTGTTCATCAATGAAATATTCAAATGTACTAACACTCATAAGAGATACACAAGTATGTATAGTTATATATATATATATATACATATATATATATTTTTTATAATAACTGTGAGCGAAAAACATAAACCTTAGCGGGAAAACATAAAGATTAAACCATACATCCATGCAAAGGGTACATTATATATATATATATATATATATATATATATATATATATATATATATATATATATATATATATATATATTGTTTAATTACATCAAGGCTCATCAAAAAGAAGCCTAAGCTTTACAAGCCCCCAAAAATGATATACAGACCCCCAAAACGAATATCAAGGCCCCAAAAAGAACACAGATAGCCATCAGTGACTATCGACAGTATCAGCCCCTAAGAAGATAGAGAAGGAACCGTGTCAAGATCCTCCTCAAGGTCTTCCTCATCAGAAGAGACCCTCATCGGAGCCACCAAATTACGGGCCGGGGCTCGGGCAGTGGAAAAAAGTGAATCCTCTCATGGGGTGTAGTAACGATTACCCCACATGTCCCTAATGGGCATGTAAAATTCTAAATGTAGATGAACGCTGCAGGTGAAGATCGGTGGATCATATCGCCCCTAAGCTAATGACACCGACACGTCTCCCAAGTAGACACAATGATCCGAGCTGAAGTTAATGTGCTAGCAGTCTAGACCTCCAAGGAAAGCCAACCACACATAACCCAAAAATCCTCGTGGACGTGCCATCATGATCCAAAAGCAAGTACTAGTCGCAACCAGGCCAGAAACCGGGGAACTCGTGAACTTCCCTTTCTTCGCTGATGTCTTCAGAGAGTCACATAAGTAAAACAGAATAACAGAAAATACAGAAAAGAGGTAAGACATTTTACATTCATTACCTATTATGGCAGTAAAGAAACGAAACGGAGCATGATGCCCACATAGCATTTCAGGAATAACAACCAGTATTAAAACAGATAGTAAACAACTTAGCAATTTCAGGAAGTCATAACAGTAATAAGATAACAAATTAAATTTTTATATAAATAAGTAAATGTCAAATGATATGTCGACTCACTATGCACATGCACATGATACTAAAAATCCTACTTCATGGAGCTAGACACAAACAGTCAGAGAGAATGATCAGGAGATATGTCTGTATCGCGGCTGTTGAGGCCTTCAAGTGCTAAAATTCTCAATTTATTCACATGCACATCATGACATTGTACAAGACATTCTACACATATCTCGATATAGGACAATGTCTCAGTCCAGATCGTCGGTGCGTTTGCATCAGTCTGCCCCACGGACAGAAGAGCTACCAATTATCCATTGTGAAGTACCCACACCCCGATGCCCCCAAGGTCAACAAGTGACCTACACTTATCTATTCGCACTTTCACAAAGGTGTGATTCAATTCCTAGGCAACTTAGCCTTAATAATAGTCCAACGGACATTTTCAATGCATGTTTCAATCATGCTCATCATGTCAGACCATATCAATCATGATTCAAATGCATAAAGATTCAATGCATACCTACATATTCATATATGGATTCACAACCATATCATATCATGTCTAAAATCACATGTCATATTGTTTACTAATAATCATTGGCCCCATTCACGGACCCACATCAAGTCAATATCAAACCTTAAGGGTGAACACAACAACATTCATAGTTATAATGAAAGTTAAGCCTTAATTTCATTATGTTTCTCACAACCTCACCCATACTCATGTTCTTTCTTTATTCAAAATTATTCTAAGCTATAAGACAAATTTTCATCCTTGGTTCTTTCCATTTTATGAATCCCTAATCAACTTCTAATCATTCAATTAATTAAGTTTAATAAGTTTATCTTAGTGCTAAAGCCTTATGTCAAGTGTCCAAGGAGACCATGAGCCTCCAAGGGGCTAAAAAAGCTTACAATTTCTCACCAGCATGTTACACGACCATGATTTCACGGCCTTAAGGAGTTACACAACCCCGATTACACGGCCATGTACTCCTCTGGAGTTCAGCAAAACACATCCTGACCAGCTAGGATTACACGGTTGTGTGCCCTCACACGGCCTAGGCCGTGTAATTCTCTGGAGTGCAGAAAATCACACAAAAGTCATACCATCCTTCATACATTCCAAGATCCATCGACATACATCATATTCATACCATTCAAACAATCAAAATATAACCAAAATCACTCAAACAAATGGGTATCCCACAAATGGGTTTCACCCCATCAACACAACAATAAATTTCTCACCACCAAAATGGGTTGAAGAGAATAATTTTCCTCTTACCTAAGAGAAGAACAAAGAAAGCAAACTCCTCTTGTCCTTGGAAATTCGTTCCTCACTACCTCAAAATCCTAGAGTGTTCAAATCCATAAAAATCAAAATCAAAGTTTGGAAATGATATCCATAGTCACCAAAGTGATCATGGACCACGAAAATGAGATGGGAGAATGAAAAAGCTTTGATCTTTTACCTTAAAGCTTCAAGCTTTGAGTTTCAATGGTGGAAGAAGATGGAGGTGGAGGAAATAGGTGAGCTTCTTGAAGATGATTCCAACAAAATGAAGCCTTCCAAGTAAAGAGGTGGATTTCAAACAACAGGGAAGCTTGAAAATCAAACCAATATGGTGGGTGAAAGGAGGTGGCTACCATCTAGTTAGAGAGAGGGAGGAGAAATGTGAAGAGGAAGGATGAAGAGAGAGAAGTTGATAGTAGAAACGAAATAAGTGAAAAGTGAATATTTGGTCTCCAATTTGGCCATGCAGCTGTGTGGAGAGAGGGAAGGAGAGAGAAGATGTGTAGCTTCCTTGAGAAGCTTGGGAGGAAGTTTCCTTGAAACTTCCTTGAGGCTTTCTTGAGAAGCTTCTCGATAAAGTGAAAAGTGATGTGGTTACACAAAGTGAACATTCTAGAACAGATGATTAACACTCTGCTAGAGCTATTATTTAGTGAACAAAAGTTACAGTTAATGAAAATAGTATTTCTTATTCATCGGATAATTTTACAGTACAACGATTTTATTTTTCAGATAAAATTTTGAAAAACGTAAACTTCGTAAACTGTACCCAGACTCGGGTTTAGTAAGATCCCCCATCGATGTTTTCACAGTTCAAAATTTACCAATCTCAGGAAAAATATTTTGTTTTCCCAGCTCCGCTCAGTGCGCACGCAAAATGAAAAATATACTAAAATATTCGACGTTTCTAAAAAATTCTAATTTTTTTAAAAAATCATAAATATTATAAAATAATTATTTATGATGAAACAAATAATTTTCGGGGTGTTACACATATCCTAGAGCTCCTTCTACCAGTGGTTAGCATTGATATAGACAAACTCAGAAGAAAAAATTCTGGTAGGAACATCAGATAAAAAAGCTGAAGTCTTATTTGAACAATTTAAGACTACATGATTAAACGACAATCAGTCTATGCCAAGAATGACATCTATATCCACAAGGGGTAGACAAATAAGATTTATGAAGAAAACTCTATCTTCTATTGTTATACAACAATCAAGACATACTTTTGAAGTTATGAGTAGTTTACCGGTAAGTGTGAAAATAGACAAGTCATATGGTAATTCTGATATAGGTAAATCTAACATCCTTGCACAATCATAAGAAATAAATGAGTGAGATGCTCCTAAATCATATATGACATTTAAAAGATGATTATGAATTATACCTTTACCTTGGATAAGGTCGGAAGACTGGGCCACCTCTTTTCCGCCTAGAGTATAAACTCTTCCCTTGGCTTGCGGTTTTGGGGTAGGCACACCCTCGTTCTTCTGGGGACAATCTCTAGAAAAATGTCCTGATTGCTCACATGTGTAACACACAGACTAGCCCGCCAAACATGGTCTGCCTCAATGTATTTTCCCATATTTAGTACATCTTGGTACCTTAGAGCCCTCTTTACATTTTCCTTGAGGGTTGCTGGACTTAGAAGCACCCTTCTTATTCTTGTCATCATCCTTTTTTCTCTTTTGTAAGTCTTCTGTCCTTTCCTCCGATTGAGGCCTATGAATACTCAACTCCATAATTCTGCATTTGTTGACCAGGGATGGAAAATCCCTAATCTCCATAGGTCTTATCATACTTTTGATCTCCTCTCTCAAACAAGTTTCAAACTTCAAACTGTGAATGCTTATGTCTCTAAGGCATGTCAAAAGGTTTTTGATGATAACAAAAGCAAAAGAGAAGATCAAGCACAAAAGGAAAAATCAAGATCAAAGAAAGAAGACAGAAGGTTTATTTAGTTATAAGACTTAGGATTTTAATGTTAAATGCTCTCAAGATTTCTCAAATGGTTTTTCAATATATATGATTTCAAAATAAATGGGAAATTTCAAAAATAAACATGGCTTTCAATAAGACTTGAGTTTCAACTTTCAATCTAACACTCTTAAAAGGATTTATGTTTAAATCAAGTATCTTGAGGTGTTGGAAATGACTTACAAGCGTTATTGGACTTGAAAAATGTGTTCAAAGGCCAATGTAATCGATTACACAATGTTTGTAATCGATTACACATCAAACAGAAGGTCTGTAATCGATTACATTGTAAATGTAATCGATTACAATCAAGTCAGAGGCCATGTAATCGATTACACAATATATGTAATCGATTACACAAAAAGCTTGAAAGGCAAAGAACACGTTCGACAAGAAATGTAATCGATTACATTGATGTTGTAATCGATTACAAACAAAGTCGAAGCCATGTAATCGATTACACAATATATGTAATTACACAAAACCAAACTTCAAAGAACACGTTCGACGAATATGTAATCGATTACATTATTGTAATCGATTAACTTCGAAGTCATGTAATCGAACATGAGCATTGTAATCGATTACAAGCAAAGTCCTGTGTCGATTACCTCAAGATGTAATCGATTACTCCCGAAAAGTTCGAAAACGTTGGAACAATTGTAATCGATTACTTGAGATATGTAATCGATTACACGCATCTTCCAACGGCTATATTAAATGCATTAAATGCATGCCCAACTACCTCCAACGACTCTATTAATTGAGAAACTTATAAATACCCAAGTTGGGTCTTTGTTTACGAGACCTTGAATCTCATTATACTTCAAAACGTGAATCAATTCTTAAAATCATTTCTTGCTTTGTTTTGTGACTAAAAACGTGAAAAATCTTTGAGAGCATATTAGAGCTTCAATTTGTAAACACTTGCTCACTTCTATTTCAATCTTATACATTCTGATTAGTGAGGGTGAGGTATCCCTCAAGTATTGTAAGGGTGAGGTATCCCTCAAGTATTGTAAGGGTGAGGTATCCCTTGGAAAATAGAGGCTCAAGCTTTTTGGGTGAGGTATCCCATACTGTTGAGTGCTCAAGGTTGTAGTGGTTTTTCAAGCACCCATTGAAGCTTGAAGATATAGTGGAAAATCTCAAGGTGTTGCTTGGGACCACGTAGATCACAAGTGGAGTAGTTTGAACCAGGGATAAACAACCGTGTTTGTTTCTCTAAACTCTCCTCTCGTTTATCTTTGTGCACTTTGTTTCATTGTTTTATTTGGATATTGTCTCCTTGGCTATTACGTTCATTAGTAAAAGTACTTAACTCATCTATTCAATTATCTCTCGATCATTCAATAGCTTCAACGAAAATTGATTGTCAAACGATTTGCGAAAGATTTGTGAACTTATTTTTAACTACTCAATTCACCCCCTCGAGTATTGAGGCCACTTGTACACAAACATCGCTGGTTTTAAAATCATTGTAACGAAAATGCGAAGAGAACTTTGACAACTTTTCAAACTTGGCCACATAATAGCCCACTGACTAGCTTCCTTGCTCTAATTTCATAAACTCTACTTCCTTGTCATCATGTTGAGTCTGCAAAAAATACTTCTCCAAAAAGGTTGTCTTAAAAACCTCTCATGACATTTGGGTCTCGGCGGCTTCCATTACCCCCTTAGTACTTTTCCACTAGTGCTCTGCCTCTCCTTTTAACATGTAAGAGGCGAAGGACACCTTTTGCTCATCCGAGCAAATCATTACTTCAAAGATCTTCTCCATCTCACTAAGTCACTCCTCAGCTTTAGCGGGATTGTACTCACCCCTGAAAGGTGGAGGGTTCGTCTAACGAAAAGCTGACAAGTTTTAGAAGTTCTGATTTCTTTCGACTTGTACCTTCTGCACCGATTGCACAAGTTGCGTAGGTTACTGAGGTGGATTAGCTTCCATCCTCTCAAGCGCCCTTGCTGTAACAGCTGCTTGCTCCCTCATAGCATTAGCAGTTACAGCTTCCTTGTCTCTCATGGCATTAGTAGTTACAATCGTCTGCTCCCTCATAGCGTTGGCCATTGCCATAATCGCTTTAGCCATATCAGGACCTTCTCTAGCTGAGTTCCTTATTTCCCTAGTTCTCTTTGGTGATGTCATAGTTTCCTATACACACAAAACAATACATATTGAGTTGATTAGTCTCAATATCATATAACCATGCAACAATAGCTAATAACATTCCCACCAAAGGCAAATCATGCAATTCCATCAAAGTATCTCACATAAGAGACAAGAAAAGCATAACTCATAAAATGGAACTCTTATACATGCGTAAACATAGTCAGTCCATATACCGGCTCAACAGGATGAACTGCTCTGATACCATAATGTAACGCTCTAATACTGATATCTCGATATATGTAATATTTACAAAGATAAACAGCATTGCAACTTCATTACATACGTAATAGCCTGATAATATATCCATAATCACACAAAAGTCATTATAGAGAACCTTATAAAATGCGAAAATATACATACAAATATACAAAACAAAAGCCTCTAAAAGGTGAAAATGTAATACATAACTATTTTCACACTACAAAACAAGTATAATTAAATACAAGTTTTGAACTAAAAATAGTAAAACTAAAACTATTCTAGTTCTTCAACTTCTCTTTCTTCTTTTTCTTTGAAGAGCCTTCACCTGGATTTACATGGCAACACACAGGGTGAGAATCAACAATTCTCAGTATAAGTATACCAAAACTAGTCATACATAACATAACAAACATAATCTTAACACATGTTAAAAGAGATATATTTATAGTTTTACAAGGTTTAACTTCAATACTAAAGAAACCAAGTGAACATACATTCATACATACATACTTAGCTCAATTAAAAACCAAGATGTTATACTAGGAACTCTAGTTTATTGTATTATCCTGTAGTAGGGAGAGGGAAAGCTCATCCTTACACTACTCGTAATCCTGACACTATCGAGAAGTTAAGGCTGGATCCAGGCTCAAAGAACCTTTTGGACTTCTCATTTATCTCCCTTGGCCAAATGATGATTTACATCATTTAAAGTTACTCACGTAGGAAAGATATTACCAATTCAGCCTAGCATACATGCATCTAATACACCACATCACCACAACTTAAGTAATATCCAAAGCAACGCTAAGTTGCTAAAGGTGTTAGATACTTACCTAAGGCAATCCTTTACTTTCAAGTTGCTCTAGGGTTTATACATTTCCTATACATACTGAAATTATGCATAAGAACCTCAATTCAATCATGGGCATTCATTACCTAGCTTAAACATGCTTTACTTGAAGCCCAAGAATGAAAAACTCAGCTTCCTTAAGTCCCTAACTCTTATCCCTCTCCAATGGTTGATTATAACAAGCCAAATTCTAATTTTTAGCTTACCCATAATCAGTTATGGGATCCTGATAATCGGATATGGGCCCCTGATACAGTTCATACGTTTCTGTTCTAAAACAATAACTGATTAGGCCATTAGAGGTAACCGATTATTGCACCAGAAAGCTTCTCTGCCACACGACAATAACTAATTAGCCATGTTGCATAATCCATTATTTGGTGCGTGCTGATAACTCCATGAAATGTAGTTATTTGTGCCCCATAATTGTGTTTCATAAAATGCTATGTCCTTATTATTATGCATATATGGGAGATTTTATGCTTACATTGGTTAAATTTTCTTTGGATGTTTCTCTATATGCTATTGAGCAAATTGTGCATATTATGCAAATGATTAAGTGAATTTATAATTTATTTAACTTGGTGATTTTTTTAATGTAGGATGGGCTTAAAACAGAGGAATTAGAGCGATTCAAGGCTCAAAAGCCCAATAGAAGGACTAAATGGCATTCCGGGAGAGACTGCCGCAGCTCAGGTTGTTGCACGCCGCGGCGCAAGGGTGCATCATCAAACTGCCATATTGAGACCCAAGGCTAGAGTGTCACGGCACAAAAGAGTGTGAGCCGCGATTCTAGGTGACCGACTCAATGCACGCCACGGCACAAAGGAGTGTGCGCCACAGCGTGAGGTGCAGAACTGAGCTTATAAATAAAATTTTATCAGATTTTCTTAGGATGACTTTTTAGGTTAGAGAAGCTGCGCTTGACTCTTCATTTTCTGAGGCTGAAAGAGGCTAAGGGAGCCAAGGTTGGAGGCTATCTTCCTCATGGAGGGAGATTCAAGCATCAATGGCAACGTCCATAAGTTTTTCCTCCTTTCTCTCTTTGTTTTCTTCTCTTTCTCATTCTTTGAGCATGTATTTTGATTTGTATTTTCGTGTTCAATGATGTAGCAGCTGTTTTAGGGAATACTTTGAATCTTTTTAATGGATATTAATGATTTTGTTCTCCTTTGAGTTTGTATGGATGTATGGTTTTGTTCAATCATATAATTCTTAATACTTTTGAAGGTTTGATCATCGTTTAAGTGATTTGATGGAATCTAATGAACCTAGACATAGGAATTTGGATTTGAGATCATATGTATAGTTGATGCATGTTTGATTCTATTCCAATGGCGGGATGAGTAGATTCACTAATGGGATAGAAATATACCTCTTAGCCATGTATAGCATGTGTTTGAGAATAGATCTTAAAGAGTGGATTTTGTGTTAGCTCTCATAGAAACATAGTGAGTTGGGCAATTGAAACTATGGTTAGATGACCTAAACGTAGACTTTTAACTAAATTAGATTCTCAAGCTAACCTAGTCATTTCATTCATGTTTATGAAGAGGATTGCATATTGTTGGTTAAAGTAAGGGATGAAGAAGGATTTTCCTAAACTCTATCCATTATTTTATTTTCATTTATCACTTTTTAGTCTTTAGTTTATATATTTTTTCCTATTTTATATGTTCTTGAATAGAATTAGGTAAGCTAATGGTTAATATTTAGCATTGGAAGTAAACTTATCCTCGAAGGAACGATCTCTACTTTTCATTTTTATTACTTGAATGACCCGTGCACTTATGGCCTTTATTGGGACAAACACGTGCTGCACCAAAAACAGATGTAGAACAACATAGCTATTGTGCTATTAATTGCCAATCAATTTACATCCTTCACATCTTGGATTCTAAGGTATTTTCAACCTCAACTATGGTCCCTAAGCATATCTAACCTCTTATGCTTACTCTCAACCCATCAAACATGGAATCAAAACCAAGATCCAAAGAGCTACATGCCCATTTCATACTCATTTCTCAACTTTAATTCTAGGCATTCAAATGAGTTTCTCTAAGGTTCCTATCATCAACCATGCAAGAACTAAGTTAAGAATTGACCAATCTTAACCATAAATGCATTATCCAAGTAAGGAAACATCATAATCGCTCAAAAACCCATTTTTCATCCAAGAATAAGCACATGAAACAAAGATGAGATTAGGGAAAAGAGAAGTACTTAAACATAACCACCCCTACCTCTTATAGTTGGTTGCACTTCAAACCTTGGCCTTTCCATTTGCCTTTCTCTTCCTTTCCTCTTCTTCCTCCTTTTTTCCCTCCTCTTTCTTTCCTCTGTTTTCCTCTTGTTCTGCTACTGTTGGTTATGTATGTGAGAGAGTGAGTGAATCAAGTTTAAAAGGAAGGAAAATAACCAAAGAAAAGTCAAGAATTGAAACTGGAACCTACGAGAACAATGAGTCACTAAATGACTCAGATATTTTTGCTGGAACATTTTATCTGTTAAGAATACTTGGATGTTACCAAATCAAGTTTCCTAACTTTCATAGGCATTAGAATAAATTCTAAGATTCATCTAAAAACTCATTTCATCATTTATAGAAATTTTCATATCTGTGACTCATCAATCTAATATTAAAACACTCAACCAGTGTACTTAAAAATACCAAACTGACTTCATTTACCTTCAAACTTTAACTACATATTGTTTCTTACATTTGTGACTTAGAAATAAATTATTCATATTTATTTCTCTCATCTAAGTAATTTATATTTTTTTTCTGAGTCATTTTAAGTTAATTTTCACCTTCTGTGTTGCAACAAAGTGTCTAAGTTAGTTCAGTTTGTCACAAAAATTAAACAGATATGTTAAGCAAGTATTACGCTACTTATGTAATCTTATACAAGTCTAATATATTATTGAGTGTTACAAAGTGCACTAGATTTATGCATGTATTTCTCTCATATCATAGTAATAAAATGGTGACATGGGCATCCCGTTTGGATGGTTTGTCGTTGCTTTCCTAAAGAAACCATCTTCAGAATCCTATTGAACTACTCCAACCTTTTCTAAATTGAATTTTATTTCCTATGAAATAAAAAGGTTAAATTAAAGTTTTTGACCTTATAATTTACATTTATTTTCAATTTAGTTCTTATAAATTTCTTTTTTTTTCAAATCAGTCCTTATACTTATAGAAGTTTTCAAAAGTCATTATCGTTAACTTTCATTCTAACACCATTAATTTAATCCTTGCTATAGACATTTGACAGAGTAAAAAAGAGCATATGAAAGAGAACCTATAAGACAAAAATATATTTACTCAAAAGAAATAAAAACCTAATAGAATAAAGAGCACATTTTGAAAAAAGAAGTACTTACTCAAAAGAAATAAACACTTACTAAAATGAATGAACATTTATTTGACGTTTTAAAGAGAAAACAAACATATAAAGAAATCACTATCGAATAAAAAAAATACTTAATTTATTAGCTAACTGATAATATTTTAACAAATGTTATAACAAAAGTTAATGATAAAAATTATTTTAAAAATTTTAAAGTATGAAGAATTATTTTGAAAAATTTTATAAGTGTGAGAATTTATTTAAAAAAATATAAAAATCAAATTTAAAATAAATATAAAATATAAAGACAAAAGCTTTAATTTATCCAAATAAAAATGTTCCCGTGAGTTCCGACAGTAAATGCTAATCAATAGTGTTAATTGCACCGAAAATATTCCTCACAATCCCCACAAAAACTTAATCATCATTATTCATTTCCCCAACCTTTCTTTTCCTTTAATTCATTGACATCAATATTTATTTTAAAGATTCAGTTTCGTTATTTATTTAATTTTTATAAATTTAATTTTTTTAATTTACTTATAAAATTATTTTATATTTCATAAAAATATTATAATTATATATAAATTAATTTAATATTTTTCATATTAATATACAATATAAATATAATATATGTATAAAAATTATACACAACATTTAAAGATTTGGATCATCTCCAATTTCTAAAAAGCTATACCAAATCTCAACCAAAAAAAATGTCACTTTATTGGATGCATAACTGCTTTCCATGCAGTTACTTTTAAAACTGCAGATGATCCTTTTCCCATTTTTAATCTTTGTGAGGTCCGTGCTCAGAAATGCTTCGGAATACTAAATTTCGTTCAACACTTTTCTTTTTATTTTTTTGTTGACTGACTATCATGATTCTCAATATTTTTTTTTATGCTTCCCCCTTTTTAAGGCGTCTTTGTGTTGACGTCCGCAAGTACAACAAAAGGTTAAACACAGACTTGCTGCTGTTTTCTTTATATGTCAAGGGACAAACGAATGTTGCCAAGGTCAAATGCCATTATTTTATACTCCAGTTCTCCGACAGAGATACGATGACGTCAGGGACAAATTGTTTTCTTTATATGATTCTCTTTGGGCAGCGTCAACGTACGTTTACGTGATACGTTGGCCACGACATATTCTAGATCACACAAGGGACCAGCAGCATCAGCAGAGAAGAATGACACCACACCACAACCAGGGAAAATTATATAGGCACGTGTCTGCCAATTACTGTAATCATAATGAGACATCATGGTGGAAAGTAGTACTATGCACTTGTGTGGTGAATTTTGCCATAAATTCCATTACTATAATTGTTTTGGACTGAATTTTAAGTTAACTATTTAAGAACCCAATTTATTATAATAATATTTTAGATATTTATACATATTATTATATAAATTAATCTATTTATTTATGAAACATAAATTTTATAAAATCTCTCATAAATATAAATACTAATTACATTTTACATAAATAAAAAATTGAGATAATAATCCCATAAATTCTTGTATTAAATAAGAGCATTCAATTAAGATTCTTATCGCTCAAAACATTTTTATAAATACCCTACAAGTTATAAATATATACATCTAATTTTAAATATTACTCACATTATACACAATCTAACTTAAACATCAAAACGCCTTTTACAAATACATATCCCCTCCTATCACTGTCATTGTCACTGTACTACAAAAGATTCCACCTTCATCAACCAAAGTAATTCTCTAAAGCCTATTCAAAACAATAATCAATGTATAGGCAGGACACTATAAGGGAGTTAATGGGACAAATTAAGTGAATTGTACTGATAATATTCATCCACTAATAGGGTTCCCATAATTGGAGTTCAAAAATAATCGGGGAAATAGATGCTGATGCTACTGAATTATTAAAGCACGTGGGAAGCATAAGATAGAACCTAAATCGTATTATTACCTAAAACGTCCAGCATTTCAAGCGGGTCAAAAAGGCCATTTACCACGACAATTTCTAGTGGCATTATATATAGAATTTTGTTATAACTTACAATAGACTTAAATTTATGTTAATCTTATCTGTGACATTATTCACAGACCGAGTTTTATAATATATATACATATTTATAAATTTAAATTATCAAAAGTAAATATATAATTCACTATAAGCCCCAATTCATAATAACAACTCTTGTAAATAACGGAATGTAAGATCACGTTCAGAACATAGCAAGCAAAAGAAAAACTCGACTTCCTGGAGTATATATATTTTGTTCCCTAGTTAAGAAGTATTTCCTTTAGGCTTTAGTTCTTTTGACATACAACATTCTAGTATAAGTTTAACAGCAATTGAAACAAAGCAAAAGATTTTAAGGAAATTTGGGGCTAACCACAATTAGATACGGTATACCATTTCTCAATAAGGTAATTCCCAAACTGAACCTAGGTTTATATTTGACTTCCAGGAACACTTTGCCTTACAACTGCTGAAACCACTATTCAAGTATAAAAATAAAAACTTAATAAAAATGAATATGCCAAATTCTTTAACTCATTATCCATGGCCTAAAATATCCACAAGTTGATTGCGAAGAAACCAAAACCATCCTCCACTAATCAGGAACATAGTTCCCCAAGAACTAAATCATTCACATCAAATAATATTCAAAATAAAATAAAAAACTTGCCACCCTTTATGAGTAATAATTTTAAGGATAAAATACACTCTACCCCCTGTAATTTAACCTTCTCTCAACCTACCCCCTTAAAAGTTTTTTTGTGTCACTAAAGCCTCTAGCAGTATGGTTCACATTGAAAATTTGACTTTTCTATTAAATCTAATGTTTAACACCAGGAGACGAAGAAGCTCCTCTAACTCCCTCACCATGCAACACCTAGATCCTCCACAACTTCAAACTCAAAACACCCTGCAAAGCAACACAAGTGTCAAGTTTAACTCTTAAGCCACACACTCCCTAGCGCACCATAATCCCTTTGCACAGCCAGCAAATCCAACATCCCAAGTCCCATCATGAGCCACACAAGCACACACACACACAAGTTCAAATTACCAGAATGAATTGGCTCCACTACAACATGGTGCATATCAAATTTATATTCCCATCTTTTTGCCTCTATGAAGCATTGTTAAACTATGAACATGAAGCACTTCCACCACTTCTTTTCCTTACACCGAGAACTTCCCCCATTCGAACCAGATTTTTGGGCCCTTTCACTTCAAGCTAACAAGCTTGAAAACACAAAGACAAAGCAGAAGAAAGAAGACCCATATCTTATTCATAAAGTGATCAAACTTCTTTTTCACCACTTAAAGGGGGGAATAAAAGGCCTTTAATTGTTATATAGCGGAGATATTAATCTTTTATGTGATACTGTAATCGAGTGTTAGAGAACTTACTAGGTAATTAGGTATGATAGGGTGATAGTGTATAAATTTCACGAGGATGAGGAGGGTGAGGTGGTGGCTGCGAGTAAGAGGCCAGACTTAAATGGTGAGGTTGTGGCTCCACTACTCCAGTGTTAAGAGAAAAGAAAAGGGAAACGTGAAGTTTGATTTTGTTGGCAGAATGGTGTGTCATGTTGTGTCTCTGTCTGTGTCTGGAGTGGTTGTTTTGTGTTTGGGATTTTCATATAAGAGTAGGAGTGTGAACAAACACCAAAAGAGTCATACTCACTTTTTAGGTGTATAGCTGCAAATACAGCATAATGCACTGTAGTAATGTGACTATTACTCTATTAGTGTTAGCTGAATTCATTCTAGCACAGTGGTAGAAATCAAACTCTATTACATGTTTATATTGCTGATATTTTATTGCATGTGATTCAAATGTTTTACTTGTACTTAATTTTCTCAGCATTCTTTCGAAACAAACTCTCTCTTTGCCTCCGTCATAATATATGCCAAGATGGTTGGTTTGAGGTTACTAGATTGAAACTACGTGGCATACACACTGAGCCATATTGGTACTAGGTTGGAGTAGCTTCCTTTGTGTACTAGTTTGGTCATAGAAATATAATTGAGTCCATTTGAAATTTTAAAGAGAAAAAAATGGAAGATGTTACATGTGCTTTGTTTTTGAGTAAAGAAACAGGGTTGAGAAACACATAAAACATGAGAGTGGAGGTTAACCTCAGTTACTTTTAACAGAAAAAAAATCACATTTTCAATGTGGATCATACTACATGGTGGTTAAGTGACACAACTTGAGGGGGTAAGTTGAGAAAGGGTTAAACTATAGGGAGGTAAAGTGTATTTTACCCTAGTTTTAATTGATATCCAATAACTAGATTAACATCCACAAGACAAATTTCTATCTAAACACATCTAATAATAATCTAAACATTTACTACCAATTTATACCCAAGACTGTTGAAGAAACAAGAATTATATTTGACTGGAGATTATAAAATAACTACAAATTGATGTATAATCGACAGTCAACACTATTAAATGCCAAAAAGTAAACCAAGTCCACTATTTTAGAGGCCCTACACCTACTGACGGTTGTTTCATAACATCCTCTGCCAAAGGGGTTCCGCGATGGGAAGGACTACACAGGAAAACATACAGAAAATGATTTGATATTGAGAGAAATGAAATGATTGAGTGAAGGAACTTATGCCAACTAATCAGACAAAACCAAGCCAAATGGTATGGTTAATACTTAATAAACTGCATAATAATTTTACTATATACAAAAGGCTTGGAACCTGAAAATCAAAATTAAAAGATAACTAGATTGCAAAGATCTACACATAAATACATACACATATAGATTGCAAAGATCTAACAGCCTCCATTAGTTGAGGAGGCATCTAGTACCATTCTTCTCCTACATTGCCAGTTGTATGGTTCTATGGCAATGAAGTGCAATATTATAAGTTGAAAGAAAAGGATCAGAAACAGGAGGTTGTGGAGACAACTGACCAAGAAAGATGGAAAAATGAATTAATTAATGATCAAAGTGAAAGACATTGTACCCTGTCTGGGAGATTCCTAGACAATGGAACTGCAGTAACATATTTCTGGGGGAGCGATTTCTGAGCATTAGCACTTGCATCAGAGGATGATGAGGTCTCTGCCCCATCATTTTGCCCCCGTCCATGGAACTTGGCAAATCGATTGATGACAGAAAATCTTTCTAAATCCTGACATTCCAGTCTTAAGTCCAAAATTGAGGCTCTGCTATCCAATCTGCATCATCAAGATGAAAAATGGCAGATAAGAGTTGAGCACAACAAAATTGTAGCTATAATGTGAAGATAAATGAAAGTATTGGGATGAAACAATAACCTAATGACAGTAGCAGTAGCAGGCAACCAATATAGAGGGGAAACATGAAGGCCAATTTTTGCACATGCCCTGTATATGAGCTATGGGATATTATACTATCATTACCATGTCAAAATAAATTCTTAAAAGGTAAACCAAAAAAAGGCAGAGGGGAATACTACTATTTCAAAAATTTTGAGCAAATTCACTGCTGTAACCAGGTCCACAAACATTAGATAGGAAGAGTAGTAGACACGGAATTAACAACAATGATATTTTCACCATATTTTTCTCTCACATCACTTTTTACACTACTCCCCATATCATTAATCATATCTCTTTTTTCCTACCACTTTCTCTCACTTAATCATAACCATTCAAAAAGGGTGTAGAAAGTGGTGTTTGCTCAAATATGATGTAGGGAAATCATTATTCGGGAATTAATGTGGTTCAACCTACTGCAAACTATATGCCTATGTTCACAGGCGAAACAAAGAAAAATCATGATGATCAGTGAAGATTGCATAGACCAGACACACTATTTGCTAAACCCATGAAGGAAATAAAAATAATGAATAGAAAGTATGAAACTGAATACTATGATAGTACCTCAATATATCATTTTCCAGTTTCCTTGTTCTACCAACAAGGTCCATAACTTTCAAAATGTACTGATCAATTTTGTCGGACGATTTAAGCTTCTCGGGCAGTCTACAGAACATATCATTCAAAAATGTCAATTGTTACGTGAAGCAGAAATACATATATATATATATATATATATATATATATATATATATATATATAGAATCTCAAGAGGAGTGTTTATTGTGAGAGATGAGAAGAGTGAATATTGACCATTGGATCTTTTATGAATGGTCAAGATTAGAACATAAATGCATGTGACTTTTTTAAGTGATCACATAACCATCAAGTAACTTTTAATCTTGACCATCCATGTATGGTTGTATGGTCAAGATTTACTCCTCTCACCTTCTCACAATAAAAACTCCTCTCACTAGATATGCTCCCTATATATATATATATATATATATAGCCATTCAAAAGAAAAAACAATTCTTACAGGTTTTGGCTGCCAGGAGGCAAAAGGGTATCGCATCCAGACCATGAGATTGAACTGCATGCGTCTCCTAATGCTAATCTTGCAACAGAGTAGACCACACTCTCATGATGCAACTTCACATCTGCAAAGAGAACTGCTGCTGGAGGAGGGTTAAGTAGTTGCTGCATAAGCTGTGTAGTCAAGACAAGTCTTCTTTTTGACTTCACCATTGCTGGCAAATCTTCGACTACCTCAGCATCGTCTTCAACCTATAATTATATACAGAGTAAAGTGAAATTAGTTAAAGAATTTATAGATTCATGAGTGTTGACTGATTTAATTATAAACAAACCTTCTCAATCAATCTATTTGCAGCTTGGGCCCAGTCTGATTCCGCCGCACTGCCATATAATAAGGAATTTCAGTTATCTTCGGAGAGAATATTAATAAATTGACAAACATAAAACAAGATTAAAATAGTCAATCAGACACAGTGAAAATACAAGGGATTTTTCTTTCAAAACAATTGAACAAACATAATATCAACTGGTGAAAGACACAGGATTTTTCCAACACCAGCAACACCAAGAAGGAAAAATAAGTGCATTAAATCACTTAGTTTTGTCAACCACCTGATACTTCGAAGTCTTTCAGGACCCTGTGTCAGTTCTTTATGCCATGGCAGGAGTTCAGTTGTGGCACTTTTACGCTTCTTTGGTCTCATAATAAGCAAATCAGGTTCAACCGCTGAAGGAGTCAATAACTGAGAGGGTACATGCTCAATTGCAAGTGAAGCAGGCATTGGACTTTGCCCAGCATTACCAAGTTGAACATCACTGAGACTATTAAGTTGCTCTATTGGATTACGAAGATGCAAACTATCTGATTGGTTCCGTATAATGAAAGGTTGGTCCATAATCTTAGAAGCAGTCATCTTCCGTACATCATACATTGGCAATATCTTACCATTTTTAAAAGTTCCATATTGCTCAAACCATGATGGTGCCATCTGAGGATTTACCAGAGGATGATCACTTCTGTCAGAAGTTGCTTTATTACTATCAGAAACATTACGAGCATTTTTCTGACCATTTCCAACCACCTCCTGAGAAGAGGCATTTGTGTCCTGTCCATCCCCTGGCTTTGTTGAAAAGCTTAGCATAATAGGATCTAACGATGGCAAGGAAGAATTATTATCAGACACATCTTTGACTACATTATCGTATCCATATGACAACTGTTGTCCACGGTTGGAATCTACCTGCTGTTTGTCCACCACATCATCTGAAACTTTGAATCTCTTGACATCCTGATTACCAGGATCAATTTCCACATTTCTCATGGATTGAAATTGATGCAGCAAGGAGAAATTCTGATTCAAAATATTGTTTGGTCTTAAAGACCGGCCAAAAGCTTCAATATCTCTGGAGGTAGCAGCTGGGCTAGGTTGAGATGCATCAGACATACATTTTACAACAGGTTCCTTCATTTGTGATGGACCTGCAGCCTCTTCAGTAGCATCAACACTCGCATGCAATGTCTGCTGCCCAGAGCTTTCTATAAGCAAATTTCCTACAGAACTATTGGAATATGCAGAACAAGGACCAATGCCAGAAAGATCATTATCATCTTTCTCCAAACATGCATCACCTGGCTTCTGTGAGCCAGTTGTCATTTCACAATCGTTAATTTGTAAGGAATGGGATGGAATCTTTGAAGCATTAGGATGTTTCTTGCCAGAAACACTGGTCCATACATTGTGTAAAACTTTTGAAGGGTGGCCATGTAGAGATGCACTAAATGTAACAGAAGGTTGAGTGCTAGCCTCTGCTGCCAAAATTTGGATGGCAGGATCTCCTGGACGAATTTGGTCTATACCACTCGACTGGGACATGTCCTGAGCAGATGCCAATTCAGATTGACTAGTTTGAGCTCTTTCACAATATTCATCTATCTGATTCATGGAAGCAGTGCGATCAATAAAAGTTGCATTAGCAGATTGAGTATTTGCTACTTGTCCACCAAGATTAGCCATATTCTGATTTTGACTATGGATCCTGGAGAAAGGAAAGCCAAATGTAAAAGCCTGTGGAATATTTCCCAGCACACTGTACTGTGAGGCTTTATAAAAAATTTGTCCTGAGGTACCAGAAATATTATTCCTAAGCTCCCCACAAGATGACTCTTGAGAAGGAAAAGTCTGATTGGTAGCCAACCATGTATGGCCCTTATCCCCTCTCTCAGACACATTAGGTGTACTAAGACCTGTCTCTGACGAGCCATGAGAAGATACCATAGGAAGCTGTTGGGAAGGAGGAGCCAATTGTAAACCAAAGCCCTGCGACGAATAACTTTGATTCCGCCGAGGATGTACAACAGATCCATCAGAAGATTCAGTTTCAGGAACCCTGGAAGATAAATGGCGGTTAGAAGAGCTTGTGTTTGTTGCAATGCCATACCCCTATGAAGAAGCTCAAGAATATTTTGACTACAATAATTTTAACAAATCGAAGCAAAAAATTGAGCTACAGTCATCACATAAATCATGCAAGAGTATACAGTAGGAGAAGGAAAAAAAGAGAAATAAAACAGGTAGCACTGCCAAACTGCCAATTAGACCAGAAGTTAGCACAAGAAAATGTAAATGCATGCATGCCATGGATACTTACCATTACAGAAAGCAGAATATTTCAACAATAATTAAGAAGGAAATACCACATGATGACACTAAATTCATAAGCTTAAAACTAGAGCAAGAAGAAAATTTTCAAGTGTTCAACTACCTGGGTGAAGCAGTCTTGTTTAAGGCATAATTACCAACATTTCTGTCCAATGAAGTCAATGATTTAGGCATATGACCAGGAAGTATGCTTTTTGAAGCATTATTATCCAAGCTTTTTGAGTCACCCTGAAAAGTAGGTGCGTGCTTCAGTCACATTTTAAAGGATAAAAACAACTTTTGATTCTCCAATAAGTCAAGAAGACTCTAAGCAATTAATAGTGACACTTTCATAGAAGTATAAAACAGGGTAAAGTCTTACAAATTACCTTCTCCTTTTCTGTATAATTCTCATCAGAATGGCCATACTTTGACTGCCTAAGATAGCTTTGGTCCTGACCTTTAAGTCCTCCAAAGGGTTGATTGGGCATAGGTTGTGAATTTATGACTTGTTTGTTTCCATAAGGTTCCCCTTCAACACCCAGATCCCCCATTGGGTGATACTGAAATTTACGAGTAGGAGGTCTTCGATTTCCCTGACCAGATAACTTTGGACTATGCAGATCAGTACCATCAAAACTGATATTATCTCTCATACCACCAGCTCTGGGATGGTAAGGATTAGAGCCAAGACCATCTGCTGATTTTTCTTTTTGGTTAGAGTTCTGCATATCATGTGCCTCACCTACCTTTCCATTCTTTAATGATTCCAATACTAAAGGGTTCTTCTCTATATGATGCCTATATTTTCCTGTACCTTCATTTCTTCTATAGCTCCCCACTGAATCAGCATCTCTCCATACATCAACATTAGGGGGCTGCTGGTTGCTTTGCCGGCTGATCCATGCAGCACCTGAATTTGGTAAGGCAGCAATACCATTCATACCAGAATCTTCCCCACAAGCCTGTATATTACCTGCAGACTTTACTTGTTCCAACCCAACAGATGAATTAGTATCAGAATCAGGCTCCCACATAGCAGGAACCTGGCCCATCTCCTTATGCATGGCTTTCTCATGATGGAGCTGCAATGAGTTTTCATTTTCATGTGTTTTGAAAGTAGAACTGCTATCAAGTGGGGCTGGTTTCATAACATTCCAACCATTAGATTTATTGAATGGATCACCACTGCTATTACATGACGATATGGTCTGTTGATCGGTCCAAGAACCTGATATAACATTTTCATTTTTTTCTAAACCTGAAGAGTTAGTAGCATTTCCATATATATGACCCCCTTCCGCAAGTTGTTTTTGCTGAGGACTGCAATCTGACCATTTGCCTCTTTCTAAAAATTGTGGAATAGATCTCTGAGAATCAGTCTGTAACCTGTCATGCTGCTCATGTGAAATATCAGGACCTGACTGATGAAACCCAGCAACACCAGAATAGTTTTCATTAGTATTGGTCCTACTAACATCATCAGGCCGAAGAAAAGGTCTTGAATTTATATTGGAAGCTGATTGTAAGTTATTGTCAGCCCAAACTGATTGCTGTTTGCTGCTATCAAGGGTTGAAGGCCGCTCATTTCCAGATGAACGTTCCATATTCCGGAAACTTAGACCACTCCACTCCTCCTGCATGCCCATATCACTACTAGAAGTTTCTGCTACAGCAGACTGCATAAGCGCACTCCAGCTCCCACTCTGAACAGATGTAAATCCATTAAAACTGTCTGTACAATCCAGTATATTGAAACCACCTGTATTCCTGCCAAATCCATCCCACAGGCTGTCATCTGAACCAAATAAAATCTTCTGTTCAGTTGGATCTAGGGTAGCTACATTCTGTGAAGGAGGAACCTGCACTATCATCTTGTCCTGCGACATCTCTAAAGATCCAGCTAGTTCTTGCCTCCCCTGAAAATCTTGCATTGGTACAATTCTTTGCTCAGAATTCACTTGCTGCAAGTTCTCCAAGTTTAGTCCACTATTTATACCATGAGCAGTAGAACCAAACATACTTTTTCCTTGAATATCCTGTCTTGAATCTGAAGTTCCATCATTTGTGTTAGTTTGGTCTGAAAATGCAGCATATTGATGAGCGGGAAATGAATTACCACTGGCTGATATGTGTGGCAGCACAGTTTTGTCCCCATGAACATGAGAATACCGGGGTGAGATAGAAACCTGAGACACTGCAGGCTTCTCTGCTTGAACATGAGAATACAGGTTAGGATTACCCCTTGAGCCAGAAATCGGAAGCCCAAAAAGAGACTGATCTCCCTGATTAGGAACCAAACCCATCAGGTGCAATGCATTTCCTTGCTCAGGAGATAACATAAGTCCATTAGAGGACCCTTGCATAACTGGCGATGCACCACGCTGGAGCCAATTTGCATTAGTTGGCACAACTTCAGGCTGCCATATAAGGTTAGATGCGTCATTGATGGGAATGCCATTGATAAGAGATGCAGAATGGCTTGCAACTGTCTGTTTTGAAATGGAGGAAGCTGGAGCCATAGAATTCTGTTGCTTTGCTTCTAGTTGGTGAAATTGCTGCTGCCTCTGAAGTTCTTGCATCTGGTTGAGTATTGCTTGCTGCTGTAATAGATGCATTTCATTTATCCCTGACTGTTGTCTAGGCAAAGACTGAAGCATTCCACTATGGCGACCACTTCTTTGCTGTGGACCTCCAAAAAAATCAAAATTGACAGGAGATTCAGCAGCATCATTCCTAGCCAAGTTTTTCTTATAGAGTTCAAGACCACTCCCTTTTGACTCAAGCACTGGTATTCCTCTTGATAGGCTATGCCAATCAGATTCTGTATCCACTCCCAAAGTGTTAGCTTCATTCTGCCTAGTCTGGAAAACCTGATGTCCCTGCAAATAGCCATTCACAGCTGTTTGTTGGTTTGGCAGCTGATTTCTGCCAGACTCAGGCCTCAGATTTGATTGTGGCAGGTTCAAACCATGTCGCAAATGTGGAGAGCTTGTATGTCGCTGTTCAGACTCTTTGTGCCAGGAAAAGGCAGTATGATTAGCAATAAAGATAACCTCAAACCACACAACAAAGTTAAACTTTAACATCACAGTTTTAGTTATTAAAAACCAATATAGATATATATAAAAAAGTGTAATTACATGTGAAAAAATTATCATTGATAAAGGATTAAATTTTTTTTAAAAAGTTCATGGAATTTCTACCTGATTGTTGTAGATTAAAATTCTTCAAATTGGAAACAAAAGGCGCACCAGTCGGTCTCTGGCTACCAGCCCACAAATTGTTGCTTAGTCCTGGCCAGTTCCCATCAACCGCCTGTGAATGATACTGTCCCTGGGACAAGTTCTCTTGACCAAAGAAATTATGGACCCTGTCTCCTACTTCGTTTCCAGGCATAGATAATCCAGCCCACAATTTTTCAGCAGACAACTATTTATAAGAAGGCCTAGTTGATCAAGGAACAAATTTTAAATTTTTGACAACCTACATAGCAGGAAGATCGAAAAAAGTTTCTCCAAATATGATGCTGTCCAGAAACACACCTCTGAGCAACTATCATTTAACCCTGGAAATTATAAAAAAATCCCTGCAAGCAAAAATCCATTTGTTGTATATTAACTGCTAGAATAGTAGTAAAAAGATATGGTGATATAACAATAACTGAAAAGTCAAGCAAATAAACACAAATAAACATACAAAAATGCACAAAAATAAAAGCACCCAGAAATTGGAAAACACAGCTTGCAGAGTCGCAGGAAACCCCGAGCTCGCACCTCACATTGGCTCGCAGGAAGAAAGCCCACTTGGGACTCGCAGGTCACAACACCCAGAGCAGCTCCAAACACACCTTGAAGGGGAACCACCCACAAATAGAAGATGAACAGCACGTCGAAGGGCAAGCAAGTCGAATCACAGAACGGTGAGGTAGAGATGAGGTCGAATCAAATGGAGATGTTCAGATTGATGAGGTCGAGCGAGAATATGGGGGTGATTAGGGTTCGAGATTGGGTGGGTTTGGGTTTTTTGCCCCAAATTGGTTTGATCCGCCACTTTAATGGTGGCTCACCCAGCACATTCAAGATCGCCAATTCCATCGCTTCTACGATCTTGCTCAACGATCCTACCCAGATCCCACCAAAGCAATTTAGTGGGTGTAACCGGGATCGCTGGTCCTACAAAAAATCATGAAATCGTGCGATCTTGACAACCTTGCTCACACGCCATGCCAGCAATATAAGATGCAAAATTAGCTTTCCAAAAAGGAACATCTTATGATAATCATGATGTTGCCAACTGAAATAGCCTAGTCAAAAAGCAGCCTTTAAACTTTTTTTCTAGCATGCCCAGTTTCAATATGCTTATTGTGCAATCAAATGAACTATTTGTAGTTCAATGATCAAACATAAGTTAACTGCATTAAATGTCTACGTCAAAGTGTAAGATGAAGCATAAAGGTTCATCAAGTTATGTATTGTTATCATTTGACAACTTCTTCCAAATTTTGGACTTAGGTTCATTAGAAAATTGGAATCATGTATTTCCACAACTGATTCATAAAATAGCAATTATTGGGCACAAATTAGGCAATAGTCACCCACCTTCCACCCCTCTCCCCCGCCCCCTCCCACCCCAAACAAAAAACTGCAAGAAATTCCAATTTATAGAGAACATAAGCTTGAATTATAGGATTTATGAAGAAGAATATCATTAATAATAGAAATTAAATAGTAAACCAAAATATTCTAAAGATTTCTTCATCTCTATTTTATTCAATGTGATTTAAGCACAAACCAAAGTGTTTTAAAACATGTTTTAATTGCTACAGTTTTTTTATACATCAATGTGCATGCTTACAAGTGTATTTGCATAAGTTAAGCACAGTTATTCTTTTATATAAATCCGCATTTGTGTTTGTGACTATGCATTATGCATGTGTGTGTGCATTCCAGAATTCATTCTCAAAGAATATACTTATAAAGACTCTCATGTTCTTTCTCACATGAAGAAAAAGATGGGGAAAAAGGAAGGGTAAAATGAAAAAAGGAATGCAGTTCCATGTTCTATACTCAAAAGTATCTCCAGTGACACAAGTTTGAACCATTCCTCCTACGCGACACACTTTAAGCATAAGCCATAGTTTTTTCAAATATTTTGCCCATATTCACAGGTAAGAGATGTCCTTCCTTACATATACTACCATCCTAGATCAGTATTGAAAATATACCAAAGCTTCAAACAGCAATGGTCCTTGTCCAAAAATATCTACTTACAAAAAAATCATTCTTTCAGTAAACAAGTGTTACCATAGCTCACCCGCATATAAATAAGTAAGCAAAATATATTTAGCCTCCTCCTTCAAAGTTTATGGCCAAATTTAGGAGTGGTGCACATGAGGGATCAAAATGGAGAAAATTTGAACAGGCTGCAACAAATTCCAAATCAGCTATACCAATGAATCTAAAGTAGTAAGAAACACACATATGAAGCAGAAATGCAGAACCTTAAAGATATTTCCTGCATGTTTATGCTTTGGCAAAACAATAGTCATACAGACATGGGAAGAAGAATTCCAGAGCAATGTTTCTATTTTGAATGCCCTATATGTAGTTTATTCTCTTCTATTTTGAAATGTGTGTTCTAGTACGCGTTCAATATAATCTGTGTTATGTCATACTTACCACCCCCCAGTATTTAACTATTCCTGCAATTTGCTATTCTTAAGACAGTTGATAAAGACATCAAATTTGTGGCAACAGGCAGTTATTCTTCAAATAAAAAATCAAAGCTACAATTCCTTGCAAACTCATAACCAGTAAACATCCCAAAGAGTGAACTTATCCAAAAATTTCAAATCATCTACAATCTCAAAATTTTCCCCTTTTGTACAGCATGTACACAAACACTTTAACTACAGATATAAAAAGACATCATCACAAGGATCCATCATCTCTGTTCATATGTTCGCACCTACCAGATTTATATGGCATCCACAAGCAAAGAATTTTAAGTACAAAATCTATTTTTAATAAATAGGCAAAAATTAACTGGATATATTCTACTTACATTTCCATGACTTAGATTGTCAGTACCAGAAAAGGAAAGATAAGTAAAAGTTAAATGTTCAGCATATGAATTTTCTCTCCCAGTCCACATAAGTAAGTACTGTCCTGAAGGCATCAACTTACATCTCTCCTTCCCAATTTGGCAAATCAGCAATCCAAAGTCCACCGTCTCCAGTACCAGATTTGCCAGCAGCCACCACTCCTCCATCGGCGTCAATGACAGTTACAATCCGCCATGTCCACCATCAACTTGCATCTCTCCTTCCCAATTTGGCAAATCAGCATTCATTCATGATGGTAACAATGTCAATCACAATGCATACAAAACTCCCAACCTTCATTCAACCCCCACAATCCCATAAGATACCCACGACTTCAGCCCCACAGAAAAAAACACATTGACAAACAAGCCACAGAGAAGAAAACTCAAACACAAACACAAACACACATCAAAATCAAAAACTCTGATCGAAGCCAGTGCACTCGTGGTCATGTTCGAGAAGCCCAAGCCAAATCGCTGAAGGCATACGAAGGAGGTGAAGTTGACGGAAGGAGATAAAGCAACTAGAATGAGTGTTCCAGAAGGGAGAGAAGCAAGCAGGGATTTCAAAAATTCCACCTCTGAATGTGTTATTTCAAATTCTTCATTTTGAGGGGAGAAAAAAAAATACCTAATGAAAATCCTTCAGAATTTTCAAAATTCCTATATAAATTATCCAAAAGAGAGAGTATTTTACCACAAAGTATTTTAAACTCTCCTCCCTCCTCAGAATTCCTTATCCAAACACATCCTTATTTTCAATAGATTTCCACGCGGTGCCAAGAATTCAGACTTTCATTCCCGTGACAGCAGAAACCAGGTCCAAAACCAACAACAAAACGAATACTAGGAAACATGGAATGAGAAGAAGAAAAAACAAGAACAAAAACTAAAATCTAACCAAATACGCACAAGTCACCTAAGCTGAAAGCTAAATATTTTTTCAGTTCTGAGTGAAATAGGAGGAGGCAAAATACACAAACACTCAATTATAATTCTTTTCCCCACAACTCTCGCAGCAGCAGAACTCAACCCAAAAACAAAAACCACTCCAAAATCTCACATTCACAGCAAAAAATTACACAAGATCGGAAGCACCGGCACAATTCCATCTCCACAAGCAGCATTTAAATTGACAAGACGACACAAAACAACTGCACGAGATTCCAAAATTGCACACAAGCATAGATTTGCATTTTCTTTCTACCTAAACTAAGGTGTTCTAGAGAGAGGGGAAAAAAAAAAGGAAAGCTAGGGTTTTTAGAGAGAGAAAGATAAGGCATGAACTCACAATGACATTGAGAAGGCTCCATTGAAGCTCGAAGCTGATCGTGGAAGCGCGTTGAGGAGCCGAGCGTTAGGGTTTGCAGCGTTTGGAGAAGGTTAGAGGGGGAAGGGGGGAAGGCGGGACGTTCGAGCTTCAGACAGATAAAGTGATCGAAATAGTGTGAAGTTTTCAACGAACAGAGGGACGAGAGCGAGGTTCGGAGAGAGAAGCTAAGTGGTTCGGATCCGAGGCTGAGCCCCTTCCTTTCTCGCAAATTAGGAACCGTTTCAAAGGGGAAGGAGGGCGTATGAAGAGTTGTTGGGGGTAAAGTGGGTAAATGGAAAATCAGGTCACTATCCAATTGATTTGCGACATGTGGCACCAAGACCGGTGGAGCCCACAATGAGCCTTATTTTTAAAAAACTGGAAATATTTTTTTATTTTTTTTTACAAATTTTTTTTTTATCTGAACTGGTGATATTTTTCGTTTCATACGTTAATGGGTAAATAAGTAAGCCTTCATTTTTTTTTAACATTAAATTTGAGTTATTACATTGATTACATCAATCTATACAATTTTTTTATGAACAAAAGTTTCGGGAAGTGTACCCAAAAAAAAGTTTTGGGAAGGAGAAATTAATCTACATATATCTTTTTTAAAAAATAAATAATAAATAATTCATTAACATTTAATAATGAAAAAGTCATACAATTTCACAAAAAATGAAAAAATTAGAAATGAGAGGAGACAATTGATGACTCCATCAATCATACTTCAACAACATTAAATTCTAAAAATTAATGAACAAGGTGTTGTGGACCGAATTACGGGTTCACAAATCTAGAACAACCTGACATGCTAGGCTACCATCTAGAGTTACTGTACGTATGCATTAGGCGTAACATTCTCGATAGGAATGAATATTACCACATCCCGTATAAATAGAGATTAATCATATGGAATAACAATTTCCACAATTCCTAGTAACAACATTTAATATGCATTGAATGTTCAGATTTCTCATACTTTTAAATGTTCATATATACTGTCAGCAAGGAACAAAGAGGTATGACCTAATTTACAACAAACACGAGACTCTCCTTGCGCACTTACTAACTTAAGCATCGAAGTGTCTTTTGTAGGTACCAACTCACTCGCTCGTTGCCGTTGCACCTGCACCACAGAGGAATCCACCACCTCTTACCTTCTTAGGTAACCCTCAGAACTCAATTTTGAGCATTGGTGTCGTATGTGAGAAACGATAAATTTCTACTCCCAACACCACCATCAACACTCCGATCACAGTCATCATCATGGTTAATACAAGGAGGAGGCAAACCTCAATAAACCATAATTGCACTTCTGCTGCACATAACTACTAAGTGTCCAAAAGCTTATAAGATCATTTAGAATCAATTGGCAATCAATCCCGATTTTCTTACCGCGAACAGTAAAACACCAATATCCACACCGTATATTTGTGACGTTACTGTACATACGAAATACTCTCTGTCTCCGCCTTTTCATTTCATTTTCATTTCATTTTCATTTCCCTATCATAATCACACTTTCTTGTCCTCACTTTCTCCCTCAACTTTCCCCCTTTCTCCCAACGTCAGTGTCCCTCTCAAATTTCCCCCTTTTTATCCCGCCCCTTTCTCCCTCCCTTTCTCCCTCTCAAATTTCCCCATTTCTCCCGTCCCTTTCTCCCTCTCAAATTTCCCCCTATTCTCTCTACATTTCCCCTCCATCTGTTACGCTCTTCAGTGTTCATTTGCTTTCTTTTTTCCTTTTCTCACACAATTAGAAAATCCTCAATCTAGAACTTCTCTCAGAAGCATGTCGTAGAACCTCTTGGCTAAGACTTCGAGATTGTTATCCTAGAAGTGCCAGCATTATCGTCGGAGAAACGGCAGCATCGTCATCATCTTCGTCCACAGCGTGAATGCCTCTTGAAGTATGTTGTCATCCTCCTCTTTGTTCTCCCTGGGTAGTTGATCTGTCTTTGTGTGTGTGTCTTGTTTGTATTTCAAAGGAGGTGCTCTTGGTATACCCATGTGTGTGTGTGTATGCGCGCACGTGCATGCGTGTGTGTCTGATGATTATGTGCAATGCATTTTAGGTGAGCTAGTATGTGCAACACTTGTATGTGTGTGTCACCTGCAAGTTTGTAACACCAGAGGTAGCATTTCCAATACTTGTATTTAAACTTATTGGCTTAGCTGATTATTATGTGTGTTGAATAAAGTAGTGTCAATATAAAGCTTATTGATTTGTTCTAAAAGAAATCAAGTAATCCTAATTGCCTTTGAGCTGTGCAGATGCATTGTAAGCAGGCATTTTCATGCTAGTATGTGTGATACTCTAGAATCTTGGATGCCTATGTTTGGGGTGTAACACCCTCCTTAGGGCATCACATTTTCGACTCCCGACTCATAATCTGAAAAAAAGTTCACACAAAGTTTGAGTTATAAAAGATGGGTTTCAAAATTTCTTCTTTACTGAAACGTAAATTTACTGAAAATATTAGGTAATATTGAAAATCATATTTCAACTATTCATTATGCAATATTGACACCAATTAATATCACAATTTAAAGAGAAATATAAAATTAACAGACTTATTTTTTTTAACAGTAGCAAACCCCATGACGGGTCCTACTTAATAGCACGGTACAACACTAACATTAAATCTTAACATACTCGTTCCTTCTCTTGTATCAACTTGATGCATCAGAACTTTACTCCTTGTCTACCCGGCACATCTTCGAACTTGAGACAGCCACTTTTCAATGTTTCCATCAATCTCTGAGTATCTACCACTCGTTATGTCTAAAACAACTCATTCCTTCTACTGTATAATTTCAACAATACTGACAAAGCAAAACAATATAACAAAAAGGTGAGATCACCTACACCAATACTAACATGGCAGCACAGAGATAACACAAACAGCAATATCATACAGATAGATCATACCACAATTATGATCATGCCATCAACATTAATCAACTATCATCATCCAATCATTTATCAATTCAATTATCATAAACAATAATTATGATAATGCCCTCAGCATTATCATCATCATCATCTTCCAAGTATTCAAAACAATTGTCATAACTAATATTCCTCAATTAATATATCACACAGATATAAATGTTCAGATTATGCATGTACACAAAGACTCAGTTTATCAAAAACAACTCTATGGAGGTTTTCACAATTTCGAGAAGAATGCTTTGGTTAATTGTCAGCCTTAGCCCAAAGACAATCTCCCAGTCGTTGAAAAGAATCGTGTTCTTGTCGGGTATCATCAATGCGTTGCAACAGACTGCATCGCCAAGTGGCACAGGTACTCGCTTGAACCGTCCCACTGGTCGACCGCCGGCCTCGACGCTCCCGCAAGATCGCCCCAAGATCCATCATAGACTTCACTATCAATTCTCATTCCCTCTTCAACCACAAGGGCCATAATAGCTATTAGTTATATTTTATATAATGCACGAATATATCGGTAAGTCAAGTCCAACCCCAAAGGGCCAAATCTTTTCAATTTCATTTGTTCAATGTAATCATATGCTTCAACGCATATTTTTTCAATGCACGTATAATGCACCAAATGCCAATCATAGACATATCTTTCCAATGCATGTATAATGCACCAAATACCAATCACAAGCAAAACATGTCATTTTCTCACACAGGATCCATATATCTTTGGTTCTACAAGATTTATCTTTGTATTTTCAACAGGAAAATCATATTATCACATTTTCATAATTATAAAACACTTTCGTCATGTTTTCACAAAATTGCACAACATTTCCATTTCGTTTTCACAATTTCAAAACGCTTTTCACAATACCATATTCTTTTACATTTTTCACAATACCGTAATACTTTGTTACGTTTTTAAAATTCCAAAATATTTTTATTACGTTTTCAAAATATCAGAAACTCTTCACAGTTGCACCTTTAAATCACGTATTAAATTTTTTAACATTTTTCTCAATCGCATAAAAATATAGTTTTTAAGAAACGTAAATAATTTTTTTCACCACAATTCCATTACGTAAAATATTTCTCATTCTTCAAAAATTTCATTTTCACTTTTCTCAAAATAATATGACTTTATACTTTATTTAACACATTTTCTTTACTCAAGAAAATCTTTTTCCATATTTCTTTACTCAAGAAATCCTTTTCCAAAATACAATTCACAAAATCACTTTTCCTTTGATATAAATCAACGTTTCAAAACTTAACATTTTCTAATGTACTTCAAAACTCGAAAATAAGTTATACGTTAGTAAATTTTCAAAATACCATTATATTCTCCATTTTTTCCAAATCATTTCCAAATCAACCTTCCACAAAATAATATAACTTTCTACTTCATTTAATATATCTTCTTACTCAAGAAAATCTTTTTTCACAATATATTCCACAAATTCACAATTCCATTGAATTAAATCAATGTTTCTAACTTTAAAAATTACTAACGCTTTTCAAAATCCAACAGATGAGTTACACGTTAGAAAATACCAAATCACTATTATATTCTTCATTTTTTTAAAATCAATTTTAACAAAAATAAATTCTTTTTAAAACAAATTGAGGCTCACTTGCAACTTCTCTTTTTCATTTACATAAAAATTCATTTCTTAAGTGCTAAAATACTCTGATTCCCTTTTCAAATTTCTTGTATTAAATTAATTATATTTCCACTTGAAAAATCAATTTGTTTCATCAAAATCAATGCATTACAAGCCTTCGAAAACGTGGACATGACTATTGAAAATTATCAAAACATTTTTCCTTCTAAATTGATATAGTTTTTCACAAACAAAACCATTAAAATTTTATTTTCAAAACCGAAATACCGATGGTTATAAAAACCAAACTCATTTGTTCAAATCCTTTTTCACTTTCTTTACAAATCCTTTTTCACTTTCTTTGCAAATCCTTAAAATCAATGTTTGTCTGTTTCATTCAAAACTCATATTTAGAAAAACACTTAGGATCTTTTTACACAAAATAAATCAATAAAAATTTTTCAAAGACCGTATTCTTGTTTTCTTGAAAAACAAACCCTTTGTTTATTTTCCATACTCTTCAAAACATCCATTTTCATTTTTCATGAAAATATTAATTTGTGAACACCTATTTTGAGGTGTCTTGGCTGAAATTCTCATTGTTCTAGGGACCCAAAAATCAATTCCCTTGCTCTTGAAAAATTTCAACATGAACCCTAATCAAGGGCATCAAAAATTGAACCCTCTCCTTTGGCTATTAGAGCTAAAAATTGAATTCCTTTTCATCACCACATCATGACATACACATATATATATTTCATCATAAATACTATAAGCATGCCATATACTTATCATGCATAATATAAGCATATCATCAAAGCCATAAAATCATGCAAAGCATATCAAGCATAAGCAAATAAATCAAAACTCATAAACACACATAAATTATTACATGACCATGGATTGGAATCCTCACATGGACTCACCATCCATCAAATATAAGACCATCTCTTACCACCATACTTGGTTGGTGAGATGGATCTCCCGCTTACCTCTTGAAGACAAGCTTTTCAAGCTCTCCTCCTTCTCCTTAATTTTTGTGTGGCTCACAACAATTGCTAACAATTCTAAAATAATTAGTAAAATCACAAACAAAGCTTAATAATAACAAACCATGGAACAAACATGGCTTAGAAAATCATAAACATGAATTTAAACCATAGAAATCAAAGTTTACCTCCAAGGAAGTAAGCTAAAAGTGAGATTTTGAAGCACTTACAGTGTGATTTTGGGAAAACTTTCTAAATGGAAAGTGTTTAGAATGTTGTTTAGCTTTAGAAAATGATGTGAGTGAAAATTATAGGTGAGTGATAGTATATTTGGTGGTGGAGGCCGAACCAAATGGAGAGAAAATGAAGAAAAATGGTGCTTTGGTTCTTGGAATTTTTGAGAGAAAGTGTTGTAAGCTTTTTGATGAAAGAGAAAATGAAATTGTGAGAGTGAATATGGTCAATTTTCATTTAGACATCTTTTCTACGAATGAATGAGTAGGAAATTTTAGGAGATTTGCATGAAGGAAATATCTCATTTTGAGTGCACATGCTTTTCCACATGCCTTATGTCATCCACTTGACTTTCAAGGCTTTATGGATTGTTCAAGGATCATGTAGAATTTTCCTCTAAGCTGCTGCATGGCCGTGAGTTTCAAGGGCATTTAGGGACTTTAATTTGTTTTAATTCAAGTCTAATTACTTGCTAATCAAATAGCTAATTAATTATGTTTAGTTTCCTAACCAATCTTAATTAATTATCCAACTATATAACTAATTAATTAAACATATTATTACATATATTATAACCTCTAATTAAAATTAGGACATCTAATTAAAAATTAAATTATAACAATTTAACATTTAATTTAGTTTACTTAGCTTGTTAATTAGGCTATTAGATTAACTAAATTATGATTAATTAGTTACTAATCATATTCAAGCTACTATTGTTGACTTCATCTTTTTCTTTGGCCTAAAAAGCCTATTCAAAGTTGTCTCCCTTCTCCCTTGCATCTCCAAACCATCCCCCCTTCCATGCTTCATAAAATGTGACAAATTTCATAGTCATCATCCTAAGCCATCCTAACCCTTGATTAAAAGAATGGTTTGGATTAAAATAGCTATTAGGTTTAGGTTATAGATGGAAGACTTTATTTGAGCCATTGGATCATTTTTTTGGCTTGCAATCCTAACATTGAATGTGTCTCCAAAATGAAGGGTCAAGATTACACCTTCAAACTTTACATCCAAGGGTCCAAAATGGTTGTAGTCATTTTTGATGATCAATTCTCCACCATTGATCTAAATCCAAATCCAATGGTCATTAATGATCCATCTCCACCATTGATTAAATCTACATCCAAGGGTTGATAATGGTCATAGTCATTTATAAGACTAAATCTCTACTCTTGATTTAATTTCCATCCAACGGTTATAATTGATCCTATTCATTTTTAAGATCAAATCTCCACCATTGATTAAATCAAGATTAAATCTCCAATGGTGATTAAATCGATGGTGGATATCCAAACCACCAATGTTGACTTAACAATATAGAATTTTATTTTTATCTGTTATAACCCCACGAAAGAATATATTTACTGTATTTTTATCATCCGATAATTAAATACAGTAAAGAAAATTTTCTAAAACTGTTTTCGGATTCAGGTTTAGTAAGATCCCCTGTCTCCGTCTAAACAGTACAAATGTTTCTATCCGTAGAAAAAATTTTCACTTTGCGGGACCCACCTAGGCCCACGTATGGCCACCTGGGCCCATATAGAACCACCTGAGCCCACATACAGTAAAAAAATTCATAATCATTCACAAAGTCACAAATATTAGAAAACACACAAATATCAAATTAGATCACGTAAAATAATTAAAATCTAATGGTAAAAATTAAATTACGTAAAGTTTTTCCTGACCCAAAAATTTTTATTTTTCTTACACTGAGTAAATCACTCAAAACGATCAAATATGCTGATGGAATAATCAAAATAATTTTACAGTATCCAGGAATTACTAAACAGTAAAATTCTGTTAACTGTCAAAATTACTGTTTAAGAGATAGAAAATTAAATTTTGGGGTGTTACATTACTCCCCTTCTAAAAAGAAATTTCATCCTCAAAATTTAATAACCATGATTTCATACCCTCAGAATAAATATGAACATTACTTTTTTATCTTATTTTTCAATTCTCATGAAGCTTCCTCTCTTACATCTTGCTATACTATTCTAACCAACAAAATCTCTTTGTTAATGTTCAACTTCTCCTGATCAAACAGATATCTCAGACTTCTATAATTACTGAAGATATTGAATGTTACTCCAAAAAGAAAGAATTTCTATATCTCTGATACTAACTAATGTAATGTATTACTTAAAATTTCCTTATCCTCGTATCACTACATATTCTATATTTTTGCTTTTAACAGGAAATGTCTCACTAATCGAGTTCTCCTTTCCACAGCACTATACCAAATACTATGACATAAAGTTAAATAGGAATATCGTTTCTTGTTTGTTCAATTGCAGGAGATGAAAGAAAACATCATGGAAGATAACAAAACGAATCGAACCTATTATCGAACATATCCGGCAAAGAATTGGATGTAACCCGATTTTCAAGAATAAATTTTCTTTGGATTACTCACACTCTGTTGAAATAATCTCATTGGATATGGTTGAAAATAACCAATCCATTTTCAAAGACCACGTCTGTTTATGAAATAGATCAAACTAACACAAAAATTTTGAACAATAGATTAAACTAATACAAAGATTTGATCCGCAACAACAATTTGAATAATTTGAATAGCTCGATCAGCTAAGAATAGAAACAGAAGTAAACAAATCAGAGGATAACGAATAACTCTAACATATAATTGATCTACTCAATCATATGTTATAAAGAATAGGTCACTCACAGAAATATTCAATATGATTTATAGGATTAGCTCCAATGACACAATCTCCATTATTTAAATCTTCCGCTCAGAACACTCCCGTTCCATTCAGAGTAACAACTTCCCTTACTATCAAAAATTTTACTAATAGAAAACTCTGTTTTCAAAGAGCATAATCTCTGGGAAAATGTGTCCAACTTTTCCGTAATTTGTTTCCTTGACGTACATTCCTTCATTTAAGTACTTTCTTTCACATTACTTACTGCTTTTGGTTTCCTCAATGGTTGTAAATACATCTTCCGTTGAAATCAATTACTTTATCAATATCCTAAAAAAAAATACCAGGTTTCAAAATTATGAAATTTTATATTCCAAGACTGATTCTCTTCCATCAGATCCTAAACTTCAACTTCCAATTTTCACTGAACAACGGTCCTTTGTTTGTGCAGTCGTCTTTCCACATTGCTCCCATTGCTCCCATTGCTCCCGTAGTTGCAACTGCATTACTAGTAACATGTTCCACTTCCACACAAGTATAACTATTCCGAGCCATTCCCCTTTTATGAATCCCTAATTAGTTTCTAGTAATCCAATTATTTACGATTAATATGCTTATATTAGTCCAAAAGCCTTGAGTCCAGGAAGATACACGGCCGGAATCACCAGCAAAACCTTTAATTTAATAGCTAGGTGTTGGGTGATAAATTATACTTTTGAATTCGACGGAGACAATGTATCTAGTAAAAAAAATTGAGGCTGCCTTTCAATGAAAAAATAACATGGTAGAAAGATGAAGGAGGTCAGTCATAAGGTGATTTGGTGACGGAAAGAGTTGAGTCACAATTTTGACAAAAGTGGTTAAAAATCAATTTCTGTTGAATGAAGGTTCTGTCGAATGAAGGTTCTGTCGAATGAAGATAAAAAACTATCGAATATGCTAGAAGATTAGCAGAAATCCTAATTCGACGGATGGGTGTTGACGTTAGAGAAATCTTCCAGTGTTGAACTGACGAAAACACAAAATGGTCAGAAATTCTAATTCGACGGATATGTCACTCGATGGATATTGACATTCAAACTCGACGGATGTTGACATTGGGGAAGTTTTTCTATTAAACGGTCAGAAATTCTACTCGACAGACATGTCACTCGACGGATATTGACATTTGGGGAAGTTTCTCTATTAAACGGTCAGAAATTCTACTCGACGGACATGTCACTCGACAGATATTGACATTTGGGAAAATTTCTCTATTAAACAGTCAGAAATTCTACTCGACGAGTTTGGCATTCTAACTCGATGGATTTTGTATTCTAACTCAATGGATTTGGCATTCTAACTCGACGGATTTGGCATTGGAGAAGTTTCTCTCCTAAGTGGTCAGAAACTCTACTCGACGGATTTGGAGAAGTTTCTCTACTAAATGGTCAGAAACTCTACTCGACGGGTTTGGCATTCTAACTCGACGGATTTGGCATTGGAGAAGTTTCTCTACCTTTATTACATAATGTACAGTTGATTCTATTTTGAAATTCTAATTGTTACAATTGTTCACAAGGGACCCCAAAGTTTGGGCTCAAAACCGTGGCCATCCGAGAACCAATCCGACATCATTTCTTCCATTTCAGGCATTCTAATCCAATCCAATATATCAATATACACAGACAGACATTCTAATAGCACAAACACCTAACAAGCAAAATGCAAACAAAGGGTGACCCTCAATAGGGTTCCTTCACTATCAATCACAAAGAACACAACACAAGCAAAATAGACCTAACCACAAACCCCAAAAGACTCAAACCGTGCTCTGATACCAACTAATGTAACACCCTCCTTAGGGCATCACCTTTCCGACTCCCGACTCATAATCTGAAAAGAAGTTCGCACAAAGTTTGAGTTATAAAAGATAGGTTTCAAAATTTCTTCTTTACTGAAACGTAAATTTACTGAAAATATTAGGTAATATTGAAAGTCATATTTCAACTATTCATTATGCAATATTGACACCAATTAATATCACAATTTAAAGAGAAATATAAAATTAACAGACTTATTTTTTTTTAACAGTAGCAAACCCCATGACGAGTCCTACTTAATAGCACGGTACAACACTAACATTAAATCTTAACATACTCGTTCCTTCTCTTGTATCAACTTGATGCATCAGAACTTTACTCCTTGTCTACCTAGCACATCTTCGAACTTGAGACAGCCACTTTTCAATGTTTCTATCAATCTCTGAGTATCTACCACCCGTTATATCTAAGACAACTCATTCCTTCTACTATATAATTTTAACAATACAGACAAAGCAAAACAATATAATAAAGAGGTGAGATCACCTACACCAATACCAACATGGCAGTACAGAGATAACACAAACAGCAATATCATACAGATAGATCATACCACAATTATGATCATACCATTAACATTAATCAACTATCATCATCCAATCATTTATCAATTTAATTATCATAAACAATAATTATGATAATGCCCTCAGCATTATCATCATCATCATCTTCCAAGTATTCAAAACAATTGTCATAACCAATATTTCTCAATTAATATATCACACAGATATAAATGTTCAGATTATGCATGTATACAAAGACTCAGTTTATCAAAAACAACTCCATGGAGGTTTTCACAATTTCGAGAAGAATGCTCTGGTTAATTGTCAGTCTTAGCCCAAAGACAATCTCTCAGTCGTTGAAAAGAATCGTGTTCTTGTCGGGTATCATCAATGCGTTGCAACAGCTGCATTGCCAAGTGACACAGTGGTACTCGCTAACCGTCCATCGGTCGACCGCTACGCTGACGCCCCAAGATCCATCATAAACCCCACTATCAATTCTCATTCACTCTTCAACCACAAGGGCCATAATAGCTATTAGCTATATTTTATACAATGCACGAATATATCAGTGCAAGTCCAACCCCAAAGGGCCAAATCTTTTCAATTTCATTTGTTCAATGTAATCATATGTTTCAACGCATATTTTTCCAATGCACGTATAATGCACTAAATGCTAATCACAGACATATCTTTCCAATGCATGTATAATGCACCAAATACCAATCATAAGCAAAACATGTCATTTTCTCACACAGCATCCATATACTGGTTCTATAGTATTTATACTGTATTTTTAACAGAAAAATCATATTATCACATTTTCATAGTTATAAAACACTTTTGTCGTGTTTTCACAAAATTACGCAATATTTCCATTTCATTTTCACAATTTCAATGCGTTTCTGTTATATTTTCACAATACCATAACACTTCTTTTACATTTTCACAATACCGTAACACTCTTGTTACATTTTTTTAAAATTCCAAAACATTTTTATTACGTTTTCAAAATACTTTAACTCTTTTTTGTTGTACATTTAAATCACGTATTAAATTTTTTAATATTTTTCTCAATTGCATAAAAACATACATTTTTAAGATACGTAAATAATTTTTTTTCACCACAATTCCATTACAAAAAATATTTCTTATTCTTCAAAAATTTCATTTCCACTTTTCTCAAAATAATATGACTTTATACTTTATTTAGCACACTTTCTTTACTCAAGAAAATCTTTTTCCACATTTCTTTACTCAAAAAATTCTTTTCCAAAATATAATTTACAAAATCACTTTTCCATTGATATAAATTAACGTTTCAAAACTTAACATTTTCTAACGTACTTCAAAACTCAAAATAAGTTATACGTTAGTAAATTTTCAAAATACCATTATATTCTCCATTTTTTCCAAATCATTTCCAAATCAACCTTCCTCAAAATAATATAACTTTTCTACTTCATTTAATATATCTTCTTACTTAAGAAAATTCTTTTTCACAGTATATTCCACAAATTCACAATTTCATTGAATTAAATCAGTGTTTCTAACTTTAAAAATTACTGATGCTTTTCAAAATCCAACGGATGAGTTACACGTTAGAAAATACCAAATCACTATTATATTCTTCATTTTTTAAAATCAATTTTAACAAAAATAAATTCTTTTTAAAACAAATTGAGGCTCACTTGCAACCTCTCTTTCCCATTTACATAAAAATTCATTTCTCAAGTGCTAAATACTCTGATTCTCTTTTCAAATTCCTTGTATTAAATCAATTATATTTCCACTTGAAAAATCACTTTATTTCATCAAAATCAATGCATTACAAGCCTTCGAAAACGTGGACATGACTATTGAAAATTATCAAAACATTTTTCTTTCTAAATTGATATGATTTTACACAAACAAAACCATTAAAATTTTATTTTCAAAACCGAAATATCGATGGTTATAAAAACCAAACTCATTTGTTCAAATCCTTTTTCACTTTCTTTGCAAATCCTTGTTCACTTTCTTTGCAAATCCTTAAAATCAATGTTTGTCCGTTTCATTCAAAACTCATATTTAGAAAAACACTTAGGATCTTTTTACACAAAATAAATCAATAGAAATTTCTCAAAGACCGTATTCTTGTTTTCTTGAAAAACAAACCCTTTGTTTATTTTCCATACTCTTCAAATCATCCATTTTCATTTTTCATGAAAATATTAATTTGTGAACATCTATTTTGAGGTGTCTTGGCTGAAATTCTCATTATTCTAGGGACCCAAAAATCAATTCCTTTGTTCTTGAAAAATTTCAATATGAACCCTAATTAAGGGCATAAAAAATCGAACCCTCTCCTTTGGCTATTGGAGCCAAAATTTGAATTCATTTTTATCACAACATCATGACATACACACACACACACACACACACACACACACACACACACATATATATATATATATTATATCATATAATATATATATTTCATCATATAAGCATGCCATATACTTATCATGCATAATATAAGCATATCATCAAAGCCATAAAATCATGCAAAGCATATCAAGCATAAGCAAATAAATCAAAGCTCATAAACACACATAAATTATTACATGACAATGGATTGGAATCCTTACATGGATTCACCATCCATCAAATATAAGACCATCTCTCACCACCATACTTGGTTGGTGAGATGGATCTCCCTCTTACTTCTTGAAGACAAGCTTTTCAAGCTCTCCTCCTTCTCCTTAATTTTCATGTGGCTCACAACAATTGCTAATAATTCTAAAATAATTAGTAAAATCACAAATAAAGCTTAATAATAACAAACCATGGAACAAACATGGCTTAGAAAATCATAAACATGAATTTAAACCATAGAAATCAAAGTTTACCTCTAAGGAAGTAAGCTAAAAGTGGGATTTTGAAGCACTTAGAGTGTGATTTTGGGAAAACTTTCTAAATGAAAAGTGTTTAGAATGTTGTTTAGCTTTAGGAAATGATATGAGTGAAAATTATAGGTGAGTGATAGTATATTTGGTGGTGGAGGCCGAGCCAAATGGAGAGAAAATGAAGAAAAATGGTGCTTTGGTTCTTGGAATTTTTGAGAGAAAGTGTTGTAAGCTTTTTGATGAAAGAAAAAATGAAATTGTGAGAGTGAATATGGCTGGGCTGCTGCTACCGTGAATGAGTAAGAAATTTTAGGAGATTTGCATGAAGGAAATATCTCATTTTGAGTGCACATGCTTTTCCACATGCCTTATGTCATCCACTTGACTTTCAAGGCTTTATGGATTGTTCAAGAATCATGTAGAATTCTCCTCCAAGTTGCTGCATGGCTGTGAGTTTCAAGGGCATTTAGGGACTTTAATTTGTTTTAATTCAAGTCTAATTACTTGCTAATCAAATAGCTAATTAATTGTATTTAGTTTCCTAACCAATCTTAATTAATTATCCAACTATATAACTAATTAATTAAACATATTATTACATATATTATAACCTCTAATTAAAATTAAGACATCTAATTAAGAATTAAATTATAACAATTTAACATTTAATTTAGTTTACTTAGCTTGTTAATTAGGCCATTAGATTAACCAAATTAGGATTAATTAGTTACTAATCATATTCAAGCTACTATTATTGACTTCATCTTTTTCTTTGGCCTAAAAAGCCTATTCAAAGTTGTCTCCCTTCTCCCTTGCATCTCCAAACCGTCCCCCTTCCATGCTTCATAAAATGTGACAAATTTCATAGCCATCATCCTAAGCCATCGTAACCCTTGATTAAAAGAATGATTTGGATTAAAATAGCTATTAGGTTTAGGTTATAGATGGAAGACTTTATTTGAGCCATTGGATCATTTTTTTTGGCTTGCAATCCTAATCATTGAATGTGTCTCCAAAATGAAGGGTCAAGATTATACCTTCAAACTTTACATCCAAGGGTCCAAAATGGTTGTAGTCATTTTTGATGACCAATTCTCCACCATTGATCTAAATCCAAATCCAATGGTCATTAATGATCCATCTCCACCATTGATTAAATCTACATCCAAGGGTTGATAATGGTCATAGCCATTTATAAGACTAAATCTCTACCCTTGATTTAATTTTCATCCAACGGTTATAATTGATCCTATTCACTTTTAAGATCAAATCTCCACCATTGATTAAATCTCTAACGGTGATTAAATCGATGGTGGATATCCAAACCACCATTGTTGACTTAACAGTATAGAATTTTATTTTTATCTGTTATAACCCCACGAAAGAATATATTTACTATATTTTTATCGTCCGATAATTAAATACAGTACAAAATACAGTAAAAGAAATTTTCTAAAACTATTTCTGGATTCAGGTTTAGTGAGATCCCCTGCCTCCGTCTAAACAGTACAAATTTTTCTATCCGTAGAAATTTTTTTCACTTTGCGGGACCCACCTGGGCTCACGTATGACCACCTGGACCCACATAGGACCACCTGAGCCCACATACAGTAAAAAAATTCATAATCATCCATAAAATCACAAATATTAAAAAACACACAAATATCAAATCAGATCACGTAAAATGATTAAAACCTAATGGTAAAAATTAAATTACCTAAAGTTTTCCTCGACCCAAAAATTTTTATTTTCCTGACACGGAGTAAATCACTCAAAACAATCAAATATGCTGACAGAATAATCAAAATAATTTTATAGTATCCAGGAATTACGAAACAGTAAAATTCTGTTAACTGTCAAATTTACTGTTTAAGAGATAGAAAATTTTGGGGTGTTACATGGGGTGCCAACATTGTGGAAATTGGAAAATGTAGGATTTCTAGGAATCTAAGATTTCCATATTATTGGACATTCTATGTTTAAATTGACTAATTTTTAATTATAACATAAAAAATGGGATCTAAACATTGCAGAAATTACCATTGAATCTGGTGCTTGGGTGTGAAAATACCGTGCACCAAACACCCTCTTCTTAGTCATAGACATTTGTTTGTATTTGCTATTGAGTCATGACCACTGAGAAATCATATTTAGCAAATTTATTGACTGATGCTATTCACCATTTCTGGCATCATTATACCTGTTCAATGTCAACTGTGTTAGTGGAGAGTGTTTTTTGATGTCTCGCTTCATCAATTAACATGATGTTGTTCTCAGCAAAATTTTAAATTTTGATTGTCATGATGAATGGTTTTAAGAAGCCCATGACTTAGTAGTAACTTATTCCTTCTGTGGTTGGTGCAGAAGTTATGAGACTTGCCATCTCATAGAGCTTGGTGGATCAAGTATACATGTTTTGCTTCACTCTAATTTTTTAATTATGTTCTGAGTATTATTTTATTAGTAAGTTAACTTAAAAAATTACACTATGATGCCATCTATTTCTTGAGTAGATGGCATATTGGACTGGACAGTAATGAGTAGTGACCACATTGGATAAATATATTTTTTCTTAGTCATTCTCTTTATTAGTAATTCAATGCTTTAAATTTTGAAATTTGTTTTTCTATTTATCCTATTCCTATCTTCTTTGCATGTTTTTCCATTTTATTTAATACTTATCATTCTATTTATCCTATTCTTATCTTCTTAGTCATTCTTCTTTGCTTAGTGAATAACCTTTCATTTATCAATACTTGTTGTAGTCTATCAATGCAACAAAGGTGTTGTTATGGTGTTGTGAAGTCATTAAACCTGCCAAAAAGCTTGAGGTACCTATTTTTTCTATTTAGTAACATTATTGTGCATATGTTCACTTAGAATTTAGCAAATTCATAATAACTTCTACAATTTTTGTGTATAAGCCAACTTAAATTTATTATATCTTCTTTTATTTATCTTGTGATTTATTTCACTAAATATCAACTATCTTGAGTGCATGAAGTTGATATCAAGATTTAAATATCTTAAAAGGACCTATATGCAAAGTCTTTACCTTAGCTTTTACATGCCATGACAAGAGTAATAATTGTAATGTAATATATTTTGTACAGCTTAATTTGGCAGCTTTCCAGTTATTTTGTTTGAAGCTTGAAAGTAGCATATGCTACTTATTGTGTTGTGTTAAACTACTGTCACATGGCTTAAAAACTATATACAAGTTCTTAAACAATAATGGTTTTAAATTACATTAATAATATGTTGGTATTTGACAAATAGTTGATTTTTATCAAAACTTCTTTGAATTCTTCTCTAATTAATTTCAATTGTTTGCTACATATTCTTTAAATCTATTAAGTATAGGACCCTGAAGTTCTTTTTTATGTGTATAATTTATCTAAAAAATTTAATAAAGTTGGTTTCTTTATCTATTCTCTTTGGGATTTTATAGTGAATAGCAATAGTAATGCCAAACTAGGCCTGTAGTATGTTATTAGCATGAAATGCTTGCACTTTGTTTCAGTATGTTATTAGCATGAAGTGCTTGCACTTTATTTCAAATCAATTATCTTTGTTCACAACTCCTCTTGCAATATTTGGTTCATTATCATTTAGTCAAATTAATTGTTTAAATATTCTAAGTAGTTTAAGTACTTTTTCATATAATATTTGATTCATTATCATTTGCTTATTATTCTTTTGTGCTTCATGGTAAAGGCTGTTGTAAAACTTATCAGCTTTGGAGTGGGTGGGAAAGTGGAACCTTAAGGTACATTCTTTGCTTTTCCTTTGGTTTCTCTCTTATTTGCCATTTTTTTCTAATTTTTAATTATGTAGCACTACTTTTTTAACTTTAATTTTTAGCTGTATCCGATGTTGATAACTTGAACAATCAAGCGGCATTGGATAAGGCATTGGTAACCAAGTTATATCTGTTTTAATTTAACTCGCCTATATGTGGTCAGGCTTCATAAGTTTGAGTGTTAATTTGATGATAAACCTTTGTGTTTTATTTGGAAGGTCTATTTGGGTGCTTTCATCATGAATTGCCATAGAACTATTGCTAGTAATCTATGGGTTTACTGATAGAAGATAATAGTAAAAAATGTAGTTCTTTACTAGACAAATTATTTTGATAAAAATTATTATGGATGTAAATTATTTTTGCTATGCAAGATTTCAACAAGTCGAAAAGTTGAGAAGCAGATGACCCTTTTTTTTTAAGTTATCTATGAATGGAAAAGAGTAAAGTAACAGGGAGAGTAATGTTGCTAAGATTGAAGTTGTTGTATGTCAATATTTTATAGACTCAACTAGCCTATACATACATGAATAGCAAATGTTGGGTGCTATGGGACTTTAAATGTAAAAATAGTCCTACAATAATTGCAACAGATGTTGTAGCTTGAGGTTTAGGTACATTAAATTGTGCTTAGTTAATCATTTGAATGATATTCTTATTTAGTATAGGAAAATGAACTAGTGCTATAACTCAAAACTACCAACTTCATAGTTCTAAACAGAAATAGAGTACCACAGCAAGTAAGCCATCTTAAGTACATATTGCCTTTATATCAGCTCCACAAAACTCATCATAACAAATTCTTCTAAGTTGACATCATTAGCTAATGTCATCCTAGAAGTGTGAATGGGCTTGATAAATATAGACAGTGGGTAGAAGCAACAGAGTGCATATTTCCCACCAGACAAAAGTAGAAACTGAGATAACAATTCATCTCAAATAATGCAGTTGTAAGTTGTTGTTATTACTTATTTGTAATAATTTGGACCAGTATTAAAATTCTTTTCATCATTTTGTAGGTGTTGTTGTTTCATTTATAAAGTGTTACCTAAATCAAAGACTGGAGCACGACACCATCAAGAAGGAAGGCGAGGTCAACAAGTTCAAACAAGCAAAATGTATAGAACACATGAACTGTTTTTACTATTTGCATGACTACTATTTATTTATTACTAACACGAACTTTATTGTTACACTTTTCAGTTATGTTTGAGGCATGCCTGTATACCCAATATATTGGTTGATATTAACAACAATTTGTCTACTGCTCAAAGAACCCGAATTGAGGCCACTCCATTCAAAGTGCTTATAAATATGCCAGACAAATTGTAAATCTCTGGCATACTACTATGGGAATTAGCTTGCCGATGGGACGACCAAAGTAGGGGGTTTAGAGTTAGAAGCCAGGTAGTTGGTTTTAATCCCATTGATGTATGTTTTGAGCTTGGACTACGCATCAGAGGTGAACGTGTCCAAGTTGACGATGAAGGGGCATGTCAAACATTGTCTTTGTTTGGGGGTGAAACTGTCACCGTTGATAAAATTGTCCAACTGCTTCATAGGTATCGAGGTGACCATGAGGTGGATAATTTTTGTAGACTGTACATACTCCTCGCATTTGGCGTGTTCTATTTTCCAAGAACAAGGAGATATGTGTACGGTGACATGATTAAATTGTTAGATGATTTGGAAACTCTTGGTAATTATTGTTGGGGTTTAGCAGTATATGAATTCTTGGTTGATAGTTTAAGCGCAGCGGTTTATGTTGTGAAAAGGGGTGAGAATTCAAGCCAAAGACACATAACAGGATGTGCAGCTATCCTTCGTATATATAAGGTATATATATATATATATAATTTGTAAAATCGTAGTAATTGTTTACCATGCATGAATTTTATAGCCATATATCTATATTAACATTCCTAGTAAAACTATATAATTAAATCTGACAATTGTTTGATGTAGATTTGGGCTTTAGACCACTTGTCCATGTGGGACAATAACCCTTGAATGTTTCCTTTTCCACGATTTCTGAATTGGAAAAACGTGGGGAGCAGCAAGGACAAAATTGATCGGGCATTTTGACATAATTTCATAAGCATGTTTGAATTAGTTTTCCAGTAACATGTTTGACAAGAAATAAATTATGTACATGCTAGTATTCCATCAATATTTGATATTTATGCATCTGGTGTGTTTTGTGCATTAGCAGATAATCGAGGATGTGGCTGCAACGACTGAAGAGATGCAGTTTGAAATACTCAGAGAAGCATTGGACGAGGCACAACCCTAGTTTGGGAATGATCAAGCAAGGTTTCTACATATGGAGGACCATGGTAGTGAGCATCATCGGCTAGTGGCGAAGAATAGGCAGTTTGAGGAGAGGATTTCCTTTCTCGAGCAATAACTGAGTATGTTGAAACAAATTGTGCTTCAGCGTCCAACAGCGGCAGCGCCTTCAACTTCAGCTGCTGCCATGCATCATCATGAAAACATACATCGACAAAGTGATGCATTTGTGACGCCTTTCCATAGTGATAGTGAAGGGTATAAAGCCGGTTCTCAGCAAAGGCCTGGTCGTGCATCACCCTTGACAGTAGGAAGCCCACGTCTTCATAGTCATACTGCTGCTCGGAATGACGGTGAGGGATGTTTGATTAACGTTAGAATTGCATGAAAGATTTAAAATAATTAAATTGCTATCTATTATATAGTGGAATAGGGAAGTAAGTAATTTTAGATGATACAAATACAATTCCGGCAAATTTTTGAAGGGTACATCTACCACATCTCTGTTTTGTGGAAATTTTTAAAAATCGACATTCCTTTTCAGGTGAATTATTGGTAAACCTGCCTCAAGAGAATGATGCAGGTAATTGTGCAAACCTTTTTTGTAATGCCTCAATTTCCAATTGCCTTATATATACATATATTTGTGTAACATATAACATGAGGTCAGTTGTTACACAGATAGAAATAATGTCCAGGCTGAAGCTGATGTTGAGGCTGTTACCACTGATAAGCCACCATCGAACATTGCCACGCGAGCAAAACTCCAACTGAGGAAGCGTGTGGAAAGTGCGTCCACTCGAACTCCATATGTATATCAGCTAAGGAAGAGGAAGAACAGACAAATGTAACTGGTTGACTGATGGTTTTTTTTTATATTAGGATGTGAACTATGTAATGTAATTATTAGCTGATCCCATATATTTGTGTGTAGAATGTTTGATATTTTTGAGTGGAGGTGGCTCATTTGAGAAGTTTGCCATTAACTTGATAATGTTGAATTTAGTTTTTGCACTAGTATTGGATTTGGGATTTCATGATTCAATGAAAAATGAAACTGAAAAATCTCCCTGTTCATGTGGTTGAATGTCATCATCGTAATTGAAAGTTAGATTCCCAATAAATAGAGCTCAGTAATATTTGAGCATACTGGTGAAAAAAGTAGGTTAATGAAGAATAACAAAGTATAACCAATGACCTACAGAAGGTGGTTAACAAGGTAAAGGTCGGGAGGGCTGCCTATCTGTGCATGACCATTAATCAACTTGCACAGGACATTAACCAACTGTTTCTACGCTTGTGAAAAAAGTTAGTTAATGAAGAACAAAAAAGTGGTTAATGCTCTATGTAAGTTGGTAACAAGGTAAATAGGCTGGAAGGGTTGCCAATTTATGCATGCCTATTAACCAACTTGCATAGGGCATTAACCACTTTTTTATTCTTTATTAACCAACTTTGTTTCTATGCTTGTGAAAAAAGTTAGTTAATGAAGAACAAAAACGTGGTTAATGCTTTACGAAAGTTGGTTAACAAGGTAAATAGAGCAAAAGGATTGCCAATTTGTGCAAGCCCATTAACTAACTTACATAGGGCATTAACCACATTTTTATTCTTCATTAACCAACTTTGTTTCTATGCTTGTGAAAAAAGTTATTTAATAAAGAACAAAAATGTGGTTAATGCTCTACGAAAGTTGGTTAACAAGGTAAAGAGGGGTTGCCAATTTGTGCATGCCCATTAACCAACTTACATAGGGCGTTAACCACGTTTTTGTTCTTAATTAACCAACTTTGTTTTTATGCTTGTGAAAAAAGTTAGTTAATGAAGAACAAAAACGTGGTTAATGCTCTACGAAAGTTAGTTAACAAGGTAAAGAGGGGTTGCCAATTTGTGCATGCCTATTAACCAACTTGCATGGGGCATTAACCACTTTTTTGTTCTTCATTAACCAACTTTGTTTCTATGCTTGTGAAAAAGTTAGTTAATGAAGAACAAAAACATAGTTAATGCTCTACGAAAGTTAGTTAACAAGGTAAAGAGGGGTTGCCAATTTGTGCATGCCCATTAACTAACTTGCATAGGGCATTAACCACGTTTTTGTTCTTCATTAACTAACTTTTTCACAAGCATAGAAACAAAGTTGGTTAATGAAGAACAAAAATGTGGTTAATGCCCTATGCAAGTTGGTTAACAAGGTAAATAGGCTGGAAGGGTTGGCTATTTATGCATGCCCATTAACCAACTTGCATAGGGCATTAACCATTTTTTTGTTCTTCATTAACCAACTTTGTTTCTATGCTTATGAACAAAGGTGGATAATGAAGAATAAAAACATGCTTAATGCTCTATGAAAGTTAGTTAACAAGATAAAGAGAGCAAAAAAGGGTTGCCTATTTGTGCAAGGGAAAAGGACGCTGCAACAGAAGCCAGGTTGTCGGGCGGCCAACTAGCCGCTGGGCGATGGAAAGTCAGACTGGGAAAGGAAGCAGCAGCATAGGCCAGGTCGCCGGCGATGGAAAGTCAGAATGGAAACTCAACCGCCAAGAAGAAGGGGAACTTCTCCAAATCATCAAGAATGACTTAGGTGTTTTCTTTTCCTTTTGTAGTTTTCTTTATCTCTTCTTGTTTCCCATCCTATTCATTATTGCAATTTTATTTCTTTCAATTAGTTTTCATTCAATACCTTTCCTTTTTGAACAAAACTCTATCCAATTTTGAGTATGACTAAGTAGTGAAATTAGTGAAGATACTTATGTTAATCTCAATCCTTGTGGGAACGATATCTACTTTTATATTGCTTATACGAAATAGTACACTTACTGGTGCGTTAACTAGAAGTTAGTTAACAGGGAAAAGGCTGGAAGGGTTGCATATTTGTGCATACCCATTAACTAACTTACATAGGTCATTAACCACTTTTTAGTTCTTCATTAACCAACTTTGTTTCTATGCTTGTGAAAAAAGGTGGTTTATGAAGAACAAAAAATTAGTTAATGGCTTATAGAAGTTGGTTGATAGGGTAAAGGCTGGAAGGGTTGCATATTTGTGCATGCCCATTAACTAACTTACATAGGTCATTAACCACTTTTTTGTTCTTCATTAACCAACTTTGTTTCTACGCTTGTGAAAAAAGGTGGTTGATGAAGAACAAAAAAGTGGTTAATGACTTATAGAAGTTAGTTAACAGGGTAAAAGCTAGAAGGGTTGCACCACTTTTTTGTTCTTCATTAACTAACTTTGTTTCTACGCTTGTGAAAAAAGGTGGTTAATGAAGAACAAAAAAATGGTTAATGACTTATAAAAGTTAGTTAACAGGGTAAAGGCTGGAAGGGTTGCATATTTGTGCATGCCCATTAACCAACTTACATAGGTTATTAACCACTATTTTGTTCTTCATTAACTAACTTTATTTCAACGCTTGTGACAAAAGTTGGTTAATGAAGAACAAAAAAGTGGTTAATGACCTATAGAAGTTAGTTAACAGTGTAAAGGCTGGAAGGGTTGCATATTTGTGCATGCCCATTAACTAACTTACATAGGTCATTAACCACTATTTTGTTCTTCACTAAGCAACTGTTTATATACTTGTCCTCAATATTGATGGCGTGTGTAATCGACATTGAGCTGATCTTCGAATGGGTGATATTCGTTTAAAAATCAAAATGACATTACTAATCAAACAAAAATAACCAAACAAATATATTCACATAATACCTTTAACCACAAGATATTATTGTGCTTCATACATGTACAATTTTCATTGGATACCTTATAAACCTATACCAAAAAAAATAATTCTACCTGACCATTTACATAACCTTATATAATTTTGTACACATTATAAGTACTATGTCATTCACTAAACTCCACAAACAACCTATTCCAAAAAAAAACCTAGGTAGGTTGCTTCAAAAATAAATATTTGAAATAATAAATAGATTCTACATATTGCTACGTCATCATAGTTCACACTTTGCCACCACCACGTTGCTCATCAGAAGTTGCCAAAAAATACTGATTTCAGGTAGCACTAATCTTTGAACTTATTACAGGTAAATCAACAATTGCCCCATAAACCTGCAACACCAAAGTCAATTGCCTTAGTCTTTCAAAGAAAAATTAACCCCAATAAAAACTGTTAAAATTATAATTAATTAAAAGAGTTAAGTACAACGTCAGTGTCCCTTGGCCTATGTTTCTTCAAATTGTCTGGAATAACTACTTATGGCAAAATTCATGTATGAAATCTCACTACTAACATCCTGAAAAAAAATATTTAAATAAGTCAACTACAATCACTTATACAACTTAAAATTTAGCATATGCTTTCACGTGCCTTTGGCCCACTAGTGACATCATGTTGAAAATCTTCAAGTAATGATAGAACACTTTGTGCTGAACTTTCTGCCGGCTGCGAAGTCCAACAATTATCTTTATAAACATCAACATTTGTGTTGAGGTCAACAACTGTTGACTGTAAGGGAAGAATATAACCAAAGTTAAATTATAAATTCTTATAAAAGTTTACACATAAGAATGACCCCATCGATACTACCCTGAAACATAACAATCACTTCAACACTAATTATAATTTAAATTTAATTTTTGTGCATACACACACCACAATACAATTATCATCTCGTTCTGCAGGAGTCAATCTTTCCACAGATGAGCATACATGTAACTTGTTTCCATTGATCTGACTCATGCTTCCTTCGATACACTCCTACATAAACCAACAGAAATAATTTGGTTTCAAAATATACACACTTTTTCCAAAATAGGTAACAATACACAGTTGTTCCATACACAAACAAAACCTATCCAAATGCACTTACATGAATTCTGAACATGTGTGGATTTTGATGTGTTGTCTTCCTCTTTTTCCTCACAATTTGGTCAACTTTTGATACTTTCCTATTTGATCAAGGGCGGCCTTTACGTGCTACATGTAATGGACTATGAATCTCACTCGATGACTCCTTCGTTTGACTGCTGCCAGTGGCAATCACATTGCCTGTTTTGTCTTGACCTTTATGACATGTGACATTATTATGATTCGATGTAGCAGTCGACTACACATTGGCTTTACATGCACGCAATGTCTGGAGTAAAAAATCACTAACATTGTCACACTCCACAGCAACTTCGACGACCTCATAAAACTCTTTCAACAAATTATCAAATCTTTGCATTTGAGGCTGCAACTCTTTCACATCATAATTGCTTTTGATGTATGCATGTTTCCTTCTTATATTTTTGCTCCATCTTGGCAAAATATATTTTGAAGGCACTTCCTTCACCCTTTCTTGCACAAGAACGGCAAGGGAATGTCTACACATAATACTTTTAAACTCAAACAACAAGCATTTGCATCTAACTTCATGATTATCGCGATTAAATACCACCTCAACTGTTCTTTCCTTCGGACTTCCAACTACTACCATCTCCTCTAACACATCATAAGTACAAATTCCATCCATAATACACTTAATGCAAATAGAACAATTCATTTTACCCCTAAATTCAGCTTGAACCTCGTTAAACTTCGCATAGGTGTACTCACCTTGGAATTGCCTCTCAATCATAGAGTTCAACCCGCATGCAATAATGCTATTAAATGATCGATAATCTGCCTCATATTCCTTTTCTGCTTTATCGTGGAGAGCATTATCATACTACCTTACAAATTGCTGCAGAGTTGTTGTTGAGTTTATATACCCATCAAAAAATGCGTTAATGCTCTCGCTTCTCTGAGTCATTGATATTCTAGCCCAAAAATCTTTCTTCAAAAAAATTGGGACCCATTTATACCACTTATTGTACAACCCACTTAACCATTCATTATCTTGTAGGCCATATTGTTGCACGAAAGTTACCCACTTTCCTTCAAATTCAGCCTCTGTCTTATAAACTGCATTTTTCATTGCATCTTTCATACTGTTATATTCACCATAACCTTTAAACTTCTCTGAAATTTTTTTCATGATATGCCATAAGCACCATCAATGGAGAGTAGTAGGAAACACTATCTGGATTAAATTTTTCATGGCCTTGCATTGATCAGTGACAATACCATTTGGAGCCTTTCTTGACATATAATTAAGCCAAGATTCGAACAGCTATACAAACGAATTAGTGTCTTCAGTAGATAGTAAACCACATTCTAGCAAAATTGATTGCCCATGATGATTCACACCAACGAATGGAGCAAATGGCATGTCATACCTATTTGTCAAATAGGTAGTGTCAAATGTCACAACATCTCCAAACGATTCGTATGCAGCTCTACTTCTTGCATCAGCCCAAAAAACGTTCTTCACATGAAAGTCATCATCTAAATCTATAGAATAGAAGAAATTACTATTTTGTTGTTGCATCCGTGAAAAATAACTCCTTAGAGCCTTACCATCACCCTCTTTCCCAATCACGTATCTTTCCCTCCCAACATAGTTTCTCACGTCGCGTTTAACAAATGGTAAATTATCATACCCTCCTACATCATGAACAAGAGAACGGAAGGTCTTGTTCAGCCTCACGCCTGCTTCATTGTTGATCTGTATTCTTCTCTTCACGTGCATGTTAATGTTTCTATTTCCATGGAACATCCTTGCCTTCACTGGGCTAAGATCATGAAAGTGGTCAAGTACAGCTTTCTTTATGTACCAAAGTCCATTTTTGTTCAAACTGAAAGTTATCTTCGCTTGACAGTTATTCTTGATTATTGGATATGTATTCAAATCATTTGGTATTGTTGACATAAAATCCCTCCTCGTGAACATGCTAGAATGAAGTATTTTAACTCTCCATCATTTCCTTTTCTTGAATTTCTAGTGATGAAATCGAATCCCTTTGCAATAGCATACTGCCGATAGAATAACTTAACGGCAACCTCCAAAGGAAATATAATGCCTGCTGTAGGCTCACAAGGTTCAGATTGCTCATCGAGGCTGTCACTCATAGTTAACTCAGCTTCATTTGCTTCTTCAATGCATTTAGCACTGCCACCAGCATCATCTAACACTCCACCACCATTGACAATATTTTCATCCTCCATAGAAGCATCTATTTCTAACTCCATTAACCTGCACATGCAAAACTCATGTTACCATCCAAAAATTCAGCAAGTGTTAGAGTGACTGTTAGAGTTATAGTAAACAGAAAGGACTGGAAGTGTTAAAGCTTAGATTAGAAAAAAAGACAAAATGTGTTTATTATTTTACTGCATTTTTTACTGCCTTGGTTAATAACGTATTAATTTGTGGTTAATAATGTGTATATGTTGGTTACTTGGTAGCTTCGTGCTCAGTGGTTAAGCTGTTAACTATCCAATACATGTCATTAATCATAAATTTATACCTCATTAACCAAGAGTTAAAAATGGTGTAAAAAAAGTGACATGATATGCAACAGAATCAACAAACACAAGCATAAAGTGCAAAAATGTTCAAAAATATTGTTCAAAAACAACTTAAGCAACTATAATGTCAGTTTCAGCAGCCATATAGATCTTACATTTGACTGAAGTTGTAAGGAGGAAGAGGACCTCTTTGTTGGCTTAACCTTGATCAAATAAATTTCCAAAGTCAAATGATTGTGTGACTAAGACATACTTAGAGTCATAAGCTAGAATGAATTATTTCCCATTATCTACTTTTTTACTTTTTTATTTAAGTCATATTGTAGGAAGAGTTACTGTGTTTAACTTCACACTAAATTGATTTTTAATTTTATAAACAATTCATCATGAATTATTATTTTCTGATTCTTGTATAGGTTGCAACCTTAATTTATTTTGTTGCTTAATTTGAACAAAAAGAAAGTAGTAAAGTGATTTATTGATGTAGAACATATTGCTACCATAGGCATAAGCACAAATATTATTCTTCTCAGAAAAACATCTATTTTTCCCCTTGTTGTCTTGGTATATCTTTGTGCATATTTCCTTTTATTTTGGGAAATTGTACTAACAAGATATATAATTTCTTTATATTGAGCACATGAAGGTAGGAACTACAAGCGGATGGTATCAAGGGCATATGGGAATAGATGTGGAGAAGTCAATCTTTCTATTCTAGAAAATCTGGTAATTTTCATTTATGACATTGAACATTAAGAACTTCACTTATTTACTATTAAAAATTTATATTCTGATTGTGAGCTATAAATTGAGAAGTTATCTTGTAATTGGGCATTTGTAACAGGTCATTGATATGCAAGCAACTTGTTGTTATTGTACCTAAGTTAATAATAAGAGTTTGGTAAAATGAGTAAGAATGGTCCCAATGTAATTTTGTAGTTCTATATCTTGGTTAATGTGGACAACTTATGAATGATTGTTAAGAAAGTTGAATTTGTTAGATTTAAAGGGATAGATGTTAGTTATCAAAATGTATTTAATTATGGCAAATATTACTTGCAAGTTAGTTATCCTGCTTAAAATTTGAATTCTATTATGGAGTTCATTTTAGCACCTTTAACCATATGGCTTTCTATGATACTTGATTTTGTGTTTGTTCTAGACATGCTTATTGCCAAAATCATCTAAACCTTTAAGCATATGACTTTCTATGATACTTGTTGATGTTGATATTTTATTGGCATGATGCAGGTGCAACAGCGCCTTAAATATGCTCATTTACTTGGCTATTCAAACTATGCAGAGTATGTTGTTGATGTTAGAATGACAAAGACACCTGTAAAGGTATGTAAAATTGTTATAGAGATACAATAATGGATTTGCCATCAGAAGCAGTAAAAAGCCAGTTAGATGATACCATGAATTGCATGCACTCTTTTTGATTTGCCTAATCAGTGGGAGAGGGTTCCATCTGAGCTTCTATTTTTTAAGCTGCGTTTAGTAGATAAATTTGTCTGGAAAAAGAAGGAAGTAAAAAATTGTCCCTTCTTATGTATCATGCCATCAACCAGAATGCCACTGAACTTCACAACTAGAACCTAATACATTGAGCTAATGGAGAAAGAAATAAGTACCTTGACGACGAGACAAAAGGCAGAGGAGGTAGCGGCATTGACAGAGCTTCGTGCGGGCTACAGAGGCAGCGGGGCTGGCGGAGGTTGTGCACGGACGGAGCTCGCCAGATGGAGGGACGTGGGCGACAAAGAAGTGAAAGAAGTCAAAGATGGAGATATTAGAGGGAGAGGGGTAATGAGAGAGAAATGAGAGAGAAAATGAGAGGGAGAGAGAAATGAGAGGGAGGCGGAAATGAGAGGGAGAGGGAAAAAGTGAAGCGAAATCTCAAATTTAATCTGACGTGGCAAAGGGTGTTAAAATAGGTGTGGAAAATGTACATGGTAAGACGATCATTTTCCATTGGCAATGTTTAAAAATTATTTGAAATGTTTTTTGAATAGTTTATTCGAATAAATGTTTTCTTATTCGAATGATCAAAGTCAGAGAAGCCAAGAATTTGTTGACCTTTTTTTATGTACCGCAAGTGTACGGGTCATGCAAGTAATAAAATGATGAGTTAAGTTTGTTCCCTCGAGGATTAGGATTAATATCTTAGCTAACTATTAACTATTAGTTTAAGAAATTCTATTCAAGGACATACAAATTTGGAGAGAAAGTGTGACTTGTTTAAAAGACTAAAAAGCTTTAATGAGATATTGAGATTCAAGGATTGAAGGATAGGGACTCCTTTTTCACTAACTATTTCACTTGATAATATGCAACCAAGGTGAGTGTTATGCATAAATGAATTTGTTGGCATAAGAAACTCCACTAGTTAAAAGCCTATGTCTAGGTCAATTAAGCTTATGTAATTTGCCTAGTTCACTATGTGTCCATGAAAACTAAAGTGAATTCCATTCTTTAAGATTGATTCTTAACAATTGCCATGCATGACCAAAGGGTATATCTCTATCCCATTAGCTAATTAAATCACTCATCCACTAGAATGAAATTAAACATGCACCAACCATATTCATGATCTAAAACCTAAATCCCTATGTCTAGTTCAATAAATTCAACCAAAACACAATAAATGTTGGCCACACATTCATGAGCATTAAGAGAAATATGGATGATCAAAACACATTATCATAAATAACTCACAAGGTTACAAAATCATCAAGTTTACATAGAAAGATCCAAAGGAATCCCTAAAATAAACTTAGCTAGCCATGGGTCACGAAAATGCCAAAGCCATTTCCATGTCCATGCCCTAGAATGAGAGAGAGTAAAGAGAGAAGAGGGGAAACTCTATGATGTTGGTGCTTAGATGAATGATCCTCCTTCAAGAAGGGTGGCTTCCACTTCTAGTCCCTTTACAACTCTCCAAAACTGTCAGCAAATGAGCCCTAGCTTCGTTTCTTTCATGACCCCGAACTCTCCCTTTTTAATCTGAAAGCGTTGTATTTATAGGTGCTGCAGACATCCACGCACCGCGGCGTGCAATTTTCCATGCCGCGGCGTGATAACCTCTGTCTCCTCAGTGCGCAGCATCCTGAGAGTAGCACGCCGAGGCGTTAACATATCCAAGCCACGGCGTGGGAAGCTGAGACGTCTCCTGGCTCTTCTCTTCCCATGCTGGCCCACATGCTACTCCAATTCATCCATTTTTTAGCCTAACCTACAATTTACAGTTCACTCGATTAATCACAAGTGCAAAATCAACATATTCTAACAAAAGAATTGGAAATATGTTCACAAAATAAAGAGGAAGACAACAACAAACTTTTGCATAAAAATAAGTCTATAGTCTCCCAATTATGCCTAAGAACAAGGACGGAGCAATCAATAAAGCACTGATATAGGGCACAAATAACTGCATTTTATGGAGTTATCACACCCCTAAACCTAGATTTTTGCTAGTCCTCGAGCAAAACCAAGTATGAGTACACAAGCATTTATAAAATCTACCCATCATGCATTTAGCAGCTAACATGGGTTCCACATTCACACCTCTCCTAGTACACCATGGTTGCATAATCCTCAAAGAATGCTCATGCCTCATAATTTACTCCACACACATGCAATCCTTATCATGTTAACAATCGCAGCTTCCTTTCATTTAAATCACCTTTTCCACAAGCATGCAAGCTAACTTTTCAAATCAAATCATGTTCATCTGGATAAGCTTATGAGCATACACATGAATATGAATCAAAGAATCCCTAAGATTGTAATTCAACTCATTCTTCACTAATGTAAATTGCACACAACTGAGGATCAAGAGGGACTTTAATAGCTTGTAATGTAAGGCCAAGGTGATGGGATGAAGAATAAGGGAGAAAAGAAAACATACAAATGTTGAAAACATAACATAGCATTTCAGGACTTGAGCCACAACAAGGGTCCGCAAAAATGACATAAACAACACTCTCTAGAACCACTTAAATGCTCTTTCGCATTTGCTTCCTTTCTTGCACTTTTTTTTTTGAACATTCTATTTTCTTTTCTTTTCTTTACAAACAAAGGTAATTTATTGTGCAGCCAAAGGTTCCTTCAAGTCACTCTTGTATTGAACAACATAGACACCATAATCATTAGACTCAAATCGAGAAATAACATGCTATGTACTCAACAAACAACATTTATGGTGAGGTGAAAATGCAATGAAATTTCATATGCATTGGAATGGTTACATGGGTTGGGAGAAATGAAGGTGATGAAAGAAAATAGAAGGCCAAACATTTATAAAGCTTCAAAGGGGACCTAAGGATATGATCATGTCAAGGTAAGCTTTTTAGGCTCAATCGGTCCAAACAATGCCCTAATCATTTCCTCAATCAAGCACAACCTAGGATTTCACCTCAAAAGAGTTGCAAGACAATTTTATTGGATAAAAGAGATCTCCACATGCATAGTTCATAAACATTTTCTAGATTCGCACTCAAACCATTTCAAAGTTACATAAGCATACAAGTGGGATGTGCTCAAACTAGATTGTTTCATCATGCATTAGAGATTGCATACAGATTCACCTAAATAATGAGATCAAAACACATCCATACTCATCATTGGACAACCATCAATGCATAGCAATTAGCATAAACAATGCATTCCAAAAGATTTTACTTTTCAACATGCATTAAGAACAAAACAACAAAATTAACCAAGCACTACCACCAACAATAGTCAAAACATAAGAAGTAGCAAATACAAACATCATAAAGCAAGTTAGACACCCCCAAACCTAAGGGAAACAGTGTCCTCACTGCTCAAAATATCTGAAAACAAGTAACAAAATAAGACAGAAAGATGCCCTGACTGCATCATAACTACACATCATCATCGTCATCTGGGATGATCTCAGTATCACCACCACTATTATGACCTTCAGTTGCTGGATCCTAAGGCTGATGGGATGGTCTAGCACCATCGTAGGGAGAGGAAGCGGACCCCGAAAAGCTATCCATGGGAACCTCGAGCGCTCAGCCAGCCACCTCAGTATGGCAGTTATCTGAGTCAGCCTAGCATCCACAGAAGCACGCCACTCATCATCAGACGGAGGGGCCGCTCTGGCTTCACTCTGCCCCCGCCTCTGTCACTGTCCTGGAGCCGGAGGATGTTTCGGCTTCTGCAGGATGGTGTCATTAAGAGGCTATTTGATATCAACAAGCTCCTTATGAGGGCCCCACTGGACCTGAGATTTGCTGTAAAGCTGGTGGATGAGGAATGGGAAAAAGAGGCTTCTGGACTCATTAATTGACTTGTGAATCTGCTCATGAATAATCCTGGAAATATCAATGGACTTGTGCTCAAGAATGGAATAGATCAGGATGGCACGATCCCTAGTCACCTCGGACTTGTTGGCAGAAGGGATGATCCGGGCGCTGATGAAATGATACCACACGCGAGCCTCAGGAGTCAAATATGAGCGGGGGAAGTTCCTGGGCCGCTGATCTTGAACACTAAGGACCCATTGCACAGGTTGAGCCTCATGAATGCAGATACGAGAGGTGATAACATCCGGGTCTAGGCCCTCCTCCATCCCCATGCGGAGGAACTCCGAGTACTCACAAATCTCCCCAGGATTAAGTAAGCCCAATGCATGTCGAATATCCTCAACGGAGAAAGAGACCGGGTGGCCACGCACTCTGACTATAGATGTCTGCCGGTCAGAGAATGCAGCGTTTGCATAGAACTCGCGAACAATTGGAAGAACAGCAGACACTGGGTGCTTTGCAAACTGCTTCCAATTGTAGTGGTCGATAGTCTGCTGGATCTCTAGGTGGAGAGCCTGTTTGAAGTTGAACCCCCTCTCAGGAATGACTAGTTTGGTGACCAGCACGGAGTACTTCGCTTCGGCCTCGGTTGAAACGAATTTCACCCTATCAAAACGGCGAGGCGGAGAGGGCTTCCCACTGCGCCGGCTAGTATCACCTTTCTGGCGCTTATGAGTCATTATGCAGTCAAAGTAGGGTACCTAGCTCTGTCAAAAATAATGTGCCAAAGTTAGAACAACAATTTGCCAAAGGGCCTAAGATAGGTACAAAAATTAGAAAAAACATTGAATTCATTATACAAAACATGATGGCAGTTACATAAAATATGTAAATTAGATCAAAGAATAAACCCACCAATCCCAAAAAAAAAGAAAGAATCAGGTGCGCAAAAGGGGTTCACGCCGCGGCGTGAAAATCCTTGCGCCGCGGCGCGTATGCACAGCGACGGCACGCATGGCTGGGGTTTTACAGCCATTAAAGGCACCCAAATTTTCACCCAAAAACAACCCCCTAAACTGAGATTTATAGCATTGCCTCACATTATCATCAATCCAAAATAGATATTTAAAGCAAAAATCATTCAAAAACAAATAATAAGGAAAAGAAAGAAAAAAAAAAAAAAAGAAAAGCGGAGAAAACGCAAAAATGAAAGGAGAAGAGGAAGAGGAAGAATTGAATGTTACCTGGAGGAGGAGTGTAGTGTAGATGGAAGAAAAATGCGCAAGAAACAAAAAGCCGAATGTGGGGGAATAGGGGAAAAGAGAGAAAATGGAAGAGAGAAAAAAGGGAAATGGAGAGTAAAGAGAAAATGAGGGCTTATGCCCCTTTTTGTGCAGGAAGGGTGCCTCAGTGAAACGCACGTTTCACGCCCCACGCACCTTTTTTTTTTTGGCACCATCGCGCCGAGGCGTGAATTTTTCCACGTCGAGGTGCGCTGCTCGCGGTCTCACCATACTGATCAGCCAGAGACAGTTGCGCTGCGGCGTGAAATTTGTCACACCGCGGTGTGAGACACCAGAATGCCAAATTATGCAGCAAACCTGATTCCTCTACTGTAATTGCTTCCCAGAGGTCTCCACCACCTGCAAAATTAGTCCAAATAGCACAACTGCAGAGAGCAAGATCAAAATAACATGAAACCTTAAAATTAAAGGCATTAGTTGTGTTGGACACAAAATCAAAGAGGTAAGAATAGGGGTGGTTCCCTCTAAAAAAAGGTAAGGGCCTTTTTTATAGTCTAGGCAGGACTTTTTATGCAACTATTCTGGGGCAGCCAATGTGAGGGAGGTTTTCTCCCTATCGATTTCTCCTCCTAGGTAGGGCTTCAAGCGCTGGCCATTGACTTTAAAGGTTGACTTTCCCTCAAGATCTGCGACTTCAACAGCTCCATAAGGAAACACCTTTTCCACTTGAAATGGACCTGACCACCTTGATTTTAGCTTTCCCGGAAAGAGTTTGAGCCTGGAATTGTAAATGAGGACTTTTTGGCCTTGCTCAAATCTCTTATGCACAATCTTCTTGTCATGCCAACTCTTCACCTTTACTTTGTACAGTTTTGCATTTTCATAGGCTTGAAGCCTAAACTCATCAAGTTCATTGAGCTGCAGTAATCTCTTTTCACCAGCAGCTTGCAAATCAAAATTTAGCTGCTTTATGGCCCAATAAGCATGATGCTCCAACTCAATAGGCAGATGGCAAGCCTTCCCAAATACAAGTTTGTATGGAAACATACCAATAGGGTTTTTATAAGCTGTCCTGTATGCCCATAGTGCATCATCAAGTCTCATTGACCAATCCTTACGGGATGGACATACCGTCTTCTCAAGTATTCGTTTAACTTCACGATTGGACACCTCTGCTTACCCACTCGTCTGTGGATGGTACGCGGTAGCAATCCGATGAGTTACCCCATACTTGGCCAAGAGAGCATTAAAGTACTTATTGCAAAAATGGGACCCTCCGTCACTAATAATGGCCCTAGGAGTGCCAAAGCGGGTAAAGATTTGTTTCTTCATGAAGTTTATCACTAACTTAGAGTCATTGGTAGGAAATGCACACGCTTCCACCCACTTGAACATATAGTCCACTGCCACAAGAATGTACAGATTCCCATAGGAGGGGATAAAGGGGCCCATGAAGTCGATGCCCCACACATAAAAAATCTTAACCTCAAGAATGGAATTGAGGGGCATCTCATTTCTCCTTGAGATGTTTCCTGCTTTTTGGTATCTATCACATTTGCTGACATGAAAGTGCGCATCCTTAAAGAGAAATGGCCAATAAAATCCAGATTGTAGCACCTTAGCTGTTGTCCTCTCGCCACTATAGTGTCCACCATATGGAGAAGAATGGCATTGGTTTAGAATTTGTTCAACTTCCTCTATAGGCACGCATCTTCTCAACATGTGGTCAGGGCACTGTTTAAACAAGAATGGTTCATCCCAGAGATAGTGCCTGACATCATGCAAGAACTTCTTCTTTTGATGAGAGGTAAGATCCGGAGGCAACACACCACCCACTATGTGATTCACAATGTCAGCGTACCATGGGTATGGACAAGTTGCCATAGCAAAGAGTTGCTCATCGGGGAATGCCTCATTAATTGTGATTGGTTCAACTTGATATTCCTTATTTTCCAATCTAGAGAGGTGATCTGTAACTTGATTCTCCGCCCCTTTCTTATCCCGAATCTCTAAATCAAATTCTTGCAACAATAAGACCCAACGAATCAACTGCAGTTTTGCATCCTTTTTGCTCATCAGATATTTAATTACGGAGTGATCCGTGTAGACTATCACCTTAGTGCCCACCAAGTATGCCCGGAACTTATCAAATGCGAAGACAACTGCCAGAAGTTCCTTTTCTGTTGTTGTGTAGTTTAGTTGTGTATCATTGAGAGTTTTGCTTGCATAGTATATGGAGCGAAACACCTTATCCTTCCTCTGCCCCAAAACTGCACCAACAACATAATCACTGCCATCGCACATTAATTCAAAAGGCAATTCCCAATCCGGAGTGATTATCACTGGGGCTGACACTAGTCTCCTTTTTAGCTCCACAAATGCACCCAGGCATGATTCATCAAAGTTGAACTAGATGTCCTTCTCCAATAAGTTGCAAAGAGGCTTAGAAATCTTGGAGAAGTCCTTTATAAATCTCCGGTAAAAACCAGCATGACCAAGAAAGCTGCAAATTCCTTTCACTACATTTGGTGGAGGAAGTTTGTCAATCACCTCAATCTTGGCCTTGTCTACCTCCAACCCCTTGATAGAAACCTTGTGGCCAAGAACAATGCCTTCTTGAACCATGAAGTGGCATTTCTCCCAGTTTAGGACTAGGTTGGTCTCTTCACATCTTTTCAACACAGAAGAGAGAATCTGCAGGCAGCTATTGTAAGAATCTCCGAACACCGAAAAATCATCCATAAAGACTTCCAGACCATGCTCAATCATATCCGCAAATATAGCCATCATGCAACGCTGAAAAGTTGCTGGTGCATTACATAATCCAAATGGCATTCTCTGGAAAGCAAACGTACCATAGGGACATGTGAATGTTGTCTTCTCTTGATCTTCAGGTGCTATGGCAATTTGGTTGTATCCAGAGTACCCATCAAGGAAGCAGTAATAAGCCTTTCCAGCCAATCTATCCAGTATCTGGTCAATGAAAGGGAGTGGAAATGATCCTTCTGGGTAGCTTTATTCAATTTCTGGTAATCCATGCATATCCTCCATCCAGTGACCTTGCGAGAAGGAATGAGCTCATTATTTTCATTGGTAACCACCATCATACCTCCTTTCTTTGGAACACATTGGACTGGAGAAACCCACGGGCTATCAGAAATAGGATAAACTATGCCAGCATCAAGCCATTTAATTATCTCTTTCCTCACCACTTCCTTCATTATTGGATTCTATCGCCTTTGGTGCTCCACAACTCCATTCAGATTATCCTCCAACAGAATTTTGTGCATACAAATGGAGGGGCTAATACCATGAATATCAGCAATAGTCCATCCAATGACATGTTTGTACTTTCGGAGCACACGAAGAAGTTTCTCCTCTTGCTCATCAGTGAGTGATGAAGATATGATTACTGGCAAAGTAGACATTGCTCCCAAGTAAGCATATTGCAAGTGATTCGGCAAAGGCTTCAACTCAAGCTTTGGGGGTTCCTCAATATAAGGCTTAGGCAACTCCTTAGATGCTTGGAACTCCAAAGGCTCAAACTTGGATGACCTGAAATACTTAGGAAGAGCATCAAATCGTTTAACAAAATCAAGCACAACATCCCTAGTATCATCTTCCTGGTCAGTTAAAGTAATCAAAGCTAATGCAAGAAGGTCATTAGGAAAGTTAGCATGAAATGCATTAACAATGATATTATCAAGCATGCCTACATATGAACACTCTTCAGGATCATGAGGAAATTTAATTGTCTTGAAAATATTAAAAGTTACCTCTTGATCCTGAACTCTCATAGTTAATTCACCTTTTTGGACGTCGATGAGTGTTCTTCTTGTGGCCAGAAATGGCCTGCCAAGGATTAAAGGCACGTTTCTATCTTCCTCCATATCCAGAATTATGAAGTTTGCAGGGAATATAAACTTGTCCACCTTGAGCAAGACATCTTCAACAATTCCCTTCGGGTAAGAGTAGGAGCGATCCGCTAGTTGGAGGGTAACTGATGTAGGCTTACATTCCCCCAAACCTAGCTTCTGGAAGATGGATAGGGGCATGGGATTAATACTTGCCCCCAAGTCACACAAGGCTTGCCCACAGAATTTTTCTCCAATTGCACATGGAATTGTGAAGCTTCCTGGATCTTTCAATTTTGGCGGAAGTTTTTGTTGCAAAACAGCATTGCACTCTTCTGACAATGCCACTGTCTCAAACTCACCCAGTTTCCACTTTTTTGACAATATATCCTTCATGTACTTCACGTAACTAGGCATTTGTTCTAATGCCTCTGCAAATGGAATGTTTATTTGAAGCTTTTTGAAGACTTCCAGAAATTTCTTGAACTGTGCATCCATTTTATGCTTGGCAAAGCGATTATGAAACGGCAAGGCAGGAGAAGTGTTCTCTTCTTTCTTTTTAATTTCATCCTTGATTGGCTCTTCCGTGCTCTTGGCAATAACCTTACTCCCTTGGTCTTCCTTGTACACAATCTCTTCTTCTTGGGTCACCTCAGTATCATTAACAAGCAATTTGGTCTTGGGATTCCCTTCTATGTTCTTCCCACTTCTTAGGGAAATAGCTTTGCAATCTTTTGGGTCACCTTTTGGATTATTGACGGTATCACTTGGAAATGACCCAGGAGGTCGGTTGTTGATAGCATTCGCCAATTGCCCCATCTGTGTTTCCAATGCTCTCATTGATGCTGTTTGACTTTGAATCATTGCATCATTTCTAGCCAAATGAGCATCGGTTTTAGATATATAAGAATCAGATTTAACCATAAATTGCATGAATATGTCCTCAAGTGATGGTTTCTTCTCTTGTGGTGGTGGTTTTGCTTGTGAAGAGAAACCAGGAGGATATTGTGGTCTCTCATTTCCAGTTGATGAAGAGGTTGCTCCTTGGTTATCTCTCCATGAAAAGTTTGGGTGATTCCTCCACCCAGGATTGTATTGTTGAGAATAGGGGTTATTCTGAGAAGGACGGTAGTTTCCCACATATTGAGCACTCTCCATATTAGATGGGCATCTATCCGTTGCATGGTTGTCTCCACATCGGTCACACAACACGAATGGGCTTTGATGAGAGCCTACACCCAAACTATCCAACTTGTTAGCAATCGCAGCCATTTGAGCAGAAGTGATGTAAGTGCATCCACATCATGCACTCCAGCCACCCTTTTTGGGGTATTTCTTGCAGATGGCCATTAGTAGCTATTGGCGGCTAATTCCTCCAACAATTGGTATGCCTCATCAAATGATTTACTAAGCAAGGAACCACCAGAAGCTGCATCCACAATTGGACGGTGGTGAGGCAGCAAACCTTTATAAAATGAATAGATTTGGTGCCATAGTGGTATCTCATGGTGAGGACACCTTCTCAGAAGATCCTTATACCTCTCCCAGGCTTCGTACAAGGATTCAGATTCGGCTTGTGTAAATGAGGTGATATCATTCACCATCTCCACAGTCTTGGCAGGTGGGAAGTATTTGTTCAAAAACTTGCCACATACATCATTCCAAGTGCTTATAGACCCTCATGGCAAAGATTACAACCAGCTCTTGGCTCTATCCCTGAGAGAGAAAGGAAAGAGCCTTAAAAGAATGGCGTCTTCAGAAACACCATTATGCTTGAAGGTGTCACAAATCTCCAAGAAATTTGACAAATGAGCATTTGGGTCTTCACTTGGCAACCCACCAAATTGTACTGATGTTTGTGTCATCTGTATGATGGCAGGCTTGATTTCAAAATTATTGGCTCGGATGGGAGGCCTTGTGATACTCGATTGAAGATTACCCATCTGAGGAGTAGCAAACTCCCTCAAAGGCCTTGTGTGATCATTGTGATCTCCCATTGTAAGTGTACCTAAAACAGACAAAGAATGAAACTTGATTTAAAATGAAATAAAAGAAAAACTTGAACTAGAACTAATCAAACTTGTTGTCAATATTAGCAAAGTAGAAATTAGTCGTAATCCCCGGCAACGGCGCCAAAAACTTGTTGACCTTTTTTATGTACCACAAGTGTACGGGTCGTGCAAGTAATAAAATGATGAGTTAAGTTCGTTCCCTCAAGGATTAGGATTAATATCTTAGCTAACTATTAACTATTAGTTTAAGAAATTCTATTCAAGGACATACAAATTTGGAGAGAGAGTGTGACTTGTTTAAAAGACTAAAAAGCTTTAATGAGAGATTGAGATTCAAGGATTGAAGGATAGGGACTCCTTTTTCACTAATTATTCCACTTGATAATATGCAACCAAGGTGAGTGTTATGCATAAATGAATTTGTTGGCATAAGAAACTCCACTAGTTAAAAGCCTATGTCTAGGTCAATTAAGCTTATGTAATTTGCCTAGTTCACTATGTGTCCATGAAAACCAAGGCGAATTCCATTCTTTAAGATTGATTCTTAACAATTGCCATGCATGACCAAAGGGTATATCTCTATCCCATTAGCTAATTAAATCACTCATCCACTAGAATGAAATTAAACATACACCAACCATATTCATGATCTAAAACCTAAATCCCTATGTCTAGTTCAATAGATTCAACCAAAACACAATAAATGTTGGCCACACATTCATGAGCATTAAGAGAAATATGGATGAACAAAACACATTATCATAAACAACTCACAAGGTTACAAAATCATCAAGTTTACATAGAAAGATCCAAAGGAATCCCTAAAATGAACTTAGCTAGCCATGGGTCACGAAAATGCCAAAGCCATTTCCATGCCCATGCCCTAGAATGAGAGAGAGTAAAGAGAGAAAAGGGGAAACTCTATGATGTTGGTGCTTAGATGAATGATCCTCCTTCAAGAAGGGTGGCTTCCACTTCTAGTCCCTTTACAGCTCTCCAAAACTGTCAGCAAATGAGCCCTAGCTTCGTTTCTTTCACGACCCCGAACTCTCCCTTTTTAATCTGAAAGTGTCGTATTTATAGGTGCTGCAAACATCCACGCACTGCGGCGTACAATTTTCCACGCCGCGGCGTGATAACCTCTGTCTCCTCAGTGCGCAGCAGCCTGAGAGCAGCACGCCGAGGCGTGAACATATCCACGCCGCGGCGTGGGAAGCTGAGACATCTCCTGGCTCTTCTCTTCCCATGCTTGCCCACATGCTACTCCAATTCATCCATTTTTTAGCCTAACCTACAATTTACAGCTCACTCGATTAATCACAAGTGCAAAATCAACATATTCTAACAAAAGAATTGGAAATATGTTCACAAAATAAAGAGGAAGACAACAACAAACTTTTGCATAAAAATAAGGCTATAGCCTCCCAATTATGCCTAAGAACAAGGACTGAGCAATCAATAAAGCACTGATATAGGGCACAAATAACTACATTTTATGGAGTTATCAGAATTCCATCTGGTTAAGCTTTATTTGAATAAAGCCCTGCTTTATTCGAATAAAGGTTCAAAATAAGTCTGGGCGTGTATGAGTTATTCAAATAACCAAGTTGTTATTCAAATAACATATTTTCTAGAAACCATATCTTAAATGGTTTATTCGAATAACCATGTTGTTGTTCGAATAACACGTTTTTCAGAAAACATGTTTTAAAAGGTTTATTCGAATAACGTAAGTGTTATTCGAATAACATATTCCAGAAAGCTTTTCACCTATGTGCTATTTAAATCTTTATTCGAATAACATACCTGTTATTTGAATAACAGAGTTTTCCATAAATAGAAATAAATTGCTAGTTTGAAGCATTTAATGCTCCAACCAACCTCCAACGGCTATAATCATTAATGGGCTATAAATACAAGTTGTTGGGCATTTATGGATGTTAGAAAATCAATCTGAAAACCTTGGTTGAGCATTAATACGAGGTTTCACAGCCATTTCATCAAATACTTTGTTTTGAGCTTCAAAGTGTGAATCCATATACCCATTAAGCTTCAATTTGTGTTATCCACTCTAGGGAGAGTTTCATTTCATTTATACTCTAATTATCTTGTAAAAGAGGGTGAGATATCCCTCAAAGTTGTAAGGGTGATGTATCCCTTGAAGTTGAGGCTCAAGCATAAAGGGTGAGATATTCCAAGGTGTGGTGAGTGCTCTATTGTGTAAATGTAGCAAGCACTTATTCAAGTTTAAAGTTTTAGTGAAAAATCTCGAGTGATTGCTTGAGGAATGGGCGTAGGTCCAAGGAGTAACTGAATCAGGATAAACCTTGTGTTTGATCTTCTAAACTCTACTCCTTTACTTTTGTGCATTATTTTATTTGCTTGCTTGAATACTATCTTGCTCGGCTGATTCATTTATGAGTGAAAGTATTGAATCTTTTCTATCCATTCATCTCCATCAATCAATAGTTTCAACAAAAATTGATAATCAAGTATTTTGCAAGATTTGTGAAAATATTTTATAAACTCAATTTACCCTCTCTTGAGTATTGAGGCCATTTGGTAACAAGTGGTATAAGAGATAGACTCTTGTGTAAAGAGCTTAATAGTTTCAAGAGAAGTGATGACTTCAAATGAATTTTCTTCCTAAAATTCTTCTATAAATAGACCTCCCTTTTTCAATGGAGATGGTTATACCTATTAGAAAGAAAGGATGAAGATTTTTATTAAAACTATTGATTTTGATGTGTGTTATGCCGTTGAAAATGGCCCCTTGATTCCCACACGTATGGTTGATGGTGTAAGAACCAATGCATTAAGAAATGAATGGAACAATGAAGACAAGAAAAAGATTCAATACAATTTGAGAGCCAAGAATATCATTACCACTTCCTTGGGGTATGATGAATTCTTTAGGGTGTCAAATTGTAAGATTGTAACATCTTGAATTTAATAACCATAATATAGCCAACGTATACTATAGTGATTAGATTCAGAACTGCTACTAACAACAGCTATGTAATTTTTCTAACATAACATATCAGCATTATATAGAAGATATAAGCCATGAATGAACAGTTATATATATACATCACAGCCTCAATAGGATATACTGTTATACATAACTCACAACGACTAAGCAAATATAAAACATATATATATGCTTAGCTCAAAACAGCATCTATACTATACTAGTCCTCATACATCTTTTTCTTCCTTTTCGAAGATCTCGCACCTGGATTTACATGGCAACACACTCGGGGTGAGAAAACATATCTCAATAGAAGTATTCTAATACCAGCATATATACATATGTACAACCAGATAATATTTACAATTATCGAGTTGACACTTCAATCACAGAAGCAACAACATCTCCATCTCAGAAACACACAATCGCCCATACAATTGTAATGCATGAAAATGTTATGATAGCAACTGCCCATACAATTGTCATGCTATGCTTAATTATGTCTAATGTGTATGTCTATGCAAGTCCTAGGAATGAATGCAGTTTTAAGATGTTATGAGCCTTCAGACGTATGGAGGATATTACCCATCTCAACTACTCTAGGATATATTATGACATGTTATGGTTTATCAGGCATAGTGAGGATATGACTCACCAACACTATCCATCAAAACAACAGAGGATATTACTTACCTCCACTGGTCAACAAAGCAAAGAGGATACTACTCACCTCCTTACTCAATAATATAATAAGGATATTACTCACCTTATTACATATAACATAGAGCGGATATTACTCACTAATCTATGCTTCTCAAATAACACAAAGAGGATATTACACACATAAATGTATTTCACAAACAATAGAAAGAATATTACTCACTAATCTATTCAACAAACACATAGAGAGGATATTACTCACCAATCTATGAGTCCAACAACATAAAAAGGATATTACATGCCTCATTATGTTTCTCAAACATCTCATGCAAAACAATCACTAATTACCTTCTATAATTAGCATCACAATTGATTTATATGCATATCAAACTCGTTCCACTCACATCCTTAATCAAATACTTATAGAAGTACTTTAACACTCTCAAAAAAGCAAGCATGAGTGATTCTAACACTTAGGGAAGCTCATTTCCTCAATTCATCATAATACAGAATCTTCATGTACAAACATGACTAATTATCCCACATAATTAGCACTACAAATCATCCACTCTTCATTAAATACTCCTACTAGAGTCTTATCACACATTAAGAAGCATAAAAGGAGAAAACTGTGCCACTGGAATGATCGAGAGCATCAAACACAACTCACAGTTATTCTCTAGAACTAATGCCGCGGCATTCCCAGTTCCACGTCGCGGCGCCCAAGCCTCGGGTTCAAGTACTGGCAGGAAAAGCTGCCCACGTCATGACATTCACGTGCAATGCCGTGGCGCGCATTCCCTATTCTTACCAATGTCACGGCATTCCAAGTGCCACGCCGCGGTGTCCACAGTAAAACTCAGAATCTGCAGAATTCTGTAGATACGGGTACTATTCTATTGGAACTAGACCCTGTTCCAATCACTCAAAACACGATTTCAAGTGATTTCTAACCTTTAACAAGGTTCAACTACACATAGCAACTCTCAAATAACTTTAATTTCACTTAATTCAACACTTTGTGAATCAAAACCCCAACCATGACCTAAACCCCCAAAACTGTACTAAATGGGAATTAAGGCTCCAAATGATGAAAACTTCATCCTAGCATATCAATAAAACAGTTTCTAACTCAACCAATCTATCCACATCAAGTTTTAACTCATAAATCACCAAATCACTTATCAAACCTTCAATTCCTCTTTAAACCTCTCTTGAACCAAAAGAAAAAAAATGAAAAACAAGCAATCAAAACAAGATTTCCCCCTACCTCAAGGTCTTGAAGATGGCTAAGGATGGATCCAAGCTCTTCAATCCTTGTTTGCATCTTGATTTCTCCTATTTCTCTTTCTTCTTTCTCATTTTTCTTTCTTCACGTTTTCTCTTCTCTGTTTCTATTTTCTTTTGTTCTCCTCACTCTCAGCTGTGAGTGACTTTATATAGAGGAGCCAATTTTGGCTTCTCATAAATAGCACTAAAACCCCAATCTACTAAGAACATACAGATTTCACAAAATCCATTTTTATAACTTCCAACATATTCAAAATAAATCCTAAGATTCATTAAAATTCTGTTTCACCAAAAATTGATATTTCCATATCAATTGGGGGTCAATCTGGTACTAAAACACAAATTAGTATACTTGAAAATGTCAAACTAACTCTGATTAATCTCAAACTTTAATTGTAGCACAGTTCCTACATTTGTGATCTAGAAATGAACTCTCCACATTTATTTCCACTAACTAAGAGTTTAAGCCACTTTCGGTGCAAATAATAGCTATATTTCATACAAAGTTGTTATCAAGTGGCTTCAATACTCAAGATGGGAGGTGAATTAAGTATATAAGAACTTTTCACAAATCTTTCGTAAAATACTTGAATTCTTATTTTCGTTGAAGCTATTGACTGATTGAAGTGAAAAGATAGATGAGATTGAATAACTCACTCACAAATAAATAAGACAAGATAGAAAGTATTCCAATAAGCATGTAAAATTAAAGTACAAATATAAAAAGATAGAGTTGAGAAGATCAAACACAAGATTTATCCTGGTTCAGCCACCAATCCACTTGTGGCCTATGTCCAGGCCTCAAGTAATCACTCAAGATTTTTCACTAAATTCTAAGCTTGAATCAGGTGCTTGTAACCTTTATAAATTGGAGCACTCAACACCACCTTGGGATACCTCACCCTTTGTGCTTGAGCCTCAACTTCAAGGGATACCTCACCCTTTACAATCTTGAGGGATACCTCACCCTCTTTACTAACAATAGATACCTCACCCTTACAACTTTGAGAGATACCTCACCCTCTTTACCAACAAGGAATACCTCACCCTTTTCTCTAAAAGGATACCTAACCCTTTTATAATTTGGAGGGATGCCTCACCCTCTTCACAAAGAATTGAAGTGTATACAAGATGAAACTCTCACAAAAGTAGTTGATACAAATTGAAGCTCTAGAATGCTCTTCAAGAATATCTCAAGTGATTTGTAAAAAACAGAGCAATAAGGGTTTGAAAGATTGATTCTCGGATTAGAGTGATAGAAATATGTTTCAAGTTGTTGGTTAGCCATTAATGAAGATCCAAAACATGTATTTATAAGTTTTTAGATCAAAGAAGCCTTTGGGTGCTTTAATGGGCAGCATTAAATGCTAATAAACTAGCTGTTGGGCAATGTTAGACCAGTTATAATCGATTACACAGTCCATGTAATCGATTACATGGTTCTTAGAACGTGTTCTTGACTTTCTGGGCATGATGTAATCGATTACCAGCCTTATGTAATCGATTACATGGCCTCTGCCAGACTTGTAATCGATTACAGCCTCAGTGTAATCGATTACAAGGCTTCTGTCATGCTTGTAATTGATTACATGCTCAATGTAATCGATTACAAAGCCTTTGTTTAGCTTGTAATCGATTACAACACATGTGTAATCGATTACCATGTCCTTTGAACACATTTTTCAAGCCCAATTAATTATGTTGGTCAATTCTTACTTATAGAAACTTGGATTTTGACAAGATTTACATTTGAATTATGAAATCCAAGGTTGAAATCAACATAACCTTAAAAGATGATCTTTGAATTATAAGTTGATTTGAAAAAGATCTTGAAAAACCACTTGAAGATCATTGAGATATCTTGAGAGCATTTTACATTGATATTCTAAGACCTATATCTATATACCTCTTAGTTTTCTTCTCTTGATCTTGATCTTCATCTTGACTTTGTTATCATTAAGAACTTCATTTGATATGCTCTTTTGATCTTGGTCACTTCTTTTGATCTTGATCTTCATCTTGACTTTGTTATCATCAAAAACTTCATTTGATATGTTTCATGACATAAGTATTCACATTCTTCCCCTTTTTGATGATGACAAAATAACATAGGAAAAGAGCAAATCATGTATATATATATATCAGAGAATTAACTGCTACTCTCTCCCATAGTTTATGCATGAGATAGGATAAACAATTTTGCATGTAAAAACTCCCCCGTACTCATGAAACACATATATTATCTAATACTTCTCCCCTGATGGCATTATCAAAAAGACTTAAGTATTCAATTTTTTTTAATAATACCAATAAAACTTCAGCAGCATTTCAACATTATTTAGCAAGGTTAGCCCGTAAAACTAGTCTTACCATCAATCAGAGAAAATCAGTATATAATCATTGTAGCTTATTTAGATCAATATCAAAGTGTAATCAACAAACCATTAGAAAATGCATCAATTGATCAGACTTTAAAAAAAATCATCCAGAGTTATATACAAAATTATAAAAGTAAAGATAGCTAGTGGTTAGGCAATGAAGGGATAGATCAAGAGAATCATAGATATAAAACATTCATCTTGATGAAATATGCTATAGGAATCAAAGAATATATAGAACTAATATCAGCCCTATATGCAATGACAAAAATAGTAAGTTATTATCCAATTAAGCACTTTGTCAATGCTGAGCATACTTCTCTTGTAAGGAAAGTATCTAATCATTTAAGATTAATTTATCAATAAGTATCATACAATTCATAGCATATAAAATACCATAATAGCTTAGGGATAGAGATACTTATTGAGTTATATAGAGAGTGATGTTTCTTTAGAATGTTCATTTATTGGTCCTTTGAGTTTGAGCTTTCTTCCATTGCGTATTCTATTCCATTTCACTTGAAGAAAGTCTCCTCATGTCCCTCTTCATTCACCTCTTCTCAAAAGTGTACTCTTTGAGTTTTTGTAAGTGACTCCAACTTCTATGCCTCAAGGCTCCTTGAGAATGTTATGGTTCTCCATGTCATTCTTTTTGTGTTTTCATCACTTTTGGAGAACTTGGACTATTTTAAGTTTTTCCAACCTCAAGTAGCATGGTTGTATTTCACTTTAATTGCATGCTTGAGATAATGGTCATCCTACAACATAATTCAAAGTACTTTCAAGAGAAAATGTGAGTATCAAAATAAATATGGCTTTTCGGTCGCTAAAACTCATTTTTAAACCCTGTGTAATCGATTACAATGGGTGTGTAATCGATTACACGCTCTCTGTGAACCTCGTAATCAATTACAATGTGAGCGTAATCGATTACATGAGTTCTGGAAATGTGGCAATTGATTACATAGTATGTGTAATCGATTACACGCTCTCTGACTTTGCTTGGGACACTTGGCAGGGCTTCTGTAATCGATTACAAAGGTCCTGTAATCAATTACTAGCTTGCTGAATTCAGTTTTTGCATTTCAAATAGTAAAGGACCAAACTCAAAGCTTTCAAATTTGTTCCAAAATTTTCCAAAACAATTTCAAACATCATGCAAGCATAAAAACTTATTAGTTCTTGATCTAAAACACGTGTTTATGCAAAAACACCACTTTTACCAAGAATTAAACCATTTTGACAGAATGAGCTTTTTGGTGGAGTTTGTCATGATGGAGCACCTGCAAAACAACTTTAGAGAAAACTCTAATGCTCACGTCAGTATTGGATTTAAAAAAAAATACTAAAGCAAGATAATTATGCACGGAGTTCAATAATGCAGCAAACTATCAATTTATGCTACAAAGTGACAAGTCATGCATCAAAATGATATATCATGCAGGTAAATGATAGATTACGCAACTAGATATCACATTATGCAATAGCATTACATATTGTGCAACAAAATATTACATTATGACAAGTTATGTAGCAAAAATTATGATTTTTAGCAGGAGTTAGATGCATGATTGATCCAATAAGCCAAGTTCTAAGATATATTCATCAAATGTGCTATTTCAAATAAGAAGCAAACTTATCTAACATATTATCACATGTAGAGATATTTTCAGGATATAAAGCTAGAAAGTACTACTTTGAAGCAAGTTAAAGCATAAAACAAGTCTCCACTTATCCAAAGGTTACAAGTCCAAGCTTCTTGGAGACAAGGAAGAGAACTTAGAGTATTTTATGAACTTGTGCTTACAGCAGCCATTTTTAAGATTCCAAACTTAGCTTTTGGCCTTCAAGCACACCTACAACACACTTCAAATTTTGGCTTTTGGTGCCCAAATTTTCTTGGGTCATTGTGTGTTAACTTTTGGCAAAGTGCCTTTGGGAATCCAAACCATTTTAGTCCCTAACTTATTATTGATATTATTCCTTACATTGCAAGTTGATACACTATGTCATTTCTTACCACAATGAAAACACTTTATGAAAGGACTTGTTGATGTGTTTGTGGAAACAAAGAATTTCTTGTAAAGTTTTTGTTAGTTTTTGGAATTGTACCCTAAACCAGCCTTTTGAAAAACACATCTTTGCTTCCCAAGTAATATGTTCAAATTATCTCTTTCAAAGGTAAATTTTGAAAGAGTAATTTTTAAATCTTCAATTTCCTTTTCAAAAGTTTTGCATGATGAATAAGAAAAGGATATAGGTGCATTTTCATGTAAAGAGTATATTATGCATGAAGAATTTGTATCTATTAACCCAAGAGTTTCATTTTCTAATTTTAATTCCTCAATTTCTTTGTTTAAAGTAGAAATTTGATTTTCAAATGAGAAAATTATTTTCTTTGAACATGAAATCATTTTTGCAAGCCTCATAGATTCATTATGTAATTCTTCAAATGCATCTTACAATTCATCATAGGAAGGGGAAGAGTTTGATTCAGAATTTGAGGATGTTGCCTTTATGTCATCTTTATCTTCCTCTTCTCCTCTAGCCATGAAATATAGATTGGCTTTCTTATTGTCCGAGCTATCAGTTGAATCCATATCATTATCATCCTAAGTTATGTAGGCTCTTCTTTCTTTTTTCTCCTTTGAGGAACTCTTCTCATACTTTTCCACTTTCCTTTGATAAATTGAGTACTCCATCTTCATGTGTCCCAATTCTCCACATTCATAGCATTTAGGAGTGGATGAAGTTTATTCTCCTCTATGATAGACATTCTTTTGGGGAAAATGAGGTTTTCTTTAAGCTTCATTCTTCTCGAAGAATCTTTTAAATTTCTTTACTAGAAGACTAAGATTCTCCTCATTTATTTCCAAGCCATCTCCATCATCTTCATCATCATCATCATTGACCATGGAGGAAGTGGCCTTGAGAGCTATTCCCTTCTTTTTCTTGTCAAGCTCCTCACTTTGGTTAAGTCTATTTAATTCCAATTCATGTTCTTGGAGCTTGCCAAAAAGTGTGGCAAAGTGTGGCAAAATGTGGCTAGAGTCATAGTTGAAAGATTTCTTGACTCTGCAATAGTCATCACTTTAGGTTGTCAATGCCTGCTTAAACATCTCAACACTTTGTTAACAAGATCTTTATTAGGAAAAGTCTTTCCCAATGAAGCAAGATGATTAGTAATATATGTGAACTGTTTTTGAATTTCTTGAATGGTTTCACCTTGGTTTATTCTAAAAAGCTTATACTCATGAATGAGAGTATTTATCCTTAATCTTTTCACTTCACTAGTACCCTTAAGGGTTACTTGTAGAGTGTCCCACATTTCTTGGGCAGATCAATTTGAGACTCTAAAGAACTCATCATACCCCAAGCCTGTGGTAATGATGTTTTTGGCTCTCAAATTGTATTGAACCTTTTTCTTATCATCATCAGTCCATTCAGTTTTTGGTGTGTTAACTCTTACACCATTAATAACTTGTGTGGGGATAAAAAGATTATTTTCAACAGTATTCCACACATCTAAGTCAATAGATTCAATAAAAATTTTCATTCGTTCTTTCCAATAAGCATACACATCCCCATTGAAAAAGGGAGGTCTATAGAGAGAAGAATTTTCTGAAAAACCATTTGAGGAGGCCATCACTTTCTCTTGAAGCTGCTAAACTCTTTACACAAGAGCCTAACTCTGATACCATTTATTACCAAGTGACCCTAATACTCAAGAAGGGGGTGAATTGAGTATATAAGAACTTTTCACAAATCTTTCATAAAATACTTGAATTCTTATTTTCGTTGAACCTATTGATTGATTGAAGTGAAAAGATAGATGAGATTGAATAACTCACTCACAAATAAATAAGACAAGATAGAAAGTATTCAAGCAAGCATGTAAAATTAAAGCACAAATGTAAAGAGATAGAGTTGAGAAGATCAAACACAAGATTTATCCTGGTTCACCCACCAATCCACTTGTGGCCTACGTTCAGTCCTCAAGCAATCACTCGAGATTTTTCACTAAATTCCAAGGTTGAATCAGGTGCTTGTAACATTTACAAATTAGAGCACTCAACACCACCTTGGGATACCTCACCCTTTGTGCTTGAGCCTCAACTTCAAGGGATACCTAACCCTTTACAATCTTGAGGGATACCTCACCCTCTTTACTAACAAGGGATACCTCACCCTCTTTACAAACAAGGGATACCTCACTTTTTTCTCTAGAGGGATACCTCACCCTTTATAATTTAGAGGGATGTCTCACCCTCTTCACAAAAAATTGAAGTGTATACAAGATGAAACTCTCACAAGAGTAGTTAATACAAATTGAAGCTCTAGAATGCTCTTCAAAAATATCTCAAGTGATTTGCAAAAACAGAGCAATAAGGGTTTGAAAAATTGATTCTCGGATTAGAGTGATAGAAATATGTTTCAAGTTGTTGGTTAGCCATTAATGAAGACCCAAGACATGTATTTATAAGTTTTTAGATCAAAGGAACCGTTGGGTGCTTTAATGGACAACATTAAATGCTGATAAACTAGTTGTTGGGCAATGTTAGACTAGTTGTAATTGATTACACAGTCCATGTAATCGATTACATGGTTCTTAGAACATGTTCTTGACTTTTTGGGCAGGATGTAATCGATTACCAGCCTTATGTAATTGATTACATGGCCTCTGTCAGACTTGTAATCGATTACAGTCTCAGTGTAATCGATTACAAGGCTTCTGCCATGCTTGTATCGATTACATGCTCAATGTAATCGATTACAAAGCCTCTGTTTAGCTTGTAATCAATTACAACACATGTGTAATCGATTACCATGTCCTTTGAACACATTTTTTAAGCCCAATTAATTGTGTTGGTCAATTCTTACTTATAGAAACTTGGATTTTGACAAGATTTACATTTGAATTACGAAATCCAAGGTTGAAATCAACATAACCTTAAAAGATGATCTTTGAATTATAAGTTGATTTGAAAAGGATCTTGAAAAACCATTTGAAGATCATTGAGATATATTGAGAGCATTTTACATTGATATTTTAAAACCTATATTTATATACCTCTTGGTTTTCTTCTCTTGATCTTGATCTTCATCTTGACTTTGTTATCATTAAGAACTTCATTTGATATGCTCTTTTGATCTCTTTTGATCTTGGTCACTTCTTTTGATCTTAATCTTCATCTTGACTTTGTTATCATAAAAAATTTCATTTGATATATTTCATGACATAAGCATTCACAAAAGTGTTATAGCAAAAAGCCTAAACGTGCTCAGAAAGTCACAAAACTATGCAGACATGTTAAATAAGTATTAGGCTACCTCTGTAACCATATGCAAGCCTAACATGTTTTTCCAGCATGTTACAAAGATTGCCTAAGAGATGTGGGATACTTTACAAGTGACCCATGATGGTACAAGTGAAGTAAAAAGATCAAGAATAAATATTCTCACTCATGAGTATGAGTTGTTTAGAATGAACCAAGAGAAAGCATCTAAGAAATGTAAAAGAGGTTCACACACATTGTAAATCATCTTGCTTCACTGAAAAAATATTTTCCTAATGAAGACCTTATTAACAAAGCCTTAAGGTATTTGAGCAGGAATTAGCAACTTAACGGCTATTGCGGAATCAAAGAATTTATCAATAATAACACTAGCCACTCTATTTGGGAAGCTCCAAGAACACGAATTAGAGACAAATAGGCTCAATCAAAATGAGGAGCATGGCAAGAATAAAAATGGGATTGCACTCAAAGCCACCTCTTCCACAATTGATGATGATGATGAAGATGATGGAAATGGAATAGAAAACCTTGAACTAAATAAGGAGAATCTTAGTCTCCTTATAAGAAAGTTTGGAAGATTCCTTAGAAAAAAAAGAATTCAAGGAAGGCCACATTTCCCTCAAAGAAGTCCTATCATAAAAGGGAAGGAACCTCATCTACTCCAACGTGCTATGAATGTGAAAAATCGGGGCACATGAAGATGGAGTGTCCAGTTTATTAAAAGAAGACAGAGAAATTTCAAAAGAGATCCTCCAAAGAAAAGAAAGGAAGGAGAGCTTACATTACCTGGGATGACAATGATATGGACTCCATCGATAGTTGAGACAATAAGGAAGTTCATCTATGCCTTATAACTAAAGGAGAAGAAGATGAATAAAGTGACATGGAGGTAACTTCTTCTAACCTTGACTCTTCACCTTCCTATAGTGAATTACAAGATGCATTTAAAGAGTTGCATGATAAATCCATGAGACTCTCAAAATTAGTTTCATCTTCTAAGAATACAATCTCCTCTTTGGAAAACAAAATTTCTATTTTAAATAAGGAGATTGAAGAAGTCAAATTGAAAATGAGATTCTAGGACTAATTAATACTAACTTATCATGCATGACTTATTCTTCACACGATAATGCATCTACATCCTCATCTTGCTCATCATGTAAAGCATTTGAAAAATAAATTAAAGATTTGAAAAATACTCTTTCAAAATTTACCTTTGGGAGAGACAACTTGAATGTGTTGCTAGAGAAATAAAGATATGTTTTCCAAAAATCTGATTTAGGGTATAATCCCAATAGCTAACAAAAGTCTTATAAGAATTTCTTTGTTTCCTCAAGTACATCAAGTAGCCCTTTTATCAAATGCTTTCATTGTGCGAGGAAAGAGTATAGTGCCTCAACATGCAATGTTAGGAAGAACATTAACACTAAGGTTAGGACTAAAATAGTTTGGGTCCTTAAGGGCACCTTGCCCAAAACTAACACACAAGGACCCAAGAAAATTTAAGTACCAAAGGTTAAAATCTAAATGTTTGTTGTAGGTTTGTTTAAAGGCCAAGAGCTCAAATTAGTATCTTGATAGTGGATGCTCCAAGCACATGACCGGAGATGGCTCTAAGTTTTCCTTCCTTGTCCCCAAGAAGAATGGACATGTAACATATGGTGACAACAACAAAGGGAAGATCCTTAGAGTTGACAAAGTTAGTAAAATCTCTTCCTATTATATTGATAATGTTTTACTTGTTGAAAGGCTTAAATATAATTTGCTTAGCATTAGTCAATTATGTGATAAAGGAAATAGAGTTATATTTGATTCTAATTGTTGCATAATTGAAGGAAAAGATGATAAGCAAGTTAAGTTTGTTGGTCATAGGGTCAATAACATATACATGATTAGACTTGATGATATATCTTCAAATGATGCAAAATGCTTTATGAGTAAGGAAGATAATTCATGGTTATGGCATAGCAGAATTGCTCACATTCACATGGATTACTTAAATAAGTTGGTCTCAAAAGAGCTAATAATTGGACTTCCCAAGCTCAAACTTGAAAAAGATAAACTTTGTGATGCATGTCAAAAGGGAAAACAAGTAAAGGTATCTTTTAAAGCAAAAAATGTTATTTCAACTACTAAACCTTTATAACTTTTACATATAGATCTTTTTAGTCCCTCTAAAACAATGAGCTTTGGTGGGAATTACTATGCACTAGTAATTATAGATGATTTCTCTAGGTTTAGTTGGACATTATTTTTATCTCACAAAAATAATGTTTTTCCATCTTTTAAGAAACTTGCTAAAGTTATCAAAAATGAAAAAAGGTTTTTGCATTGCATCCATAAGAAGTGATCATGGTGGTGAGTTTGAAAACCATGAATTTGAAACCTTTTGTGATGAACATAGCATTGAGTATAATTTTTCTGCCCTTAGAACTCCACAATAAAATGGGGTTGTAGAAAGAAAAAGTCGATCTTTAAAAGAAATGGCAAGAACTATGCTCAATGAGCCTAACCTTCTTAAGTACTTTTGGACAAATGTAGTAAATACCACTTGTTATGTTATGAATAGGGCCCTAATAAGGCCAATTTTAAAGAAAACCTCCTATAAGTTGTACAAAGGAAGGAAGCCAAATGTTTCACACTTTCATGTCTTTGGATGTAAATGTTTTGTTTTGAACAATGGAAAGGATAACTTAGAGAAGTTTAATGCCAAATCGAATGAAGGTATATTTCTTGGTTATTCAATGCATAATAAAGATTTTAGAATTTATAATAAAAGAACTATAATAATAAAAGTGTCCATTCATATTACTTTTGATGAAACTAACCCAAATGAACCGAGAAAGGATTTGGTTGATGATGTTGCAGAAATCTTGGCAAGAACACAATTGGAGATCCAAGAGAAAGAAGCTAAGAAGTAAGAAGAAAGCCTATTTGATCCCCCAAGGCAAGATGATTCACAAATCATGGACCTTCCCAAGGAATGGAGGACATCAAGATATCATCATCTTGATAAAGTAATAGGTGATGTATCAAAAGGGATAACCACTCATAACTCTCTTAGAGATGCATGTAATCATATGACTTTTGTCTCTCAAGTTGAACCTAAAGATATAAATGAGACCATTAATGATGAACATTAGATATTGGCCATGCAAGATGAACTAAACTAATTTGAAAGAAATCAAGTTTGGGAGTTAGTTCCAAGGCTTAATGATCATCTCATAATTGGCATCAAATAGGTCTTTAGGAACAAACTTAATAAAATAGACTTAATAATAAAAAACAAAGCTAGGTTTGTTGTTAAAAGATAGAATCAAGAAGAAGGTATAAATTATGAGGAAACATATACACCCATAGCTAGATTAGAGGCCATAAGAATGCTACTTGCATATACATGCATCATGGATTTCAAACTTTATCAAATGGATGTCAAAAGTGCTTTCTTAAATGATTTTATACAAGAAGAGGTGTATGTGAAACAACCTCCTGATTTTGAAAACTTTGAACTGTCCAACCATGTTTTTAAATTGAAAAAGGCCTTGTATAACTTAAAACAAGCTCCTAGAGCTTGGTATGAAAGGTTGAGCAAGTTCCTTTTAGAAAAAGGTTTCTCTAGAGGAAAGGTTGACGCAACTCTCTTCATCAAGCATAAAAAGCATGACATACTTCTTGTTCAAATATATGCTGATGATATAATATTTGGTGTTACTTCTTCCTTAGACTCCAAATCAAGCAAACAAGGGATGTGACTTTCATAAGTCAATCCAAATATTGCAAGGAGCTGCTCAAAAAGTTTAGAATGGACAACACCAAGTATATGACTATACCTATGGGCACTTCTTATTATTTGGACAAGGAGGAAATAGGTAAATATGCAGAAATCTTAAAATATAAAGGTATGATTGGCTTACTCCTTTATTTTATTGCAAGTAGGCCAGACATTATGTTTAATGTGTGCTAGATTTCAAGCAAATACTAAAGAATCACACTTATGTACTATAAAAAGAATTATAAAATATCTAATAGACACTTCACAAATGAGTTTGTGGTACCCTAAGGGTTCCTCTTGTAGCCTTATTAGTTATTTTGATTCTAATTTTGCTAAATGCAAAATGGATAGGAAGAATACTAGTGGGACATGTCACTTGCTTGGAAGCTCACTAGTTTCTTGGCTATGCCAAGAAACAAAATAATGTGACATTGTCTACAGCCGAAACTGAATATGTTGCAGCTGGAAGTTATTGTGCTCAAATCCTATAGATGAAGCAACAATATCTAGGCTATGGACTTGAACTTGATCATATTACTATAAGATGTGATAACACTAATGCAATTAATTTATCTAAAAATCTCATTCTGCACTAAACAAAGCACATGGAAATAAGGCACCACTTCATTAGAGACCATGTTCAAAAAGGTGATTGCATGCTTGAGTTTGTGGAGACAACTAAACAACATGCAAATATTTTCACTAAGCCTTTGGCAAAAGAAGCATTCTTTTACATAAGAAGAGAATTGGGTATAATTGATTAATCATGCATATGAATGAATGCTTGTATGTATTGCTTTACCATTAATTTATTTCTTTTGAATTATTACTGACTTGAGCGTCAGTGGTATCCCTAAATTTGTTTTGCTGGTACTCCAACAATTAGGTAAGAAATCTCCTCTCAATCTATTGTTTTAAATGTGTTTACTGGTATTTTTACTTTAGTCTTATTCAAATAAGACTTCTTTTATTCGAATAACAAATTCCAGTAGCCCCCATTATCTGCTTGTTCGTATATTTTATTCGAATAAGACATACCTTATTCGAATCATGTTTGACAAAAGCGTTCCCAAAATTTGATCTTTTATGTGTTATTCGAATAACAACATTGTTAATCGAATAACGCTTAGCCGAAAGTCAAGTCTGGGTGTTTTGTTATTTGAATAACAGAACTGTTATTAATAACTTTTGGCAAAGAGCCAAGACGTTTGAACTACGATGTTGTTATTCGAATAACATCACTGTTATTCGAATAACGCTTAGCAGAGAGATAAGACGTTTAAGTTATCATATTGTTATTCGAATAACGTAGGTGTTATTCAAATAAAACGTGGGTTATAAAGGGGGTTCTGAACGTTTTCTCCCTCATTTCTCAGTTTTCTCTCCTCTTCCTCTGTTATCTTCTCTCCACGCCTCCATTACCCAGTAGACACCCTTCACCAAAAATCTCCATTTTTGTACCTTGTAACCTCATGCCTCTCTCTATGTCTCTCTCTCTCTCTCTCTCTTTCTCTCTCTCCAAACCACCATCCTCATGCCCCAAACATGATAAACCTAAACCTTCAAGCTTCATCCATGGCCTCCTCCAAATAACTTAGAACCAAGACCTCTCCCTGCAACAACCCATTGAACTTTCGAAGACTCTCTTCAAATGACGATGATCTGACTCACTTCAGAAATGATTTCTGGAACATAAATCTTGTGCAAGCAAAGCACATTGATCAGGAGTTCTTCAAAAAAGAAGGAGGATTTGATTTTCTGGATCACCTGCATCACTAAGGCATGCTAAAGCTTTGCTGCTACAAGGATACCAACTTCCCAGACCTCGTGAAGATGTTCTATTGCAATTTGAGGTTAAATGGTATCAACATCATCTCTGAAGTCAAAGATCAGCATATCGTAATCACTCCTGCTGACTGGATAGAATTTTTTGGGTTGAACACTTCTAGCATTGCTATTGAAGAAGATAATAGGATCTATGTAAAGGACTACAAGAAGGAAGACGTTGTCCCTCTGATTGTGAATCTTGGGATGGCATGGCCTAAGGTTGGCATGAAGAGTGGAATGCTCAAATGGCAAGATAGGCTGCTCCATTATGAGTACGCGCATATTTTTGTCCCTCGTGGTGGCAACTACACCTATCTGACAAAGGATGATATCTTTATGGTTTGGGTCCTGCAAAGGAACTAGAGGATCAATTGGCCCAACTTCAATGGGAAGCATATGATGAAGGCAAAAAGTAAGGAAAATTCTGACTTACCTTATGCTCTCTTAATTTCTACCTTTCTCAAGAAGTACTTTCTCGTTAGGATACTAAGCGACCAGTCAAACTCAATCACTTCAACATCTTTAGATCGTACACTCTGAAGAAAATGAAGATGGTTCCAAATAATGAAGGCGGTTAGGTGTACCCAGATGACTAGAAGAAGCTGGAGTTGATGAGGAAGGTGCTCCTGCTGAAGTTGCTCCTACTGCTACCCCTACTGCTGCTGCTATTAGTCCAGTCACTCTGGAGTAAATAATGACAACCCTTCTTGACAATCATGCTTATATGGAGAACACCTATTCTGTTATGCTTGATAGACTAGAAGTTGTTGAATGTGAGATGGCAACTTTGCGAGCTTTGCAACCAGATCAAATGCCTAACTCTTCTCCTCCACCACTGGACGCAGACTTTTAGGATTCATAGTTCATAGGATCCTTGTTTTAGTTTTCTGCTTGTATTGGCTGTTTTGATGCAAATGTAAATGTAATTGGCCAAATTGTTTCTATGAATGAAATGCATTTATTACTTTGTTAAATTGCATCTTATTTCTGTTTAGGACTAATTTATGTGATCAATTTACTGCCTTCAACATAAATAACATGTTGGACTTAATTGAATATAAATTGCTTATGCTTTGACTTTCTCTTGCCCCATCTTTTTTATCATGACAAAATGGAGAGAATAAGCTAAAGATCTCACATTTTGAGAATGTTCTTGAGAAAATACAAGATAATATAAATCAGATCTTAGGATTACAAAAGTAAGGAGGAGCTTCACATAACTCTAAATTACAATTCACCTCTTATGAAAAAAAGAGGGGAGTAAGTCTCTTTAATGACCGTGTGAATTCTAATTTATGAAACTAACTATTTTCTCAACAGTTGTTTGTCATCATCAAAAATGGGGAGAATGCAATTGGCTATGGACCTATGAAGACTTTGTTTTGATGATAGCAAACATAAAGATGTTGCATGATCAAGTCCAAGACTTTCAAGAATAGATTTAAGACTTAGATTATTGTGTAAATGTATAAAGTGGTTCACATTAATACTCTAAAAATTATTTTTCAAAGAACCCAAATAGCACATATGTTATCAAGGTTTCAAAATGGCTTTTGGTTTCCAAATAAACAACTACTAAGTGCCCAAAAGCTTATAAGATCATTTGGAATCAATTAGCAATGTTTAAAAACTATTTGAAATGTTTTTCAAATGGTTTATTCGAATAAAGGTTTCCTTATTCGAATAACCAAAGTCAGAGAAGCCAAGAATTCCTTGTGGTTAAGCTTTATTTTAATAAAGCCTTGCTGTATTCGGATAAAGGTTTAAAATAAGCCTTGGTGCATATGAGTTATTGGAATAACCAAGTTGTTATTCAAATAACATGTTTTCTAGAAACCATATCTTAAATGGTTTATTTGTATAACTATGTTGTTATTCAAATAACACGTTTTTCAGAAAACATGTTTTAAAAAGTTTATTCAAATAACGTAAGTGTTATTCAAATAACACATTTCATAAAGCTTTTCACCTACGTGCTATTTAAATCTTTATTCGAATAACATACTTGTTATTTGAATAACAAAGTTTTCCAAAAACAGAAATAAATGGCTAGTTTGAAGCATTTAATGCTTCAATTAACCTCCAACGACTTTGATCTTTAATGGGCTATAAATACAAGTTGTTAGGCATTTATGGAGGTTAGAAAATCAATCTGAAAACCTTGGTTGAGCATTAATACAAGCTTTCATAGCCATTTCATCAAATACTCTATTTTAAGCTTCAAAGTGTGAATCCATATACCCATTAAGCTTTAATTTGTATTATCCACTCTAGAAAGAGTTTCATTTCATTCATACTCTGATTATCTTGTAAAAGAGGGAGAGGTATCCCTCAAAGTTGTAAGGGTGAGGTATCCTTTGAAGTTGAGGCTCAAGCACAAAGGGTGAGGTATCCCAAGGTGTAATGAGTACTCTATTGTATAAAGATAGCAAGAACCTATTCAAGCTTGAAGTTTTAGTAGAAAATCTTAAATGATTGCTTGAGGATTAGATGTAGGTCACAAGGAGTGGCTAAACCAGGATAAACCTTGTGTTTGATCTTCTAAACTATGCTCCTTTACTTTTGTGCATTGTTTTATTTTCTTGCTTGAATACTATCTTGCTTAGCTGATTCATTTATGAGTGAAAGTATTCAATCTTCTTTATCTATTCATCTCTATCAATCAATAGCTTCAACGAAAATTTATAATCAAGTGTTTTGTGAAAGATTTACAAAAATATTTTATAAAGTCAATTCACCCCCTCTTGAGTATTGAGGCCACTTGGTAACAGTAACTCATTGTTTATAAATCATCATCCAGCATCTATCCCTGCTGCTCATGAGTCGCTTATGGAGCCAGCCGTAGTCCATTTGGAACTCAGGCAGGACAGGCTAGAGACTTCTTTCACTAGAGAGAATGTCCCCTTCTTTCCCTGCGAATTCCGATGAGGCAACGCCTTGGCCCACAGAGAGCACATTCTGGGGATGTTAAGTAGTGGGTGTCAGCACTGCAATGCCTTGGAGACTGGGTGGAGAATGTAGCTTAGTCCCACCAGCCTGGGACAAATCACCAAGAGCTATCTAGAGCATAATTGCTCTCTCTGTTCAAACTTTAGGATGAGAGGATTCATCGTTAAGACGGAATAATCCATAACCTGGAGATAACTACTAACCAGGACAATGAAGTAGAAAATTGGACTCTGAGAAAGAACCATAAAAACAGAAGACACCGACATCAGCATGATGATCACCATCCGGAGAACTCTAGATTCATGGATCCCAGCCATAATGTTGGACCGGCCAATGCAAGAGAGTAGGAAAACAGAGCAAGGGATGCAGTTTCACAAAACCAACCCTTCTCTGATAGACTGATGGCTTATGAAATCCCTAGGCGCTTCAAGTACCCTGCCAACATTGAAGCATACGACGGGATCATGGACCTTCAGGAGCATTTTGGATACCTATGTGTCTACACTTTTGTTTGCAGGGGGTGATGACTTTCTCATGTGTCGTGCTTTCTCTTTGTCTTTAAAAAAAGCCGCCTTGAGATGGTTCACCACCCTATCTCCGAGATCCGTGGATAATTAGGGAGGCCTGTCTTCGAGATTTTTGTTGTATTTCGCTACCAGCAAAGTGCAACCTAAGTCTATTCATGCATCTCTCAGATCAAGTAAGAAAAGGAGGAGTCTCTCCAAGACTTTATATCCTAGTTCAACAAATAGATCACAAATATGTGTGACTGTAACATCTCGAAAATTATTTGTTTCATCATAAATATTCATTTTATAATATTTATGATTTTTGAAAATTTTTCTAGATTTTTTTGAAAATGTCAACTATTTTAGTATATTCCTCATTTTACAGGCACACTGAGCAAAGTTAGTGTAACACTCCAAAAAATATTTGTTTCATGATGAATAATCATTTTCTAATATTTGTGATTTTTGAGAATTTTTGTGAATTTTTCTAGAAACGTCAAATATTTTAATATATTCCTCATTTTGTGTGCGCGCTGAGCTGAGCTAGGAAAACGAAATATTTTTCCTGAGGCTGGTAAACTTTGAACTGTGGAAGCATTGATGGGGGATCTTCCTAAACCCGAGGTCGGGTACAATTTACGAAGTTTATATTTTTTGAGATTTTGTCTAATAAATAAAATCTCTGTTCGCACCGTTAACTAAAATTTTGTAATATGCTCTATTATCCGTTGGATAATTAATACTGACTTGTGTACTGCAATAATTATCCATTGGGTAATAACTTATAGCTAAAACCCTAATCACTTTATTATCCTATTATTTTAAACCACCTTATCTTATCCTAAAGCAATCTTCTTTATGTCTAATCACAATGTACTTTTGTGAACTCCCAAGCTAACCCTAATTTGGTGACACAAAATTTCCCTCCCATTTCTCCTAAGGCCACACGGCCATGAAGGGTTTTTGGAGCCCAAAATTTGTGTTTCACTCAATCACATTAACCATTCTAATTTCAAAAATTAAAAAGTCATCATCTTTATTCCAACTATCACTTTCTCTCTCTAAGCTTCACCTTTTCCCCTCAAAAGAAATTCTTTCCTCCTTCTCTCTAGAAACCTCACGGCCACCACACTCCCAACACACCTAAGATCACAAATTTTTAAACAAGTACATTTTCTTAATCTCTTTCATCATCTAAACACACTTCTAGTTGGAGATTTCTTGAAAAGGTTCCATCTTCACCATCTTCTTCTTCAAGCATCAAGTTTGGAACTTTTGGGTTAGATTCTTGTTTTCTCCTAACCTTTCTTCCATTTTCATTTTTATGGTCCTCCTTATGACCATTTAATTCTTATTTTTCAAGCTTTGGTGTTGATTTGTTAAAGTTAGAATTTTTAGGATTTTTGGTGGTGTTGGCCGAAATTCCAAGGAGCTTCAAGGGAGTTTTTCTTGGCTTGTTTTCTCCCCTAGGTAAGATGGAGATGATCCTCTTCAACCTCTCTTGGCAGTTAGAAACTTGATTTTGCGTTGGTTGTGAGAAACCCTATTTAGGGTTGCTCTCTTTGTTGTATGACTTTTATGACTATATGTTGTTTTTAATTTGTTTGAGTTGTTTGGTAGATTGAATATGTATATTGATGTGCTGGGATGAATTGGAAACTTGAATGAAAGCAAAATGACTCTTGCCCTCTCCTATGAGGCTTATGGCCATGAACCCAAAAATTGGGTGTTCTTGGTGAAAATTTGTAATAAGTTGAAGATATGATTAATTAAAAGGATAACATGTAATTAATTGAATGAAAATTTGGGAATCCAAATCTTAGAGGGGCTCACGGCCTCTAGGGTTATTTATGGCTCAATTCATGTAATTTTATGCAACTATAACATTTCATTAATTAAGTGATTAAATAGTTAATAATGTCATGGAAGGAAATTAATTTGATAACCTAAAAAGAATCTTTGGACCTAGGAAGTAAATAAGGGTGTGTGAGACTTAAGAAAAATCTTAGAAATAATTCTCTATATAAATATGGCTAAATCTAAAGTAAGGAGCTTAATAAGCAAGAGAGATCTCACTAGAGAAGAATTTCATAAGAAATATTAAATTGAAGTGAAACTTAATTAATTGGATAATTAGGAATTAATTAGGCATTCATAAAATGGAAAAAACCAAAAATGGAGTTTCATCCAATAACTTAGAATAAATTTTAATTAAAGCAAGACCATGAGTGCAAGTAAGAATGATAAATAATTCAATTTAAATCATTCTAAGGGAATTAGGTTTAAAATTTAATGATGGACTTATGTAATTAAAATAATAATGATTAAATGAATAATGTGATAGTATTTCTCAAAAAGAGAAACTTATTAAGAAGAATGTAGAAATTTAAGAATAATTCTATAATGTACCCTAAAAGTGTAATGTATTATTTAAGGACTTAATAATATTTATTGTGGGTCCATGAGTGAATCAAGAATATGTTGATGCTTACCTTTGCCAAAATTGTGGCATGTTATGAAAAGTATATTGTTGTTAAATATACATGATATATGCATTAAGTCGTCATGCATTGTGGAAGTCCGATGGACTATTTGTCAAGGCTATGTTGCTGAGGAGTTGAATCACACCTTAGTGCGGGTGCGAATAGACTAGTATAGGTCCTGCTGTTGACCTTGGGGGCGTCAGGGCGCGGGCGTCTCACAGCGGACAGTTGGTAGCCCCTTTGGGTCGTGGGACAGACCGATGCAAACGCATCGACGATCCTGACCGAGACACTGTCCTATATCGCGATCTTGTGGGAATTCCGCTGTATAAAGCCCTATTGTGCAAAATTATTATTTTTCTAGAAAGCACTTGATTTTAGGCTGACGAGATACTGGCATGTCTCCCTGATCATTCTCTTTGATGTTTATGTCTAGCTCTATGGAGTAGGATTTTGATATTATGTACATGTGCATAGTGAGTCAATATATTACTTGACATTTAATTTATATGATGATTGGAACTGCTATCTTATTGATGTTATAACTGCCTGAAATTGTTAAGTTGTCTAATATCTGCTTCTTGATACTGTTTATATTTCTTGTAATGCTACGTGGGCATCCTACGCCGTTTCTATTTCTTACTGTCATAATTGGTAATGAAGTTGGATATCTCACCTCTTGCTTGCACTATTCTTGTCCTATGTGATATTTGGTTAAAGACTGTGGAGGGAACGAGGTTGATTTTCCTAGATTTCACTTGGTTTGGCCTCCTGCTTTCGGTGATGTCGTCAAGAAGGGGTTCTATTAGTTTCGTCAGGATTGTGCTCACCGGGGGTGTCAATGCTTGGTGAGTCGACTTGGTTGGTGAGCATATACGGTATGTCGGGGATTTGATCTTGACCGTGAGGAGGACCTGCGATGGAGATCCTATACTGACTCTCACTACATCAGTGCATCTGGAGTTTGCCTTACCTATCCGGGAGCTATGGGGTGATCCGCTTACACCCCGAGAGAGGACGAGGATTCTATGGCATCAACTGCTAGGGCACCTGCCCGTGGGACCGCACTCGATCCTATCCTTGTGTCTTCAGATGAGCCGGGAAAGGATCCTGAGGTGGATCCGATGGAGTGCCCAACTCCTTAGTCGTGGTGTCGTTATGGGTAGTTTATGTTTTCTTTTGTATTATTTGTATAAGGATTCCTTGTAGTATAACTGTATTTTGAGTATATCTAAGTAAATTATATTTTTAAATGACGGCATGTGTATTTGTGTATTCGCGGCTCATATTTTTCTTATATGCACAATGATTAAATTTTGGAAACTTGTTATTTTGAGTCGTAGCACGCCTAAAATTTAGTGACCGTAGTAGAATGATGATTGTGCCATGGTTACTAAATCGAAGGGTGTTACAGTGACTGGGATGAAAAACTTGGACTGTTTTACATCAAAGAAGGACTCTATCTAGGACAATTCTCCTTTTTGTTGGCAAAGAAAGAGCTCAAAACCATGGATGACTTTTGTGCCCGTGTGGATAAGTACATCAACGCTGAGGATGTTCTTTGTGGTAGGAAGCATCTCGAAAAAGATGCTAAGCCTAAGTCCGGAGAGCAACCACCTTTCAAAGGGAAGTATGACAGCTATACTCCCCTTAATACACCTCAGGCTTAAATTTGTCAAGAGGTTATGAACACCGAGCTCTAGGATGTGCAGAGACCTCCCCCTATGAAAAAGCATTCATGGAGGGACGCATCCAAGCACTGCTTGTGGCATGACGGCCATGGCCACGACACAGAGGATTATACTAACCTCCAGGATGCCAATGAATCTCTCATTTGGTATGGCTGTCTAGGCCGGTATGTGCGCCAAGTCCAAAACAATCAGAAGATGGGTCATTATAGGAAACATAGCTATAGCCCTCAGAGTCTCTCTACCCCTACCAAAGAAGATGTTCTCTGGCTAGGAATAAAAATCCTAGCCCATGCTCACCCCAAGTTAATGCCCAATTTCAAGATAAAGCACAACCCCAAAACAACTACCAGGAGGACAATCGCCATCCCATCGAAGTAACCCAGACAATTATGTAACACTTTGTAATTGTTGCTTCTATTGTGTAATAAACTTGTTTGGGTATCAATAAATCAGTGTTTCTCCTACTATTATTTTATATAAAAGCCAGTACTTCAGTCGTGACCCTGGGTCCATAAGTACTTCAGCTCATCACTATCTACACCCAATACCTAGGTTGAGACTTCAAGTCCACGAGTACTTCAACCTAACGCAACCCACAAGGTTACCACACCTTAGTGAGGTCCGAGGAATATAAGGTCCAAAAAGGATAAATTATTCCAACATCTCTACAAAACGCCAAATTAGGGAATCCACTTGAACATCTTTTGGGGTCAAGCAACCCATTCAAGGGTTTTCACCCATGCCCATTTGAGCCTAACCTTAATCTATAAGCCGACCAGGTTTACAGAGGTTAAGCTTATTTTCACTTGATGGCCAGACTGGGAATCCACTTGAACACCCTCTGGGGTTAAGCAGCGCATTCATGGGTTTACACCCATGCCCTTATGGCCTGACCTTTACCCATAAATTCACCATAATTTACTGAGGTTAAGCGTAATCGACCATAGCCCAGGATTATGGACCTGACACCAAGAGGCATTGTGTCACACAAACTACAAGAAACCAACCATTGAGATCTAGCTTTGGACTCATCTCGACTGGCAAAACAAGTGTTTGTCAAACTATATGAACCCAACCACTGAGATCAAGCTTTAGACTCATCTCGACTAGCAAAATGAGTGTGCCTTAAACTACACAAACTTGACCACCGAGATCGAGTGTTGGACTCATCTCAGTTGGCAAAACGAGTGTTTGTCACTAAGGCAATGGAAAGTAAAATATTTAGAAAAGCAAATTTTTATTATTCACATTCCAAACATCATCAAATTTACAAGAAGATCTTACAAGTTACCCTTGTGCAAGACTGCCCTTTTGAAAGAAGCCAAGAAGGTAGCCTAGTAAGATAATGATGATGATCAAACATTGACCACGACCACCTCAACGGTTCCTCAAGGTGCAGAAACCTGTTTTTTCCCACTTGATCAACATGAAAAGATGGCTTCATAACTGTACACTCCCTAAATGCCCCTGTGCACCCATAGCATGGCGACAATTGGGGGAACAAAAGAGGAAAAGTAGTGAAACCCCTCCATGTATCACATGAACTACAACGGAAGCCTTGAACTTTCCCAAGAAAAGTAGGATCTTCTACGTACACTCGGAAAAGACTTGTTGACTAAGTCACTTAGAAAAGTTACTTGGCCTTTATTGAGCGATTACGCCTGGAAAGGAAAGCCTCCACCAGATGAATATACAAGCAAAAAGGGGTCACCCTCTGGAAAAAACCCAATATCAAATATAGTAAGAAAATGAAAGGAGAGAACAAGTGATAACCTCACAACCTACAAACATTCCCTATTTATAAAGGGAATTGAGTGCTCTGATTAGTTCTTAAAAAGGTAAACTGATTATATATTCAAAACAATGTTTAATTGTTTCTCCCCTCTGATTAGCCACAAGGACAACAGGCAGTTGGGAAACAGAGTGGAAGACTATTATTGCATTTAAGCAACTTTAAATTCCCAATAAATTCAAAGCAATATTTCCTAAGTAAGCACAGACTGCTACAAACCGTAGAGTAAATGCTGCTGAAAGGACATAAGATCCCAAGGGTAATAAAGTCTTGCTACTGAGATCGAGCGTTTTGGACCTGTCTCAGTGAATTACACGAGCAAATTGTTTAAGTGTAAATTCAATATTGGGATTGAGCGTTAGGCCCCATCTTGGCGTTGCGAAGGCAAAATTTCAAACAAGTATGAAAAAGGCACTGAGATTAAGCGTTGGACTCATCATGGGAAAAAGGAAGCAAATATAAATATAAAGATAACGACAAGTATTCAAATCAAATAAAGAATGCCCGAGGTCAGGACTTGTCCAAATACATTAATAAAGCCCCACGCAGGGGGTAAGAAAATGAAAACCTTGGACATCATTCTGGGGTCTGTTGGTGTATGCCCTAGAGGCCAATACATTTTCTGTATTTACATACATTTTATTATGCTATTTTATATATGAGGCATTTCATTTATTGTGTTCTTTTTGATAAACATAATAAAGTCCTTAGAATAGTAAGTTTGATGCCATAGAACATCAAGTGGATGACTTGATCGTGAGATCCTTTTGGTTACAACACTATTCTTAAATGTCCCTAGTCAAGTATTATTGTTAATTAGGATAACAATAATGCATTGAGACTAGTATGTGCATAGACTGATGACCATATCTCACGGGTCATGGATATGAGATATCAAGTCTTCACATGGGTACATATTAGAGTAATGATGTGTAAGGACCATGGATACCACATATCTCTACATTAGTATGATATTGTCCACTTTGGGCCTAAGCCCTCATGGATTTGCTCTTGGGATTTTACCCCAAAAGGTCTCATACTAATGGAGATATATGTCCATACTTATATACACATGATGCTCCTCACTTCTAGCCAATATGGGACTTTGGTCGCATTCCCAACAATCTTCCCCTCGAACAAAGGACCATCGAGCCTCCCCTCAAATGATCATCCATCCGTCTACATCTACGAATCCCATAGTGATCTAACTGGGGCCCACCACTTTCGTTCAGTATTCTGAAAATTCATCCACCATGGCTAACTTCAGGGCATGGCTTTGATATGGTGTCATACTTGTACTGCCGTCGTCCATCTCATCTACAAGGGAACATGCCACCTAGCCTCCACATCGCTAGAAAGACTTTCGACACATGGGACTCTTTACGTGGATCCATCAACCACCGTCCATACGCCTCCACATCGCTAGGAAGACTTTTGACACAAGAGACTCTTTACATGGATCCATCAACCACCGTCCATACCAAACTCATCCAAGCCGAACCATCGGCTCTGATACCACTTGTTACCAAGTGGCTTCCAATACTCATGAGGGGGGTGAATTGAGTATAAAACTTTTTTGCAAACCCTTTTAAATAAAAAATAAATATTAAAACTTAATAAATAAATGCACAGAAGGAATGAGACGAAAAAAAGATCAGCAAAAAATAAATGTGTGATAAAATAAATTGCATAAAATATAGAGATAAAGAGAAGAAGAGCAGGCACGATATTTATCCTAGTTCGACCACTAACCCACTTGTGGTCTACGTCCAGTCCTCGAAAGCCGAGATTTTTCACTAAGTATACAAGCTTCAATAGGTGCTTGCTACCGTTACAAAATAGAGCACTTTTCACACACAGGGACACTCTACCCTTGTGCTAAAGTCTCAACCTGCAGGGATACCTCACCCTTATACAAACCTTGAGGGATACCTCACCCTCAATACAGAAAATCAGAAAATAGATGAAGAAAAACTCTCACTCGGAGCAAATTATATAAATTGAAGTGCTATAGAGCTCTCTAAGAATATCTCAGAATGTTACCAAAAGAGCACAGAGAGAAAGAGAGAATTATGTAAACAGCGTTTTAGCACAGCCAAAAATAATTTCAAGGATTCGTGTGTTTCAGCCATGAGGTAAGGTCTCTATTTATAGAGCCTTTGATCAGAAAATAACGTTGAACGAATTAATTATCATAATAAATGCAAATCCATTTATGTATCAATTCAAAAATTTAAAAGCAGAAACTCGTGGGTTATTCAAATACCACTGATATCATTATATAAAAAATAGTTTAAACTTGGGTTATTCGAATACCATTATGAGGTATTCGAATACCTCTGATATCAGTATATAAAAAATAGATCAGACCCACGTTATTCGAATACCATATCAAGCTATTCGAATGCCACTGCTTGAAACACGTTTCTGAAGGCACTTTTAAAAGGGTTGTATTCGATTGCCTTTAATGGTATTCGAATACCTCTGTTCAAATTATGAAAAACACTTCTAGGAACTAGATTATGTAGGTTTAGAAAAACCACAAACTTTTTGATTATCAAAGCCTCATTAAAACTTTAATTTAGTTTGTAGAAAACGTGTTCTTAGATCTTTTTGAGTTAAACACTGAGATATCCTATGAGAGCTTTGTACAAGAGAAATCCTAAGTCTTAAAGCTAAACTTGAAGAACTTGAACTTGATCTTCTCATCATCTCCATATTTGTTATCATCAAAACTCATCATCAATGTTGCATAGTAATCACATTCTCCCCCTTTTTGATGATGACAAACTATCATTGACAAAAGCATTAGTTCATATAAAATGGAATTCAAAGAGATAGGAGACTTACTCTCAGAAATAGTAAAACAAGCATATTCTCCCCCTTTCTTTTGGAATCCAAGAGCCAATATTAATCCAATTTTAACCTGTCTTTTCTCAGATGAGATTGATTATTTTTCTCCCCCTTTTGACATGATCAAAAAGGATACATTCATTCAATAAAGCACAGTGATAAATATGTATGAGATAAACAAAAAAGTGATTGTAATTGATAATAGATTAATGAAAAATACTCATTGCATTAAATGAAAGTGGCCAAGTGCATATACAATTGTAATTTAAAAGACAGTTAATACAATAAACAGCTAAAAAATAGAACATAAGCAACTGATCCTAAGACTAAGCAAGCTCTAGAAGTAGGCATCAGGTGGTGGAGGAGGAGAGGCAGGGTCATTGCCAGTCAGCAGAGCTTGAAGGGTAGCCTACTCACGCTCAACACCAGCGATTCTGTCAAACAGAATAGTGAAGGTGTTCTCCATGTAGGTTCTGTTATCCAATAGAGTAGCCAGGATTTGCTCATTCGTGACAGGAGCAGGAGTAGGGATATTAGTAGCAGCAGCAGCAGTAGCAGGAGCATCAGGAACGCCTTGAGGGTCGTCCTCATCATTATCAACTTCCACTGGGAACACCCAGCCTTCATCGGTCCTGATCATCTTTATTTTGTTAAGGGTAAAGGACCCAAAAACGTGATGATGGGTTAGCGGGGTCGCTCGCTTGGTTTCCAGAATATGTGGATACTTGCCTAAGAAGGCAGTAACGATCACGCCGTAGGGAAGTTCACACGCTCTTTACCTTTTGCCCTCATCATGTGCTTCATAATGAAAACGGGCCAGTTAATCTAATGGCCTTGCTTTAGAATCCATAGCATGAACTCGTCATCTTCACTCATGTAGGCGTAGTTCCCACCTCTAGGAGCGAGGATGTGGGCATAAGCATAGTGGAGGAGCCTGTCCTAGCTCTTCATCATGCCCCCTTTGACTCCCTTTTGAGTCGAAGGTAAAGCTAACCCAGGGCGAAGAACATCTTCAATTGCTCTGTTCTTGTCGAAGAGTTGGAGGAGTGAATCTTCTTCAGCAAAGCGGCCAGTTGACTGTAAGCCAAACATCTGAGCCCAATCGTTGGGTGTGATCACAATGCTTTGATCGCAGACACTGGAGTGTAGCTCCTGACCTTCAACCTTCAGGTTGCAAAAGAACATCTTAACCAGGTCGGGATACAGAGGTGCTGAGTAAGAGCAGAAGTGAAGTATGCCTTGGTGATTTAGCCAGTTCAGAAAGTCAAAACCACCTTCTCTTTCGAAGAACCCCAAGTCGAGGTACTTTGGATGCACCAAGTTACACTCTCAAAAGTGTGTGACGAAGCGCCCAAGCTGTTGCTCATTGGAGGAAAGCCTGCGAAGATCCAACGGGTTGTTGCATGGAGCCGTCTTTGTACGAGGACGCTTAGAGCGAGAGGAGGATGAGGCCATGGAAGGGAAACAAAGGAGGAAAAAGAGAGAGAGGAAGGGTGGAGATTGTGAGAGAGGGAGGTTTTAGGAGTAGGGAAAACGAAGAGATTTTTGAAAAAGATAGAAAAACGTATGGCGTATTCGGATACGCAGGTAGGGAGGGGGTTATTTTAAAGAAAACCCAGATGTATTCGAATACCAGGAGGAGGTATTCGAATACAGCGTTTGGAAAAGCTTAAGGGGCGCATCCTTCAGACAGAGGGTATTCGAATACCATACCAGGTATTCGAATAGATTACCAGATTAGGCTTGGCTGCCAAACGATGGTATTCGAATGCTTTTAATGGTATTCGAATACTCACAAAGTATTCGAATACTCCAGAGAGAAACTGATGGTATTCGAATATTCCAGAGACAGAAGAGTAACCCAGGGGAGCAAGTATTCGAATACTTCATAATAGTATTCGAATACTCCAGAGAAGCTGAGTGAAAATTGAAAAAGATCAGCCTCAGGGTATTCGAATGACCCTGATGGTATTTGAATGCCTTAACAGAAAAAACACAAGTTTTCTCGTATAGCAGCAAGGGTATTCGAATACCATATGGAGGTATTCGAATAACTAAACAAGAAAAACATATATATATGTCCAGAAAAAGCATTTTTGAGAGAAAAAAAGCATACCTTTTGATGGAGTACCTGCAAAAATAGATTTCGGGATAACTCCGACGCTCAAGTTAGTAATAATTCAAGAAGGATTAAAAAAAATTTAAGCAAATAACAAGCATTTATATGTTGGATTGATCAATTATGCCTAATTCTCCTCTTATATAAAAGAATGCTTCTTTTGCTAGGGGTTTAGTGAAGATAGCTGCAAGTTGCTTAGATGTTTCAACAAATTCAAGCATGCAATCCCCTTATTGTACGTGATCTATGATAAAGTGATGTCTTATCTCTATATGCTTTGTTCTGGAATGCAGAATGGGATTCTTAGAGTATTTATTGCACTAGTGTTATCACATCTTATCGGGATATGATCAAGCTGAAGACCGTAGTATAAAAGTTGTTGCTTCATCCATAGGATTTAAGCACAACAACTACCGACTGTAACATATTCAGCCTCAGTGGTGGACAGAGCCACACTATTTTGTTTCTTGCTATGCCAAGAAACTAAAGAACTACCAAGCAAGTGACATGTCCCACTAGTACTTTTTCTATCCAATTTGCACCCAACAAAATCAGAGTCAGAATAGCCTATTAGACTACATGAGGCACCCTTAGGGTACCACAAGCCCATTTGTGAAGTGCCTACAAGGTATTTCATTATTCATTTAACAGCACTTAAATGAGATTCCTTAGAGTTTGCCTGATATCTAGCATACATGCATACACTAAACATAATGTCTGCCTACTAGCAGTAAGATAAAGAAGAGATCCAATCATACCTCTATATTTCATTATTTCTACTGATTTACCTCCTTCATCTTTGTCCAAGTAGCAAGAAGTGCCCATCAGAGTGGCCATGTGTTTAGCATTTTCCATTTTGAATCTCTTGAGCAATTACTTGCAGTATTTGGTTTGACTTATGAATGTCCCTTCATTCGTTTGTTTGATTTGAAGTCCGAGAAAGAAATTTAATTCTCCCATCATCGACATTTCAAATTCATTCTGCATTGACTTAGCAAATTCTTTGCACAGGGATTCATTAGTAGCACCAAAGATAATATCATCCACATATATTTGCACAAGAAGAATATCATGCTTTTTATTTTTAATAAAAAGAGTAGTATCAACTTTTCCTCTTGAAAAACCATTTTCTAAAAGGAACTTACTCAACCTTTCATACCAAGCTCTAGGAGCTTGCTTTAAACTGTATAAAGCCTTTTTAAGTTTAAAAACATGGTTGGGTAATTCATGATTTTCAAAACCCGGAGGTTGTTCAACATATACCTCCTCTTGAATAAAACCATTTAGAAAAGCACTTTTGACATCCATTTGATATAATTTGAAATCCATGATGCAAGCATAAGCAAGTAACATTCTAATAGCTTCTAATCTAGCTACAGGTGCATAGGTTTCCTCATAATCTATTCCTTCTTCTTGATTATATCCTTTAGCAACCAATCTAACTTTGTTTCTAGTTATTAACCTATTTTCATCAAGTTTGTTTCTAAAAACCCATTTAGTTCCAATTATAGGGTGATTATTAGGTCTAGCAACTAATTCCCAAACTTGATTTCTTTCAAACTGATTTAATTCCTCATGCATAGCTAAGATCCAATGTTCATCATCAAAAGCTTCAATTAAATCCTTAGGTTCAATTTGAGAAACAAACGCTAAGTGATTACAAGTATTTCTAAGAGAGTTACGAGTACTTACACCTTTAGATACATCACCGATAATTTGATCAAGGGAGTGATATTTTGAAGTTCGCCCTTCTTTGGGAAGTTCTAAAGCTTGCGAATCTTCTTGTCTTTGTTTATCCTCTTGCTCCTTGATTTCTTTGTCTTTGTTATCCAAATGTGTTTTTGCCAAGATCTCTGCAACATCATCAACAACAAGATCCTTTCTCGATCCATTTGGGTCAGTTTCATCAAATGCAACATGTATAGATTCTTCAATAGTCATAGTTCTTTTATTATATATACGAAAAGTCTTACTATGATTTGAATAACCAAGAAATATACCTTCATCAGACTTAGCATCAAACTTGCCTAAGTTATCTTTTCCATTATTTAAAACAAAACATTTGCATCCAAAAACATGAAAATGTGAAACATTTGGCTTTTTTCCCTTATACAACTCATATGGGATTTTCTTTAAAATAGGACTTATAAGGGTTCTGTTCATTACATAACAAGCTGTACTTATAGCATTCGCCCAAAAGTATTTAGGAAGAGCAGCCTCATTAATCATAGCTCTCGCTATTTCTTCTAAAGAATGGTTTTTCCTTTCTACAACTCCATTTTGTTGCGGAGTTCTAGGGGCAGAGAAATTATGATTAATGCCATGTTCATCACAATAATTTTTAAAAACATTATTTTCAAATTCGCCACCATGATCACTTCTTATAGAAGAGATTTGAATTTTTTTTTCATTTTGAATAACTTTGGCAAGTCTTTTAAAAGCTAGAAATGCATCATTTTTATTTGCAAGAAATAAAGTCCATGTGAACCTAGAAAAATCATCCACAATCACTAAAGCATAGTAATTCCCACCAAAGCTCATAGTTCTAGAAGGTCCAAACAGATCCATGTGCAAAAGTTGTAAAGGTCTAGTAGTTGAAACTATATTTTTTGCTTTAAAAGAGACCTTTATTTATTTACCCTTTTGACATGCATCACATAACTTGTCTTTTATAAAATTAAGCTTGGGTAGTCCAATTACTAGCTCTTTAGAGACCAACTTCTTTAAGTGATCCATGTGAATGTGTGCAATTCTCCTATGCCATAACCATGAATCATCATTCTTACTTAAAAGGCATTTCGCATCAGTTGAAGATATATCATCAAGACTAATAATATAGATGTTGTTTACTCTATGACCAATGAATTTAACATGCTTATTATTTTTATCTTCAATTATGCAACAGTTTGAATCAAATATTACCCTATTTCCTTTATCGCATAATTGGCTAATACTAAGCAAGTTATGTTTCAAGCCTTCAACAAGCAACACATTTTCAATAGAGGAGTTAGGGTTCTTACCGACTTTGCCGATTCCAAGAATTTTTCCCTTGTTGTTATCACCATAAGTAACATGTCCATGATTCTTGGGAATAAGCACGGTGAATTTTGAATCGTCTCCGGTCATGTGCTTGGAACAGCCGCTATCAAGATACCAATTTAAATTCCTAACTTTCAAGCACACCTACAACACAAGTTTAGTTTTTAACTTTTGGTACCCAAACTTTCTTGGGTCCTTGTGTGTCAGTTTTGGGTATAGTACCCTTGGGAACCCAAACCATTTTTGCTCCAACTTTTGTATTTATGTTTTTCCTTGCGTTATATGTTGAAGCACTATGTCCTTTCCTTCTACAGTAAAAACATTTAATAAAAGGACTACTTGAAACTCTAGAATGCACAAAGAGATTTTTATAGAGTTTTTGTTGATTTTTCGGGTTATAACTTATCCCGGCTTTTTGAAAAACCACTTTGTCTTCCTAATAAAATATTTAAGTTATCCCTTCCAAAGGTGAATTTAGAAAGAGTGTTCTTTAAGTCTTCAATTTCTTTTTCAAGCATATGACATGAAGAACAAGATGAAGAAGAAGAAGCATGTGAAGAATGATTTGTGTATGCATCAATGATTCCCAAAGTTTCATTTTCAATTTTCAATTCTTCTATTTCTTTATTTAAAATAAGAATTTGATTTTCTAAAGAAGAAATTGTTTTCTTAGAAGAAGAAATAATTTTTGTCAATTTTAAAGATTCTTCATGTAATTCTTCAAAAGCATCTTGTAACTCATCATAAGAAGGTAATAAAGTAGTATTAGAACTTACCTCATTTTCGCTTTCTTCTTCTTCCCCTTTGGCTATGAGACATAGTTGAGCCTCTTCACTGTCTGAGCTGTCAGTTGAATCCATGTCGTTTTCATCCCATGCTATATAGGTTTTTCTTCCTTTTCTTTCCTTAAAGGGCTTCTTTTCAAATTTCTCCTTCTTCTTTTGATAAACTGGGCACTCCATTTTCATGTGACCAGGTTTGCCACATTCATAGCAAGTTGGAGTCGATGAAGCTCCTTCGCCTTTGAAATGTGTCTTTTCTGGAGGAAGGGAGGTCTTCTTTGCGTTCCTTCTTCCTGAGAAATTTACCAAACTTTTTAACTAGCAAACTTAGATTTTCTTCACTTACCTCGATGTTCTCTGAGCTTTCTTCATTTTCTTCATCATCATTGTCGATTAATGAAGAAGTGGCTTTGAGTGCTATCCCCTTTTTCTTTTTATTGTTCTCTTCGCTTTGACTTAGTCTGCTCAGTTCGAGTTCGTGCTCATGAAGTTTTCCAAAGAGGGTAGCCAAAGTCATTGTAGACAAATCCCTTGATTCTTATATGGCTGTTACCTTGGGTTGCCAAATCCTGCTAAGATATCTCAAAACCTTGTTAATCAAATCTTCATTAGAAAAGCTTTTGCCTAAAAATGCAAGATGATTAACTATGTGGGTGAACCTCTTTTACATTTCCTGAATGCTTTCTCCTTGGTTCATTCTGAATAATTCATATTCACAAGTTAGAGAATTGATTTTCGACCTCTTAACTTCACTAGTACCCTCATGGGTAACTTGTAAAGTGTCCCACATTTCTTTAGCAGTTTTGCAATTTAAAATTCTAAAAAACTCATCATATCCCAAAGCAGTAGTAATAATATTTTTGGCTTTTGAATTAAATTGAACTTTTCTTTTGTCTTCATCAGACTGTTTATTTCATGCTGTTTTGGTCCTTACACCATCGACCTCATGTGTGGGTATACAAGCGCCGTTTTCGACCGCATCCCATACATCTAGATCAATAGCTTCGATGAAGATTTTCATTCTTTTCTTCCAATATGCATAACCATCCCCATTGAAAAAGGGTGGCCGGTTTATGAAGAATCCTTCTGAAAAACCATTTGAAGAAGTCATATTCTCTTGAAGCTGCTAAGCTCTTTATACAAGAGTCTAGCTCTGATACCACTTGTAAGGACCATGGACACCACATATCTCCATATTAGTATGATATTGTCCACTTTGGGCCTAAGTCCTCATGGATTTGCTCTTGGGCTTTTACCCCAAAAAGCCTCATACTAATGGAGATATATGTCCATACTTATATGCATATGATGCTCCTCACTTCTAGCCAATATGGGACTTTGGTCGCATTCCCAACAAGATGTATTGGACTGACCCACCATGAGAACGCTACATGGATCGTTACGTGAGTTTCATAAGCAATTCTCATAGTGATAATGGTGTTTGTGGTCCTTTGACTTGAAATCACTACGATTCCTACATGAAGAGTTGTGTGTTTTAATGCCATCAAACATCATCTGTAACAAGGTGATTATAAAGTTAGTTATTGGACATACTGCAAATCATGCAGAGGGATGTGAGTGACCTAGATGAGATTTGTCACTCCTACGTAACAGGAGCGATATCTTCGGGCCCCCTGATTGAGTGAGACTGCGAAATGCATGGTCATGCTTAAATGAGTCAATATGAGATATTGATCTCATTTGTTGTTACAAAGTCTACTCGAGTATCAGGAAACCAATGATTGGACTATACAAGGGTGACGCATTCCATGCCTTGTGTTCAATCTAGATATCTTGACAAAGGGACTAAACAACACGAAAACATTAATCACGGAAAGGTTATGTCAAATCACTGATATTCTTATTACTTGGGTAGCAGCGATGTGTTGCTAGATACCACTCACTGCTTGTAATATTAAAAATAGGATTTTAATATTACTGCCAACGTAATAAGAACCTGCAGGGTCACACACATAGAGCAGACTAAAATTGGAGCAATGGATCCAAGTTGGACTCGGATTCAAATATGGGCCAGACTCATAACAGATAGGTCTAGGGTTGCACAACTTACCTTACTGCTGCTCACACTCACTTAAGGCAGTCACTATTATAAATAGTACTGCTAAGGGGTTGCTAAGATACGCAATTCAGAACCCTAGCCGCACCTACAGAAAAAGTGAGTGAGAGAGTGATAGGTTTCTTCTCTTCTCTTCGCAGCTAGCACTGTGTGAGAGACGTGACACTCCTCTTTGCGGATGTTGGACGCTCGTGAGTCTGTTCGTGTGGATACCGCAGAGACATCATTTCTATTACGGTGTTGGTGATTCATGCTCCAAGAGGTAAATCATTTAAAAACTCGGATTATGGCTTTTTCACATGGATCCTCGGTGGGAATCCCTATTTTTTCGCTGCGTGTTGTATCCGCAAAAATTCCCTACAGTGGTATCAGAGCGTCTTGCGAAACCATGATTCAGTTTTCTATTTTCGTTTACATGAGATAACATATTTTCTATTCTTCTTTTTGACAAAAGATATGATCTTTAATATGTTATTTCTGAAAACCGTATGAAACCCTTTGCGAAAACATATTCTGTTTCTTATATTGTATGCAAAACCGTGATGTTGTTTTCAAAAACTTCTTGAAGATGTTCATATGTTTTGTGAAAGCTGTTTTGTTTTAAGATGTATGTTTTTGCGAAGCTTTCTGGTATGTATGTGATACGTACAGCGTTATGGAATCCTTATTCTCAATACACGGCGCAAGGGTTTGGGAAACCTTATTCTTGGATTGCGGCAGCAGGGGTTATGGAATCCTTGTTTCTGCACAAGAGGCGCGGTGCAAGGGGTTTTGGAAACCCTATTCTTGTTATGCGGCAGCAGCATCAAGTGTTGATGTCAAGCCGTCAAGGAGGCGCCAGAGGTTCAAGTGTTGAACGACGGCGTAAGGGTTCCCCGTGGCACATGAAGTGTTCATGTGTTTTGGGCTTAGGGTTCCGCGCGGCACAAGGGCTCAAGGGAGACGCAAGAGATTCAGCTCTTGTTTTTGGTCCAATTCAGCTCTTATTCCGCGTGGTAGTGTGTTATTCGAAAGCGCAATTTTTTCTATCCTTTTATAACTCACGAAAAATAATTATGTATTATTGTTATGAGTTTATATGTTCTTTGTGATGCATGGTGCATGGTTTATGGCCTTATTCTTCTTTTTATGCCTTTTGGTATTAATAAATACGACCTGTGGGTCGTGCCTTTCTCTCTACATTCTGATTGTACATTCTCTTCTCACCTAACTCCCCTCAAATGTAAAAGAGGTTTCTATAAAATGTAATTATGATGTGGAGGCAAGAAGACGGCATCAAGTGAGGACGTTAATGGGAGATGCTTGGTGAAGCTGCCTTAATTAATGCTACTCTCTTAGGGGCCATAACCATGTCACTTTTATATGCTTTATATGTATGAGATGCATGGATAATGTTTATGGTATGATAAACAATTTAATAAATGGTGAGATCTAATAATAATAAAAATTCCCTCAAAGCAAATATTAAGTCATTATGTGATGCCTTCCAATGTGTGGCACTCGTCAAGACTAGTATCGATCAAGTGCAGGTCTGCCAAAGCAGGATGCCTTTATCTATATTAGTAAGACGCGATGGGATAAAGGTAATATCCAACTGCCAACCATTGGGTCTGACTTAACTAGGCCATTTCAATAGGATTGAAGGCTTAGAGGCATGAAGTTGGGCTTTAGTCCATTAGATGGATTAGAATAAGTGTTATTCACCCAACTATCCAAGAGTTACATGTGATGTAATTGGAAAGTGTTTCCTACCTAAATAACTGAATTTTGGGTGATCAGCCAAAGCTGACTCAAAACTAGGTGAAATATGGATCTTGGCCCACTAGGAAATCTTACGATGGGATTTTCTGAGTCAATGCTGAGGGTCATTGACTTGAATAAAATAGTGGGAGACATATTTAATTTAAAAGACCTCATTAAATATGTTTATGACATGATACTTATATTTTGCATATTTCTGTTAATAGATTACCATGGCAACAAACACATCGGGTACTTTATCATTGCGATCTATCCTTGAGAATGACAAGTTGTCTAGAACAAATTTTCTAGATTGGTACAGGAATTTGAGGATTGTCCTCAAGCAAGAGAAAAAGCTATATGTTTTGGAACAGCCTATTCTTGAGCCACCTGCTGCTAATGCCCCCTAGAATTGAAAGAGACGCTTATAAGAAGCATCAAGATGATGCCTTGGACATTGGATGTCTAATGCTGGCCACCATGAACTCTGAGCTCCAAAAGCAACATGAGAACATGGATGCATACGATATGATCGTACACCTTAAGAAGCTCTATCAAGAGCAGGCCAGGCATGAAAGATTCGAGGTCTCTAAAGCACTGTTTTAGTGCAAGCTGGTAGAAGGAAGCCCTGTTGGTGCTCATGTACTCAAGATGATTGGGTACATTGAAAACCTAGAGAGACTCGGTTTTCCTTTGGGCCAAGAGTTACCATTGACTTAGTCCTGCAATCGTTCTTGCCTGAAAGTTTTAGTCAATTTGTCATGAACTACAACATGAATGAGATTGACAAATCACTACCAGAGCTACTAGGCATGTTGAGAACTGCTGAGCAGAACATCAACAAAGGTAAAGGGAAGGCCATAATGATGGTCCAAAAGAATAAGGGCAAGAAACAACAGAAAAAGCCCAAGGACAACTGGAAGGGCAAGGGCAAGGATAAGTCCAAGCTCAAAGACTTCTGGCTTGAAACCAAGTGGGTGGAGTGGCTAAGGAAGGTACATGCTTCCATTGTGGTCAGACCGGACATTGGAAGAGGAACTGTGCCAAGTTCCTGGAGGAGCTCATAAAGAAGAAGGGAAGTGAGACTTCCACTTCAAGTATTTTTGTTATTGAAGTCAATTTATCTACTTCTGCATCATGGGTATTAGATACTGGATGTGGATCTCACATTTGTGTAAATGTGCAGGATCTAAAGAGCAGTAGACCATTGACGAAGGGCGAAGTCAACCTACGAGTGGAAAATAGAGCAAAGGTTGCTACATTAGCTGTAGGGACTTATTTATTATCTTTGCCCACTGGGCTTGTAATATAGTTAGAGAACTGCTATTTTGTGCCTGCTATTAGTAGGAATATCATTTCTGTTTCTTATTTAGACAAGAAAGGTTTTTCTTTTATTATAAAGGACAAGTATTGTTCCATTTATATGAATGATATTTTTTATGGTAGTGCACAATTGAGTAATGGACTTTATGTACTTGATCTTGAAACGCCCATCTATAACATAAATACAAAGAGGTTTAAATCAAACGATCTAAACCCAACTTTTCTCTGGCATTGTCGTTTGGGCCACATAAATGAGAAACGCATCTCCAAACTCCATAAAGATGGATTCTTTGACTTGTTTGATTTCGAATCATATGAGACATGTGAATCTTGTTTATTGGAAAAAATGACAAAGGCCCCATTCACTGGACAAGGTGAAAAGGCTAGTGATCTTTTAGGCCTTATACATAGTGATGTATGTGGGCCACTAAACACACTCGCTAGAGGCGGTTTTCAATACTTCATTATATTTACTAATGATTTCAGTAGATATGAATTTGTATATCTTATGAAGCACAAATCAGAATCCTTTGAAAAGTTCAAGGAGTTCGAGAATGAAGTATAAAACTAACTTGGCAAGAGTATTAAAATCCTTCGATCAGATCGAGGAGGAGAATACTTGAGCCAACAGTTTGATGATCATCTGAAAGAGTGTGGGATAATATCTCAACTCACTCCACCAAGAACACCACAATGGAATGGTGTCTCTGAAAGGAGGAACCAGACCTTGTTGGACATGGTCTGATCTATGATGAGTTATGCAAACCTTCCAGGCTCCTTCTAGGGACATGCTCTGTTAACAACAACTTTCACACTTAACCGTGTTCCATCTAAGACGGTTCAAAAGACACCATATGAGATATGGACTGGGAGACGGCCCAGTATGTCTTTCTTAAAGATTTGGGGCTGCGAAGCTTATGTGAAACATCAAGTTTCTGATAAGCTTGGACCTAAATCAGATAAATGCTTCTTTGTGGGGTATCCAAAGGAAACCAAGGGATACTTTTTCTATAATCCTACCGAGGGTAAAGTGTTTGTCGCACGGACAGCTGTGTTTCTAGAAAGGGAGTTTATCTCCAAAGGAACCAGTGGGAGAAAAGTAGAACTTGAAGAAGTTCAAGTTTCACAAAGCAGTAATGAACCAATGGTGGAAATAGAGCAGCCTCCACAAAATGTTGTGGAACAGCAACTCTGCTCAATAGCACAAGACCTGCGTAGGTCTAACAGGATACGTCATCAACCAGAGAGATATGGATTTCTCATGACCCAACAAGGTGACGTATTGCTCATGGATCAAGATGAGCCTGTGACTTACCAGGAAGCCATTATTGGCCCAGAATCTGAGAAATGGCTTGAGGCCATGAGATCTGAAATGAATTCCATGTATGTCAACCAGATATGGACCTTGGTTGACCCACCTGAAGGGGTAAAACCCATTGGGTGCAAGTGGGTTTTCAAGAAGAAAACCGACATGGATGGTAATGTGCATACCTTTAAGGCGCGATTGGTGGCTAAAAGTTTCAGACAAATTCATGGTGTAGACTATGATGAGACTTTTTCCCCAGTTGCGATGCTTAAATCCGTTTGAATCTTGCTTGCTGTTGCAGCATACCATGATTATGAAATCTGGAAAATGGATGTCAAAACTGCTTTCCTTAATGGAAATCTTCTCGAAGATATGTACATGACACAACCTGAGGGTTTTACCACTCCAGAGAATGCTAGAAAAGTATGCAAGTTGTAACGATCTATTTATGGATTGAAGCAAGCTTCTAGAAGCTAGAATCTTCGTTTTGATGATACAATAAAACAGTTTGGTTTCATCAAGAATGAAGAAGAATCTTGTGTTTACAAGAAGGTTAATGGGAGCACTATTGTCTTTCTGGTATTGTATGTAGATGACATACTACTTATTGGAAATGACATCCCTACCCTACAGTCCGTAAAGACTTGGTTAGGAAACTGCTTCTCTATGAAGGACTTGGGCGAAGCCGCCTATGTATTAGGTATCAAGATCTATAGAGATAGATCACTGAGACTGCTTGGCCTAAGTCAGAGTACATACATAGACAAAGTGTTAAGACGATTTAACATGCATGAATCCAAGAAAAGACTCTTGCCTATGTCACATGGTATAAGCCTATCTAAGGCTCAATCCCCTTCCACCCAGGATGAGAGGGATCGCATGAGCAAGATTCCATATGCATCTGCAATTGGATCTACCATGTATGCCATGTTATATACTCGACCAGACATCTCGTATGCTTTGAGCATGACGAGTAGGTACCAGTCTGATCCCGGTGAGAGTCACCGGACTGCTATCAAGAACATCCTTAAGTACTTGAGAGGGACTAAGGATTCGTTCTTGGTATATGGAGGTGAGGAAGAGCTAGTTGTAAAAGGTTACACTGATGCTAGCTTCCAAACCGATAAGGACGACTCCAGATCACAACCGGGTTATGTTTTTTGCCTAAATGGTGGGGCTGTGAGCTGGAAGAGTTCAAAGCAGGAGACAGTCACCGATTCTACCATAGAGGCTGAGTATATTGCTGCCTCCAATGCAGCAAAGGAGGCCGTTTGGATCAGGAAGTTCATTATTGAACTTGGCACTATTCCTAGCATTGTGGACCCAGTGGACCTCTATTGTGATAATAATGGAGCCATTGCACAAGCTAAGGAGCCTAGATCTCACCAGCGATCCAAACATATACTTAGGCGCTTCCATCTCATTCGAGAGATCATCGATAGAGGAGATGTGAAGATATGCAGAGTACCAATAGATGATAACATTGCTAATCCACTGACGAAGCCTCTTGCACAGCAGAAGCATGAGGGTCACACTAAGTCTTTAGGCATTAGATATATGTCTGATTGGCTCTAGTGCAAGTGGGAGATTGTTGGTGTATGCCCTAGAGGCCAATACATTTTCTGTATTTACATACATTCTATTATGCTATTTTATATATGAGGCATTTCATTTATTGTGTTCTTTTTTTATAAACATAATAAAGTCCTTAGAAAAGTAAGTTTGATGCCGTAGGATATCAAGTGGATGACTTGATCGTGAGATCCTTTTAGTTACAACACTATTCTTAAATGTCCCTAGTTAAGTATTATTGTTAATTAGGACAACAATAATACATTGAGACTAGTATGTGCATAGACTGATGACCATATCTCACGGGTCATGGATATGAGTTATCAAGTCTTCGCATGGGTACATATTAGAGTAATGATGTACTGGATTGACCCACCATGAGAACGCTACATGGATCGTTACGTGAGTGTCATAAGCGATTCTCATAGTGACAATGGTGTTTGTGGTCCTTTGACATGAAATCACTACGATTCCTACATGAGGAATTGTGTGTTTTAATGCTATCAAACGTCATCTGTAACATGGTGATTATAAAGTTAGTTATTGGACATACCGCTAATCATGCAGAGGGATATGAGTGACCTAGATGGGATTTGTCACTCCTACGTAACAGGAGCGATATCTTCGGGCCCCCTGATTGAGTGAGACTGTGAAATGCATGGCCATGCTCAAATGAGTCAATATGAGATATTGATCTCATTTGTTGTTACAAAGTCTACTCGAGTATCAGGAAACCAATGATTAGACTATACAAGGGTGACGCATTCCATGCCTTGTGTTTAATCTAGATATCTTGACAAAGGGACTAAACAACACAGAAACATTGGTCACGGAAAGGTTATATCAAATCACTGACATTCTTATTACTTGGGTAGCAGCGATGTGTTGTTAGATACCACTCACTGCTTGTAATATTAAAAATAAGATTTTAATATTACTGCCAACGTAATAAGAACCTGCAAGGTCACACACATAGAGCAGACTAAAATTGGAGCAATGAATCCAAGTTGGACTCGGATTCAAATATGGGCCAGACTCATAACAGATGAGTCTAGGGTTACACAGCTTACCTTACTGCTGCTCACACTCACTTAAGGCAGTCACTATTATAAATAGTACTGCTAAGGGGCTCCTAAGATACGCAATTCAGAACCCTAGCCACACCTACAGAAAAAGTGAGTGAGTGAGCGACATGTTTCTTCTCTTCTCTTCGCAGCTAGCACTGTGTGAGAGACGTGACACTCCTCTTTGAGGACGTTGGACATTCGTGAGTCTGTTAGTGTGGATACTGCAGAGACATCATTTCTATTACGGTGTTAGTGATTCACGCTCCAAGAGGTAAATCATTTAAAAACTCGGATTATGGCTTTTTCGCATGGATCCTCGGTGGGAATCCCTGTTTTTCACAGCGTGTTGTATCCGCAAAAATTCCCAACAGGGTCTTCACCGCAACCTTGGATCACACTGCCTTAGTCTGCACCACTTTGGCCTACACCACCTTGGCCATAATAACCCTAGTCTCTTCTCATCCATCCTCTGGAGCCACTTATGTCTCTTCCCCACTATCCACCTTGTGGTCCGTTTAGTCATTTAGGGCAGCCACTGAAATAATTATGTCCACGACTTGGCCATCCTGGACCTCTCTCAGGGCAAAGATCCCCTCCTCATTAAGACTGGGGTTAAGAAAGATAGAGTTAGCTAAGGTATTCTCAAACGTTTCCTTTATAGACTTCAACCAGTCATCTATTATTTGGTCTAGTTCCCCCTTTAAAAGTTCATATTGAACCCGAACACAGGTGAAGACAGACTCGGTTGAGGCTAAGTTCTTTTTTGATGTATCCTCCTAAACCATTGCTTCACCAAGTTGGGCTCGAAACTTATCAGCCTTAGCAGCTTTGGCTCGAAGTGACTCCACTTCAGCAGCTTGAGCCCAGAGGGTAAGTACCTCAACAACAACTGTGGTAAAGCAGGCAACCTCGGCCTGGAGCTTATCAACCTTGATGTCGCGCAACTTAAGCTCCTTAACAGTTTAGGCCAGTTGCTCGTCCTTCTGGGTTACCTTCATGGCAGCCTAGGTCAGCTGCCTATCCTTCTTGGCAATTTCACCCTGAAAGGTACTGAGCTCCCCCCCAAGCTAGTAATCTCCCAGACGGACTCCCAAGCCTCTTCTATATATCCAAGAATGGAGACGATGCGCAAACCAGGGAGTTAGGCCTCACGAAGGATCTCCTTTACATCGCGCTCGATCAGCACACTAGTATAGGTGGCACTCTATAAGTGACTGTTAATAAAGTTGATAAGGTCAACCCCTCGTGCCCACAATGATTCCTATGGAAAATGAGGCAAACAACCCCAAACTATGGAGTATCCTCATATCCCAGACCATCTAGAAGTTCGTCTATTTTAGGTTCCTCCAGAATGCTTTCAATTGCTGGCCTCTTCCCCATAGCATCCCTGCTGCTCTTAGCTTAACTTTTCCAAGGCTGTAGTGGTAGTACAAGAAAACTTAGTTCAGAAGCCTGGACCTCGATGTTTAGGGGAGGTGGGGAGATCACCACAACTGCAAAAATAGGGACTGCATTGCTCAAAGGGTTGGGGACAGCAACAGTCACCCCTTAAGCGACCATCGGGGCCCAAGATCCTGACGCCTCACCACTCCTAGCTGCCAATTTGTTAGCCAAGAGCAAAAGTCCGAATGGTGGATCCATGCTTTATATAAACAAAAGGAAGAAAGAAAAAGTGTCACAATAATTGAATAAATTTTAGTGCAAAAAGAAAAATATGTAAGACGAGATACCTAGCATGGATTTTATGGAATCGGCAGGCACATCCAAGAGATCCTTGCAACTGATGGCCCTTTTCTCCATGGTCCAGTTAATCAAGAAGTCTAAGACCATGGCCTTTGGAGGAGAGATTTGGGACATCAAAGTTTCTATCTCTTCATTACTCTGTTCCTAACCAACCTCGGTCCAGTATAAGTAAAGGCACAGTTGACCCTCAGGGGAGATAAAAAAAGGTGTCCTCCCTAGAGCCCATTCTACCCTAAAATAGTCCTTTTTGAAATTCTTGAAGGACTCTTGGTAGGGATAAAAGCCTTTGCGCCTACTTTGCGCTACTTTGCGCTCATAGGGTGACCCATCCCCTGAGCTGATTATTCTCGGTTACAACCAGGAGAAAATATAGAAGAAAGAATTGATCGAGTATGGCCAATCAAAGACTTGACAGATAAGCTTGAATACCCGAACAAATCCCCAAGCATTCAGAGGAAGTTGAGTAGACGTCACTCGCAAGTGATTGAGAACGCACATCTCAAACTCGGAGAATGGCAACCGTACCCCAATACGGGTAAAGAGAGTCTCGTACATGTATATGAAGTGCCCACTCATTGTACAGGTCGAGTACACCCTTTCCTCCTCTAGTGGGTGTCGGATTGTAAACTCACGGTCTCTAAGCCCTTCCACAGTAAGTTGTATGTACTATTGTTTGTCGTAGGCATCTTTGGCCATCTTTATTTTGAAAGGGGTGCCTAGAACCTCATGGTCCACCCACTGGTACATGCTTATATATGGTGGAAAGATGAGTTCCTTCTATTTCGCAGGTGCCGCCCTCCTCTGCTCTGCAGGTGCAGCCCTCCAGGTTCATGCCATACTTGTAGAGGACACACTCGAGTGAGACTCTAAGGAATTACTTAAGTCTCCTAATGCCATCAGAAGCTTGGAGAGCGGACGAACGAGACCATGCCTAGCCAGCTCTTTGGCTTGATCCACCCTTCGAAGTGCCTCCAAGGTCCTTACCCTAACCCAGGAACTTAGACCCTCACCAGAATCCCCATCGTGGACCTAAAGCCTTTGCAGTGGCTGGGACGATGGGGATAACGAAGGACTCAGAACCTCCACTGATAGACTACTATTTGTATTATCTCCTCACTCCCAAACATTTTTTCGCCTACTAAATGATCAAATAAAAGGGCAAAAATGAAAAAGGGAGAAATGAGGAGTAGCTCGAGTTTAGAAGGGAAAAGAGAGGTTTTGAACAGTGAAGAAAGCGCTGAAAAAGCCTTGAACCACTAACAGTTGCTGCAAAAGATGCTAGGAAATAGCTTGATTCATTGGAGAAGAAAATTTGGAGTGCAAGAATGAGCAAAGATTGGGAAGGGTTAAACCTCATTCCTGTTTATAAGCATGGAAAGTCACCACCAATTCGTCGCCATTAATGGGGGCAAATATGTCTTTTCGTTTAAAGCACCTTATCATGACCCCCTTTTCAAAATTTGAAAATGGATAATCATGATGCTACAAACCCCAAATGATGACTTCCACTGCCCTCTAACCACATATCATACCATTTATGAACAAATGCATCCAAAAGGACAATGCACAGAATGTTCGAAATTGAAATGATGCGTAACATTTCAGGACACCTAAGCTAGATCATGAACCCTTAATGAGACACCACAGTATAACAACACCATGGATCTCGGTCCAAATTTGAAGTACATTCATAACAGACCCCACAAACTACACGTTAGGATAACTTACTACCTACCCTGGACAAAGGTATGATGACTTAAGCAGAGTGATCCATCACAGATCCCGACCTTACTCATTATTCCCAAGAGCCTACTATGATACATCACGGACCTCGGTCCTTTGGAAAAAATATCACGAGATCCGACGTTGACACTATAACTCGGATCCCTTTATACATCGTTGTAACAGCCTAATACTGGTACCCTAGTATATCTGACATATACCTGGATAAGTAGTATTAGTCATGCTACTTCTAACTTATACTTCAACTAATCCATAACATTTAAATAAATAATTATGGAGAGCCATGTCTAAAAGTCATACAAATACATAACGTTTTACATCTTCAAAGCAAATATAAAAACTAAATTAATCTAGTTCTTCTGTTTTCTTCATCTTCTTACCCTCTTGTAGGGCCTTGACCTAAATTTACATGGAAACACAGTGGGCGAGAAATTATAATTCTTAGTATGAGTAACCAATACTAGCATTTAAACATTTATACTGAATAAATGAAATCTGAAACTGAACATACTATTGATTTTAAACAAGTGTCTACACAATTGTAAATATCAAAAGTCTTCTCATGCCTTTTTTTTACTCATTAAAATAGGTGTACTATACTAACTTCTCTAGTCTAGTTATTCATTAACATGATATAAGTACTATACGAGTATCAACTCATAATGAACAACACTACTAACATTGGATTAATAGTTATAATAAGTAAATGAGACTCTATTCACTACCACTAGAATATTCACATTCTGACTCTATGTAAACATTCATCTAGATACCTCATAATCCAAAACTAAACTCATATATATAACTTAGCTATTCTCAAGACATTGTGTTCCATTGTATTTGTCTGTGTAGAATAGGCTAAATAGCTCATAGACTACTTGATAATAAATGGACTATTCCATCACACAATAGTGAGTGTACTACTTCCACTACATACCTGATGATGAATGGATTGTCCTATGTACTACTTCCACAACATCGAACTAGTAACACCGACCCTATTGATGGGGACTTTTGTGGCCTAATACTTAATTCATCCATAACCAAGCATAGGACTTAACTCAATCATAGCCTAACATAGGACTTAACTTGTCCATAGCCTAGCATAGGACTTAACTCATCCATAGCCTAGCATAGGATTTAACTCATCCTTAGCCTAGCATAGGATTTAACTCATCCTTAGCCTAGCATAGGATTTAACTCATCCTTAGCCTAGCAAAGGATTTAACTCATCCTTAGCTTAGCATAGGACTTAACTTATCTTTAGCCTAGCATAAGATTTAACTCATCCTTAGCCTAGCATAGGATTTAACTCATCTATAGCCTAGCATAGGATTTATCTCATCCTTAGCCTAGCATAGGATTTAACTCATCACAACTCCACCTTTAGCAAAGTGCTTTTCTCACTCTTTTGCAAGGTCAAGGGGCTTGCCTCGCTCCCTTAATTAGGAATTGTGTACTATGGTTCAACTTTATAACTAAAGGAACCAACTCTTGCTAACTCTATGGTTTAACCTTAATACATATGGGATCCATCTCTATAGTTCAATCTCGTTAAATAAGGGATCCATTTCTATGACTCAACCTCATCAAATAAGGGATCCATCTCTATGGTTCAACCTCATTAAATAAGGGATCCAACTTTTACTAAACACTCCACTCATTCCCAACTCAATGAAAGAATAGAGTATTTGTTCCATAACTAGCATACTCAACTCATCTTCACTATGAGAGAGCGATTCATGCATCTAAATATGTAAAACATACTTATCTTACTTATATCTAGCATAAATATAATTTACATTTGGTTCATTTTCACTTAAAACTCTGTTTTGCTCAAAACAGGGGTCTGGTAATTGATTACATTACTGTGATAACTGATTACATCCTTTCTAGAAGCTTGGTAGTCGATTACATTACTTTTGTAATCGATCACATCTATTCCAAAAGCCTTGTAATCGATTACATCCTTTATTTCTCATTTTCCAGAGACTTTGTAATCGATTACATTGCCACTGTAATAGATTACATCTTGTAGAAAACCAGAAAAATAGGTTTTCTCAAGCAACAAACCTATTTCTAACTTCCTCTAATCAAACAACAATATCCCATAAGATCTCATACTCTTAAGATCAATGAGGAAAACAACTTTAATTCATAAAAACATAGATTTAAGCTCAACTCAAGGCAAGAAATACCTATTTTCCTAAATTACTTCTCAAAGGAAATCATGGATATCTACAAAGCCTAAACTAGCAACCATGCATCCAACAAGTTGAAATCACTCAAACTCAATCCTTGAAACCAAGAATCAAGCAAGGAAAACAGATTTGCTTCTTAAATCCATTTCTCTCTTCTCATATAACCTAGTTTCATGTAAGATGAAACAAAAGGAAAAGATGAGAAAGAAGCTCCTCTATCTCTTGTGTAGATGAAGATCTTCAAGTCTTTGTCCTCCTCTTTGATCTTTCCTTCTTCCCTTCCTCTTATTCCCCTCTGTTTCCCTCTTCTTCTCTTCCCTTTTTTGTTCCTCTGTTTTCTGTTTTCTTTTGACCGTAGAGAGGGAGAGATAAAAAGAGAGAAATAAAAAGAAAGAAACTAGGAACTAGTTTCTGTGCTAGAACTTATATCTTTTAGGAATAATTTGATCTTACTAAATTATGTTTCCTAACTTCCAACAACTTCAGAATAAATACTAGGATTCATCTAAATTGTTGTTTCATCTTTTTTCAAATTTTTAATATCTGCTACTAGTTAATCTGGCATTAAAGCACACAACCAATATGCCTAAAAATACCAAACCGACTCTGATTATCTTTAAATTTTAACTGCATCTTACTTAGCTCATTTGTTACCTAGAAATAAGTTATCCATACTTGTTTCCCTCAACTTAGCCTTTAAAGCCATTTTTTGAGTTATTTTAGACTGCTTTTCTCCTTCTATATTGCGACAAAGTACTTAAACTAACCCAGTTTGTCACAAAATTGTACTAACATGTCAAGCAAGTATTAGGTTACCTTTGTAACCATTTACAAGCCTAACATATTATTGAGGGTGTTACATTCATCCCCTCTTTTTTTAAAATTTTGTCCCCAAAATTGCTTTCCTCATACTACAACTCTAGGTAACCTTGCTTAATATGGGACTTCAACTCCCAAAAAGCTCCGTCAGTGCCAACTTCACCTTATACTAGCTTCTGGTAAAAAGGGACCTAGACACTTATTGTACTATGTCCTTTTTCATGCTAGGCCACCAAAACATTTTCTGAAGACCTTGATACATTTTAGTAGCCCCTAGATGGATAATATACTTTCTCTTGTGAGCTTCCTCTAGAATCCTTTCTTTGATTCTTGGCTCTTTTGGAACACAAAGTCTATCTCTAAACTTTATTATTTCATCTTCAGTTATAACAAAATCTTCTTGGTTTCCTAAGAAGATATGCTCACAACTGTCCCTTAGAGCTTCATCTTCCTTGTGAGCTTCTAAAATCTAAGTCCTTAAGTCATTTACTATGCTCACTCTGTTCACTATTAGATTATGTGGCATTATAGTCACCCCAAGACTCAAATTCCTAAAACTCTTCAGAAGTTCACTCTCTTGAACCATCATTGAGGACATATGTAGTAATTTTCTACTTAGTGCATCAGTCACTGCATTAGCTTTACCCGAATGATACTATAACTCAAAGTTATGATCCTCTCATCACAACTGAGTTATGCTTAGCGTTCCATCCATCATCTTTGCCCTCATGTTCACCTTCTTCTGATCAAACAAGTTTTGTAAACTTGTATAATCATTGAACACCTTAAAGTTCTTATTCTGTAAGAAAACTTACTGAATCTCAAAATCATTTACTAACTTAACTTGTACCATACCTATAAAGAGTTCTACTTCTCTCTTAGGTGGTACTCAGTTATCTTCCTAAGAAATACCTCTGGATGTCTTCTTATCATAGATATATTCCCTAAGACTTGCTCAACTTCCACTTAAGAGGAGAAAATGAAAACATATCCTTAAATCCCTTCTATTAAGAAGTTGTTCACTTGTTTAGCTCTCGAAACATATACTCTAAAGAAATAAGCATAGAAGAATCATTAGATATAAACCTCAACATCAATCTAATTAATCCAAAACCATGTCTAATCTAACGTCCACATTAAGAAGAGATAAACTGATGAGATTCACAAAAGAAATCTTACCTTCTATCTTTACACAATAATCCAGACTTACTAAGGAAGTTGTGATTAACTTTCCTACTAGTGTAGACAAGGGTAAAACACGGGGAAACTCAAACATAGATAAATCTAACCTCTTCATATATATATACATATGTAATTAAGGAGTTGGATGCTCATGAATCATACAATACAACTTATATATCATCTTTAACTATGTCCTTACCTCGTATAAGATCGGGAGTCTGGGCTGCCTCCTTACTACTCAGAGTATAAACTCTTATTCTAACTTGATCTTTGAGGTTAGGTACTATTCCCTGCTTCAGTACGCACTTATTTAAAAGTGTTCTGGCTAGCCATAAGTATAACATACTATTTGGCCCACTTAACAAGGTCTGCCACCATGTTAATTCCCAAATCTTTCACACTTTGGTTCTTTAACTTCTACTTAAACTTACTTATCTTTATCTTGAGGATAACTAGGTTTAGAAGCACACTAGAAGTACACTTCATATACCTATCATCCCCTTTATTCCTATTGTGAAAATCTTATAACTTTTATTCCACTTGAGGCTAACTATTGGGACCCTCATCCGTTCTCTTTGAATGGCACAAACGACACCATTTTGCCTCTTTTGATCAATAAAAAATAAGCTTCTCTTTGCCAGTTTCAATCAATCAAAACTATACTAGTTTCAATTTTGTAGCTTACTCTGTACTTATCTCATAATTTTTCAAACTTAGCCATATACTGTCCTAGCAAAATGCCACCTTGTTCAGGTCTTTAGAGCTCTATCTCCTTGGCATTTTGTTCACTAAAACTCTACCTCCCTTTCTAACATATAGAAGACAACCAAAACTCTCATGTTATCTGAACAAACCTCAATTGTAAAGATTTTCTCCATTTTCTTAAGCCACTTCCACCTACTCCAAACATGCCTTTCTTTCCCTTAAAGGATGTAAGGTTAGCCTTTTTAAACTTTGAGAAATTTAGGAAGTTTCAGTTCTCTTCTACCATTACTCCATACACTGGTTGTACTAGTGGTACTAGCTATTGAGATGAAATTACTTCGATCCCTTCTAAAACTCTGCTTGCGATAGCAATATGTTTCCTCTTAGCAGTTGTTATCTTTAAGAACACTTTAGCTATATTAGCTGGACCTCCACTAGAAGAATTCATATTTCTCCTAGTTTGCCTTAGTGAAGTAATGGTTTCCTATACACACTACGTGTGACAGTAACCGTTAACACTTAAACCTAAGGCCTGTCATGCAATTCCTATCCACACATTTCACTTATGAGACAAGAAATGCACAACTCTTAGTTGAAAAACCTAAAAATTGCCTAAGCCTGGTTAATCCAAACCCCGGCTCACAGGATGAACCGCTCTGATACTATAATGTAATAACCTAATACTGGTACCCTAGTATATCTGACATATACCTGGATAAGCAATATTATCCATACTACTTCTAACTTATACTTCAACTAATCTATAACATTTAAACAAATAATTATGGAGAGCCATGTCTAAAAGTCATACAAATATACAACTTTTTACATCTTCGAAGCAAATATAAATAATTACCTAAGCTTTGAATTGAAAACAGAAAAGCTAAACTAATCTAGTTCTTTTGTTTTCTTCATTTTCTTACCTTCTTGTAGGGCCTTGACCTGGATTTACATGAAAATACAGTAGGGTGAGAAATTATAATTCTCAGTATGAGTAACCAATACTAGCATTTAAACATTTATACTGAATAAATGAAATATGAAACTGAACATACTATTGATATTAAACAAGTGTCTACACAATTATAAAATATCAAAAGTCTTCTCATGCCTCTTCTTCACTCATTAAAGTAGGCATACTATACTAACTTCTCTAGTCTAGTTATTCATTAATATGATATAAGTACTGTACGAATATCAACTCACAATGAGCAACACTACTAGCATTGGATTAATAGTTGCAATAAGTAAATGAGACTCTACCTACTATCACTAGAATATTCACATTCTGACTCTATGTAAACATTCATCTAGCAACCTCATAATCCAATACTAAACTCATATATATAACTTACCATTCAAGACACTGTGTTCCATTATATTTATCTATGTAGAATAGGCTAAATAGCCCTTAGACCTAGTAATAAGTGGACTATTCCATCACACAATAGTGAGTGTACTACTTCCACTACATACCTGATGATGAATGGATTGTCCTATGTAGTACTTCCACAACATCAAACTAGTAACCCCGGCCTTATTGATGGGGACTCTTGTGGCCCAATACTTAACTCATCCTTTGCCTGACTTAGAACTTAATGCATCCTTAGCCTAACATAGGATTTAACTCATCCTTAGCCTAGCATAAGACTTAACTCATCCTTAGTCTAGCATAGGACTTAACTCATCCTTAGCCTAGCATAGAATTTAACTCATCCATAACCTAGTATAGGATTTAACTCATCCTTAGCCTAGCATAAGATTTAACACATCCTTAGCCTAGCATAGGATTTAACTCATCCATAGCCTAGCATAGGATTTAACTCATTCATAGCCTAGCATAGGATTTAATTCGTCCTTAGCCTAGCATAGGATTTAACTCATCCTTAGCCTAGCATAGGATTTAACTCATCACAACTCCACCTTTAGCAAAGTGCTTTTCTCACTCCTTTTCAAGGTCAAGGGGCTTGCCTCACTTCCTTAGTTAGGAATTATGCACTATGGTTCAACATCATAATTAAAGGAACCAACTCTTGCTAGCTCTATGGTTCAACCTTAATACATAAAGGATCCATCTCTATAGTTCAACCTCATTAAATAAGGGATCCGTCTCTATGGCTCAACCTCATTAAATAAGGGATCTATCTCTATGGTTCAACCTCGTTAAATAAGGGATCCAACTTTTACTAAACACTCCACTAATTCCCAACTCAATGAAAGAATAGAGTATTTGTTCCTATGAAGCACAGACACGGACACGGACACAGGACACGACAAGGACATAGACATGGAGACACACCAAATTCAAAATTTATAGGACACAGACACAGACATGACAAACACACACACACACACATATAATTACAAAATTTAAGTAAAAAAATTCATAATTCATTAATATCATTTCTATAAGCTTAAAGATTTATAATATCTTAATATATGTCATATGTACTAATATTTACTATCTAATAAACCCCTCCTAAAAAATATAGAGCATCATTTCTATTGATATATTAAAAAAAACTCTTAAACCAACTTCTCCTAATAGAACTAATCATGAATGAGTACATGTGCATAAAAAAATTAACTAGAGGGAATATTGGTATGAAGCAAGCTTCAGTGATGACGAAGTGGATGATTTGGTACGAGCAAAGGTAGAAGGAGCATATGAAAATAGTGTTGTGTGAAAAGATAAAACTTAAAAGTCTAATAGTGATGTATGAAAAGATAAAACTTAAAATATTGATGTGTAAAAATAGTGACTTGAGACATTAGTTATGTGATTGGGCTTGGGTGGGTTACGGGCTTACTAATTGAACATTAATCATGGAAACTATTTAAAAAAATATATTAATGGATCATGTCCTAGACGTGTCCAAACGTGTCCGAGACATATCCAAGCGTGTCCAAGAAGTGTTTAAGCATGTCCGAGACGTGTCTAAATTAAAAAAATAATCTTTTTAATCGGACATATTTTGACACGCAGGACACGCCTCAACAACAGCGTGTCCGTGCTTCATACCATAACTAGCATACTCAACTCATCTCCACTATGAGAGAGCGATTCATGCATCTAAATATGTAAAACATACTTATCTTACTTGTATCTAGCATAAATATAGTTTACATTTAGTTCATTTTCACTTAAAACTCTATTTTGCTCAAAACAAGGGTCTGGTAATCGATTACATTATTGTGGTAACCGATTACATCATTTCCAGAAGCTTGGTAATAGATTACATTACTCTTGTAATCGATTACATCTGTTCCAGAAACTTTGTAATTGATTACATTGCTCTTGTAATCGATTATATTCTTCATTTCTTATTTTCTAGAGGCTTTGTAATCGATTACATTGCCACTGTAATCGATTACATCCTATAGAAAACCAAAAAAATAGGTTTTCTCAAGCAGCATACCCATTTCTAACTTCCTCCAATCAAACAACAACATCCCATAGGATCTCATACTATTAAGATCAACAAGGGAAACAACTTCAACTCATATAAACATGGATTTAAGCTTAACTTAAGGCAAGAAATACCTATTTTCCTAAATTACTTCTCAAAGGAAATCATGGATATCTACAAAGCCTAAACTAGCAATCATGCATCCAACAAGTTGAAATTACTCAAACTCAATCCTTGAAACCAAGAATCAAGCAAGGAAAATGAATTTTCTTCTCAAATCCATTTCTCTTCTCATACAACCCAGCTTCATTCAAGATGAAACAAAAGGAAAATATGAGAAAGAAGCTCCCCTACCTCTTGTGTAGATGAAGATCTTTAAGCCTTTGCCCTCCTCTTTGATCTTTCCTTCTTCCCTTCCTCTTCTTCCCCTCCGTTTCCCTCTTCTTCTCTTCCCCTTTTCGGTCCTCTATTTTCTGTTTTCTTTTGATCGTAGAGAGGGAGAGATAAAAAAAGAGAAACAAAAAGAAAGAAGATAAGAACTAGTTTCTGTACTAGAACTTATATCTCTTAGGAATACTTTGATCTTACTAAATCAAGTTTCCTAACTTCCAACAACTTTAGAGTAAATACGAGGATTCATCTAAATTATTGTTTCACCTTTTTTTCTAATTTTTCATATCTTCTGTTAGTCAATCCGGCATTAAAGCACACAACTAGTATGCCTAAAAATACCAAACTGACTCTGATTATCCTTAAATTTTAACTGCATCTTACTTAGCTCATTTGTGACCTAGAAATAAGTTATCCATACTTGTTTCCCTCAACTTAGCCTTTAAAGCCATTTTTTGAGTTATTTTAGGCTACTTTTCACTTTCTGTATTGCAACAAAGTGCCTAAACTAATTCGATTTGTCAAAATACTGCACCAACATGTCAAACAAGTATTAGACTATCTTTGTAAGTATTTACAAGCTTAACATGTTATTGAGGGTGTTACACATCACGTGTCATGTGCTCCAGTTGAACTCGTATCTTAACACTTAGCTGTCTCATCAAAGAGTCAAGCAGGGGGAAACTACTCTGGACTAGGTTATAGGTCTACAGATCTAGAGCAACCTGACCTGTCAGGCTGACACCTAAATGTTACTGTGTGCATGCACTAGGCGTAACATCCTCGACAGGAATGAATGTTTGCCACATCCCGCAGAAATAGGGATTAATTATATGGAAAAACAGTTTCCACAATTCCAGGTAACAACATTCAATATGCATTGAATGTTCAGATTCCTCACACTTTTAAATGCTCATATATAAACTTTCAGCAATGGAAAAAGAGGTATGACCTAATTCACAACAAACACGATACCTTCCTTGTGTACCTACTGATTTGAGCTTCGGAGTGCCTTTTGCAAGTACCCACCCCTCGCTCGTTGCTGTTGCGACTAGGCCACGGAGGAATCCACCACCTCTGACCTTCTCAGGTAACCCTTAGAACTTTGTTCTAAACACAAGGTGAGTAACAACATTATTGTCTCAACGAATACAAGAGAAAGATACAAATACAAATAAAGTTTTCAACATTAAGCTATATATATATATATATAGAGAGAGAGAGAGAGAGAGAGAGATATCTAGTGAGAGAAGTTTTTATGACATATCTAGTGAGAGAAGTTTTTATTGTGAGAGGGTGAGAGGAGTAAATTTAGACCATACAACCATACATGGATGGTCAAGATTAAAAGTTACTTAAATGTCATATGACCACTTAAAAAAGTAACATGTATTTATGTTCTATTCTTGACCATTCATATAAGATCCAATGGTCAATATTCACTCCTCTCATATCTTATAATAAACACTTCTCTCACCAGATACGCTTATATATATATATATATGTGTGTGTACATATATAATCTTCAAAAGTAATTATTAATATCTTTAAATGCATAAAGTTAATGATAGTATATTTAATTTATAATTATATTCATATTATTATTGTTATTATTATTACAAAATTGTTAGGAGAAGCAATTAATATTAATAATATTATTAAATGTATGAGGTGAAAGTGTTGATAAAAAATATTATATAAAAATGACAATATATCCACCCTTATATTATAAATGATAGTACTTTCTCTTGAAAGTGGTGAAATCTGAATCGTACATTCCCTCTCATATGGTCACATTTATTTTCTATTTAACTGCCAAGTATCCTTACTTAAACTTTTCTTTTTACCTTTCCTCTTATATGTGCTTCCATTTGAAGAGAAAATTTATTTTCCTTAACTTCTTTTTAATTATCTCCTCATTCTTATTTCCTTGATCAACCAAGATTCTTTTTTTTTTCTTCTTTAATTATCTTCAATCAAAATTTAAATTTCTTCATACCATCTTCTTTAATTCTAAATTATGATATAATTTTATTTATTTATTTATCATTTTTTGTTTTTATTACTTTAAAATAAAATGTTAACAATTTTACGAGTTCAAATTTATAACATTCTATACATGTATAATATGCTAAAATTTAAATTCTCTAAAATATATTTTAAACACACATTAAAACTTTAAGAAAATCACGTGCAATGCACAAACTACTAACTAGTAAAAAAATTGAAAATATTCTATCCTTTTTTTTGCCAACAAGGGTTAGGTGAGGTAGTAAGCGTGCCGCACTCCCAAGAAAAGAATTGAGGTTCAAACTCTGGATAAGACAATTATTGAAAGAACTTCCTAATCTCAAAAATGCCTGAGGGATTAGTCTTATAGCAATGCTTATGCTTATGGGGATACCTTAGTCAAAGACCAAAACATTCTATCATTTTATTTTTTGGTATTATGGTCAAGTGGTGTTCTAGTCAGCTTGCGTGCATCATGCCTAATTTACTTTTCAAATCTAGTCAAAGGCAAACCATCCACGCTAAGACTAGGAGATTCAGAAGGTTATTCTTTGCGACCTAACCTTAAGAAATTAGCGCAAATTAACATTTGAGAACTTTTATTAAAAAATGTATTTTATAAAAGTTTATTTCAAAATAATAATTAAATATAAATTTATTATAAATTATAAATATAAAATATAAAATAACTTGTGCGTAGCATGAATAAGGCTACGTTTTGTACATTTTATAAAGATGATCTAATAACATAAGTTAATATTATTAGATTTTATCATACATTTGATGCACCTATTTGCTAGTATAATTAAATTAGGTCCAACTTTTTTATCCTATCCTGTTATATAACATAATAACATTATCCTCTCTCCCGTTACATGATAACATTTCTATTCTAACCCTACCCTCGGTATTATCTCTCTATGACAACCCTTATTGTCACCAATGCCACCTTGGCCATCCTTTCCAGCCACTTTCACCATGGTCACCGTTTCTGACTAACAAAACCATGACCACTGTGCTGCAGATCATATGAATGGTTATGCTTCTTGGAGGCAGTGAAAGGCAGTGGCCTAGTGGGTTACAAACTAGCTTGAGTCAAGTCAGGGTGGTGGCCCAATGGCACCTCTTCTTGGTTGGACACTCCGGTGGCAGAGACGGACCAATTTCCTATACACGTTCTTACGAGCGCATTCACTGCACACATTCTTGCAAGCCCAATGAGCCTGACACTACGAGAAAAACGTCATTTACTAACAGATTCAAAGCCACAAGCAAAATAATCGGTTTTTGGCAGCCTGATCCACTGGAAATATTTGTTAAGAATAAAATAATATTTCTAAGATTTTCTTGCAGCTTCACCTATCGGAAAAATAAGCCAAATTCTTTGTTTAGACTCATTTGGAGATCGAAAGAGGTTGAGAGGGTTAAGACGTTCCTATGGTTGATGGCGAGAAATAGCTTACTAACTAACGAACACAGGTTTTATCGCCATCTAACCTAGAACCCTGCTTGCCAAAGATGTGGAGGCAACATCATTGAAAGTGCCCTCCATGCTTTTGCATAACTATGCTGCTGCCAAGGCACTCTGGCTACGTCTCATTAAGTCAGAATGGAGGCGAAGTTTCTTTGAAAATGTTCTTCATATTTGGCTTTTGGAGAATTTGTGTAAGGATAGGGGAAGATATGGCTAGTTTAATGTTGATTGGGTACTGTGTTTGCCATAACTTGTCACCTTCTTTGGCAAGTTCAAAATGAAGCCATCTTTTAGTAATGGTCATTGGTCAGTACAAGTCCATTGGCCTCTAGTTTCGTCTGTCGGCGAGATTAAGAAGCTATTTTGTTACTGTTCCTATTCTTCTTCCCTTGGGTCATTTGCACCCATGCACTCAAGCCCTCATAGCTTGGTGTTATCCTGAGGATTGTTGGATCACTACCAACAGTGACAATTCTATTTCTTCTTCACATGGTGTGGTCTATGGGGGGCTTATCACTACTAGCTTGGTGGGTTTGCCTCCAATCTTGGGGTGAACTCCATTACCCTTGCTGAACTTTGGGCAGTGGCCCATGCCCATCACCTTGCGTGGGACAATATGATATAGATTACTCTAGGATAATTATAATTTTTATTATTATGATTTTATCTTTAATTAATTAAATTTAATTTATATTTAATTTCTTTTATAAGATGGTTATAAATACTTCTCTTATCATAATTTAAAGGACAATTAAATATTAATTATTAAATTTAATAAATTATATTGTCTACTTTGATATTAAATCTCTTACCACCAAATGTCTTTAGAACACTCGGAGTTCTTTATTCCTTTTTCTATTAATCCTGTATCACAATAGTTGCAGGCATTTGAGAATGGAGCTAGACTCTCAGAGTGCTATCAGTCTTATTAATAATTACAGAGATGCTCAACACCCAACTTTCTCCATTGTGAGTGATATTCGCCAGCTTCTACAGCAAAGTTAGCTCGTCAAGGTGGTGCACATATACCGAGAAGCCAATTGGGCTGTAGATGGTTTGGCTTGATGGGGGCCTACTTTCCTTTTGGAGTTCATAAATTTGTTGATGCTCTGCCTTGCATAGTTGGGTTCTTAAGAGACGATCTTGTGGGAGTCGCCTTCAGCAAAGCCATAGTGTAGTCTCTTTATTTGTCTATTCCTGGGCCTTTTGCCTTCGTTCACTTACCAACAAAAAAAAGAGCCAAAATACTTTGAAAATTTATAACAACGAAAAATATTTCAAGAGGCTCTATCCGTCGAAAATTTCTAATTAGAATAAACTTTTCTGATGGACTATGTCACTAGTAATGACTCTAATAAATGTCCTCTATATATATATATATATTGAAAATTCCGGTAGCTAGTGCCCACTAGAAAAGTTATTAAATTATTTTAATTTTTAAAAATTACTTCCAAAGATTCAGGCTGCCAAAAAAGTATTTTCCAATAAGTATTTTATATAAATATTTGGCTTCTCACGAGTAAAGGTTCTGGGAAACTTCTTACCACAACTAAGAAATAGTCGATGATATAGGCCGCTAGAAAATATATTCCAGTGGATTAGCCACCGGAAAATATTAATGATTTGCTCGAAACGGCCCAAGCTAGTTTTTAGCAGATCGAGGTCCTAGGAAATGCACGGATACCTCCATTCTTCTACCTTATTTCTCTCTTCCGCTCTTCTCTCCTCTTCTCGTTTTCAGCCGGCCACCCACCTCTACCTCCAACATGTTCACCAGCTTCTCCACCATATTCACTTGCTTCTCTGCCTCCGAATTAAGTCCTTCGGTGTCAACACCGGCTTCAACCCTTTGTTTAAGCATCATCAAGCATGTTCTTCACATATACAAGATATTTATGGTTCTTTTTCTTTGTGATTTTGCATTTTGATTTTCAGCACCCAATTTTGTATGAGTGTTTTAAAAAAATTAAAAAAAGGAAGAAAAAGATCAAAAAGAAAGTGGAAAAAAACTACTGTCATCTCTTTTATACATAAAGTCTTACATACGGGTGGGCAAAGAATCATTGAAAACTGAATTGAACTCTAAATCAAACCGAATTGCGCCAAGAAAAACTAAATTGATTGATCTAGTTTTAATAATCGAACTGGTTTTGATGGATAACAACAGTTTGGTTAACCACTAACTAATCCAATTCGGTTAACTCAAATTAACCAAACCGAATATATAGTCCACAAAACTAATCACTAAACCTATTTTTCATCTCTACATCTTTCATTGAACCCTAATCCCAAATATCATTTCTTCTTGATTCAATGTAAACGAAGACAATGAGCGCCTTCCATTCAACAATGATGAAGATGAGGTTTCTCAAAAAATCAATCTCCTGCAAGAACCGAGTCTTCTGGTTCAGATCGCTCATGTTGCACATCCCATTCAACAATGATGAAGATTTTACAAAAACCAGATCTGCAACTACAAGAACCAAATCTTCTTGTTCAGGTCTCTCAGGTTGCACCATTGCAAATCTTGACTTACAGCACAACTTCTCCATGCACGTGTCCTGGTTCAGGTCGCCATAATCACTAGAGAGCATTCTAGTTCGTTGGTAGAGCTCATGGTTAAATTGCGGTTGCGGGCATTACAACTACTGCGATGCGGATTGCGGTCATTGCGGCGTGAATTTTTTTATAGTTTGCACAAAATGTAAAAAAAAAAAATTTATAATTATTATAACTCTTCATTTATCCTTATTTATAATGTTTTATAGGCTTTTACTCATTTGATAAGATTTTGTACCATCTTAAAGAATAATTTAAATTGAATTCATAACTAACATAACATAATTATTGTTATAATTAATTATTAATAGGTCTTTTAAAGTTTTATTTGAGCATATATAAGTATAAGAGAATAAGAAACTAAATAATATATAAACTTAAATAACTTTCAAATAAATTTCACAAAAATATATCATATTTTTTACACTTGAGTCACCGATAAAAACAAATCTAATTCAGTAAGAAGAATACAATTACCTGCAACTTTAATCACGTCACCAATTATGCAAGGAACGATGTCACTATTAAGATGCATGATTTCACTATAAAAAAAAGTATGATATAAACTCATAATTAATTTCTTAAATATTTATAAGCATTATAAGAATTCTTTTTACTGGCAATTCACAAATAATAAACTAAATCTCACTTAAAAAACTTTTAAAATAATAAAGTAAATTATTAAATTTAAAATAATAAATAAATAAGTAAATAAATAAATAAATTAAAAACTTAAAGACAAAATAAATAGAACTTGCATGATAATTATTATCATATGGTACAATGGCGTGGAAGATCATAACCTCCACTTTCATTTTGGCTATCACCTTGCATGCCTCCTTGTCCAAAGACATAATAAAAAAATCTACTACTTGATTGTTGATGATCAGGATCTTGATAGTTCATTGAAGATTGATGGTATGGTGGAGGTTGATTATTACCAGCATATTGATCATATGCACTGAAGTAAGGATACTGATAAAATGGTGGATAATACTCCTGACTACTCTAAGATGTGTTACCTCCAGTGCTCAAGAGGGGGGTGAATTGAGTATTAAAAACTTTTCGCAAACCTCTTTTAGTGAAAACACAAATATTAAAACTATTAAATAAAAGCACAGAAATAACAAGATGTAGAAGAAAAGGTTAAGAATCAGCAAAGGATAAATATGTAATAAAATGAAGCTATGTAAAATAAAGAGATTAAGAAGAGAGAAGCAGGCACAGTATTTATCCTGGTTCGACCACTAACCCACTTGTGGTCTACGTCCAGTCCTCGAAACAATAGCCAAGATTTTTTACTATATATACAAGTTTTAATAGGTGTTTACAACCGTTACACAAAAGAGTACTTTTCACACACAGGGAAACTCTACCATTGTGCTAAAGCCTCAGCCTATAGGGATACCTCACCCTTATACAAACCTTGAGGGATACCTCACCCTCGATACAAAATAACAGAAAGTAGATGAAGAGAAACTCTCACTCAGAGCAAATTATACAAATTGAAGTGCTAATGGAGCTCTCACAGAATATCTCAAAGTTTTAATCAAAAATAGAGCGTAGAAAATAAATTCACAAGTTAGTGCAAGTAGAAAATAATTCAGAGTGTTAGGCAATTTTAGAGATGACCCAAGGCTTCTATTTATAGAGAAAATTCGAAGAAATAGCCATTGGGTATAATTAAAACTCATAAAAGCCAAAAGACATTTTCATATCAGTACGTGAAGGACCGTGTTTATTCGAATAGAGTAAAACGTTATTCGAACAACACTGTTCATAAAAGTTTCATGAAAAACAAACTGATATGGGTTATTCGAATAACCAATGTGTTATTCGAATAACTCTGTTAAAACCATCATCGTGAAAAGCAAATTGATATAAGTTATTCGAATAATACTAAGTTTATTCGAATAACACTTTAAAAATAGAGTTTTAAAAAAAGAGGGATTATTCGAATAATAGATGGGTTATTCGAATAATGTTTTGACAAAAACATTTATGAGAAACTCATTTATATTCGAATAGTTAACCTACTATTCGAATAGCAATTTTAAAACCTTTAAACTCGTAGCATGGTTGATTCGAATAGAGCAAGCTTTATTCGAATAAATCAATAAAAAACAGTTTTGAAGAAATAATTAAAAAACACTTAAGTTTCTTTTTAAACCCAATTTTATATTTTCTCTCAAAGCAGTGAGATATTAAAGTGAGTTCCGTACAAAAAGACTCTAAGTCCTAAAGCTATTCTTATAAGATCTTGGACTTGGTCTTTCCATCATCTTCATTTATGTCTTCACGTTTGTTATCATCAAAACAAGTCTTCAAAGCCATATGTCCAATCACAAGATGATTCACCAAGACCAAAGTCACTAAAACTTTGTGCAATACTCGAAGAGGAAGAATCTTCTAGTGTAACATTTTGTTGCCTTCTTCCTCTACTAGACTGTGATCCACCTCTTCTGCTATCACCAAAAGAATGATCAGAAAGAACCATATTTGGCCTAGAGTAGTCATATCAATCATTAGGCTCTTGTCACGGTGATTATATGGAATCTATTGATATGGATTATTTTGCCTATATTCCTCATCCTCTTCATCATTATCATCACTTTTTTCAGGTTCTGCATCAGCACCACCATTACCACTGTTATTACTAGGAGGACTTAAACCACCACTGTTTTCATCAGAACCTACATCATCATCATCACTAGCTTCCATATCTTCATCATCAGTATCAATTCTAGGCAACCACTCTGAATTTTGTACTCCATCTAATACAGGGCCTTCTCTTTCTTCAATCCAAGGAGATAATGGATCTTCTTCTTGAAATATGTAGTCAAGACTAATTGGATTGAAATTAGCTTTAATTTCATCTTGACTTCTTCTTTCTTCATATCTCATTTTTAGCTTCATATTGTAATATCATTACAAGAATTCAACAAATTAGCGACACTATTCTGTCTCTAACCCATCACAAATAAAGTTTACGAGGGATTTGCGATGGACTAGCGAGGGATAAATTAGTTACTTTTTTTTCATTGCTAATTAGTGAGGGAACGCATTCCCTCGCTAATCCGTTGCTAGAAAATTTATTTCCCTCGCTGTCTCTAATCTGTCACAAATACAAAGCAAATATAAGCCATCATTCCCTTGCAAAATAGTGAGGGAAATGCCGTCTCTATTCCTTCGCTGTATGATATACCGATTTTGTATCATTTTAACCAATTTCCCTTGTTATTTTGTCACTATTCCGTCGCTAACATTTTCTCGCTAAGCCATCACTAATCCCTCTCTAACTACTTGTACGATTCCCTTGCTAACTACCTGTGTCATTCCCTTGTTGTTCCCTCACTAATTCCTCACTAATTGCCTGTGTGATTCCCTCGCTAATAACCGTGTGATTCCCTTGCTACTCCCCCGCTATTCTCTCATTAATAATTGTGTGATTCCCTCTCTACTCCCTCGCTATTCCCTCGCTAATAACTAATCCATAGATAGGCCATAATTCACAAGAATCCCTAGAATTAAGGTCAAAATCCATTTCTATTTGTCCTCTAATTTTTATAAATGGAACCTCACCAACAAAAAAATAAAATAAAATAAAAACATGTTTTTGAGGGGATGAAGGTGTAATCGACATCACATTAACTATATCCATTTCTAAGATTCTGATATAATATAAGCATAAGCATAAGCATAAGATTGGTACATGTAACCTAGTGTTAATACCTTACATGTAAGATTCTGATAGAAACTGAACTTTTATAAGAACAATCCATGTTCACTACAAAGTTCAGATTGAACATCGCTAACTGAGATTTAGCATGCAGTTCTTATTAGTATACACATATCCTGTCACCCCATTGCTTGCTTGAATTCCCCACTACAGTTTGAAACCATAATTAAAAAACAAAGTGGTGTCCATCTCTGTGAAGCACTAAACATTAAAGAGAAGAAGACATATGCATTGCAGATATTATCCTTTGTCTGCTCATTGGGTAGTTTGGAAAAATATCAGTCTTTTGGATGTTCCTATGTACTCTCTTCTTGAAATATCTGTACATTCTCTTATAGATCATATAAAGTACTTGAAGTACTAAGGTTTTCTTGGAATAAAAGAAATTTTTTATTAGTATTATTGAATATATACTATTTCAGTTATATTTGACTTGAATTCTTTAAAATGAGTTCTTACTTTAAGGAAAAACGTAAGAGATCTCAAATGAAAAAATAAAGATGGTTGGTATTAGGGGTGGACAAGAAAACTAATAAACCGAACTGAACCTATGAATCAAATTGAACTGAACTACAAATAATTGAATTGTTTAAAACTGGTTCTTTTCAATCCAATTTCTTTTTAGCTCCAAACAGATATGATTATCCTTTTGGCATATGGTTCGATTAACTAATAATAACCAAACCAAACCAATTGATGACCCCTCAATTCAAATCCATTAAGTTACAAACTTGCAACATAGCAACAATCATACCATAGGCAGCTGCTAATAGGGCAATTTGAAAGGTACCATGCTGAAATGATATTTGTCCAGAAAGTTAAATAGTACCCAGTGTCCTAAGTTATTATTATGATCATCACCGGAAAGTTAAATAGTAGTAGTAACTAAGTTTCTCAAACGGCTAACTATAAATACCCAGTGTCCTTGGAATCTTGTTGTACCTTCAAGGTACAGTGTGTATGGATTTATTTATCCCTAGGGGGTAGAGGACACCACGATTATGCATCCAATTGTCTTATACGTCAAACACAACATCAAATACCCTCCAACTAGAACGATGACTACCAAACAAAATCAAGAAACCTAACAATTAATTGAAAACAACATAAAATGAAATCACAATCCTTTTGGTGCATGCATTGCAATTTGTATAGTAGAGAATAGAAAATGATATATGGTATCCTACTCTGTTCAGGAATTACTCTTTCAACAAAACAGAATTGTGTTTTAGGCAAAAAATTGAAAGAGAAATGAAATATGCATACCCCTTGAATCCTCTTGCCAGGACACTTGGGCTCTCTTCTTTGTGCTCTGATAAACGAGCTTCCCACCTGCATTTCCAAAACCCATTAGAATGAATAATGCCATTCGTGAGTGTGTAAGAGAGAGGGATGAGATAACTTACTTACAGGGCTGTCGCTTGCTTGGGTCGTGCTCAGAAGGAGGGGAACGAAGTGGCTACAGGCGTCGTTGCATGGCTGCCGTGCTTAGAAGGAGGGGAACAGAGCTGCTACACTTGTCGTCGTATGGCTGCCGTGCTTAGAAGGAGGAAAGGGTGCGGGTCTTTGAAGGGGAGGCAGTGGGCCGCTCTTTGTGGTGGTGGGAAGGAGTCATGGAGGGATTTTTCTAACCTAAAGTTTAAGTTTTGCCTCTTTTTTACCACAGGCGCGAGCTTTTCTTTAGAAAGGGAAATTATTTACTCACAACTCCCTCGCTAATTTTAGCGAGGGAAATTATTTACTCGCAATTCCCTCGCTAAAATTAACGAGGGATATTATTTACTCGCATTTCCCTCGCTATTGGCTCGCTGTTTTTCTCCTTCAATTAATTTTTGAAATTTAGCGAGGGCTCAGTCCCCCCTCGCTAATACCTCACAATTCATTTCGAGGTAAATTTTTCCTCGCAAAATTCTATCGCTAATTCATCAATTTCTTGTAGTGTATGTGAAGACAAGTTTTTGTAGCTTCTTGTACTTGAGTCTATTCCTTGTCTTTGTATGAATGTAGCTGAAGCTAAAGTTGTTTGACTAAGAACTTTTATTACCACACGTTGAAGTTCAGGAGCATATGATCCAAATATCAACCACCATTCAGCTATTTAAATGACCAAGCATAATGAATAATTATTTGTCACATAAAGTATAAATAAATTTTAAATAGATTTACTTGTACAAAAAAGAGAAAAAATATATTTTACCTGGATTCATTCTAGCCCAAGCTCTTTGAGCTTGTGGTGTGCCAAATGATTCACGTTTTCCCCTAAAAATCATCAACTGTATAACACAATATAATATGTCAATAAGCAAATATTTAATATTTAATTATAAATTTATAAGATTTAAGTATAAACATTATTTACTAACCTAATTCAAAGCTTTAATTTGATCATCCATGTTTCTTTCTAATTTGATGATGACACTACTGGTTCCATCAAAAGTTTCTTTATAAACATCAGATCCATGTTCAAATCCATATTGAAATTGTGGGTTAAGAAAATAACCTAAAAAAGTTAATCAATTATTATGCATAAAGGCATGAATGTAAAATTGTATAACAAAATAAAAAATTATAAATTATATCAATTATTGACGTACCTACAGAATGAAGATCAAAATGAATGAATCTCCAGCGTTCGTCTATTATTTCATTATATCTTGTATGATATTGAGAATTTTGCTAGATAGATTGTTTGGATCGATCTATGGCTTCATAAAGAAAACCCATTGTTAGGTTCACGTCATCATCGACCAGCCTCAAGACTTTTACAATAGGTTCAAATACTTTCGGTAGATCAACAACCTTACTCCAGAATTCACTGCTCAAAACAATTTTTCTTGCTTCAAATGCTAATCCTTTTTTCTCTTTCCCAAACTTAGATCTTCTAAATTCTTCTGAGTTGAACATGCTTCTTAAACCTTGCTTTTGCTTCATAATAGCTTGAAACTGCAAGAACTGTGTTGCAAATTGAGTTATGCCAGGACAGACAATTTCTCTACCTCTAGTATATTTCTTCATCAAATTTATTATCCATATGCGGTTATAGATGAAAGTTGTCACTATCTTTGCATCATTCAATAGTTTCTTCACATTTGCTTTTTCCCTATATCTTCTAAGCAAAGATCCAAACAATGAGCTGTGCATGCAGTCCAATACAGATGTGGTCTCTTTTCCATCAATTTTTTCTTAGCTGCTTTTAGTGCTTTTTCATTGTCTATAACCACTTGGACTACATATTCTTCTCCAACTTCATCTACAACTTTGTCAAGCAATTGGAAGTAATAATCTGTATTTCTAGTATCAACACCAGAAGCATCCACAGATTTTAAGAAAATTGTCCCATTGTTGCAGTAAATAAGAAAATTCATAATATGTGTATGGTTTATACTATCAGTCCAACCATCACACATTATTGTGACTCCTCTTTCTTTCCAAGTACCTTTTAGTATATTTATCCATTCTTGTATTTTTTTATATTCAACTTCTAAATACAGATCTGAAACTTCATAAGGAGTTGGACACTTAACTCTTTTTCCTACCTCAGCTGCTTCAACAATCAAAGCACGCAACCAAGGAGAATCATCTAAATTCATAAGCAAACGCTCATAAATTAGAAACCTGCTTACTGTTGCTCCAAGTGTTTTTCTTAGTGTTTTAATCCAACCACCAGAAACTTTTGGTTGCTTCATGCTTTTACTTCTCACAAGGTTAACATCTGTAGACCTCAAAGTAGCAGAAATATCTTGTGGCCTTCTGACTTCACTAACACTTGCACAGGAGCTTTCACCTTCTTCATATATATTTTCAGATCCCCCTATTTGTTATCTGAATCGTTATTTATCTTCCTATTCATGTTGTGATATAAGGCTCTCCTGTGTAGCTAGTCTGATTTGTTCATCAATATGGTATTCCACGTCTTCATCTTCAACATTTCCCCTTAAGCTTTCTTTGAATTCTTCTTTTCTTTTTTTTAGAGTCAATTTTTTTTCTTTCCTATCCATGAGGAGTTTCATCATATTCTCTCTAACAAATGTGTTGACTCTAAGACAACCTGCTACTTGCCCTTTAAAATGTGCTATGTCTTAGTTCAATCTTGTAATGCCACCCTTTATTACTTTTCCACAAAGTTTGCATGTGATGTTGTTTCGATTTCCTAGTACAACTGTTCCGAAATGCCATCTAATATCATCACTTGGAGCACCCTCCAATCTTCCTGTAGGAAATTCTTCTCTTGGCGGCATTGTTTAAATTTTATAATACCAGTTTACAAAAATAAATTATAACAATTATCAATAATTAACTTAATTATCTCTATTACTAATACCCTAATTAACAATCAATAATTAACTTTAACTTCAAAGTTAAAACTCTTCATATAGACTACTAATTATTTTCTTTTAAACAAACAATTAAGTAATTAAATTAATTATCACTATTCCTAATACTTGATCAATAATTAACTTTAATTTTAAGCCCTTAATATAAGCTACTAATTGATTATAACTATTCTTAACTTAATTTTCACACACTTTGTTATCAAAATTTTCAATTTTCTCACCATTTTTTAATTTTCTTCTTCCCTAATTTTTCCCACTCTTTTCCTAAAAAAAAATTCCCCAATTTTTCCTAATATTCCCCTTCCTCGCCTAAATCCCTCCCAAACCCAACCTACTTTCCTGGCCACCCAATTTTTTCCCCTACGGCCTACCATTACTAACCCCATTTCTCATTTCACTTTCCCCAAATCCTCCCATCCTTTCTCTCTCGGTCTCCCATTTCTCTTCGTCTTCATCTCTTCTTTCCTCTTTCTCTTCATTTCTCTACTTCCTTTCTTCCTCTTTGCTTCTCGTCTCGATCCGCCCACCCCGACCCCCTCTTCCTCTTTGCGTGCTTCCCTTTCCTTACCGATTCGTGGACCACTACCCATGCCACCCACCTCCACGGCCACCTCCCCCTCTCACCTAATCACCCATGTCATCCACCTCCATGGCCCTTCTCTGCCTCCCTCTTCATCAGTCTCACTCTTATCCACCACACCCCTGTTAGCCTCCTAAATCTCACACAAATCCAACCCCAATATGCAGCAATACAGAGAAACTGAGAAAGTAAACATAAGAGAGACTGGGTTTGGGAGAGATGAGCTTACCTGCGAAGCGCCAGAGCAAGATGGTGAGTCCGTGATCTGGGATTTGCAAGATGGAGACTAGAGTGGAGAAGGAGATGATTTTCAGATAGAATGAGAGATAGAGATAGAGACTGCAAGATGATTTTCAACTATAAGGTGATTCCGTGAATGATATCTGATGATTTTGTCTGAATGTTTTCTCCTTTTTCCTGTTGATGAAATTATTGGGCTGATGCAGAATCTTCTTCTTTTTCTTTCCCATGCTCTGACATTGTCGATTTGAAAGAAAAAATGGAACGGAGCACCATTGCGGCCACAACACCGTTCAGTTACGGTCGTAACACCATTTCATTGCGGTCGTTTTACGTAATTTCTGTTCACACGGCAATTACGGCCTGATGCCGTTGTGGCACGGGCCGCAATGACAATATTGCGGCCGCATTAAGTGATGCGGACTGCAATTTAGAACCTTGGTAGAGCTTGATGTCAGTGATGTTGGTGTCATCGACAGTGGAGGGGAAGAAGTTTGGGGGAGGGAGGCAATGCCAGTGATGTCGGTGTTGTTGACCATGGAGGTGAGGGGTAGTCAACATCAGAAAAGGATTTAGATTTCAGGAAGTTGAAGTTAACTGCATTAGGAAGAGGGAGCTTTCTTTGACTTGATGTGTGGAAGTTAACAGTTAAGTGATCCATAAAAACTAGTTCTTTTGGGTTCGGTTCTTTCCACACCAAATAAAAATGGTTTGGTTTAATAAAACTTAATTATATTTTTGGTTTGGTTTGGTTCATTATGAAAAATTGAACCACACTGAACCATGCCCACCTTTGGTCTCACATTGGAAAATTATTCTCTCCGCTAAGTTTCACATTGGAAAAATAATGCTCTTTCACCCCTCACCACATCTTGTATAAAGAGGTGATCCTCAAGTGTTTGAGTCATCCAGAAAATTACACACTTAGGTTTAATATTAAGTATAGAGCCTAAGGATTTTAGTAAAAAAAAATTTGGCTGCCCTTCAAAATTTGATTTGTAAGAGCACATGGGACTCTATTCAGCAAGCATAGTGTTTGTATATCTTGAAGATTTGTTTATTCTTTCTCTTCTTCTTCATATACTTATTTTGTTCATTTTAGCATATTTATTGGTTAGTTTGATGTATTTATTAATTTTTATTTTTTAGATATTTTAAAATTAATTATTCAATAATAAAGAGGGATTAGTTGAATTGTAATAGTTTGTTAACCCTATAACCTTTTGGAAGGCCAGCTAAGTTGTGACAGCTTGTTAGTTCCAAATTTAATTAAAACTAATTAACCTACACTTATTTTTTTAAAGAACTACGTTGGTTTTGAACTCTTCATTGCACTTAGGGAATACATAAGCCAAAAGTCAAGTTAAAAATTAAATTTTCGTAAGTTAGTTTTTTAATTTTTCTTTTTATTTGTAAATATTTTGATTTTAATTTATTTGACTTATATGCACATATTTTTCATTTGTTGTATATTTTTATAAATTAGTTTTTGATACTTTTTTTTTTGTTCTTTGACCTTGAATATGTTAATTCTTGATTTTTTTACATTGCTTGTGATTATTTTAATTGTCATCGATTTTTTAAATGTAATTTTTTATGTTACTTTTATTTTTATTTTTCTAAATATTTATTATCATTGGTTATTTTTTATTCTTTTGGTAAATTAAATATTTTTATGATATTTAATTTGTACAATTGGCTTTAAGGTAACTATTTTAAGATGGATGTGTAGGGGTGTTGTAGGATTAAGTTTATACCCTTCCTTGTGTATAACCGACTTTCGAACATAATTTGGTTTGCACAGACTAGTTTTTCAATTTTTTTTAGGGTTTTCTAACTTTTTGCTAACCCAATAAAGTTGATAGCGACTTCCTTATTTTTTACTGCCTCCTGTTGCAATCCTAGTTGTGACAGTTGGCAACTTCATTGGCGACACTTTGAGAGTCTAGCATAATAAAGTTAGTTGCATGAACTTTATAACCTTTACATATTTCTTTTACCCTAATTTTCGTATTTTGTGATTATTAATGTTGTTACTTTGTAATGTTATCTTATATATTTTGTTAATATATATTCCTGAACCTTAGGGTAGATGATTTCTTGTGATATTATAGCTCTCCTTTTTCTTGCAAATAAATGGGTAGTTCATAGATTGATTAGATTTATTGGACACATTACTCACATACTTATGAGTGGGGCCCTATACCCGAGTTTGAGTGAAGCATAAGATAGGTAAGAGGTTGTGTAGTGATAGCCATTTTGGATGTACATCCTGTTTGGTTATCACAAAAACCTCATCCCAAGTATGTCCCTTTCACAAATGTCTTACATCTAGTAGTTTACCTACTGTTGTGGTCAACATTCTAAATAGGATCTTAGCTTTGGAGATCAAAGACCTTTAGAGTTATAGAACCACCATTGAAAGCTTGTGCACTAATATAGTTACCCTAGAGGTCATCCTCATACACAGAAGTATAAGTTGTGTTTGATAGAAATACGCTTTTCCAGTCCTAAGATAGACCTTAGTTAGGAAACTTGGGGGCTTGAGTTGTTTTCTTTGTCTTCCTTTAATATTTTATTTGTTCTCTTCAAGAAAAAGAAAATTATGAAATTAAAAACAATTTTTTTTATGAATAGGTTCAATTTTCTCCTCGTTTTCTTTTATTCTTTGCATTTAAAAAAAATAATTTGCATTCAAAAGTTTCGTAGTGTGTTTTATTCTTAAAAAAATTATTTCATTTTTTTTGTTAATAAAATTAAAAAAGTCCGCATTTTGAATTTCAATTTTTCATATTAGCACTTGCATTCATTGTTTCAAGAAAAAATAATTTGGATTTTAAATCTCTTCAATTTGTCTTTTAAAAAAAATGCATTCATGCGTCCTTTTTTTCCTTCAGAAAATCAAAAATAAAAAAAATTCTTATTTTTGAATTTTCATTTTTACATTAGCACTTGTATATATTTAAACAAAATGAAGAAAAGTCTTTAAGGATCCAAGTCTTAAATCATCATTTCCTAGCAAAAATTACTTTCAAACTCTTATATTTCACTGTAGTGCCATAACACATGTTTGTTTGTAATCCTAGCTCATTCTTATGCCCACCTTAACTTAATTCCCAATCATTTTTCAATGACATCCAACTTGAACCTTTTGTGAATCCTAATATCTTGCCTTTGATTAGATAGTACTAAGTCTTACTGTTTCTTCATTTCCATCCCAAAATATTATTCCATGAATTCCTTCATTGTTTAAACCCCTTTAGTTTTTGCCTTAAGTCCCATGTTCGTTGCCACTTTATCCCCAAGCAATACATGAAAATTATGAAGTTCAAAAAGTTGTAGATCAATAAAAAGTTAAAGGGAGTGTTGAAAGGAAGTTGAAGGCTGCATGTTGATCATACCATTGTATTCTTGTTACGCACATTAGTATCACTTGTTTCCATTGAGAAGGTATATGATCAAGTGAATTGTATCTTTGATGCTTCATGAAAAAAAAAGAAAAAATATAAAAAAAGGAGTAATTGAACAAAAAATGCTAGTATACATTGGTTGTAAAGTTTTGTATTGAGATTAAAGTTTTGAAAAGAAGCAATTATGATTTGAAATGAGATTTGATCATCTTTCTCTATTAAAAAAAATCATCAATATCCTTTGTCACACAATTTGAGCCTAAAATTCCATTTCAATTGAACCTTGGACAATGATCACCTTTACACTGAGAGCTTGCACTTAATAATGATTAATCATCGATATTTGATTGTTGCATAACTTATAAATGCCAATCAAAAGAAGAGAAAGTGTGAAAAAAGAGAAGAAAAAGATATAATTGTTAAGTGAATGTTTGAAAAAAGAAAAAAAAACAAAAAGCAAAGGAAGAAAAACAAGAAGAAAAGGTTTTCAGTTTGAAATGAAAATGGATGGTTGTTCTTGAAAAGAAAAAGAAGCAATTAACAAAGCATGGCTTGGTGTTGCAATGTTAAAGATCCTTTGTCCCAATTAACCTTTGAACACTTGTTTGGACCTTTTATATTCTTTCTTTTATAACCCTTAACCTTGGTCATGTTACAAACTTTAAAAAGTCCATTCTGATCATTGAGTGATTGTTTCTATTTTAAAAAACTTTAATTTTGAGACAAAATGTTTCTTACTCCTTCAAGCTATTTAGTTCATTGCTCCAAAAAAAGAAATGATAAAAAATGATTGAAATAAGAGAAAGGTAGAAAAGTTTAAAAAAGTGAAAAATGAAAAATGAAAATGATGATGTGACACTTAAATTATATTATTTCTAGAGGCAATTTTTATTGAAAGTTTGAAGCAAGAAATGACAAATTCTTGAAGATGAATTGATTGTTGAACCTCAAGGTCCATACGGATGCTGGTTTTGTAACTTGGGGGCTGATTTTTAAAGTTCTTACATTAAGAAGAGTTGAAAAGGTGTTAAACTTTATGAACAATTGCTTGTATACGTAGGGGGTAATTTTGGAAGTTCCCACATGAAGAAGAGTTCGAAACATGTTAGATTTCTTAGACTGATACTTGCATACTTAGGGACTTGTCTTGAAACCCATGATCTCCTTTATTTCATCTTCAAAAGATTCATTTCTTTTCTTACCATCCTTCAATTCACCTTATTTGTTTTTGAGTAAATAAATTGTGTTGTGACACAATGGTGAATAATCTTTTAGGAATTTTATAGAAAATGCTTTCTCATCTGAATCTTTCTTAAATTTTGAATTTCAAATGACTTTTTTCATTCATTAAAATTTTGCATTTGTGTGAGACATTTGAAGATTGAGTTTTGAACTCCATCTTTAATTGATGTTTAGAATAAAGCATTGTTTAATTTTGTAACTTTGCAACAATAAGTCGTCTTTGCATGATTTCTACCAACAATCTTAGCATGATGGATTACTAGGTTTTTGAATAACCTAGTTTGTGTAATTGGCTATTGGCTATTGGCCATTGAAGATTTTTGTGATGATAATAAAAATGAAGATGATGGCAAGATTAAGTCCAAGACCTTCAAGAATAGTTTTAGGACTTATATCTTTTTGTAAAGGTAAAAGGGATTCACCCTAAGCTCTAAATTTGTTTTTGCAAAGAACCCAATTAGCCCAAATGGTTTCATGACTTTAAAATGGTTTTTGCTTTCTTAAGAAATAGCCTCTAAGTGCCTAAGAGCTTGTTGAAACATTTGGAAACATTTGTCAAGTTTTAAAAGCTGATTAAAATATTTTTCAAATAAGTTTATTCGAATAAAGGTTTTCCTTATTCGAATAACCAAAGTCAAAATACCCAGAATTCCAATCCATAAGCCTTTATTCGAATAAGACAGGGCCTTATTCAAATAATAGCTTAAAATAAGCTATGAACCTCTTTATTTTAAAAGATTTATTTGAATAACACTTTTGTTATTCAAATAAAAGTGTTTCAGAAACAAATCTCCTTTGTGCTAAAAATGTGTTTATTCGAATAAGGGATTTCTTTATTCAAATAACTAGGTTTCTAGAATATGAAAATAACGGCTTGTATAGCTGCATTTAACACTTTAACCACCCCAACAAATCTTTAATGCTTTGGGCTATAAATACAAGTTGTTGGGCATTGAAATCTGTTAGGAAATCAATCAGAAATGTGTTGTTGAGCATTAATACGAGTTCTTACTGCTAATATCCTTAAACCCTGTTTTTGAGCTTAAGTGTAATCAATCTTTATATCCATTGAGCTTCAATTTGTACTATCCACTCTTTTGAAAGTATATCATTCAATATTTATTTGATTTCTTGTAAAAGAGGGTGAGATATCCCTCAAGAGATAAACGGGTGAGGTGTTCCTTGATAGAGTAAAGGGTGAGGCTCCCTTGTTTGTAAAGAGAGTGAGGTATCCTTCTAAAGTTTTAAATGGTGAGGTAACCCTATTTTGAGGCGCAAGCACAAAAGGTGAGGTATCTCAGAGGTGTGTTGAGTGCTCTTAGTTGTAAATATTTTTCTAGACCCGTGAAGTCTAGGAGATAATGAAGAAAATATCAAGTTAAGCTTGGAGACTAGATGTAGGTCACAAGTAGTTGGTGGCTGAACCAGAATAAACTCTTGTGTTTGTTATTCTCAACTTTATCTCCTTTACATTTGTACTTTAATTATATATGCTTGAGTTAAACTTGATATCTAGCTTATTTACTTGATTTATCCTATAACTCAAGTTGTATTTGAGTAATCTCTAATAGTTTGTACCTTTGTTGTGCATGTTCTGTTGCATTTATTAATTGAGTGCTCCAAAATACTTAATTTCTCAATGTTATTTTAAAAACTTGTAATCACCCAATTCACCCCTTCTTGGGTGATGGTTATCATGGCTAACAAGTGGTATCAGAGCTTCGTGCTTTGTTGAAAGTTTAATTGCTTAGAGTTAAAGATCTTTGTTTGTTGGCAACCATTGACAGCTATTCAAAATGAAAGGTTTTGAAATTGATAAACCACCATTCTTTGATGATGTACATTTTGTTTATCAGAAAGTTAGAATGAAGTTTTATATGCAATATATTAATTTCAATTTGTGGGATGTTGTGCTTGATGGATTTTCTCCTAAACCAAAACAAGATTGTAATGCTTATGACAAAAAATGTTTTTCTTTGAACATTAGATTTATGCAAATTTTGAGAAGTGATTTGAATGATGAAGTTTATGCTAAAATCAAGAGTTACTCTAGTGCTAAAGATATTTAGGATGCTCTTGGTGCTATCTATCTTGCTAACAATGATTTTTTGCATAAAGTTATATACAGAGAGCAAGAAGAGCAAAAGCCTTTAGAGGAAGACAATATTGAGAAATGTCCTCTGAAAGATATTCTTGAATCCTTGATAGACAACAATGAGAAAGATGATGATTCCTTTAAAGAGTCAAGTATGCTAAAAATTGAGACTACTTCTCATATGGCTAAAAAGGACTTCGAGATAAATAATGCTAAACTAGATTATAGTCTTTCTTATGATGAGTTACAATGTGCATATGATGAATTATATGATGGTTTGTTGAATTTAGAAAAGAAAAACTTTTCTTGTTTGAAAAATATTTCCTCCATTGAAAACAAAATTGAGACTTTGAAAAATGAATATGCTTTTCTTGATGAGGAAATGTCTTTGAAATGTGAAACCTCAACTTCTTGTGAAAAGTGCATTGATTTAGAAAATCAAGTTAAGGATTTATCTTCTGAATTTGTCAAAGCTAATGATTTTAATTGTTTACATTCCATGTTTAATAAGAATGAAATTAATGTTATTCCACATGAACATTCAAACAATACTTAAAGAAAAAATAGTTTAGAATGTAATAACAACAAAATACTTAAGTTTTCCAAAGATGATATTCAATGGACCAACCTATCATTGAATTCAATTATTTGTAATTTTTGTGGTCATTTAGGATATATTTCTCATTAGTGCAATTATAGAAGAAATTCTTATATGAGAAATAACATAGTGTGGGTTCCTAAAAGTCTCAAAGGTTCTAGTACTAACAGTCAAGGACCCAAGATGAAGTGGGTACCAAAACGTCCTCCTAGTGTTTCAATTATGTAAAAAATTTCTCAAAAGGATGGACTAATTAGTCAAAGGAAAGATGAATAATTAAGAAGAATGCTTCCAAAGGCTAATGGTAGACTTCTTGGTCATGAAGGCAATGATTCATCAACTAAAACTTCTCACATGCATAATGTGAAACTTGCAAAGTTCAAAACACTAAAAAAAAAGTAATGGGTAAGAAAAAGAGTTTCGTTGATTACCAAGGCCAAGGTATCAAAAGCTTTTACCTCTTATGCACATTCACTTAAAAAGACAATGAATATGAGATATATTCGTTGTAGGCCTTAGGTAATGGATAGAATCATGTATACTTGGTAAAAGTTAAATATTATATATAACACATGATTATGTTCTTTCTTGTTACACCATTTGCTCACTATTTTGCATATTTCTTGATCATAGGGTATTTTATAACTATGTATACTTTCTATGCTTTAAATTGTTTATATATCATGAAAGTAAGCATGTTATTGGCTATGTGCTTAATGACAATTGGTTATTTAACTTGTTGTGCTTAATTTACATATTATGAAAAAATTGATCTTTATGAGAGCATAATGGATTAATAATCAAGACTAACACACAAGGACCCAAGAAAATTTAGGTATCAAAAATCATAAATTGAAATGTGTTGTAGGTGTGCTTGAAGGGCAAGAGCTCACTTTGGTATCTTAAATAGTGGCTGCAAGCACAATACCAGAAATGACTCTAAGTTTTCTTCCTTGTCTCCAAGAAGCTTGGAGGTATAATCTTTGAATAAGTGGAGACTTGTTTTATGCATTAACTTGCTTTAAAATAGTGCTTTTCTAGCTTTATATCTTGAAAATATCTCTACATGTGCTAATATGATAGATAAACTATACTCCTTATTTGAAATGACATGTTTTGTTGATAATGACTTTAAGCTTGAGTTTTTGATCAATCATGTCTTAAAATAAGTGTTTGTGTTAGAGTTTTTTTTCATCCATATCTAACATGATCTTTGGTTTATTTAAAATGGCTATGTAAGAATTAGAAATTTATGATCATGTCTTTATGTTTTTACTTGGCATGTATGCTGAAATGAATTTCTTTGATCCTTGGATAAGCTTTTATTAATCTTTTGGACCTGCTATATATGCTTACTAATGTTGTTTTTTGATATGTTATTCGAATAGAGAAGTCTCTTATTCGAATAGACACTTCTAGCAACCTCTGGAATATATTCTTTGAATGTTTTTATTCGAATAAAGGCAAGGCTTATTTGAATAACGCTTGGTAGAAACATTTGGTTTCTGGTTTTGTATGGATCTATTCGAATAGACCAAATGTCTATCCAAATAGTACTTGGCAAAATGTTAATTTTTTGTTCTTCCTATGCATCTATTTGAATAGAGCTAATTCTATTCGAATAGACACGTGTTATATGAAGGGTTGTACGCTTTTCTTGGTTGTCTTTGACTGAAAATGCAAATGTAATTGGCTGATTTGTTTTGATGAATGAATGAGAATTGTTTATGAAATCTCTTGTGTATAACGCTAAGTTGAATGCATAATTATTTTTTATGCTATTCTGGTCTACTATGCAATGAATATATCTTGTTGGACTTGAATATAAATTAATTTACCTCTATGCTTTCTCTTGCCCCATCTTTTTTATCATGACAAAAGGGAGAGAAAAAGCTTGAGTTCTTCGAATGAGAAAAGATAGGTAAATCTAAAATGGATCTTGGAATTCCAGAAGCAAAGGGGAGCTACACATATCTCTGAATTACTTTCACCTTTTACGAAAAAGCGGGGGAGTGAGTCTCTTTAACAAACCTTGTGAATTCTAATTTATAAAACTAGTGAATTCTAATTTATAAAACTAACTCTTTTCTCAATAGTTGTTTTTCATAATAAAAAATGGGGAGAATGTAATTGGCTATTGGCCATTGAAGATTGTTTTGATAATAACAAACATGAAAATGATGATAAGATCAAGTCCAAGACCTTCAAGAATAGCTTTAAGACTTATATCTTTTTGTAAAGGTAAAAAAGGTTCACACTTAAGCTCTAAACTTATTTTTTCCAAGAACCCAATTAGCACAAATGTTTTCATGGCTTTAAAATGGTTTTTGATTTCTTAAGAAATACTCTCTAAGTGCCTAAGAACTAGTTGGAACATTTGGAAACATTTGACAAGTTTTAAAAGCTAATTAAAGTGTTTTTCAAATAGGTTTATTCAAATAAAGATTTTTCTTATTCGAATAACCAAAGTTAGAATGCCCAGAATTCCAATCCATAAGCCTTAATTCAAATAAGACAGGGCCTTATACGAATAATGGCTTAAAACAAGCTATGCACCTCTTTGTTTTAAAAGATTTATTCGAATAACACTTTTGTTATTAGAATAAAAGTGTTTCAGAAACAAACCTCCTTTGTGCTAAAAATGTATTTATTCGAATAAGGATTTCTTTATTTGAATAATTAGATTTCCAGAATCAGAAAATAATGGCTAGTATGATTGCATTTAATGCTCCAACCAGCCCCAACGGATCTTTAATGCTTTGGGCTATAAATACAAGTTGGATGGATTGAAGTCTATTAGGAAATCAATCTGAAATGTGTTGTTGAGCATTAATACGAGTTCTTACGGCTGATAATTTCATAAAATATAGTTATTGGTGTCCTATCTCTGTGCTAGAAAGAATGCTTAGTCCTTGTCTATAATGCATATTTGGAGTGCTTATATTTGACATATTCTAATTCTGATGATTTCCTATGTGTTTTAGAGCAATATGTGCGTATTTGATATATGATTAAGTGGGATTTTATTTGTTTCTGATTTGGTACTTTCTCTATATTAGGAAGAGCTCTAAACAAGGTCAAATGTGGAGTATGTGAGTTAAAAGTGGAAGAGAAAGCCAAATCTGCATCTCAGCAGATGACGTCGTGACGTGGTGCATCCCCTGCATCAGTACAAAATACTCGAGGCCAAGGCGCCGCAACGTGAAGATTCAACGCCTTAGGTTTTGGTGACCTAATTACGTATGCGCACTATGACATGGAGTGTTTTGCACCGAGGCGTCCTCTGTTTTTCTGCGCCTATAAATACGTTTTATTAGATTTTAGGTAGAGGAGTTTTTTAGGTTTTGAGAAAGCTGCGGCTAAAAATCATATTTTGGAGGATGAGGAGCCTAGAGTAGCTAAGGATGGAGGTTATCATCCTTATGGATGATGATTTGAGCTTTGAAGATGATATCTATGAGATTCCTTCCTTCTCCATATGTTTTCTCTTGTCTTTCTTATCTTTTGAGCATGGTTTTTGGTTGTAATTTCATGTTCAATGATTAGCTGAGCTGTATTTAGGAATATTTGATTCTTTTATGATTATTGATGTTTATGTTATCTTTTGAGTATATATTGATGTTTAGTTATGTTCAATCATATGGTTCTTAATGCTTTTGAAGGTTTGATCAGCTTTTGATTGATTTGTTGAAATCTGATGAACCTAGATATAGGAATTTGAATTTTAGATCTAATGTATAGTTGATGCATGTTTGATAAGTTCAATTGGCTTGGATGAGTTGATTTGCTAACTGGATAGAAATATACATTTTAGCCATGTATAGTGTGTGATTGAGAATAGATAGTTCAATAGTGGAGTTTGCACTGGTTCTCAGGGAAACTTAGTGAATTGGGTAAATAAAACTATGGTTGATTGACCTAAACAAGGCTTTTAACTAAATCAAATTCTCAAGCTAACTTAACAATTCATTGATGTTGCTTATAAGGATTGCATGTCATTAGTATGAAATAGGAGGTGAAGAAGGATTTCCTAGATCTCTAAACCATTATCTTTATTGCTTTGTAGTTTAGATTTAGTTAATTTATGTTTTCTCTATTTTTATGTTCTTGAATAGAATTAATTAAGGTATTAGTTGGTACTTAGTTATGAAAGCCAATGTCCTCATGGGAATGAACTTATACTATGTATTTGTATTACTTGAATGACCCGTGCACTTACGATACAAATGGTCTGAACACATTTTTGGCCAAGAAAACTAATTTTTATCTTATGAAAGGACCAAGAATTTGCTAATCAAGTTTTTGGCGTTATTGTCAGGGATATGGTTTAATTCTATATGGCTAATATCAACAATGAGTTTGGTTAGATCTAATTCAAGTTGTATATAATCTATGTTAATTTAAGTTTCTTTTATGTCAAGTTTTAGGTTCAATAAGAAGTCGGATGATCCTAATCATACGAGGCCCTTGAGGGAATTCGCGACTCTTGGAAAGGATAACCTTCGAATCAAGTTTAAGAAGACTACTCATCCGCATAATTCCATTTTGGTGACAAAGTCCTTCCAGGACTTTAAACTAGGTCCTTCTTGGGGAGAAAAACCCAAGTTTATGTTTATTTTGTATTTATACTTTATGCAAAAATATGTAGTATGTTGAATTGTGTATGTTAATTTGTATATGTTAATATGTTATGTTAATTGTGTTAGTATGTTGTTTTGTTAGTATGTTACTAGTTATGTATGTTAGTATGTTAATGTGTTAGTATATCGCTTTTGTTAGTTTTTAAGTCTTATTTATGTCTTAATTGTGTTAGTTTTTGTTTGGTTAAGTTTTAAATATTGTTTATGTTAATTTTTATATAGGTTAGTATGTTAATATGTTAGTTTAAAGCTTTTAATTAGTTTTTATGTTTTTGTTAAGTTTTAGGTATTAAATATGTTAGTATGTATATTTTGTAGTTATAATATGTTTGTGTTATGTTTTTAGTAGTTTAGCTATTTGGACAAGTTTTAGAGGTGTTGAGGATCCCTTTTGAGCAAATTCTGCAGCAAAACTAAATTTGTTCTAGAATTCTGTAGGCTGACCTCTCACGCCGCGACATGAGTATGTTATATGTCGCGGCGTGACCGTTATTTTATGCGTATGAAGCCAAAATCCAGAGATCTACGTGCCACGGCGTGGCAAGTTTAATGCCGCTGCACTGCCCTTTAAAATTTGTTGAAAAAAATAAAAAAAATGTTTAAAAAAAATAGAGAGACTTGATTTAGGGGCTGCTGAAAGCACCCATTCTGATCAAATGCCGCGGCATGGATCTTTGTGTCTTTAAAGATGTTTTACACCGTAGTTTATATATTGTATATTATTAATTTATTTTAAATGTTTATAAATATTTTAGTATGCACAGATTAACAGTGTGCTTATTTTTGATAAGTTTAGGTACCTTTGTGCCAAAGAAAGTGAAGACTTTGTCTCACTTAGGTTTGGGGGAGTATTATTACATGTTTGGATGTTATGATCTATTTGAATGCATGTGATGATATTTTCTTGATGCAGTTGTGATAGTCATCATGTTTTCATGATTTTCTATTTCTTTGGCTATTACTAAGGGGTTGTGATGAAGATATTTCAATTTTTATAACATAATGTGAATTGCTAGTATTGTTTTGATCGTTCATTATTTTAGAAGGTTGCTATTTTCCCCTTTTTGAGTGAAACTTTATGTGATCTTGAAGCATGTGAAATAGTTTAGTTATTTTTTATGCATGATTTACATTCCACTTAGATGCAAGTATAACTTTGAAAATGATAAGAGTGCATGTTTAGAGAATGTTTATGGATGTACATGTAGAGTTTCAATTATCCTTGAAATTGTTTGTCAACTCTCTTGAGGCGAAATCCTAGGTTATGCATGATTGAGGAAATGATTAGGGCATTGTTTGGACCGTTTGAGCTTTTCAAGCTTACCTTGGTCTGGCCTTATATTGTCAACTCTCTTTTTGAAGCCTTATATTGTTTGGCCTGATTTGTTTTTCACCACCATTGTGATTATTAACCTGTTAACTGTTCTAATGTATGTGAAAGCATTGCATTTTCTTCCTACCATCATTGTTTGTTGAGTACATATTATCTTATTTCTTGAAGTGAGTCTATTGATTTAGGGTGCTAATAAATATTCAATATAAAATGAGCCTGAGGGAACCAGATGCAGTTAAAGGAAAAAATAGCATTGCTTCGAAAAAAAAGAAAAAGAAAAGCAAAGCCTAAGAAAATTAAATTGTAAAAAGCATCGAAAATGGTTCTGGCAAGTTTTCTACATTCACTATTGAATACCCTACGAAAATCATGTGGTGACTCAAGTCTTGAAATAATGTTTATGTTTCTCTTTGTATTGTATCCTATTCAGTTCATTTCTTTCGCCTATTCCATCGGCCTAACATTACAAGCTGTAAAAGTTCCTTTTGATCCTCAATCTTGTGTGATTTACATTAGTGGAGAGAGAGTTGATTTACAATTTTGTGGATTCTATGATTCATATGCATGTATGCTCATAAATTTATCCAGATGTGTATGACTAGACTAATAGAAGTTTATTTTGCATGTTTGTGGATAATGTGATTTGCATGAAAGGATGCTGGATTGTTAGCATGTGAAGGATTATGTATGTGTGATGCTGGTTTTGGGGCATTTGCACTTTTTAATGACTGATGGAATCATTATATTCTAGTTGTGGTTTAAAAGAAAAATTGAAATTTGATAATTACTGAATGAAAATTGAGTTTGAATTGTTAAGCTTGTTTACTTAGTCCTATTTTGTTTTGCTCGAGGACTAGCAAAATATAGGTTTGGGGGTGTGATAACTCCATAAAATGTAGTTATTGGTGCCCTATCTCTGTACTAGAAAGAATGCTTAGTCTTTGTCTATAATGCATATTTAGAAGGTTTTGTTCTTATTTTTGACATATTCTAATTTTGATGCTTTCCTATGTGTGTTTAAAGCAATTTGTGCTTATTTGACATGTGATTAAGTGGATTTGTATTTGTTTCTGATTTGGTACTTTCTCTATATTAGGAAGGGCTCTAAAAAGGTCAAATGTGGAGCATATGAGCCAAAAGTGGAAGAGAAAGCCAAATCTGCATCTCAGCAGATGACGCCGCAACGTGGGCATGTTGACGCCGCGACATGGTGCATCCCCTGCATTAGTACAAAATACCCGAGGCCAAGCGCCGTAACATGAAGATTCAACACCTCAGGCATTGGTGACCTAATTACATATGCGCGCTGCGACGTGGAGTGTTTTGCGCCGCGGCGTCCTCTATTTTTCTGCGCCTATAAATAGGTTTTATTAGATTTTAGGTAGAAAAGTTTTTTAGGTTTTGAGAAAGCTGCGGCTGGAAATCGTATTTTGGAGGCTGAGGAGCCTAGAGGAGCCAAGGATGGAGGTTATCATCCTTATGGATGATGATTTGAGCTATGAAGAAGATATCTATGAGATTCCTTCCTTCTCCCTATGTTTTCTCTTGTCTTTCTTATCTTTTGAGCACGGGCCACATTGGTTGTAATTTCATGTTCAATGATTAGCTGAGCTGTATATAGGGATACTTTGAATCTTTTCTATGACTATTGATGTTTATGTTATCTTTTGAGTATATATTGATGTTTAGTTATGTTCAATTATATGGTTCTTAATGCTTTTGAAGGTTTGATCAACTTTTGATTGATTTGTTGAAATCTGATGAACCTAGACATGGGAATTTGGATTTTAAATCAATGTATGGTTGATGCATGTTCGATGAGTTCAATTGGCTTGGATGAGTTGATTCGTTAACTGGATAGAAATATACCTTTTAGTCATGTATGGTGTGTGATTGAGAATAAATCATTCAAGAGTGGAGTTTGCACTGGTTCTTAAGAAAACTTAGTGCTTTGGGTAAATGACAGTATGGTTGATTGACCTAGGCATAGGCTTTTAACTAAATCAGATTCTCAAGCTAACTTAAGAATTCACTGATGTTGCTTATAAGGATTGCATGTCATTAGTATGAAATAAGAGGTGAAGAAGGATTCCCTAGATCTCTAAACCATTATCTTTATTGCTTTGTAGTTTAGATTTAGTTAATTTATGCTTTCTCTATTTTTATGTTCTTGAATAGAATTAATTAAACTATTGGTTAGTACTTAGTTATGGAAGCCAATGTCCTTATGGGAACGAACTTATACTCTATATCTGTATTACTTGAATGACCCGTGCACTTGCGGTACAAATGGTCTTAACAAGTTTTTGGTTAAGAAAATTAATTTTTATCTTATTAAAGGACCAAGAATTTGCTAATCAACAACCAATATCCTTAAACTCCTATTTTTGAGCTTAAAATGTGATAAATCTTTATACCCATTGAGCTTCAATTTATAACATCTACTCTTTTGAGAGTTTATAATTCAATCTTTATTTGTTTTCCTATAAAAAAAAGGGTGATGTATCCCTCAAGAGATAAAAAAGGTGAAGTTTCCCTTCATAGAGTAAAGGTTGAGGTATCCATTGTTTGTAAAGAGGGTGAGTTATCCCTCTAAAGTTGTAAAGGGTGAGGTATCCCTATTTTGAGGCTTAAGCACAAAGGGCGAGACATCCCAGAGGTGTGTTGAGTGCTCTTAGTTGTAAAGATTTTTCTAGTACCTGTGAAGTCTAGAAGATAGTGAAGAAAATCTCAAATTAAGTTTAGGGACTAGATGTAGGTCACAAGTAGTTGGTGGCTGAATCAGGATAAACTCTTATGTTTGCTATTCTCAACTCTATCTCCTTTACATTTGTGCTTTATTTATATATGCTTGAGTTGAACTTGATATCTAATATATTTGCTTGATTTATCCTATAACCCAAATTTTATTTGAGTAATCTCTAATAGTTGTACTTTTGTTATGCATATTCTGATGCATTTATTAATTAAATGCTTCAAAATGCTTAATTTCTTAATGTTATTTTAAAAAACTTGTAATCACCCAATTCACTCCCCTCTTAGGGGATGATTGCTATGGCTAACAGTTTGAATAGCTAATTGATGGAATGACTTGATGTTTTTGTTACTAAGTCTATGGTTGCCTAGTTAGTTCATTTTGGGATTTCAAAACAACTTGTTGATCGCTTGGATTTTGAATAACTTCTTTATCTCATAAGTTCTGGACTCCAACTTCGGGATATTTATCTTATCAATTCTAGGATCAAACCCCAGTGATCTTTATATCATCTATTTTGGGCTCTAACCTCGGGAATCTTTATCTCATCAGTTCCAGGTTCTAACCTTGGGGATCTTTATCTTACTCATTTTTTTGTTTGCCTCAGATATTTGAATTGCATGTTGCTTAGGTTGATGAATATTTGTTACTTTTTTGTTTGTCTCAGATATTTGAATTCCCTGTTATTCAGGTTGATGAATATTTGTCATTTTTTTTTGTTTATCTCAGATGTTTGAATTCCTTATTGTTATCCAGGTCTTCAAATATTTGTTGATCATTTGTTTGTCATGGGTTTTTGCATAATTTTGTTGCTATCCAGGTTGGCGAATAATTGATTGATCATTTGTTTACACCTATTTTTTTAGCAATTTATTATTTTCTAGGTTATCTATTGATTTGTTGATTTGTTGCATCTTCCTAAGGTCTAAGAAGTTTTGATTTGATAAACAAAATTTCTCTAACAAAATTGGTTGCTTTTTTTTTTTTTTACTTTGCTTTGACCTTTCTTTTCGATTGCTCAAGCAAAGTGGCTAATAACTGACGACCACCGAACTCAATCAAAATTAAAACTAAGTTATACCTATTGCTTATAGCATAGGAGTCAACACCAGATCGTCTCTTAAGGATTTTAGTTGCAATTGGATCAGATCAAGCCGAAATTGGGAAGGGGGGTTGAGCATACAGAAAATGTAAATAACAAAATTCAAACAAAAAAGGATAAAACAGAATTAATAAAGTAACCAATCCAAGAGAATTAACCAAACTTGATTTTAATCCATCCTTGATTATTATAGGTCCATTCAATTATCAATCAAGTCCTTAGTCTTAGATCACTTCAAGATACCTCTCAATGATCCACAGATCTTCTACTAGAAACGCTTCCAGGATTCAATTAATTAAGGTTAGACAAATTAAGCACCCATCCAAACCGAAATTAACTTAAAAGCCAAGATCCAACCAAGTTAAATATTTCATCAAACACTCTTAATGTCTTGTTTAATCTCTGAGTTCATTTCTTTGCACATGATAATTAAGCAATTAACATATGGAAATTCTAATCAAACAACCAGAATTAACAAAGAGAAGAAAAAGAAGAGAGACTTGATTAATAGATGAATATAATAATTAAAATAAAATCTCAAGATTAAGCATCAAGTTGTTCAATCTCTTGGATTGATCTAAAGGCCCTACCCCTCCATGAGAAGGGGAGAACTCAAACAAATAAAAGAAGAGAAGATGAAATTCTAGAGAGAAGGAGGAGGAAGAAGTTCAAGAGAGAAGAAGAGAAAAGTGTAGAATGAGAGATCACCTTCTGCCTAGCCTCAGATTTCTCGTAAAACTACCTCCTATTTTGGCCTCACATGATTAGAATTCACTTAGATACAAGCAATTTGGCCCAAATCCCAAGCAATTTAGAGTTCTAAAACTCAAGTTATGATCAAAACAATAGCAAAGGGTCACTAAACTTGAATTCTGACTTCCAAGTCCAATTCAGTCCACTAGACATTCGATTGAGACTTCGAGCTTTTCATCAAAGTTCTAGAGCTTCCCCTCAGCTTTTCTACAAGGTAAAATATATAATTATCAGATATCTAGAACTCAAGATATGATCAAAATATAGAAATAGTGTAAAACCTCAACAATGCTGGGAATTATCAGTTAAGCCCAATTTGAGGCCAAACTTATAAAACATGATCAAGCTCAAACCATTAAGGACATGGAAGGTGTAAATGAATAAACATGAAGGTTTAGCAATGTATAGAATATGTGATTATCAATATCAACACCTAATTTTGTCTGGGTTGTTTTTTAAAAAAAAAAATCAAACAAAAAAAGAGGGAAGAAAACGATCAAAAAGAAAAAGGAAAAAAATATGCAGTCATCTCTTACACACTTAAAGTTCCACATTGGAAAACTGTTCCTTCCACTAAGTCTCACATTGGAAAAATCATGCTTTTTCACCTTCCTCACCTCCTATATAAAGAGGTGATCCTCAAGTATTTGAGCCATCCAAAAAATTACACAATTAAGCTTAATACTAAGTATATAACCAGAGATTTTAGTAAAAAAATTTGGGTTGCTTTTCAAGATTTGATTTGAGAGAGCATGTGAGACCTTATGTAATAAGCATAGTATTTTGTTCATTTTAGCTTAATTATTGGTTAGTTTGATTTATTTATTTATTAATTAATTCTTTATTTTTTTAGATATTTTAAAATTAATTCAATAATAAAGAGGAGTTAGTTGAGTTGTGAAAGCTTGTTAACCTTGTGACCTTTTGGAAGGCCAGCTGAGTTATGACATCTTGTTGGTCTCAAATTTAATAAAAACTAATTAACCCAAACTTATTTTTTATAGAGTCACGTTGGTTTTGAACTCCTCATTACATTTAGGGGATACGTAAGCTGAAAGTCAAGTCAAAATTAAATTTCCATCAATTAGTTTTTTTTTGTAAATATTTTGATTTTGATTTATTTTAATTTTATGCAAATATTTTTCATTTTTTGTAAATTTTTATTAATTAGTTTTTTATGCTTATTTTATTTTTAATTTGTTCTTTGACCTTGAATATGTTAATTCTTGATTTTTTTACATTACTTGTGATTATTTTGATTGTCATCGATTTTGTTAATTGTAAATTTTTATGTTAATTTTTTTATTTTCTAAATATTTTATTATCATTGATTATTTGTTATTTTTTTTGGGTAAATTAAATAGTTTTAGGTCATTTAATTTGTACAATTGAGTTTAGGGTAGCTGTCTTAGGACGATTGTATAGGAGTGTTGTGGGATTAAGTTTTCATCATTCCCTATGTATAACTGACTCCTAAACCTAATTTGGTTTGTGCATACTAGTTTTTCAAATTTTTTTAGGGTTTTCCAACTTTTTTTTGACTCAATAAGATTGGTGGCGACTTCCCTATTTGTTAATTTTGTTTTTTAATTTTTTGGTTTCCTCCCATCGCGATCCCAGTCATGACATTGGTAGTTGTGTGGTTGAAATAATGCCTTAGGAAGTAAAAAAACCTTAAGTTAGATAACATATTTTGTTTGGATTGGTATGGAATTGAATCACCGACGAGCGCCAAACTCAATCAAAATTAAAATCGAGTTATACCTATGGCTTATTGTAATACCCCAAAAATTATTTGTTTCATCATAAATAATTATTTTATAAAATTTATGATTTTTAGGAATTTTTCTAGAAACGTTGAATATTTTAATATATTTTTTATTTTACGTGCACATTGAGCGAGTCAGTGTAACACCTCAGAAATTGTTTGTTTCAAGATAAATAGTCATTTTTTAATATTTGTGATTTTTAAGAATTTTTGTGAATTTTTCTGGAAACGTTGAATATTTTAAAATATTCCTCATTTTGCGTGCGCGCTAAGCGGAGCCAGGAAAGTGAAATATTTTCCCGGAGGCTGGTAAATTTTGAACTGTGAAAACATCGATGGGGGATCTTACTAAACTCGAGACCGGGCACAGTTTATGAAGTTTATGTTTTACGAGATTTTATCTGATAAATAAAATCACAGAATATTTATTATCTGAGAGACAACATAAAATTATTTTTGCTAACTATAACTTTTGTCCACTGAGTAATAGCTCTAGTAGATTATTTCTATTTAGTTACTTTCATGACGTCATCTAAGTGACCTCACATTTCACTTTATCGAGAAGCATGCGAAGCTTCTCAAGGAAGCTTCAAGGGAAACTTCTAGGAAGTTTCCTATCAACCACCACACTCTCTCTCCTCTCAAATGGGCTGCACAGCTGGAGGGGAGGAAAACAAAGATTTGTATCATTTCATTTTACTTCTCTTATTCACATTTCATTTCTCTTTCTCTCCCTCATACATATTTCTCTCTTTCTCTCGTCTCCCACACGGCTGCACACCACCATTATTGAGCCTTCAAGCTTTCTTGCTCAAGCCAACTTAGACCATTGTTTCCCCTCATCATCTCGAAGCTTTCTTCTTTGTGGGACTCTTCCATTTTTGCCATTTGCTGCCCAACTCCAAAGCTTGAAGCTTTGAGGTAAAGCTCTCAACTTTCTTCTCATTTTCTCCTCATTTTCGTGGTCCTTGGTCACCATTGTGATCAAGGACTCTTCTTTTCAAGTTTTAGTGGTTGATTTGGTAAGTTGACCATCTTAGGTTCTTCTTGTGGGTGGTGGATGAAAAGCTTGGAAATAGCTTATTATCCTTATTGTCTCTTAAGGTAAGAAGAAGATTATTCTCTTCAACTCATATTGGTGGTGAGAAACTTGTTGTGTTGATGGGGTGAAACCCATTTGTGGGATACCCATTTGTTTGAGTGATTTTGGTTGTGTATTGATTATTTGAATGGTATGATTTTTATGTATATTGATGGATCTTGGATTGTATGAAGGATGATATAATGTTGTGTGATTTTCTACATTTACAGAGGATTACACGACCTAGGCCGTGTGAGGGCACACAGCCGTGTAATCCCAGTTGGTCAGGTCAAGTTTACTAAACTCCAGAGGAGTACACGGCCAAGGCCGTGTAATTTTACATGGACGTGTAATCGGGGCCGTGTAACTCCTCATGGCCATATAACTTGGTGGTGAAAAATTGTAGGCTTTTCTAGCCCCTTGGAGGCTGATGGTCTCCTTGGGCACTTGACACAAGGCTTTAGCACTAAGATAACCTTATTAAACTTAATTAATTGAATGATTAGAAGTTGATTATGGATTCAAAAAATGGGAAGAACTAAGGATGAAAGTTTGTCTTATAGTTTAGAATAATTTTGGAATAAAGAAAGAACATGAGTATGGGTAAGGTTGTGAGAAACATAATGAAATTAAGGTTTAACTTTTATGATAACTATGAATGGTGTTGTATTCACCCTTAAGGTTTGATATTGACTTGATGTAGGCTCGTGAATGGGATCAATGATTGTTGGTAAATAATATGACATGTGATTTTAGACATGATATGATATGATTATGATTTCATGTATGAATATACATATATGCATTGAATCCATATGCATTTGAAGCATGATGGATATAGTTTGTCCTAATGAGCATGATTGAAACGTGCATTGAAAAGTCTATTGGACTATTGTTAAGGCCAAGTTGCCTAGGAGTTGAATCACACCTATGTGTGGGTGCGAATAGACAAGTGTAGGTCACTTGTTGACCTTGGGGGCGTCGGGGTGCGGGTACCTCACAAAGGACAGTTGGTAGCTCTTCTGTCCATGGGGCAGACCGATGCAAATGCACCGACGATTTAGACCGAGAGACTGTCCTATATCGAGATTTGTGTAGAATGTCTTGTACAATGCCATGATGTGCACGTTGAGAAATTGAGAATTTTAGCACTTAAAGGCCTCGACAACTGTGATACAGACATATCTCCTGATCATTCTCTCCGATGTATGTGTCTAGCTCCATGGAGTAAGATTTTTGGTATCATGTGCATGTGCATAGTGAGTTGCCATATCAATTGACATTTACTTATTCATATGAAAATTTAATCTGTTGTCTCATTACCATTATAACTTCCTGTAAATGCTAAGTTGTTTATTATCAAATCTTATTGCTGGTTACCATTTCTGAAATGTTATGTGGGCGTCAAGCGCCGTTTTGTTTCTTTACTGCCATAATAGGTAATGAATGTAGAATGTCTTACCTATTTTCTATATTTTCTACTATTCTGTTTATATTTATGTTCCATCGAAGATGTCGGCGAAGGGGGTGAAGTTCACGAGTTCCCCAGTTTTTGGCCCGACTTCAACTAGCACCTGCTTTTAGATCACGACGGCACGTCCACGAGGATTTTTGGGTTATGTGCGGTTGGCTTTCCTTGGGGGTCCAGACTGTTGGCACATTAACTTCAGCTCAGATCACTGTGTCTACGTAGGAGACGTGACGGTATCACTGGCTTGGGGGTGTTATGGTCCGCCTATCTTCACCTGTAGTGTTAGATTACATTTAGAATTTTACATGCCCATTAGGGACATATGGGGTGATCGTTACTACACCCCACAAGAGGATTCATTCCTCTCCACTGCCTGAGCCCCGACCCGTAATTCGATGGCTCTGATGAGGGTTTCCTCTGACGAGGAAGACCCTGAGGAGGATCCTGACACGGTCCCTTCTCTTTCTTAGTAGAGGCTGATATTGTCGATAGTCACTGATGGCTATCCATCTTTTGGGGCTTGATATTCATTTTGGGGGTCTGTATATCATTTTTTGGGGGCTTATAAAGCTTAGGCTTCTTTTTGATGAGCTTTAATGTAATTAATGACTTACAGTCTGTAGTTAAACAAGATATATATATATATATATGTATATATATATATATATATATATATATATATATATATATATATATATATAATGTACCTTTTGCATGGATGTATGAATTAATCTTTATGTTTTTCCACTTGCAATTAAATAGAAATATATATATATACATACTTGTGTATCTCTTATAAGTGTTTGTACATTTGAATATTTCATTGATGAATAGGATATTGAATACAAATATATATATACACATAATAAAAGAAAAAATATATTTACTAGTTTATTTATACAACTATAATCAAACAAGTTTAATTATAACTTAATGAACCGGGTCTTAATTTATACTTTTATTTTCTTCATTGTATTTAATAATGTGACGTTTCCTCCCACAAAGGCGCATTACATTAAGTTGGTATCAGAGCCCCGGTTTATGTTTTCTTTGGGTCTTTATGGTTAGGTCTGACTTGTGTGTGCTGTGTGATTCTCTGTGATTGGTATTCCAAGAGGATACATCTAATTCTTCATTGTGTGTTTCAATTAGTATTACTTGAAAGAACGAGATGGCACGAGGTGGAGATATGGCAGCATCGATTGAAGCAATGCAAAGGATGGCGGAAGTTATTGCCCAACAAACGGAGAGAGCTACCTAACAGCAAGAAAGGGCTGCTCAACAACTCGAAGCTATGGCTGATGCACAAAATTTGGTGGAGTTCCATCGTTACAACCCTCATCAATTCAAGGGAGAATTTGATCCGGAGAAGGCTAGTCTGTGGATTAAGGAGCTGGAGAAAATCTTTAGAGGCATGAACTATGCCAACGACAAGAAAGTGACTTATCCCACTTTTATGCTAATTGGGACGCGGATGACTGGTGGAACGAAGCACAGAGAATGTTAGAAGTTGAAGGTTGCGCAATCAATTGGGAGGTATTCAAGAATAAGTTCTTGGACAAATATTTCCCAGCAAGCTCCAGACATGCGAAGGAAATGGAGTTCCTCAACTTGAAGCAGGGAAACTTATCCGTCAGTGAATACGCCACAAAGTTCAAAAGCTTATCCATGTTTTTGACGTATTTCCAGCACCAGCCAGACAAGGTGTGGAAATGTCGAAAGTTTGACAAAAGACTGAGGTATGTGGTGAAGAGAGCAGTTATCACCTTGAAAATCAACCAATTTTTGGGGCTGCTAGATACGTGTTACTAAGTGGAAGCTCTAAATCAAGCTCGAGACAAAAGAAACCGAAACCTTGGACCTACCAGGTTCCAAAGAGGAGGCGGTAACAACGCAAACCATTTCTAGAAGAAGCCTTATTCTCGACCACCAGGAAATCAGCAGCAGACATTAGGTGGAGGTCCTTGTAGAGGTTCTGGTGGGAACCAAGCCGGACCGAATGTGGCATCTTTGCCAAGGTGTATGAAGTGTGGGAAGGATCACCTAACAAGAGATTGTTCCATCAGGGGAATTATCTGTTATCGATGTGGGAAGCCTGGATATGTCTCCAGAGATTACAACCAAGCTAAGGTTGAGCCTTCAGTCAACGCCGCGCGAGCTACAATGCCGTAGGCAGGAGGCCGAGTCTATACCATGAGTGGAGCTGAAGCCTCCCAATCCAAAGATCTGATACAGGGAGAAGGTGTCATAGGAGGTAATATTTTAATTGTACTGTATGACTCTGGGGCAACCCACTCTTTCATTTCTTATAACTGTGTGTGACGACTAGGTTTAGCTGTGTCTTCCTTACCTTTTGACTTGACTGTTTCTACTCCCACTGATAAACCTGTTGTTACTACTAAAGTCTGTTTGAATTGTCTATTGATTATTGAGGGTTGAATCTTTTCTGTTGATTTGATCTGTTCAGTTAGATGTAATTTTAGGGATGGATTGGTTGTCTTTCAAACATATCCTGTTGGATTGCTCTAGTAAAACCATAAATTTTCCCATAAATGAGGATTCTAGATTTTTGACGGCTAACCAAATTTGAGCTTTCTTGAAAGAAGGAGCTCAGGGATACATGCTATTGTCTTCCTTGAAGGTCGAGAGCGAGGCTGATATGAATGCAATTCTCGTGGTCAATGAGTTTCCCGAAGTCTTTCCTGATGATGTACCTGGTTTACCACCGAAGCAGGAAATAGAGTTCGCCATTGACCTTGTACCAGGATCTGGTCCTATATCTATAGCGCCTTATAGAATGTCACCATCAGAGTTAGTAGAGCTTAAGAAACAGTTGGAAGAGCTTTTGAAAAAGTAGTTCAATAGACCCAGTGTGTTACCCTAGGGAGCACTAGTGTTGCTAGTTCGGAAGATGGATGGTACCTCATGATTATGTGTGGACTATTGCTAACTAAACAAGGTCACGATCAAGAACAAGTATCCACTTTCGAGGACAGACGACCTAATGGATCAACTGAAAGGAGCAGCGGCGTTCTCAAAATTCGATTTGCGATCAGGCTACCATCAGATTTGAGTCAAGGCGGAGGCTATTCCCAAGATGGCTTTTCGTACCCGATACGGTCATTACGAATATCTTGTGATGCCGTTTGGCGTAACAAATGCATCTGCTATCTTCATGGACTACATGAATAGGATCTTTCGTCCTTACTTGGATAGATTCGTTGTTGTCTTCATTGACGACATCTTGATCTACTCTTAAAATCAAGAGGATCATGCTGAACACCTCAGTATAGTTCTCCAGATTCTGAAGGAGAAGAAGTTGTATGCCAAATTGTCGAAGTATGAATTTTGGCTGGACAAAGTCAAGTTTTTGGGCCATATAATTGACGAGCGCCGAACTCAGTCAAAATTATAACCGAAGTTATTACCTAAGCTTGTAGCATAGTGACAACACCAGATCATCTCCATGAGGATTGTAGATGCAATTTAATCAAATCAAGTGAAAGTTTAGCAAATGGGGGTTTGACAGTTTAAGATCGCACTTAACAAAATTAAAGGAAGAAATAACAATTAAAGAGCAGTCAATTTAGAAACCTATCCAAGATTGGGTGGATTCAATCATAGACCCTTCATAGAACACTTGAAGCGCAATTGAATTATTAATTTGGATCTAACCGAGATCTCTGCATCAAATCAGGAATTCATACTAGACGATCGTCTAGAATTTAATTAACAAGTGATAAACACAAATCCGCAATCATACCATTCATGAAGATCTATGTTAATTTCAAGTACTGAATTCAATTAACTTAGGCACAAATCAGTAACCTAACATTTTCAATTCTATGATTAATTTAGATCAATCAGTTCTAAGTTTTATCACAAATCTCAATCTTCATTTATGTGATTAGTTTAGATCAATCAGTTCTAAGTTTCATCACAAATCTCAATCTTAAACCAAGATCAAATCAAATCAACATAAATAGAATCACCATTCATGCATTCAAGATCAAGAAGAAGAAAAAGAGAAGAAGAAAAGAGGAATTCAATTACAAATCAAATACAATACATAACCGAGGTCTCAAGAATCCAAACCACAATCTCTTCAAGAGTTCTAAATTGACCGAAAGTAGCTTAGCCCTCCATTACCATGAAGGGGAGCATCAAATTATACAAAAGCTATGAGAAACTATGAAGAAACAAGAAGAAACTATGAGAGAAATGAAGGAGAATACAACTTGTCATTCATGATAACCAATGGTGCCTTTTATAGAAGTCTAAGGTAACAAAAGGACAAAGGGGAGTGAGTAGATGAGTGGGTTAGTGGAGTGGAGTGGTTGAGTGGAGTGGTTGAGTGGGTTGGTGGAGTGGAGTGGTTGAGTGGGTTGGTGGAGTGGGTGGTTGAGAACAAAAATTTCTTGTCTGTCTTGGAAGCCAAAAATGACCAACTATACTTCAGATCCATGAAAAGTACTCTTCGTGAAAGTTGTAGATCTTTGTCTTAGCTATAACATGTATATCTGGATCGTCCAATTTGGATTCCTACAGCCCAAGATATGACCCAAATACCGCAAGTTACTCAAACCCAACTTCAGCACCTTTGTTCCAACTTGCAAGCTCAAACTGACCCATTAGACTTCATTTTTTAAAAAAGTGTTCTGCATGAAAATTGTTTATTTGGATCTTAAATATCAACTATCCAAATTTCAGCCCATCTCCATTATTACAGCTTGAGATATGATTTTATGAGTGCACACCGTTCGGATTCTAGTGACAGAACCCGTATTCTGACTTCCATGTAAACTTAGGTCCCTTAGACATCTGTTTAGGACTTCGAGCTCTTCATCAAAGTTGTATAACTTCCTCTTAGCTTTTCTACAAGATAAAATTCATGATTATCAGATATCAGGAACTTAAGTTATGGCCAAAATACAAAAACAGTGTCAAATCTCAATAATGCAGAAAATATTCAATTAGGACCAATTTGAGCTCAAACTCACAAAATCATACCAAACTCAATCAATTAAGAATATGGAGAGTGTAAATGACTAAACATAAGGGTTTCTTAATGAATAAAATCTGTGATTATCAAATTCCCCCACACTTAGCTTTTTGCACTCCTGGGCAAAACTCAAGACCAAAATAAGGACATAAGAGATTAACAAAAATTTAAATTCCAACGACATTCAAGAGCCCAAAATTTTACAATCAAGAAGAACAACCAAAGGTTCAAGGGATCAAAACATTCATGAGTTAACAATTCTCCACATCTCAAACCAACAAGCAAGGTATCTTCAACATGAATCGAGAATAATAGATCTTTACAAGATTCGCTCTCAATCTCTCAAGTGTTTAAAAAGTAGGTATTTCACTCAATTCAACCCATGAAAATTGCACTACCATAAGCTTGCTTATCTTCTACTTCTCCACTACTCAAAACACATGCACACACAAATCATGAGGACTTTATTCAAGGTTGTAGTGAGGTCAAGGTAACAGAAGAGGATAAAATGGATATGAGAAGATAAATACCAAAGGGAATAAAAGCAAATGAGAGCTGAGTTCAAATAACAAGCATAAAAGTTCATCCCAACTCTAATGTATATCCCTTTACATATTCATTTCCCAATCTTTTTCTTTTCTTTTTTTTTTATATATATATGAACATAACTATATACATACATTTTTCCTTTTTTTTTTTTTAGGTACTCTTTCCTTTTTCAATAACCATTTTGTACACACACCCCCACACTTGTTCAAAAACTCATCCATTAACCAAGCTAATGTTCTTTTATTCCCTAAGGTAAAGTAAGAACACGATTTTTCATTTAAGGCACATAATGAGCTAGAAATAAGGAATGGTCAAATAAGCTCAAAGGGGTTAAGTAAAGGAAAATATACAAGGTTGGCAGGAATCAGAGAATTTTCAAGAAGTAAAAAAAAATGCTTGATATCATATTGAAAACAAGGTTGGCTATTCGGTTAAACTAGCTAATTAAGAAAGAGGGCCTCAATCATGTTCATGCATGCAAGTGAAATGTAGCCTCAAAAAGAATCAAAGTAAGTTCTAGAGTGGTCATTAACATGAGTGAAAATCACACAAGAAAGAAGAGAATGATATAAATGTTGAATCCATCTATTAGGCTCAAAATCTCACAAGGTATGCATCCATCAAACTCAATTCATCAATTCAATCATCCATCACCAAGCATATTAGTTCAAGAAGGGAGAAAAGTTATTCAATCATGCAATGAACCTTTTCTTTTTTTTTTTGATAAAAAAAAGCTAAAATCTCTCCCCCATACTTAATATAACATTGCCCTCAATGTGAAAGAGAGATATAGAAAAGAGCAACACAACCTGATAAGAAGTGAATCAACGCCAAGCAGAAAAGAAGCACACTATCAGTGCCGCATCAGACCCTTGCAACTTGAAAAGCTGCTCATCAGGGAAGACATCATGGATAGGAAAAGTATCTGCCTCCCTTTCAATTCAGCTTAGGTGATCAGCCACTAAATTCTCTGCTCCACTTTTATCATAGATTTCAATATCGAACTCTTGGAGGAGCAAAATCCACCTAATCAACCTAGGCTTGGCATCAAGTTTCTTCAGGAGAAACTTCAGAGCTGTATGATCTAAAAACACAACCACTCTAGAACCAAGCAAATATGATCGAAATTTGTCTAAAGCAAAAACAATTGCTAAAAGTTCATTTTCAGTGGTGGTGTAGTTGACTTGTGCAGGATCTAAAGTTCTTGAAGCATAGGAGATGACATGAGATATTTTGCCGACCCTTTGTGCAAGAACAGCTCCCAAAGCATAATTAGAGGCATCACACATGAGCTCAAATGGGAGTGTCCAATCTGGTGGTGGATGATAGGTGTCTTGGTCAATGCTTGCTTCAAGTGATTGAAGGCATCCTTGCATTTCTGGTCAAAATGGAACTCCACTTCTTTTTGTAGCAAGTTGGATAGTGGAAGAGCAATTTTGCTGAAATCTTTTATGAATCGCCTATAGAAACCTGTATGACCAAGGAAAGAACGAACCTCCCGCACGCATGTGGGGTAAGATAGGCATGAAATAACATCTATTTTTGCAGGATCTACCTCAATACCCTTGCTAGATATTATATGCCCTAAAATTATGCCTTGATCTACCATGAAATGACATTTCTCAAAATTCAGAACAAGGTTAGCCTTAATGCATTTATGCAAAACCTGAGTCAAACTATCCAAACATGCATCAAAGGAAGAGTCATAGACAGTAAAGTCATCCATGAATACATCCATGTAATTTTCTAAAAGGTCAGAAAATATACTTACCATACACCTTTGAAAGGTGCCTGGAGCGTTGCACAGACCAAAAAGCATTCTTCTGTATGCAAATGTGCCAAATGGGCAAGTGAAAGTAGTTTTATCTTGGTCTTCTGGGGCTATATGGATCTGAAAATAACCCGAATATCCATCCAAGAAACAGTAATGTGACTTGCCAGCTAGTCTCTCTAACATCTGATCAATGAAAGGTAATGGGAAATGATCTTTCCTGGTGGCTTGGTTAAGTCGTCTGTAATCAATGCAAACCCGCCAGCTGTTTTGAATTCTTGTGGGTAGTAGCTCATTGTTCTGATTTTCAACTACTGTGACCCCAGATTTCTTTGGAACAACCTGCACGGGGCTCACCCATTTACTATCAGATATGGGATAAATAATGCCAGCTTGCAGTAGCTTGGTAACTTCCTTTTTTACCACATCCAGAGTCAGGGGGTTCAGTCTCCTTTGGGGCTGCCGTACTGGTTTAGTATCTTCCTCCAACAAAATCCTATGCATGCATGTGGAGGGACTGATACCAGGAAGATCTGTAAGTGTTCATCTGATGGCTTGTTTATTCTACCTCAAAACCTGCAGTAATTTTTCTTCTTGATCAGGTTACAAATTTTTAGCAACAATCACAGTCAGCTTTTCACCATCTTCCAAATATGCATATTTAAGATGGTCCGGCAAAATCTTTAATTCTAAGGATGGAGGCTGTATAATGAGAGCGACAAGTCATTTGAAACAATTAACTCAGCAACATTAAATTCAACATACTCCTGACTCTCATTTTCACATGCTGCATCATTCAAGTCAGCAGCTACATCACCACTCATAACTGCATAAATCTCAGCACATGCAGCACATGGTACAATATCACAGCCAGCACATGTTTCACAGGTAACAGAATCTAGAAAATCAGTAATATCAGGAAATTCAGCATAAATATCAGCATAAGCATCGTCAACTAGCATATCAATCACATCAACATGGAAAACAGAATGCTCCTCTAGGGGATGTCTCATGGCCTCAAAAATGTTAAATTGTACCACATCGTCGCCAAATTCCATGGAAAGGGTGCCAGAATGCACATCTATCTTGGTCCTAGCTGTCTTGAGGAAAGGTCTGCCTAGGATCAATAGAGCATGGTTTGTTGAAGACTCATCTTCCATGTTCGAATATAGAAGTCCATTTGGAAAAATTAGCTCATTCACCCGAACTAACACATCTTCTAGCACTCTGCGGGATGAGCAAGTGGTCCTATTTGCCAACCGAATCACTATACCGAGAGGGTTGCAAAGTGCCAATGTTCAAGGACTGATATATTGACATAGGCATGACATTAATCAAAGCACCCAAGTCTAGCATTGCATGTTCAAATTTGGAGTTACCTATCGTGCAAGGAATTGTGAAAGTTCCAGGATCTTTGCATTTTTATGGCATACTTGGTAGAATCATTGCAGAAACATTTCTGCCCATGCTTATTTTCTCAGTACCCTTAAGTCTTCTCTTGTGAGTACACAACTCTTTGAGGAATTTGGCATACTTGGGAATCTGCTTGATTACATAAAGGAGGGGAATATTGATTTCCACCTTCTTGAATGTATCCATGACTTCTCTTTCTATTTCTGTTTGTGCAGTATGCTTGGACTGTGTGACTCTGTTTGGAAAAGGTAGTGGAATGGCCAGATTTGAATTCTCTGCACATTTCTTCTGTGTCACGATTTTTGGATTGAGCTATCCACTTTCTTTTGTTTCTCGGTCACCTTCCTCGGTTCTTTGCACTTGTAGTTCAGGTTGTGGTGGAGTAGGACCGTCAACTTCTCTGCCACTTCTCAAGCTAATGGCACTTACATTGCCTCTTGGGTTGTTGACTATTTGTGAAGGAAATTGGTTCGACCCTTGACTTTTCAGCTCACTCAGAGTGGTTGCCATCTGCCCAATTTGAGTTTGTAAATTCTGGATGGTGGCATTGACATTCTGCTGAAACTGTTTCATCAAGTCTTTGAAAGGTGGCTCAGCTGGAGTGGCTGCTGGAACAAGTAGCTGGAGGGGCTGCTACATGGGTGGCAGCGCAGGTTGTGCTTGCCTAAATGCAGGTGGTTGATACTTGTTGCTAGGGCCTGTAGCTTGGTATCTAAACTGCGGTTCTTCTTGTTGGTAGAACATTGTTGTTGTTGACCGAATTTCCATATCTCAGGTTGGGATGGTCCCTCCAGCCAGGGTTATAGGTTTTAGAAAATGGATCATATCTGGGCTGCTGCTGTGATTGCTGATATTGGGGTCTATCAGGAAAAATACCAACTATTTAACAGATTGCTCTGGAAAAATAAAACCACCATCCTGAAGTGTGGGACATGCATCAATAGGATGAGATGAACAAGAGCAAATGCCACACACAGTTGCAGCCATCTGCATTGGTGCTTGTTGTCCCACTGCTAACTGCCTCACCAAAGAAGTTAATTCATCAAGTCTGTGTTCCATTCTCTGTTGGTCTACATGAGATGATTGAATCTCATTGACTCCTCTGGTTGAAGTAATAATTCGTATGCCAAATTGTTGGGTGTTGGCTGCCATGTTTGCTATCAAATCTCTCACTGCTGCAGGGGTCTTGTCTACTAAGGCTCCTTCGGAGGCAAAGATCCACTATGCTTCATTATTTGGCAAAGACAAGCCTTCATAGAAATATTGAATTAAGAGTTGATCGGTGATTTAGTGGTGGGGACAACTCGAGCACGCTTTCTTGAATCTTTCCCAATATTCATGCAAGGTCTCTCCTGTCATTTGTCTTATGCCACATATATATTTTCTAATGGCAGCAGCTCTAGAGGCAGGGAAAAATTTCTCTAAGAACAACTGCTTCATGTCAGTCCAACTTGTTACTGAACTTGGTGAAAGATAAAATAACCAATCCTTGGCTGTATCAGCAAGTGAGAAAGGAAATGCCCTCAGCTTGATGTGCTTTTCTGAGATCCCATGTGGCTTCATGGTTGAACAAATCACATGGAACTCCTTTAGATGCTTATGGGGATCCTCACCTGCAAAACCGTGAAACTTGGGCAACAAATGTATCAATCCAGATTTTAACTCAAAATCAGCATCAAGATCTGGGTATTGAATACACAAAGACCGATAGTTATATCAGGAGCAAAGAAGTTCCTTAAGAGTTCTATTCTGTATGTTATTAGCCATAGTTTCAGAATTATTCAAGATCTTAAGTTCACTTCCAATATTAAGATCAAATTCAGAAGCAATTCTTGCACTTAGCCTACGAGCTCTAATCAACCTATGCAAAGTTCTATCAATCTCAAGATCAAAGTCAACCAAGTTATCAGGCTCGGACCTAGTCATGCATCACACAAAAACAAATAAATAAGCAAAATATACTAGACAATGGATAAAAATGTTAGAAAAGTTAATAAAAAGTAAAAGTTAGTAAAAACACTTAAAATGAAAAGATTACACTTACTAATCCTCGGCAACGGCGCCAAAATTTTGACAAGCGCCGAACTCAGTCAAAATTATAACCGAAGTTATTACCTAAGCTTGTAGCACAGTGATAACACCGGATCATCTCCATGAGGATCGTAGATGCAATTTAATCAAATCAAGTGAAAGTTTAGCAAAGGGGGGTTTGACAATTTAAGATCACACTTAACAAAATTAAAGGAAGAAATAATAATTAAAGAGCAGTCAATTTAGAAACCTATCCAAGATTGGGTGGATTCAATCATAGACCCTTCATAGAACACTTGAAGCGCAATTGAATTGTTAATTTGGATCTAACCGAGATCTCTACATCAAATCCAGAATTCATATCAGATGATCGTCTAGAATTCAATTAACAAGTGATAAACACAAATCCGCAATCACACTATTCATGAAGATCTATGTTAATTTCAAGTACCGAATTCAATTAACTTAGGCACAAATCAGTAACCTAACCTTTTCAATTCTGTGATTAATTTAGATCAATCAGTTCTAAGTTTCATCACAAATCTTAATCTTCATTTATGTGATTAGTTTAGATCAATCAGTTCTAAGTTTCATCACAAATCTCAATCTTAAACCAAGATCAAATCAGATCAACATAAATAGAATCACTATTCATGCATTCAAGATCAAGAAGAAGAAAAAGAGAAGAAGAAAAGAGGAATTCAATTACAAATCAAATACAATACATAACTGAGGTCTCAAGAATCCAAACCACAATCTCTTCAAGAGTTCTAAATTGACCGAAAGTAGCTTAGTCCTCCATTACCATGAAGGGGAGCATCAAATTATACAAAAGCTATGAGAAACAATGAAGAAACAAGAAGAAACTATGAGAGAAATGAAGGAGAATACAACTTGTCATTCATGATAACCAATGGTGCCTTTTATAGAAGTCTAGGGTAATAAAAGGACAAAGGGGAGTGGGTGGATGAGTGGGTTGGTGGAGTGGAGTGGTTGAGTGGGTTGGTGGAGTGGAGTGGTTGAGTGGGTTGGTGGAGTGGGTGGTTGAGGACGAAAATTTCTTGTCTGACTTGGAAGCCAAAAACGACTAACTATACTTCAGATCCATGAAAAGTACTCTTCGTGAAAGTTGTAGATCTTTGTCTTGGCTATAATATGCATATCTGGATCATCCAATTTGGCTTCCTACAACCTAAGATATAACCCAAATACCGTAGGTTACTCAAACCCAACTTCAGCACCTCTGTTCCGACTTGCAAGCTCAAACTGACCCATTAGACTTCATTTATTCAAAAAGTGTTCTTCATGAAAGTTGTTAATTTGGATCTTAACTATCAACTATCCAAATTTCAGCCCATCTCCATTATTACAGCTTAAGATATGATTTTATGAGTGCACACCGTTCGGATTCTAGTGATAGAACCCGTATTCTGACTTCCATGTAAACTTAGGTCCCTTAGATATCTGTTTAGGACTTTGAGCTCTTCATCAAAGTTGTAGAACTTCCTCTTAGCTTTCCTACAAGGTAAAATTCATAATTATCAGATATCAGGAACTCAAGTTATGGCCAAAATTTAGAATTTGTGTTAAATCTCAATAATGCTGAAAATATTCAATTAGGACCAATTTGAGCTCAAACTCACAAAATCATACCAAACTCAATCAATTAAGAATATGGAGAGTGTAAATGACTAAACATAAGGGTTTCTTAATGAATAAAATATGTGATTATTAGTAATCTCGAAGGAAGGGATTGTAGTGGATCCGTGAAAGGTGGAAGTAGTCCTACAATGGGAACGACCAAAGACAGTGACAGAAATATGAAGCTTTGTAGGTTTGGCTGGATACTATCGGAGGTTCATTGAAGGATTCTTCAAAAATTACAGGACCTCTCACTCAACTCATAAGAAAGAACTAAGCTTTTGAATGGACAAATGCTTGCGAAGAAGGTTTCTAAGAATTGAAGAGACGGCTAACTATTTCACTAGTGTTAGTTCTACCAGATCCGAATGAACCCTTCGAAATGTATTGCGATGCTTCGTATCAAGGTTTAGGAGCTGTGCTTATGCAAAATGGAAAAGTAGTGGCTTAGGCTTCGAGACAGTTGTGAGTGCATGAGAATAACTATCCAACACATGACTTAGAGTTAGCAGTTGTGGTTTTTGCTTTGAAAATATGGAGGCACTTCCTGTATGGGGCAACATTCAACATCTTTAGTGACCAGAAGAGCTTAAAGTACTTATATGATCAAAAGGAGTTGAATATGAGACAGCGCAGGTGGTTGGAATTCTTAAAGAATTATGATTTCTGACTTCTGTATCACCCTGGAAAGGCAAACATCGTGGCAGACGCATTGAGTAGGAAGATGCTCAGTACATCAATCATGATGATTAAGGAAAAAGATCTAATAGAGCAGTTCAAGGATGTATGGTCTTTCGTGGAATTAGAACCTGGAAAAATTCCCATGAACATGGTTACTATCTCAAGCGAATTAATGGAAGACATACGGGAAAAGCAGAAAATTGATAAGTTCTTACAAAGGAAAGAGAGCTGATGAGGCAAGGCAATGCGACAGCATTTGAGGAAGGAACAGATAGGATTCTAAGGTTTCGAGGTATGGTTTGTATACTTAGGGATCAAGAGCTAAGGAAGTATATTCTCGAACATGCTCACACGAGTAAGTTGAGCATGCACCCGGGGATAACTAAAATGTACCAAGACCTGAAGAGGTTATTTTGGTGGCACGGAATGAAGAGTGATATTACCAGATGTGTGTCTTCTTGTCTGGTTTGCCAGAAAGCAAAGTGGGAACATCAGAGACTGTCAAGAATGTTGCAACCTCTATCTATTCTCGAATGGAAGTGGGATAGCATTACAGTGGATTTTATGGTTGGGTCACCGAAGACCAGAAAAGGGTTATGACTTAATATGGGTAATCGTTGATCGACTCACGAAGTCAACACACTTCCTACTGATCAACATAAGATACAACATGGAGAAGCTGAGCCAGCTGTACATCGGTGAGATTGTTAGACTACATGGTGTGCCTACCAGTATTGTTTCTGATAGGGATCCAAGGTTTACTTACAAGTTTTGGAAAAGTTTTCAAGAAGCATTGAGAACAAAGCTACGATTGAGTTCTACTTACCATCCACAAACTGATGGGTAATCGGAAAGGACGATCCAATCGTTGGAGGATTTGCACAAGGCTTGTGCTTTAGAACAGACTGGAAGTTGGGATGAAGTTTTACCATTTGTAGAATTCACCTACAACAACAGTTTTCATTCAAGCATAGGGATGGCACCCTATGAAGCTCTGTATGGATGATGGTGCCGAACACCTCTATGCTGGTACTAAGACGGAGAGCGCCTTACTATTGGACCTGAAATTATACAGCAGAGGACTGAGAAGGTCAAGATGATTCAGGAAAAGATGAGGATGGCTCAAAGTCGGTAGAAGAGCTATGCGGACAAGAAAAGAAAGCCTCTTGAGTTTGAGGAAGGCGAGCATGTGTTTTTGAAAGTCACGTCAACAACTGGGGTCGGCCGAGTTCTAAAATCTAGAAAACTCACTCCCAAATTCTTTAGACCTTACCAAATTCTTCACCGGATAGGTCCAATAGCTTACCAGATAGCCTTACCACCTTTTCTTTGAAACCTTCACAATGTCTTTCATGTGCCACAACTACAGAAATATATTCCTGACCTGAACCATGTCTCAGCACCGGATACAGTACAATTGAAAGAGAACTTAACCTATGAGGCATCTCCTATAAGGATTAAAGATAGGAGAGTGAAACAACTTAGAGGAAAGGAAATCTCACTGATGAAAGTGATATGGAACGAAAAGACCGGAGATGCAACATAGGAGTTGGAACACAAGATGAATGAGCAATACCTACAACTATTCTAAGGTATGAAAATTTCGAGAACGTAATTTCTTTTTAGAAAGGGAGAGTTGTAACACCCCAAAATTTATTTGTTTCATCATAAATAATCATTTGATAATATTTATGATTTTTGAGAATTTTTTTGGATTTTTTCAGAAATGTTGAATATTTTAATATATTTCTTATTTTACGTGCATATTGAGAAAAGTCAATGTAACACCTCAAAAATTATTTGTTTCATGATAAATAGTCATTTTCTAATATTTGTGATTTTTGAGAATTTTTGTGGATTTTTTCAGAAATATTGAATATTTTAATATATTTTTCATTTTACGTGGAAATAGCTTACTTTCCTATTGGCTCTTAAGGTAAGAGGAAGATTATTCTCTTCAACTCATTTTGGTGGTGAGAAACTTGTTGTGTTGATGGGGTGAAACCCATTTGTGGGATACCCATTTGTTTGAGTGATTTTGGTTGTGTATTGATTGTTTGAATGCCATGATTTTGATTTATGTTTATGGATCTTGGATTGTATGAAAGATGGTATAATGTTGTGTGATTTTCTACATTAACAGAGGATTACACGGCCTAGGCCATGTGAGGGCACAAGGCCATGTAATCCCAGCTGGTCAGGTCGAGTTTACTGAACTCCAGAGGAGTACACAACCTAGGCCGTGTAATTTTACACGGTTGTGTATTCGGGGCCGTGTAACTCCTCATGGCCGTGTAACTTGGTGGTAAAAAATTATAAGCTTTTCTAGCCCCTTGGAGGCTCATGGTCTCCTTGGGCACTTGACACAAGGCTTTAGTACTAAGATAACCTTATTAAACTTAATTAATTGAATGATTAGAAGTTGATTAGGGATTCATAAAATAGGAAGAACCAATGATGAAAGTTTATCTTATAATTTAGAATAATTTTGGAATAAAGAAAGAACATGAGTATAAGTGAGGTTGTGAGAAACATAATGAAATTAAGGTTTAACTTTTATGATAACTATGAATAGTGTTGTATTCACCCTTAAGGTTTGATATTGACTTGATGTGGGCCCGTGAATGGGATCAATGATTGTTGCTAAACAATATGACATGTGATTTTAGACATGATATTATATGATTATGATTTCATGTGTGAATATTCATATATACATTGAATCCATATGCATTTGAAGCATGATGGATATAGTTTGTCCTAATGAGCATGATTGAAACATGCATTGAAAAGTCAATTAGACTATTGTTAAGGCCAAGTTGCCTAGGAGTTGAATCACACCTATGTGCGGGTGCGAATAGACAAGTGTAGGTCACTTGTTGACCTTGGGGCGTTGGGGTGCAGGTACCTCGTAAAGGATAGTTAGTAGCTCTTCTGTCCGTGGGACAGACCGATGCAAACGCACCAACGATTTGGACTGAGACACTGTCCTATATCGAGATTTGTGTAGAATGTCTTGTACAATGCCATCATGTGCACATTGAGAAATTGAGAATTTTATCACTTGAAGGCCTCGGCAGCCACGATACAGACATATCTCCTGATCATTTTCTCTGGCATATGTGTCTAGCTCCATGGAGTAGGATTTTTGGTATCATGTGCATGTGCATAGTGAGTCGCCATATTAGTTGACATTTACTTAATCATATGAAAATTTAATTTGTTGTCTCATTACCATTATAACTGCCTGTAAATGCTAAGTTGTTTATTATCTGTTCTTAATGCTGGTTACTATTTCTGAAATGTTATGTGGGCATCAAGCGTCATTTTGTTTCTTTACTGCCATAATAGGTAATGAATGTAGAATGTCTTACCTCTTTTCTATATTTTTTGCTATTCTGTCTATATTTATGTTCCATCGAAGACGTCAACGAAGGGGGTGAATTTCACGAGCTCCCCGATTTTTGGCTCGACTTTGACTAGCACCTGCTTTTGGATTATGACAACACGTCCATGAAGATTTTTGGGTTATGTGCGGTTGGCTTTCCTTGGGGGTCTAGATTGCTGGCACATTAACTTCAGCTCGGATCGTTGTGTCTTCGTGGGAGATGTGACGATATCACGGGCTTGGGGGTGTTATGATCCGCCCATCTTCACCTGTAGTGTTAGATTACATTTAGAATTTTACATGCCCATTAGGGACATGTGGGGTAATCGTTACTACACCACACAAGAGGATTCATTCCTCTCCACTACCCGAGTCTTGGCTTGTAATTCGGTGGCTCTAATGAGGGTTTCCTCTGACGAGGAAGTCCCTGAGGAGGATCCTGACACGGTCCCTTTTCTTTCTCAGTAGGGGCTGATACTGTCGATAGTCACTGATGGCTATCTGTCTTTTGGGGCTTGATATTCATTTTGGGGGTCTGTATATCTTTTTTTTGGGGGCTTGTAAAGCTTTGACTTCTTTTTTATGAGCCTTGATGTAATTAATGACTTATAGTCTGTACTTAAACCGTATATATATATGATGTACCTTTTGCATGGATGTGTGGATTAATCTTTATGTTTTTTGCTTACAATTAAACGAGAAAAATATATATATATATATATATATATATATATACATACTTGTGTATCTCTTATAAGTGTTAGTATATTTGAATATTTCATTGATGAACAGTTATTGAATACAAATATATATACACATAATAAAAGAAAAAAATATATTTACCATTTTATTTATACAACTATAATCAAACAAGTTTAATTATAATTTAATGAATCGGATCTTAATTTATACTTTTGTTTTCCGTATTGTATTTAATGATATGACGATCCCTCCCACAAAGGGGCGTTACATTAAGTTGGTATCAGAGCACCGATTTATGTTTTCTTTGGATCTTTGTGGTTAGGTTTGACTTGTGTGTGCTATGTGATTCTCTGTGATTGGTATTCCAAGAGGATACATCTAATTCTTCATTGTGTGTTTTAGTTAGTATTACTTGAAAGAACGAGATGGCATGAGGTGGAGATATGGCAGCAGCGATTAAAGCGATGCTAAGGATGGTAGAAGTTAAAGCCCAACAAATGGAAAGAGTTGCCCAACAACAAGAAAGGGTTGCTCAACAACTCGAAGCTACGACTGATGCTCAAAATTTGGCAGAGTTCTATCACCATAAACCTCCTCAATTCAAGGGAGAATTTGATCCGGAGAAGGCTAGTCTATAGATCAAGGAGTTGGAGAAAATCTTCAGAGGCATGAACTATGCCAACGATAAGAAAGTGACTTATGCCGCTTTTATGCTAATTAGGGATGCTAAAGACTGGTGGAACGGAGCACAGAGAATGTTAGAAGCTAAAGGTTACGCAATCAATTGGGAGGTATTCAAGAATAAGTTCTTGGACAAATATTTCCCAGCAAGCGCCAGACATACGAAAGAAGTGGAGTTCCTCAGCTTGAAGCAAGGAAACTTGTCCATCAGTGAATACGTCGCAAAGTTCGAAAGCTTATCCAAATTTTTGACATATTTCCAGACTAGCCAGACGAGGTGTGGAAATGTCAAAAGTTTAAGGAATGATTGAGGCATGAGGTGAAGAGAGTAGTTATCACCTTGAAAATCAACTAATTTTTAGAGCTGCTAGATACGTGTTACTAAGTGGAAGCTCTAAATCAAGCTCGAGACACAAGAAACCAAAACCTTGGACCTACTAGGTTCTAAAGAGGAGGGGGCAACAACGCAAACCATTTCCAGAAGAAGCCTTATTCCCGACCACCAGGAAATCAGCAGCAGACATCAGGTGGAGGTCCTTGTGGAGGTTCTGGTGGGAACCAAACTGGACCGAATGTGGCATCTTTGCCAAGGTGTATGAAGTGTGGGAAAGATCACCTAACAAGAGATTGTTCCATTAGGGGAATTATCTGTTATCGATGTGGGAAGCCTGGACATGCCTCTAGAGATTGCAACCAAGCTAAGGCTGAGCCTTCAGTCAACGCCGAGCGAGCTACAATGTCGTAGGCAGGAGGCCGAGTCTATACCATGCGTGGAGCTTCAGCATCCCAATCTGAAGATCTGATACAGGGATAAAGTGTCATAGGAGGTAATCTTTTAACTGTACTGTATGACTCTAAGGCAACCCACTCTTTCATTTCTCATGACTGTGTGCGACGACTAGGTTTACCTGTGTCTTCCTTACCTTTTGACTTGATTGTTTCTACTCTCACTGATAAACCCGTAGTTACTACCAAAGTCTGTTTGAATTATCCATTGATTGTTGATGGTCGAATCTTTTCTATTGATTTGATTTGTTTACCCCTTTCTCAGTTAGATATAATTTTAGGGATGAATTAGTTGTCTTCCAACCATATCCTGTTGGATTGCTCTAGTAAAACTATAGTTTTACCCATAGATGAGGATTCTAGATTTTTGACGACCAACCAAGTTTGAGCTTTCTTGACAGAAAGAGCTCAGAAATATATGCTATTGTCTTCCTTGAAGGTCGAGAGTGAGGCTGATGTGAATGCAATTCCTGTGGTCAACGAGTTTCCCGAAGTCTTTTCTGATGATGTACCTGGTTTATCATCGAAGCGAGAAATAGAGTTCGCCATTGACCTTGTACCTGGATCTGGTCCTGTATCTATAGCGCCTTATAGAATGTCACCATCAGAGTTAGTAGAGCTTAAGAAACAGTTGGAAGAGCTTTTGGAAAAGCAATTTGTTAGACCCAATGTGTTACCCTGGGGAGCACTAGTGTTGTTAGTCCAGAAGAAGGATGGTACCTCGTGATTGTGTGTGGACTATTGTCAACTAAACAAGGTCATGATCAAGAATAAGTATCCATTTCTGAGGACAGACGACCTAATGGATCAACTGAAAGGAGCAGGAGTGTTGTAAAAAATTGATCTGCGATCAGGCTACCATCAGGTTCGAGTCAAGGTGGAGGATATTCCTAAGATGACTTTTCGTACCTGATACGGTTATTACGAATATCTTATGATGTCGTTTGGCGTAACAAATGCACCTGCCATCTTCATAGACTACATGAATAGGATCTTTCGCCCTTACTTGGACAGATTCATTGTTCTCTTCATTGACAACATCCTGATCTACTCTCAAAATCAGGAGGATCATGTTGAACACCTCAGTATAGTTCTCCATATTCTAAAGGAGAAGAAGTTGTATGATAAATTGTTGAAGTGTGAATTTTGGCTGGACGAAGTCAAGTTTTTGGGCTATGTAATCTCGAAGGAAGGGATTGCAATGGATCCGTCAAAGGTGAAAGTAGCCCTACAATGGGAACGACCGAAGACAGTGAAAGAAATTTGAAGCTTTGTGGGTTTGGCTGGATACTATCGGAGGTTCATTGAAGGATTCTCCAAAACTTATAGGACCTCTCACTCAACTCACAAGAAAGAACCAAACTTTTGAATGGACGGATGCTTAAGAAGAAGGTTTCCAAGAATTGAAGAGACGGCTAACTACTTCACCAGTGTTAGTTCTACCTGATCCGAATGAACCCTTCGAAGTGTATTGCGACGCTTCGTAGCAAGGTTTAGGAGCTATGCTTATGCAAAATGGAAAAGTAGTGGCTTATACATCGAGACAGTTAGGATTGCATGAGAAGAACTATCCAACACATAACTTGGAGTTAGCAGCTATGGTTTTTGCTTTGAAAATATAGAGGCACTTCCTATATGGGGCGACGTTCAACATCTTTAGTGACCACAAGAGTTTGAAGTACTTATATGATCAAAAAGAGTTGAATATGAGACAACGCAAGTGGTTGGAATTCCTGAAGGAATATGATTTCTGACTTCTGTATCACCCTGGAAAGGCAAATGTCATGGCAGACACATTGAGTAGGAAGATGCTTAGTATATCAGCCATGATGATTAAGGAAAAAGATCTGATAGATCAGTTCAGGGATGTATGGTCTTTCGTGGAATTAGAATTGGGAAAAATTCACATGAACATGGTTATTATCTTAAGCGAATTAATGGAAGACAACCGGGAAAAGCAGAAAATTGATAAGTTCTTACAAAGGAAAGAGAGCTGATGAGGTAAGGCCATGCGACAGCATTCGAGGAAGGAACAAATGGGATTCTAAGGTTTCGAGGTAGGGTTTGTATACTTAGGGATCAAGAGCTAAGGAAGTATATTCTTGAACATGCTCACACGAGTAAGTTGAGTATGCACCCAGGGATAACTAAAATGTACCAAGACCTGAAGAGGTTATTTTGGTGGCACAGAATGAAGAGCGATATTACCAGATGTGTAACTTCTTGTCTAGTTTGCCAGAAAGCAAAGGTGGAACATCAGAGACCATCAGGACTGTTGCAACCTCTATCTATTCCTGAATGGAAATGGGATAACATTGAGGTGGATTTTGTGGTTGGATTGCAGAAGACCAGAAAGGATTATGACTAAATATGGGTAATTGTTGATCGACTCACGAAGTCAGCACACTTCCTGCCGATCAACATAAGATACAACATGGAGAAGCTGAGCCAGCTGTACATCGGTGAGATTATTAGACTACATAGTATGCTTACCAGTATTGTTTCTGACAGGGATCCAAGGTTTACTTCCAAGTTTTGGCAAAGTTTGCAAGAAGCGCTGGGAACAAAGCTACGATTGAGTTCTGCTTACCATCCACAAACTGATGGCAATCGAAAAGGACGATCCAATCGTTGGAGGATTTGCTCAGGGCTTGTGCTTTAGAATAGATTGGAAGTTGGGATGAAGTTTTACCATTGGTAAAGTTCACCTACAACAACAGTTTTTATTCAAGCATAGGGATGGCACCCTATGAAGCTTTGTATGGACGACGGTGCTGATCACCTCTATGCTGGTACCAAGATGGAGAGCGCCTTACTGTTGTACCTGATATTATACAGCAGATGAATGAGAAGGTCAGGATGATTCAAGAAAAGATGAGGATGGCTCAAAGTCGGCAGAAGAGCTATGCGGACAAGAGAAGAAAGCCTCTTGAGTTTGAGGAAGGCGAGCATGTATTTTCGAAAGTCACGCCAGTAACTGGTGTCAGCCGAGTTCTGAAATCTAGAAAACTCACTTCCAAATTCCTTGGACCTTACCAAATTCTTCACCGGATAGGTCCAGTAGCTTACCAGATAGCCTTACCACCTTTTCTTTCAAACCTTCACGATGTCTTTCATATGTCACAACTACGGAAATATATTCCTGACTTCAACTATGTCTTAGCACTGGACACAGTACAATTAAAAGAGAACTTAACCTACGAGGCACCTCCTGTAAGGATTGAAGATAGGAGAGTGAAACAACTCAGAGGAAAGGAAATCTCACTAGCGAAAGTGATTTGGAACAAAAAGACCGGAGATGCAACATGGGAGTTAGAAGACAAGATGAAGGAGCAACACCCACAACTATTCTAAGGTATGAAAATTTTGAGGATGAATTTTCTTTTTAGAAGGGGAGAGTTGTAACACCTCGAAAATTATTTGTTTCATCATAAATAATCATTTTATAATATTTATGATTTTTGAAAAAAATTTTGAATTTTTTCGGAAACGTCAAATATTTTAATATATTTTTCATTTTACGTGCACATTGAGCAGAGTCAATGTAACACCCCAAAAATTATTTGTTTCGTGATAAATAGTTATTTTCTAATATTTGTGATTTTTGAGAATTTTTGTGGATTTTTTCAGAAATGTTGAATATTTTAATATATTTTTCATTTTGCGTGCGCACTGAGCGGAGCCGGGAAAATGAAATATTTTTCCTGAAGCTAGTAAACTTTGAACTGTGAAAACGTCGACGGAGGATCTTACTAAACCCGAGGCTGGCATAGTTTACGAGGTTTACGTTTTACGAGATTTTATCTGATAAATAAAATCACAAAATATTTATTATCTAAGAGACAACAAAATATTATTTCTGCTAACTATAACTTTTGTCCGCTGAGTAATAGCTCTAGGAGATTATTTCTATCTAGTTACTTTTATGACATCATCTAAGTGACCTCACACTTCACTTTATCGAGAAGTGTGCAAAGCTTCTCAAGGAAGCTTCAAGGGAAACTTCTAGGAAGTTTCCTATTAACCACCACACTCTTTCTCCTCTCAAATGGGCTACACGGCTGGAGGGAAGGAAAACAAAGATTTGTATCATTTCATTTTACTTCTCCTATTCACATTTCATTTCTCCTTCTCTCCCTCACGCACATTTCTCTCTTTCTCTCTTCTTCCACACGGCTGCACACCACCATTGTTGAGCCTTCAAGCTTTCTTGCTCAAGCCAACTTAGACCATTGTTTCCCCTTATCATCTCGAAGCTTTTTTCTTTGTGGGACGCTTCTTGACTCTTCCATTTTCGTCATTTGCTGCACAGCTCCAAAGCTTGAAGCTTTGAGGTAAAACTCTTAACTTTCTTTTCTTTTTCTCCTCATTTTCGTGGTCCTTGGTCACCATTATGATCAAGGACTCCTCTTTTCAAGTTTTAGTGGTTGATTTAGTAAGTTCACCATCTTAGGTTCTTCTTGTGGGTGGTGGATGAAAAGCTTGGAAAGAGCTTACTTTCCTTATTGTCTCTTAAGGTAAAAGGAAGATTATTTTCTTCAACCTATTTTGGTGGTGAGAAACTTGTTGTGTTGATGGGGTGAAACCCATTTGTGGGATACCTATTTGTTTGAGTGATTTTGGTTATGTATTGATTGTTTGAATGGTATGATTTTGATGTATGTTGATGGAACTTGGATTGTATGAAGGATGGTATAATGTTGTGTGATTTTTTGTATTTACTGAGGATTACACGGCTTAGGCGGTGTGAGGGCACACGACCGTGTAATCCAACCTGGTCAGGTCGAGTTTTCTGAACTCTAGAGGAGTACACGGCCTAGGCTGTATAATTTTACACGGCCGTGTAATCGGGGCTGTGTAACTCCTCATGGCCGTGTAACTTGGTGGTGAAAAATTATAATCTTTTCTAGCCCCTTGGAGGCTGATGGTCTCCTTGGGCACTTGACACAAGGCATTAGTACTAAGATAACCTTATTAAACTTAATTAATTGAATGATTAGAAGTTGATTAGGGATTCATAAAATGGGAAGAACTAAGGATGAAAGTTTGTCTTATAGTTTAGAATAATTTTGGAATAAAGAAAGAACATGAGTATGGGTGAGGTTGTGAGAAACATAATGAAATTAAGGTTTAACTTTTATGATAACTATGAATGGTGTTGTATTCACCCTTAAAGTTTGATATTGACTTGATGTGGGCCCGTGAATGGGATCAATGATTGTTGGTAAACAATATGACATATGATTTTAGATATGATATGATATGATTATGATTTCATGTATAAATATTCATATATACATTGAATCCATATGCATTTGAAGCATGATGGATATAGTTTGTCCTGATAAGCATGATTGAAACATGCATTGAAAAGTCTGTTGGACTATTATTAAGGCCAAGTTGCCTAGGAGTTGAATCACACCTATGTGCGGGTGCGAATAGATAAGTGTAGGTCACTTGTTGACCTTGGGGGTGTCGGGGTGCGGGTACCTCGCAAAGGACAGTTGGTAGCTCTTCTGTCCATAGGGCAGATTGATGCAAATGCACCGACGATCCGGACTGAGACACTATCCTATATCGAGATTTGTGTAGAATGTCTTGTACAATGCCATGATGTGTATGTTAAGAAATTGAGAATTTTAGCACTTGAAGGCCTCGACAGCCATGATACAGACATATCTCCTGATCATTCTCTCCGATGTATGTCTCTAGCTCCATAAAGTAAGATTTTTGGTATCATGTGCAAGTGCATCGTGAGTCGCCATATCAGCTGACATTTACTTATTCATATGAAAATTTAATCTATTGTCTCATTACCATTATAACTGCCTATAAATGCTAAGTTGTTTATTATCTGTTCTTAATGCTGGTTACCATTTCTGAAATGTTATGTGGGCGTCAAACGTCGTTTTGTTTCTTTACTGTCATAATAGGTAATGAATGTAGAATGTCTTACCTCTTTTATATATTTTCTGCTATTCTATCTATATTTATGTTCCATCGAAGACGTCGGTGAAGGGGGTGAAGTTCATGAGTTCCCCAGTTTTTGACCCGACTTCAACTAACATCTACTTTTGGATCATGACGGCACGTCCACGAGGATTTTTGGGTTATATGCGGTTGGCTTTCCTTGGGGGTCCAGACTGTTGGCACATTAACTTCAACTCAGATTACTGTGTCTATGTGGGAGATGTGACAGTATCACTGGCTTAGGGGCGTTATGATCCGCCCATCTTCACCTACAGTGTTAGATTACATTTAGAATTTTACATGCCCATTAGGGACATGTGGGATGATCGTTAGTACACCCCACAAGAGGATTCATTCCTCTCCACTACCCGAGCCCCGACCCACAATTCAGTGGCTCCGATGAGGGTTTCCTCTGACGAGGAAGATCCTGAGGAGGAACCTGAGGAGGATCTTGACACAGTCCCTTCTCTTTCTCAGTAGGGGCTAATACTGTCGATAGTCACTGATGGCTATCCTTCTTTTGGGGCTTGATATTCATTTTGGAGATCTGTATATCATTTTTTTAGGGGCTTGTAAAGCTTAGGCTTCTTTTTGATAGGCCTTGATATAATTAATGACTTACAATATGTAGTTAAACAGTATATATATATATATATATGATGTACCTTTTGCATGGATGTATGGATTAATCTTTATGTTTTTTCGCCTATAATTAAACAAAATATATATATACATACTTGTGTATCTCTTATAAGTGTTAGTACATTTGAATATTTCATTGATGAACAGGTTATTGAATACAAATATATATACACATAATAAAAAAGAAAAAAATATATTTACCATTTTATTTATACGACTATAATCAAACAAGTTTAATTATAATTTAATGAACCGGGTCTTAATTTATACTTTTGTTTTCCGCATTGTATTTAATGATGTGACGTTCCCTCTCACAAAGGGGCATTACACTTATAGCAATTTAACCGGATCAAGCCGAAATTGGAAAAGGGGGTTGAGCATTCAGAAAACGTAAATAACAAAATTCAAACAAAAATGGATAAAACAGAATTAATAAAGCAACCAATCCAAGAGAATTAACCAAACTTGATTTTAATCCATCCTTTATTATGATAGGTCCATTCAATTATCAATCAAGTCCTTGGTCTTAGATCACTTTAAGACGCCTCTCAATGATCCATGGATCTTCTACTAGAAATGCTTCCAAGATTCAATTAATTAAGGTTAGACAAATTAAACACCCATCCAAATCGAAATTAACTTAAAAGCCAAAATCCAACTAAGTTAAACATTTCATCAAACACCTTTAATGTCTTATTTAATCTCTGAGTTCATCTCTTTGCACATGGTAATTAAGCAATTAACATATGGAAATTCTAGTCAAACAACCAGAATTAACAAAGAGAAGAAGAAGAAGAGAGACTTGATTAATAGATGAATATAATAATTAAAGCAGAATCTCAAGATTAAGCATCAAGTTGTTCAACCTCTTGGATTGATATAAAGGCCCTACCCTCCATGAGAAAGGGAGAACTCAGACAAATAAAAGAAGAGAAAATGAAATTCTAGAGAGAATGAGGAGGAAGAAGTTCGAGAGAGAAGAAGAAAAAAGTGTAGAATGAACGGTCCCCTTCTGACTAGCCTCAGATTTCTCCTAAAACTGCTAAAATTGCCTCCTATTTTGGCCTCACATTATTAGAATTCACTTAGATACAAGCAATTTGGCCTAAACCCCAAGCAATTTGGAGTTCTACAACTTAAGTTATGATCAAAACAATATGAAAGGGTCACAAAACTCGTATTTTGACTTCCAGACCCAATTCGGTCCAGTAGACATTCGATTGAGACTTCTAGCTCTCATCAAAGTTGTAGAGCTTCCTTTCATCTTTTCTACTAGGTAAAATGCATAATTATCAGATATCTAGAACTCAAGATATGGTCAAAATACAGAAACAGTGTAAAACCTCAACAATACTGGGAATTATCCATTAAGCCCAATTTGAGCTCAAACTTATAAAACATGACCAAGTTCAAATAATTAAGGACATGGAAGGTGTAAATGAATAAACATGAGGGTTTATTAATGTATAGAATATGTGATTACGATATCAGCACCCAATTTTGTCTGGGTTTTTTTAAAAAAAAAAACAAAAAAAGAGGGAAGAAAACGATCAAAAAGAAAATGGAAAAAAATATGTAGTCATCTCTTATACACTTAAAGTTCCACATTGGAAAACTGTTCCTTCCACTAAGTCCCACATTGAAAAAATCATGCTCTTTCACCTTCCTCACCTCCTATATAAAGAGGTGATCCTCAAGTATTTGAGCTATCCAGAAAATTACACAATTAAGCTTAATACTAAATATATAACCTGAGATTTTAGTAAAAAAATTTGGGTTGCTTTTCAAGATTTGATTTGAGAGAGCTTCTGAGACCTTATGCAATAAGCATAGTATTTTTTTTAATTTTAGCTTAATTATTGGTTAGTTTGGTTTATTTATTTATTAATTAATTCTTGTTTTTTAGATATTTTAAAATTAATTCAATAATAAAGAGGGGTTAGTTGAGTTATGAAAGCTTGTTAACCTTGTGACCTTTTGAAAGGCCAACTGAATTGTGACATCTTGTTAGTCTCAAATTTAATAAAAACTAATTAACTCAAACTTATTTTTTAAAGAGTCACGTTGGTTTTGAACTCCTTGTTACATTTAGGGGATACGTAAGTTGAAAGTTAATTCAAATATTAAATTTTCATCAGTTAGTTTTTTTTTGTAAATATTTTGATTTTGATTTATTTTTCTTTTATGCAAATATTTTTCATTTGTTTTAAATTTTTATTAATTAGTTTTTTATGCTTATTTTATTTTTAATTTGTTCTTTGACCTTGAATATGTTAATTCTTGATTTTTTTACATTGCTTGTGATTATTTTGATTGTCATCGATTTTGGTAATTGTAAATTTTTATGTTAATTTTTTTCTTTTATAAATATTTTATTATTATTGATTGTTTGTTATTTTTTGGGTAAATTAAATAGTTTTAGGCTATTTAATTTGTACAATTGACTTTAGGGTAACTGTCTTAGGACGGTTGTATAGGAGTGTTGTGGGATTAAGTTTCTATCATTCCCTATGTATAACTGACTACTAAACCTAATTTGGTTTGTGCATACTAGTTTTTCAAATTTTTTTAGAGTTTTCCAACTTTTTCTAACTCAATAAAATTGGTGGCAACTTCCCTATTTTTTAATTGTTTTTTTATTTTTTGGTTTCCTCCCATCGCGATCCCAATCATGACATTGGTAGTTGCGTGGTTGAAATAATGCTTCAGGAAGTAAAAAAAAACATTGAGTTAGATAACATAATTTGATTGGATTGGTATGTAATTGAATCACTGACGAGCGCCGAACTCAATAAAAATTAAAATCGAGTTATATCTATGATTTATAGCATAGGAGTTAACACTGAATCATCTCTCAAGGATTGTAATTGCAATTTAACATAATCAAGCCAAAATTGGGAGGGGATTGAGCATACAAAAAATGTAAATTATAGAATTCAAACAAAAATGGATAAAATAGAATTAATAAAGTAACCAATCCAAGAGAATTAACCAAACTTTATTTTAATCCATCCTTGATTATTATAGGTCCATTCAATTATCAATCAAGTCCTTTGTTTTAGATTACTTCAAGATGCCTCTCAATGATCCACATATCTTCTACTAGAAATGCTTCTAGGATTCAATTAATTAAGGTTAGACAAATTAAGCATCCATCCATACTGAAATTAACTTAAAAGTCAAGATCCAACCAAGTTAAACATTTCATCAAACACCTTCAATATCTTGTTTAATCTCTGAGTTCATATCTTTGTACATGATAATTAAGTAATTAACATATGAAAATTCTAATCAAACAACCAGAATTAACAAAGAGAAGAAGAAGAAGAGAGACTTGATTAATAGATGAATATAACAATTAAAGCAGAATCTCAAGATTAAGCATCAAGTTGTTCAATCTCTTGGATTAATCTAAAGGCCTTACCCCTCCATGAGAAGGGAAGAACTCAGAAAAATAAAAGAAGAGAAAATGAAATTCTAGAAAGAAGGAGGAGGAAGAAGTTCTAGAGAGAAGAAGAGAAAAGTGTAGAATGAGAGGTCTCTCCCTGCCTAACCTTGGATTTCTGTCTAAAACTACTAAACTACATCCTATTTTGGCTTCACATGATTAGAATCCACTTAGATACAAGCTGGGTCCATTATGAGCAATTGGGCCCAAACCCCAATCAATTTGGAGTTCTACAACTCAAGTTATGATCAAAACAATATCAAAGGGTCACTAAACTCGTATTTTGACTTCCAGACCCAATTCGGTCCACTAGACATCCGATTGAGACTTCGAGCTCTGCATCAAAGTTGTAGAGCTTCCTCTCAACTTTCCTGCAAGGTAAAATGCATAATTATTAGATATCTAAAACTCAAGATATGACCAAAATACAGAAATAGTGTAAGACCTCAACAATGCTGGGAATTATCAATTAAGCCAAATTTGAGTCAAAACTTATAAAACATGACCAAGCTTAAACAATTAAGGACATGGAAGGTGTAAATGACTAAACATGAGAGTTTGTTAATGCATAGAATATGTGATTGTTAAATTCCCCCACACTTAGCTTTTTACACTCTTGGACAAAACACATAAGACCAAAACTAGTGAACAAGGGATCAACATAAAAACTAAAAAACTAAAAACTCTAAAAGACTCAAATTCCAATGACATTCATGAATGCAAAAATTTACAAGCAAGAAGTGCAACCAAAGATTTAAGGAAACAAAGCATTCATGAGGTACAATTTCTTCACATCTCAAACAAACAAGTAATGTATCTTCAATTTGAAAAGCATAAAATCAAGAATGATAGATCCTCACAAGATACACTCTCAATCCCTCAAGTGTTAACAAGGTACGTATTTCACTTAATTCAACCCATGAAAATTGCACTACCATATGTTTGCTTATTTTCTACTACTCCACTACTCAAACACATGCACACACAAATCAAGAGGACTTTATTCAAGGTTGTAATGGGGCCAAGGTAAGGGAAGGAAACACTATGGATATGACAAGTTAAACACCCAAGAGAAAAAAAGAGCATTGGGAAGGAACTCAAATGACAAGTAACAAACATGAAATTTTATCCCCCAACTCGAAATAATGCACATTCTCTTTACATATTTCCTTCTCTTATTATTATTATTATTATTATTATTATTATTATTATTATTATTATTATTATTATTATTATTATTATTATTATTATTATTTCACAACCTTTCTTGTATTTATTCTTTTTCTCTCTTTTTTAATTTTTATTTTTTTTACATTCTATTTTTTTCTTTTCACTTGGCTTTTTCTTTCTTTCTTTTTTTATTATTACCAAACACCTTGCATATTGCACATCAATTTGCACAACCCCCACACTTGAATTATTATTACCAACAAGCAAAAGAGTTCCTCCAATGAAAATAAACCAATGCTCTCCCATTCCCTTAGGTAAGGTAAAACATGATTTTTCACATAAGGCATATAATGAGCTAAGACAAAGAATAGGTTAATACGCTCTAGAGGGTTAATCAAAGGAAAATAATGCAAGGTTGGCTATTTGGCCAAAGTAGCTAATTCAAAAAAGAAGGCCTCGATCATGTTCATGCATGCAAATGAAAATGTAGCCTCAAAAAGAATCTAAGCAAGTTCTAGAGTGATCAATTAACATGAGTGAAAATCACACAAGAAAGAGGAGAATGGTGCACATGTTAAATCCACCAATAGGCTAAAAATCTCACAAGGTATGCATCTATCAAACTCAATTCACCAATCAAACATCCAAAACTAAGCATGTCAAAATTAAGAAGGAAGAAAATTTATTCAATCATGCAAAGTACATTGAATTTCAATTGCTTCAAACTCATAAACTTCACAAATCTCAAAACATCATTGGAAAACAATTAAAAACACAATTTTTTTCTTTAAAATAGAAAACAAAATTAAAAATAGAAAATATAAATAATAACAAAAAAGTAACACAAACAATGAGAAACAAAGATAGTAAACACAAAAATCAAAAATAGAATGCTAAAACAAAATTAATAACAGAAATAGTAGAATTTAATAACACAAAAAAATAGAAATAGAAAATAGAAAACAAAAACAAAAACATAAATGATAGAAATAAAAACATCAACAACAAAATATGTAACAACAGAAAAAAATATTAGAAACATCAAAACAAAAAAATTATCAAAAACAACAAAAATTAAAAATAGGAAACAAGAAAAATAGAAATAGGAATCAAAATCGAAATAGTAAAAATAGAATTGAAAAATAATAAAAACAGAAATAGTAAAAACAGAATGCTAAAATTCCTCCCCCGCACTTAAATTCCACATTATCCTCAATGTAAAGCTCAAAAGAAAAATAACATCCATCAAAATCATCAATGAATGAAGGACATGGACAAGTAAAATAAAAGAAAGGGAAAGAAAAGAAACATTCTTATGAAGTGGGGTAGACAACTTCTTGCAAGTGGACCTCCTCCACAATGTCCTCTTGAGCTCCCTCATAAAATGGTTTGAGGTGATGTCCATTGACTGTGAAAGATTTGGTGGTATTCGTACTTGTAACTTGCACAGCACCATAAGGGAAAATCTTAGTAACAATAAATGGACCAAGCCACTTAGATCGTAGCTTTCCAGGCATGAGTTTGAGACAGGAGTTATAGAGGAGAACTTTTTGACCAAACTCAAATGTTTTTCTTATAATCATCTTATCATGGAAGGCTTTGGTCTTCTCTTTATAGAGTTTGGAACTCTCAGAAGCCTCTAAGTGAATCTCTTCCAATTGCTGCAACTGTAGTTTCCTCTCCATGCCCGCTTGATCTAGGTCCAAGTTGCACCTCTTCACTGCCCAAAATACGTGATGCTCAGTTTCCACTAGCAAGTGGCATACTTTGCCAAAGACAATCTGATACGGAGACATCCCGATCAGTGTCTATAAGCAGTCTGGTAAGCCCATAAAGCATCCTAAGTCTCTTGCTCTAGTCCTTTCTGATAGGTTGAACTATTTTTTGAAGTATCTGCTTAATCTCTCTGTTGGAAACCTCGACTTGCCTATTAGTTTGGGGGTGGTAAGGTGTAACAACTCTGTGCAAGACTCCATACTTTTTCATCAAGGCTTCCATGCTCTGATTGCAGAAATGCGAACCCTGATCACTAATGATGGCCCTCGGGACTCTAAACCTGTAAAAAATCTATGATCTAACAAAATTCACAACAACTTTGGAATCATCAGTACGAGTGGCTGTAACCTCCAACCCATCTAGATACATAATCCACAGCAAGTAGAATGTAAACAAAACCAAATGACACAGGAAAAGGACCTATAAAATTAATATCCTATACATTAAATATCTCACAAAACAACAAGAGTTGCTAGGGCATCTCATTCCTGTGAGAAATATTTCCTATTCTCTGACATTGTTCACAAGATTTACAAAACACATGCATCATGGAATAAGGTAGGCCAAAATAAACTAGAGTCCAAAACTTTCCTAACTGTACAAGTAGGTCCAAAATGTCCACCACATGCAAATGCATGACAAAAGCTAAGAATAGAATCAAACTCATTATCAGGAATGCATCTCCTAATTACCTGGTCACTACAAAATCTCCAAAGATAAGGATCATCCCACACATAATACTTAGACTCACTCTCCAACTTATCAATCTGAGTCCTAGTAAAACATAGAGGGAAAACACCAGCAACTAGGTAATTTACCATATTCGCAAACTAAGGAGAAGTGACCTTACCTTGTAGCTATAAAAGCTGCTCATTAGGAAACGAATCATCAATGGGAAGGGGGTCTGAGGCTCTCTCAATTCTACTCAAGTGATCAGCCACCGGGTTTTCTACTCCATTCTTATCTCGAATCTCCACATCAAATTCCTGGAGTAGTAGCATCCACCTAATCAATTGTGGTTTAGCTTCAGTATTCTTCAGAAAAACTTTTAGAGTTGCATGATCAGAAAATACCACAACCTTAAAACTGAGCAAATAAGATCGAAACTTGTCTAATGCAAACACAACAGCTAAAAGTTATTTTTTTGTGGTTGTGCAATTTGCTTGAGCAGCATCCAAAGTTCATGAAGCATAGTAGATCACATGGAATCTCTGCTCACTCTCTGTGCCAAGACAGCTCCCACAGTATAGTTAGAAGCATCACACATTAACTCAAATGAGAGTGTCCAATTAGGTGGCTGAATGACAGGGGTACTAGTCAAAGCTTGCTTCAAATGATCAAAGGCCTCTATGCATTTCTGGTCAAACAAGAACTCCACATCTTTCTGTAACAGGTTGGATAGCGGAAAGGCTATTTGATTGAAATCTCTGATAAAATGCCTGTAGAAACCTGCATGTCCAAGAAAAGAGCGAACTTCCCACACGCATGTGGGGTAAGATAAACAGGTAATAACATCTATTTTTGCAGGATCAACAACAATACCTTCGCTAGATACTACATGACCCAAAATTATACCCTGTTCTACCATGAAATGACATTTCTCAAAATTCAGGATAATGTTAGTTTCAATGCATCGATGTAGTACTCTAGATAAACTATCCAAACAAGAATCAAAAGAAGAACCATATATAATGAAATCATCCATAAACATCTCCATGCACTCCTCTAGAAAGTTAGAGAAAATACTTACCATGCACCGCTGGAAGGTACCAGGGGCGTTGCAGAGGCCAAAAGGCATCTGCCTATAAGCAAAGGTGCCGAAAGAGCAGGTGAATATGGTCTTCTCCTGATCCTCAAGTGCAATGTGAATCTGAAAGTAGCCAATGTATCCATCCAGGAAGCAATAATGGGATTTCCCAACCAATCGATCCAACATCTGATCAATGAGAGGCAAGGGGTAGTGACCTTTTCGAGTGGCCCGGTTGAGCCTCCTGTAATCAATGCAGACTCGCCAACTGTTCTACACTCTGGTAGGAATCAACTTATTCTTCTGATTGGCCACAACTGTCACTCCAGATTTCTTGGGGACAACCTGCACAAGACTCACGCAAGTGCTATCAAATATAGGGTAAATAAAATACCAGCTTGCAGTAGCTTGGTTACCTTTTTCTTTACCACATCCAGAATTAGAGGGTTCTGTCTCCTCTAGGGTTGGCGCACTGATTTAGCTCCATCCTCAAGTAAAATTCTATGCACGCATGTGGAAGGGCTAATGCCAAGAATATCTGCCAATGTCCATCCAATGGCCCTTTTATTTGCTCTCAAAACCTGCAGCAATCTCGCCTCCTAGCCAGTAAGGAGGTTTCTGGCTACAATCATCGGAAGCTGCTCATCATCCGCTAAATATGCATACTTCAGATGCTCAGGAAAAAACTTAAGCTCAAGGGTAGATGGTTTCTGTATTGAAGGTATCAACTTGGTTGCATAAACTTCCCAAACAGTAGGATCATATCTCATAGAATAAGGTAATGTAGAACATGCAGATTTACCATTCATAACAGTAAGAATATCATAACATTCAGATTTACCATTCACAACAGCAAGAATATTAGAAGATGCTGATTTACCATAATTAAAAATAGCAGATTTATCAGAAACAAAAGTAGGATCAGAAGTAAGAAATTGATCAGAAACAACTAATGCAGAAACAGCAAATTAATCAAAAATAGTAGAATTATCACAATCAGCAGAAGAATTATCATAATTATCATAATTAGCAGAAGTATCACAATCAGCAAAAGTATCACAATCAATAGAAGTATTACAAATAGTAGCAGTATCACAATTAGCACTAGTATCACAAACAACAGCAGTATCACAAATAGCAGCAGAACAAACAGATTTAACAGAATCAGCAAAATCAAAAATAGCATATGCAAAAACAACTACACCATCTAGAAATATCACACTCTCAGGAAATCCAGCTAGCATATCAAAATGCACATCATCAACTAGCATATCAAGGACATCTAACTGAAAAGCAGAATGCTCTTCTAAAGGATGTTTCATGGCATCAAAGATTTTAAATTGAACTATATTATCTCCAAATTCCATGGAAAGGGTACCAATATGCACATCAATCTTAGTCTTAATAATTTTCAAGAAAGGTCTACCTAAAATTAATGGCAGCTAACTAGATGCAAATTCATCTTCCATGTTCAGAATATAAAAATCTGCTAAAAATATTAACTCATTTACCCTTACCAAAACATCCTCAAGCACTCCTAATGGATGAGTTGTGCTCCTATTTGCTAGCAAAAATGATGATTCCAATAGGCTTCAACTCTCCAATATGCAAGGATTCAAAAACTGATTTAGGCATGACATTAATGGAGGCATCCAAATCCAACATCGCATGAGTGAATTGCTGGCTACCTATTATGCAAGGAATGGTGAATGTTTCAAGATCCTTGCATTTCTGTGGCATACTCGGCTGAATTATTGCAGAAACATTTTTGCCCATACTAATCTTCTCTGTACCCTTGAGTCTTCACTTGCGAGTACACAACTCTTTGAGGAATTTGACATACTTTGGAATCTGCATGATTGCATCCAGGAGGGGGATATTGATTTCCACCTTCCTGAATGTCTCCATGACTTCTCTTTCCATTTCTACTTGCATTGTTTGCTTGGATTGTGTGACTCTATTTGGGAAGGGTAGTGGAATGGCCAAATCTGAATTCTCTGGACATTTCTTCTATGTCACGAATTTCTGCACTAAATTATTTATTTTCTATGAATTTTGCTATTTCTGGTCTATATCAGGTTGCTGCTCAGGTTGCTACCCAGGTTGTTGAACTGGTTGACTGGGACAATCAACTTCTCTGTCACTTCTCAAGCTAATGGCACTTATATTGCCTATTGGATTATTGACTGTTTGTGAAGGCAATTAGCTTGATCCTTGGCTTTTCAGCTAACTCACAGTGGTGGCTAGCTACCCAAACTGAGTTTGCAGGTTCTGAATGGTGGCATTGACATTTTGCTGGAACTGAATATTATTTGTGGCCATTTGTTTCATCAAATCTTCTAATGATGGCTCGGCTGGAGTGGCTGCTTGACTTGGCAGCATGAGGGGCTGCTGCATAGGTAGTTACACAGTTTGTTGCTGTCTGAATGCAGGTGGTTAGTATTTGGTGCTTGGACCTGCAGCTTGGTATCTAAATTGCTGTTGTTGCTAGTGGGGCTTTTTTTTTTAAACAAAAATAGCATGCAAAAGCATCACAACAATGACTGACATCCTAACTATGTTGGCACCCCAGCCATTGCCAAATCATGTGCAGCACACCATAATTTTATTAAAAAATTAAAAATAATACAAGAAAAGGAGTCATGGGGCCCTAACCCATGAAAGAATTATCTAAATCTAAAACTAGACATACCATTTCTATTTCTGAAAAATTCCTCAGAAATAAAACTAGGGATAGAATCCCACCAAAAAAGTTACTAATAGAAGTGCCATAAGAAGCAAGTTTATCAGCACAAGCATTCCCTTCCCTAAAAATATGAGAAAAAACAAATTTCATTTGTTTAGTTAACTGCCCTATTTCTAAGCTTCCCAGGAACCAACTTGGTGTTGCTGAAAGCAGAGATCACTAGTTGAAAGTCATACTCCAGCCAGAGGAAAAGCTAGCCTTTTTCAATACAATTTCAATAGCCAAAATAGCACCAATAAGCTCAGCTTGAAATGCATTTTTAATTCCAAGATTTGCAAAAAAATAACCAAGAGAATTTGCACTTCTATCTCTGAAAATCCCACCACAAGCAGCAGGACTAGGACATCTCTTTGTAGCGCCATCAATGTTACACTTAATCATATTGCAAATTGGAGGATTCCAGATGACTTGCTTAATGCTAGGAGCACACCAAGGATGCCCATCAACCAGAAATGACTTCATTAATATGAATTTTGAAATTGAAGAAGACATTCGGCCAGTACTTGTGTTTCTAGCTAAAGACACATTAGAAATTATTAAATTTATAGCAGCCAGCACATTGATTTGTTTGTTATCAAACCTGGACTTATTCCTGCAATACCAAATGGTCCATATGACATTTGCAACACCTGCTGCAACAACATCTTGCACCTACGAGCTATAGTTCTTGTTACATAAAGAGAGAACCGATTGAATGTTTGAGCAATCAAAACTGGAATTGATTATACTACTAGTGGGGTTGTTGTTGTTGACCAGAATTCCCATATCTCAAGTTGGGATGGTCCATCCAGCTAGAATTATAAGTATTCAAAAATGGATCATATTTGGGATGTTGGGGCTGCTGATATTGGGGTCTACCAAGAAAAATACCAGCTGCTGCAACTGATTGCTCTGGAAAAGTAGAACCACCATCCTGAAGTGTTGGATAAGCATTTGTAGGATGGGATGGACAAGAGCAAATCTCACACACAGTTGTAGCCATTTGTATAGGTGGTTACTGTCCCATTGCTAACTGCCTCACCAAAGAAGTCAATTCATCCAATCTGTGTTCCATTCTCTGTTGGTCTACATGAGACATTTGAATCTCATTTATATTTCTGGTTGGAGTTACCATTCTTATCCCAAATTATTGTGTATTGGCAGCCATGTTTGCTATCAAATCTCTTGTTGTAGCAGGGGTCTTGTCTACTAATGCTCCTCCAGAGGTAGCATCCACCATAGATCTGTCCATTGGCATGAGTCCCTCATAAAAGTATTGGATTAATAATTGATCACTATTTGGTGGTGTGGACAGCTTGAACATAACTTTTTGAATATCTCCCAATACTCATGCAAGGTTTCACCTGGAATCTGTTTAGTGCCACATATGTCCTTCCTAATTGCAGTAGCTCTAGAGACAGGAAAAAATCTCTCCAAGAACAGCCTCTTCATGTCATTCTAACTCATGATAGAACTTGGTGAAAGGTAGAACAGTCAATCCTTAGATGCATCAACAAGTGAGAAAGGGAATGCCCTCAGCTTGATATGCTCCTCAGGGATCTGTACAGCTTCATGGTAGAACAAACCACATGGAACTCCTTTAGGTGTTTATGGGGGTCCTCACCTGCAAAACCATGAAACTTGGGAACAAGTGTATCAATCTATGTTTTAACTCAAAGTCAGCATCAAGATCAGGATATTGAATGCACAAAGACTGGTAAGTTACATCAGGAGCAGCAAGTTCCTTAAGGGTTCTATCATGCATGTTATCAGGCATAGTTACACGATCACTAGAACTCTCGGATGCAATGACAGATTCAGCAATGACATATTCAATGTCACAATTAAATTCAGAAGCAATTCTTTCACTTAGCCTACTAGCACTAATCAACATATGAAATGTTCTATCAATCTCAGGATCAAATTCAAGCAAGATATCAGGATTAGACCTAGTCATGCACCAATCAGAGCTAAACAGACGTCAGGATGCCAAAAACCCAAAATCATGCAAATCTACACTACAAAAATGGCTAGAAAACATAAAAAACATATCAAATGAATTTTAAAAATCATGGGACCACCACAGGATGAAAACTACACTTTTTTAGAAAATTATCATGCAGAGAAAATATTTCAAAAATTGAAAAAGTAGGCTAAACGATGGAATTTGGCTTACAAATGAATATGCAGGCACATTGTGCCTCGCAGATGGATTTTTTTCTATTTACTGAAAAAAAATCAGCCCATTCAGAGATACCAAAATAATTACAAAAATTATCGCTATGTCCCCAGTTTGCTCAAAACTCCTATTAGATGATGGAATTTAGCTAAAATCTGAGGGGATGATCCTAAAAGGGATCTCTTTGCTCAGAATGGTGATTTAACCTTGGAGACCAATCTCAGCCTAAAACTCCACAGCCAGAATTGCACTAGTCTGCCCCTACACCTGAAAAGATCAGAAAAATGGTTAAAAAGTACTAGCAGGGTATAAAATAGTGTTAAGCAAGTAGGATCTTGTCCAAAATGAGTGAATGATACTTACAAGGAGATCTTGCAATACAATTATCAATAAGGGTAGCAAAAGGATGGCTAGCAGCAGCAAAAACTAATGGAACTGTAACTAAGTAGCAAAATTACAATGCAGCAGATAATTGACCAATTATGTTAGTGTTGCAGCAGAATTATCAATTGTGTTCTGTTATGCAATGCAATTGTAAGGAAATCATGCAATGCACAATAACAGAATGTAATGCAATGCAGCATAATCCAATGCAACAGTAACTAGAATTATGCAACAGAATTGCAATGCAGCAAAATAGCAGTTATGATCAGAACGAACGAACAAGAATTAGTTGTTAGTAAGAACAAGAGTTAATATGACACTTAATGTGATCAGATTGCAACAATCAATCCCCGACAACGGCGCCAAAAATTTTAATGAGCGCCGAACTCAGTCAAAATTAAAACCGAGTTATACCTATGGCTTATAGCATAGGAGTCAATACCAGATCGTCTCTCAAGGATTATAATTACAATTTAACCAGATCAAGCCAAAATTGGGAAGGGGGTTAAGCATACAAAAAACATAAATAATAGAATTAAACAAATGGATAAAACAGAATTAATAAAGCAACCAATGTAAGAGAATTAACCAAACTTGATTTTAATCCATCCTTGATTATTATAGGTCCATTCAATTATCAATCAAGTCCTTGGTTTTAGATCACTTCAAGATGTCTCTCAATGATCCACAGATCTTCTACTAGAAACGCTTCCAGGATTCAATTAATTAAGGTTAGACAAATTAAGCACCCATCCATACCAAAATTAACTTAAAAGCTAAGATTCAACCAAGTTAAACATTTCATCAAACACCTTCAATCTCTTATTTAATCTCTGAGTTCATCTCTTTGAACATGATAATTAAGCGATTAACATATGGAAATTCTAATCAAACAACCAGAATTAACAAAGAGAAGAAGAAGAAGAGAGACTTGATTAATAAATGAATATAACAACTAAAGTAGAATCTCAATATTAAGCATCAAATTGTTCAATTTCTTGGATTCATCTAAAGGCCCTACCCCTCCATGAGAAGGGAAGAACTCAAAAAAAAAAAAGAGAAAACGAAATTCTAGAGAGAATGAGGAGGAAGAAGTTCGAGAGAGAAGAAGAGAAAAGTGTAGAATAAGAGGTATCTCCCTACCTAGCCTTGGATTTCTGCCTAAAACTGCTAAAACTACCTCCTATTTTGGGCTTCACATGATTAGAATCCACTTAGATACAAAGTTGGGTCCATTATGAGCAATTGGACCTAAACCCGAAGCAATTTGGAGTTTCATAACTCAAGTTATGATCAAAACAATATCAAAGGGTCACTAAACTCGTATTCTGACTTCCAGGCTCAATTCGATCCATTAAACATCTGATTGAGACTTTGAGCTCTTCATCAAAGTTGTAGAGCTTCCTCTCAGCTTTCTTACAAGGTAAAATGCATAATTATTAGATATCTAGAACTCAAGATATGGCCAAAATATTGAAATAGTGTAAAATCTCAACAATGCTGGGAATTATCAATTAAGCCCAATTTAAGCCCAAACTTATAAAACATGACCAAGCTCAAACAATTAAGTACATGAAAGGTGTAAATGACTAAACATAAGGGTTTATTAATGTATAGAATATGTGATTATCAATCACAAGGGAATAATTGGATTCAAATAATTGTTTAGATTAGTTTGAATTTGAATCACATAAGGATAGTTTGATTCAAGTTGTTGTTGATTTTGTTTATTTTTGGATTGGAATAGATTTGAATCAAATAGGAATAGTTGGATTCAAATCATTGTTGTCAAGGTAGATAAAGCTCCTCTAAAAGTGAGTTTGTGTGTGAAATGAGCAAGTATAGGTGTATCCACATTATATTTAATCTAAAGTATATTAAAATCTTAACCCACTAATAATTCAAGGGTGAATACACCCTTACTTGCTTACTTTACACATAAGTTCACTTTAGATGAGCATTATCCTTGTTAAATTGCAACTTGATTGTTGAAATAGTTAAATTAAATTTTGTGTTGGGATAATTGAGTTAGATTTAGATAATTGGATTTAAATCCTGTTGGTTAATTTTATTTGTTGTTATACACACACACACATATATATGGGAAGGGATCTACTTACATCAAGAGTAAGTTGTTAGACTTACTCCCAATCTTAACCATCCAATTTAGTTGGATTCTATGGCTATGGTTAAACTTAAATTTATAAATTATGTGACATGTAACAAAGTGATTCAATTGATTTTATGTTAATGGATGAAGTAAAAGATGACGATGGAGTGAACCATCACCTATGGTGTTTGTGTGGATAAATGACCCTAGTGTGTTTTGATTAATGACTAAACTGAACATGATTATCATTTCTTTAATTCACTAACTACTTGCCAAGCTTGATTTTCTCAATGAGATTTAATGGAGCAAGAAAAGTGGATGCAAAGAATCATGGAGTAAAGCATTTCAATGCAAGGATCATGAAGGAAAACTTGAAGAATGAGCATCATGAAGAAGGAATTCAAGGAAGATCATTAGAAACTTTTTGTAAAGAAAAGACTTAGTGTAATTCTTTGATTAAACTCTCTAAAATAAGTAAAAATGGACTAAGAATGAAAAAGGTTAATTAATAAGTTTGTACATCTATGTGTACATCTATGTACTTTCAGTTAATTAACTAACTTTTAATGAAAACCTATGTGTACATCTATGTATACATATTATACATTTATGTATACATTGATTGATTCTGGACTTACTTGATCAATATGCACGTTTGCATATATACATCAATTGGTACATCGATGTATAAATCAAAACAGAAGTAAGAATGCACTTTTGACATATATACATCGATTTGTACATCTATATATAAGTCAAGACAAAAGCATTTGACATATATACATCGATTAGTACATCTATGTATAAGTCAACACAGAAGCATTTTATATATATATATACATCTATTGATACATCGATGTATAAACCAAAACAAAAACATTTTGAAAATATACATCGATTAGTACATCGATGTATAAACCAAAATAGAAGCAAGAACGTTTTGATATAACTATACAATCGATTAGTTAATCGATGTATAATCTTCTGGGCTGAAAATATAAGTGTTTTTCATGAACAATATCGATGTATTCATATGTGTATCATTCAAGATCAAGAACATCTAAGAAAATATTCGATTAGGCAATTGATGTACACATGTTATAAAAGTGAAATCTTGTTTAATACATCTGTGTACACATCGATTGACTAATAACAGAATTTTTTTGATAAGTCTGTTATGATCTCAACTGACTTGTAAAGTGTATCCAACAAATCTATTTTGAGATAAACCTATATAAGGACATTGGGAAACACCTTTTACAAGAGAATTCATTCAAAATTTGAGAACACACACAAATATTGAGAGAGCTTTTCATTGAAGAAAAACTGAGTATTTTTTTCTAGAGCTTCAATTTATAATTTTTGATTTCTTGGAATCTGATTCAATCTTTCCAGATTTTGTAAAAGAGAGATAAAAAATAAGGTTCTCTCGCTGGTTAAATCAAGAGTAAAAGGGACTCTTGGTGCTGTGCAAGAGTAGAAGGAACTCTTGTGGAAATTACAAGATTACTTTGACTGAAAAGCTATCATTTGGGTAGAAGGAACCAAGAAGTGGAGCTTTTGTACAGAATCTTGTATATTGATTTTCTATAGTGGATAAATCTCACAGTGGTGTGGGGACTGGATATACGTTACTAGTGGAGGTAGCTGAACTAGGATAAATCTCAGTTTGTAATTTTCTCTATCCCTTAACTCTTTATTTGCTTTATTGTTGAATGTATGAATTAAGCAATATGTTAGGGATGCTTGCATGATCTGATTTGTTAATGATCTTATTCTTATCTGAAATCAATCTTACTGTTAATATTTCTTTATAAGTTTCAATTCTTGATTGCAATACATTTTGCAAAAACACATTTTGGTTTGTTGGTTGACAAAATCTCTTTCTTGATTAAAGAAAAAAAATCAGTTTTTGCAAAAAGGGGAAAAGTTTCAAAAACTTATCATACTCAATTCAACCCCCCTTCTTGAGTAATCAGAAGCCATAAGTAACAAGTGGTACCAGAGCTTTCACTCTTGTGTAAAGCTTAACAGCTTAAGAGGATGGCTTCAAATGACATCTTGGGAGAAGGGGCTTCCTTGGCAAGACCCCCTGCTTTCAATGGCACTGCCTATATGTATTAGAAAGAAAGGATGTTAATATTTCTTGGGGCAAGTGGCATTGATGTTTTAGATGCTGTTAAGAATGGCCCATACATTTCTCACTCTCTTGATGCTAATGGCAACAAGAAAGAAAAACTTAGAAGTGATTGGGATGATGAAGACAAAAAAAAAGTAGATTATAATGCTAAAGCTAAGAATATTATAACTGTTGCCTTGAGTTATGATGAATTTTTTAGGGTTTCAAATTGTAAGACAGCCAAGCAAATGTGTGACACACTGCAAATTACTCATGAAGGAGCCAGTGATGTAAAGAGAGCAAGAATGAACTCACTCATGCACGAGTATGAACTCTTTCACATAAAGAATGGTGAAGACATCAATGATATGCAAAGAAGATTCACTCGCATAGTGAATCAGCTGAATGGACTAGGAAAGAGCATTTCAGATAAATAACAAATCAACAAGATCATGAGATGTTTGATAAGAGAATGGCAACCAAAGATTACTGCTATAGCTGAATCAAAGGACTTAGAAACCATGAATATTGCTACACTATTTGGAAAACTCAAAGAACATTAGATGGAGTTACATAGATTGAATGACCATGAAGAGAAAGAGAAAAAGAAAAGAAGCTTATCACTCAAAGCACATGTCTCTCAAGAAAGTCTTGACAGTGATGAAGACGAAGAAGTTGAAGATGAAGATGAATCTGAAGAGGATATAGGACTTCTAGTTAGAAAGTTCAAAAGATTCCTCAAAAAGAAGAAAACCTACAAAAGGCCCTCAAACTTCTTTTCTAAGAAGAACTCTTCAAAAGCTAAAAGTTCAACATCAAATGTGAAGTGCTATGAATATGGCAAACCTGGACATTACAAGAATGAGTGTCCTAAACTTCAAAAGAAGGACAAGCATGACAATCATGAGTCCAAGGACAAGAAGAATAAAAAGCCAAGAATATCATACATAGCATGGGAAGAGAATGATATAGATTCCTCTGAACATTCTGAGAAAGAAGAAGCCAAGCTTTATCTCATGACTAATCATCAAAGTGACAATAAAGACGAGATAAATGAAATCCCCCTACCTATGATGAACTACAAGATGCTTTTGATGAATTGCATAGTAAATATCTAAAAATTGCTAAGCAATTAATGTCATCTAGGAAAATCATTGCTAAATAATGTAGTGAATATGCATCTCTTCAAATTAAGATTAAAGAATTACAATGGGAAGAGATAATCTAAATGCCATGTTAGGACAGCAAAAAGGAGTATATGACAAAGTTGGAATAGGCTATAAACCAGCATTGCATGAAAAGGTTCTTAAGAAACTCTTTGTTACACCTAAATCCTCTACTAGTCTTTTTGTTAAATGTTTCTATTGTACAAGAAAAGGACATACAACTTCTACATGCTATTTTATAAATCCTTCAAGGATATGTGTTAAACAAATTTGAGTTCCCAATGGAACATATGTTATAACTAACACTAAAGGACCCAACAAAGTTTGGGTACCTAAGAAAAATGCTTAAAATTTGTTTTGTAGGTGTGTTTGAGAGCCAAAAGTTCAAATTGGTATCTTGATAGTGACTGCTCTAAACATATGACTGGAGATATCATTAAGTTCTCATCCTTCACTCTTAAACAAAGTGGAAGTGTCACCTATGGTGATAACAATAAAGGAAGGATTCTAGGAGTTAGAACAATTGGAAGAAGCACAACTACTGAGATAGAATGTGTACTATATATTGAAGGGCTCAAGCACAATCTACTAAGCATCATCCAACTATGTGATAAAGGTTATAATGTATTCTTTAACTCTAGTAGTTGCATTATAGAAAATAAGCATAATAGAAATGCAAAGCTGATAGGTAATAGATTGAATAACATATACATGATAGATTTAGAAAGTATTTCTACTAGTGATGTATGTTGTTTGATATCTAAGGAAGAGAAAAATTGGCTATGACATAGAAAAATAGGACATATTCACATGGATCATCTAAACAAACTCATTTCTAAAGAATTGGTAATTGGACTTCCTAAAACCAAATTCTCAAAATATGATTTATGTGATATATGCCAAAAGAGCAAACAAACTAAAGTATCTTTTAAGGTTAAGAATATAGTTTTAACTGAAAGACCTTTACAACTACTGCACATGGATTTATTTGGACCCTCTAGGAATAAAAGTTTTGGAGGAAATTTGTATGCATTAGTTATAGTTGATGATTACTCTAGATTTACATGGACCTTCTTCTTAGCACATAAGAATAAAGCTTTTACATCCTTTAAGAAAATGGCTAAATTAGTACAAAATGAAAAAGACATGAAAATAACTACTATAAGGAGTGATCATGGTGGAGAATTTCAAAATGAAGAATTTGATAATTTCTGTGAAGAGTTGGGAATTCAACATAATTTCTCTGCTTCAAGAACTTCACAACAAAATGGAGTTATGGAAAGAAAAAATAGATTCTTAGAAGAAATAGCAAGAACTATGTTGAATGACTCAAACATGCCAAAATATTTTTAGGCAGATGCTGTAAACACAGCTTTCTATTTAATGAATAGAGTCTTGATTAGACCAATTTTGAAAAAGACTTCATATGAACTCTATAAAGGTAGAAAATGAAATGTTTCATATTTTCATGTTTTTAGTTGTAAATGTTTTGTACTAAATAATGGAAAGAACAATCTAGGAAAGTTTGACCCTAAAGCTAATGAAGAAATCTTTCTAGGTTATTCATCATCTAGTAAAGCTTTTAGAATTTTTAATAAAAGAATACAAACAATTGAAGAAACTGTACATGTTACATTTGATGAAACTAACCCCAAAAGATTGGGAAAGAAATTTGTTGATGATGTTACAGAAACTTTAGAAGAGATTCAACTTGAGGAAAATCAGGACAATGCCAAAGTGGATGAAGCAGTGGAAATTCCACAAGATGCTCAACATGAAGATCTACCTAAAGAATGGAAAACTGCAAGGAATCACCCTCTAGACAACATAATTGGTGAAATATCCAAAAAGGTAACCACTAGACATTCCTTAAGAAATGCAGGCAATAATATGACTTTTGTATCACAAGTTGAACTTAAAACTATAGATGAAGTAATTATTGATGAAAACTGGATTATGACAATGCAAGAAGAATTTAATCAGTTTGAAAGAAATAAAGTTTGGAAACTTGTTCCTAAACCCAAGGACAAAAAAATAATTGGTACAAAATGGGTATTTAGGAATAAGCTTGATGAAAATGGTATCATAATAAGAAATAAAGCAAGATTAGTAGCCAAAGGTTATAATCAAGAAGAAAGAATTGACTATGATGAAACATATGCACTTGTGGCTAGATTAGAAGCAATTAGAATGTTATTAGCATATGTATGTATCATAGATTTTAAATTGTATCAAATGGATGTTAAGAGTGCATTTCTACATGGATATATACAAGAAGAAGTGTATGTTGGTCAACCCCCAGAATTTGAAATAAATGAATTTCCTAATCTTGTGTATAAACTCACTAAAGTCTTGTATGGACTTAAACAAGCTCCAAGAGCTTGGTATGAAAGGCTAAGTAATTTCTTACTTCAAAAGGGATTCATAAGAGGAAAAGTTGACACAATACTATTCACAAAAAGAAAAGCACAGAACATACTACTTGTTCAAATTTATGTTGATGATATTATATTTGATGCTACTAATGAATCTGTGTAAGGAATTTTCCAAATTAATGCAAAAAAAGTTTGAAATGTCTATGATGGGAGAGCTTACATACTTTCTCGGACTACAAATTAAATAATGTGATGATGGGACTTTTATAAGCCAAACTAAGTACTGCAAAGAACTATTGAAGAAGTTTGGAATGGAGAATGCAAAGGAAATGGCTACTCCAATGAGTTCATCATGCTACTTGGACAAAGATGAGAAAGATAAATCAGTAGATATTTCCAAGTACAAAGGTATGATTGGTTTCTTACTCTATTTAACTGCATGTAGACCTGATATAATGTTCAGTGTTTGTATGTGTGCTAGATATCAATCCAATCCTAAGGAATCACACTTAACTACTTTAAAAAGAATAATGAAATACTTGTTAGGAACTAAAGAAATGAGATTATGGTATCCTAAAGGATCAACATGTAACTTAGTAGGATATTCTGATTCTGACTTTGCTGGATGCAAGTTAGATAGGAAAAGTACTAGTGGAACTTGCCACATACTAGGAAACTCATTAGTTTCTTGGTTTAGTAAGAAACAAACAAGTGTGGCTTTATCAACTACTGAAGCAGAATATGTTATAGCAGGAAGTTGTTGTGTACAAATTCTTTGGATGAAACAATAACTTATTGACTATGGTGTTTTCTTAGAGAAAGTACTAATCAGATGTGATAATACTAGTGCTATAAATCTCACTAAAAATCCTATAATGCATTCAAGAACTAAACATATTGAGATAAGACATCATTTCATAAGGGATCACATTCAAAGTGGAGATATAATCATTGAATATGTTGATACATCTAAACAATTAGCTGATATTTTCACTAAACCATTAGCTAAAGATAACTTTTTCTACATAAGAAGAGAATTAGGAATCATTGATCCTACCTATGCTTGATGTTTTGAATGTTGAATGCGTGATATTTTGATGTTTGATGTTATACACTGATTGCATAATCGATTGATATAAGCATTATATACTTAAAATAATTAAAACATCAATTTGTACATCGATTGAAGTCAAAAATCAGAAAACATGACTCTTGAAAATCATTATGCATCGATTGGATAATCGATTCATTTGATTAAATAGGTACATTATATGATATGCATCGATTGACACATCGATTGACCTGATATGAAATTTTAGCAATTCCAATTTAATCTGATATAAATCGATTTACACATCGATTGAATCATGAATCTCAAATGCACTACTCACTGTAAGTGCCTATGCATTGATTTATACATCGATTAAAAATGGATTCAGAGTCTGATCTTTTGTATACATCGATTGTAACATCAATTGAGCAATAATTCCAAAATTTAGTACTCACCGACTTACTCTATACATCGATTGGATGTATGCTGCAAATTGTTGGACTCTCTGACATTGCTTATGCATAGATTCACACATCGATTGATTTTAAGTTTTTAAAACTTGGTACTCTCTAACTTAGCTTATACATCGATTAATATATCGATGTACCTGATTTAAACTAAAATCTTGATGCTAAGTACATCGATTAGCATGTTCGTATTGGAGGTAAAAACCCTTTCACACATCGATTGGGAAATCGATTGACTGTTCTGGGTTTATTAATTTCAACTTCCCTCCAAATTCTTCACTCGTCTAAACCAAATTTCAGAGAACCTAAACCCTAGCAGAGCTCAAAATCTTCTCCAATGGCTCATGTGAAGCATCCTAAACCCTCTACACCTGTTCCCTCTAACTCCACATCTTCCTCCTCAACTCAATCTTCCACACCTCGACGTGTTTCACCCACAGCAACCCCTGTTTGCCCTAAAAGAAAAGGAACTGAGAAAACTCAAGTTTCTCAAAGGATTGACAAGCTTCCAATCAAAAGCTTGAAGAAGAAAACACAAGACAAAGGCAAGAAAGTTGTTGAATCTTCAAAACCAGCACCTAAGAAACAAGAAAAGAAGAAGAAAGTGGTGAAGGACACATCCAAGAAGAAGACTATTCAAAAGAAGAGAAAAAGGACAGAGGAAGAAGAAGAAAATGGTGAAGGAGTTATTGAGATTGAACTTCTTAGAAGGTATTTCTCTGATGAGGAGTATATTATGCTTTATAAGAACAATTTTAAACATAGAGATACTCATGAAGCTAGGACTGTTGATTTCAATTATTTTGAGACCAATGAGTTATTTTTCATAAGATTTTAGAGGAGTATAATTTGAGTCAATTTTTGCAGATTAAAAGTGATATTTACCCTACATTGATCAAAGCATTTTATTGTACATATGAAATGGGCAATGAGGGATTCTCTACTGAAGTAAAGAACACTAGAATTGAGATGACTTTTGCTGAGTTTGCTCAATTTACTGGACTAGATTACAAAGGAAGTAATCTTGCTGGTACTAGACCAGACAGTGCTTGGATTAAGAATTTTGATAGGGAAGAAGCAAAGAAGATGCTTCTAATTGAAAATGCACCAGAAGGAAGACTGATAAACATCAACTCTATGCACATTCAGCATAGGCTCCTACAATATGCGCTGAGCAGGATACTTCTACCAAGATCAAGAAATCATGCTGTGGTGCAGAACAATGATATTTTGATGCTTTAGGCTATGCTACAGAAGAAGCAGCTGAGTTGGAGCTTCATAATTGCCAGGCACATGCTGGACTGTAAAATCAGTGGAGCTACCCTACCCTATCCTGGATTAGTGGTGAGTTTGTTGGAACACTTTAGACTCTCCCTCGATAATGAAGAGAAATTTGAAGCTACAAAGGTAACTCACAAGTTTGGTGAAGGAACCATTAGCAAGATGAAGCTTGGTAAAGTAAATGGAGAGTGGGTTAGGATAGCTGGTGAAGAGCAAAGAGTTGCAGAGGACAACTCAGAGCTGAATAGAAAAATGGACAAGTTGATTCAAATGTTTGAAAGCTTTGAGGCTAGGCATACAAAACATCATATTATTCTAAAACAATCTATTGACTACTTGAGTATTAGACTCAACACTTTGGAAGGCCAAATGGCCACTCTACATCAACATTTAGGCATTTCTGTCGCTGTACCTCTAGAAGTTCATCCTACTTCTGAAGATGTTGTGAACATAGCTAGAGAAGCTGCTATCTTTCTTTTGAAGAGGAAGACAATCTTGAAGGGCAAGCAGGCCAAGCTTCACAGCACACTAAAGAACCAAGGACCAATGAAGATGCTTAGATCTTAGGGTGTCTTAAGTGTGTTTGTAATGATGTTAATATGTTACTTTTGATATTTGTTCAACTGTTTTCAATTTTAATTTTTCTTTGAACAATAATGATGATAAATAACTGTATAACTTGTTTTGATCATGCAAATATAAATGAATGAATCAATGAATGGTTGAATTTCTAGTATGTACCTTGTTTTACATGTTTTTGTACTTTGATTCTCCTGTACATATTCTTTTTGATAATGACAAAGGGGGAGAATAGGTACCATACACATACTAAATAAAATAACAACCTAAACAATGAATACCATACTAAATCAACTTGAACTAATGATCTAAAATAATGATGCAATGATCCTATACATGTTCAAATGATAAGAACTGTCAATTAGATAGGGAGAGTAAATGGTAAACAACTGCTACATTGTATTACTCTGATATGCATTGTATTACTCTGATATATTGAATGTTAAACATGTTATGTATGGTAAGTTTGTCATCAATCAAAAAGTGGGAGTTTATGGATAAATAACCCTAGTGTGTTTTGATTAATGACTAAACTGAACATGATTATTATTTCTTTAATTCACTAACTACTTGCCAAGCTTGATTTTCTCAATGAGATTTAATGGAGCAAGAAAAGTGGATACAAAGAATCATGGAGCAAAGCATTTTAATGCAAGGATCATGAAGGAAAACTTGAAGAAGGAGCATCATGAAGAAAGAATTCAAGGAAGATCATTAGAAACTTTTTGTAAAGAAAAGACTTAGTATAATTCTTTGATTAAGCTCTCTAAAATAAGTAAAAATAGTTTTCAAAAGTAAAAATGGACTAAGAATGAAAAAGGTTAATTAATAAGTTAATACATCTATGTGTACATCTATGTACTTTTAGTTAGTTAACTAACTTTTAATGAAAACCTATGTGTACATCTATGTATACATATTATACATCTATGTATACATCGATTGATTCTGGACTTACTTGATCAATATGCACATTTGCATATATACATTGATTGGTACATCGATGTATAAATCAAAACAGAGGTAAGAATGCATTTTTGACATATATACATCGATTTGTACATCTATGTATAAGTTAAGACAGAAGCATTTGACATATATACATCGATTAGTACATCTATGTATAAGTCAACACAGAAGCATTTTATATATATATACATCTATTGATACATCAATGTATAAACCAAAACAGAAACATTTTAAAAATATACATCGATGTATAAGTCAAAACAGAAGCAAGAACGTTTTGAAATAACTATACAATTGATTAGTTAATCGATGTATAATCTTCTGGGCTGAAAATATAAGTGGTTTTCATGAACAACATCGATGTATTCATATGTGTATCATTCAAGATCAAGAACATCCAAGAAAATAATCGATTACGCAATCGATGTACACATGTTATAAAAGTGAAATCTTGTTTAATACATCTATGTACACATCGATTGACTAATAACAGAATTTTTATGATAAGTTTGTTATGATCTCAACTGACTTGTAAAGTGTATCCAACGAATCTATTTTGAGATAAACCTATATAAGGACATTGGGAAACACCTTTTACAAGAGAATTCATTCAAAATTTGAGAACACACACACAAATATTGAGAGAGCATTTCATTGAAGAAAAACTGAGTATTTTTCTCTAGAGCTTCAATTTGTAATTTTTTATTTCTTGGAATCTGATTCAATATTCCAGATTTTCTAAAAGAGAGATAAGAGATAAGGTTCTCTCACTGGTTAGATCAAGAGTAAAAGGGACTCTTGGTGCTATGCAAGAGTAGAAAGAACTCTTGTAGAAATTGCAATATTACTTTGACTGAAAAGCTATCATTTGGGTAGAAAGAATCAAGAAGTGGAGCTTTTGTAAAGAATCTTGTATATTGATTTTCTATAGTGAATAAATCTCATAGTGGTGTGGGGACTGGATGTACGTTACCAGTGGAGGTAGCTGAACCAGGATAAATCTCGGTTTGCAATTTTCTCTATCCTTTAACTCTTTATTTGCTTTATTGTTGAATGTATGAATTAAGCAATATGTTAGGGATGCTTGCATGATCTGATTTGTTAATGATCTTATTCTTATCTGAAATCAATCTTACTGTTAATATTTCTTTATAAGTTTCAATTCTTGATTGCAATACATCTTGCAAAAACACATTTTATTTGTTGGTTGACAAAATCTCTTTCTTGATTAAAGAAAAGAATCAGTTTTTGCAAAAAGGGGAAAAGTTTCAAAAACTTATCATACTCAATTCAACACCCCCTTCTTGAGTAATCAGAAGCCACAACCAACAGTTTGAAGGCAAAGCTACTTGACCATTATTCTCATGTTCCTTTAACCTCTTTTCTATTTAATTTATGTTGTATTGTTATCCTTTTTTGCCACTACTTCACCGTCTTCTTTGATAGTTCTATCATAATTCTAAGATGGTTTTAAATCAATTTTTTTTCCAAAAATCATGATGGTCCCTCAAATAACGCAACCACCTTTTGCCATTGTTAAGAAATTGAAAAACTGAAGTCTATATTTAGAAATTATTAGTGTTGAAAAAACTGGACCAGTCGATTTGATTGGAAAAGTGGTGAACCAGTCATAAATCTTGTCCATTTAACCCACAGAGCTGGCTTGTTAGAGAACCAGTCAAGAACTAATCGAACCGGTAAAAAATCGATAAAACTAGTAGTAAACTGGTTTGAACCAATTTGTTTTTTAAAATTAAACTCTTGTTTTGTCAACAAATTTTTAACTCATTAAAAAATAGTTTTGAGTCAAATAAAGGCCTAATGCTAATCAATAAAGGCCTATATATAAGGCCCAACAAAGACATAAGAATGTTTGCCCCCCTCTTAGCTTTTATATAGGTTATATATTTAGATGTTTCACTCACTATTCTATGGGACTTCTAAGTGTGACATCCTCTTAACTTTTATATATGTTGTATGTTTGGATGGTTCACTCATTGTATAATGTGGGACTTTGAAGTACTAAGTAACTTAATATGAGATATCAATATGTTAGTTTATTGCTTAATATATTATATATTTTTAAAAATATATTTAATTACCATTAATTCGACTACAGTTTAAACACAATTGAATCAATGAACTGTGAACTAGTATCTTCACTGGTTGAATGACCAGTTTAGTTTTAAAAACATTAAAAATTATAGACAAATAAAAATTAAAAGAAGTTGAGTTGTAAAATTTGAATGCCTTAATTTGAAAAATTCACAGTAAATGCACTAAGTGGATTGTGAAACAATTGGAAAGAATATGGGGGTGGGTGGTTAAGAAGGTAATTAGTCCCTCCATTAACGACTTTTATTATAGTTTTCTAGATGAAAACAAAACGTGGTCACGAGATTTTTTTCCCTTAATGAGTACAAATTTGAGTTTAATCATAGCTGTAGGATCTAATTAAATAGAATGGTTAAGATTGAGAGTAAGTTTAACAATTTACTCTTAGAGTAAGTGGATCCCTTTCTATATATATATATATATATATATATATTGTAGAATATGGATATTCTTGAAAATCGTAGATAGATGTAAAATAAGTTTCTTCCTAGTAAGAGAGGTTTTGTACAAGAGTTTTTTTTATTAAAATTTTGGCAGTTGATTCCGCTAGAAAAGCCGTTGGGAGTTGAATTTTTTAGTGGTTATGGCTATAAAAAATTACCAAGATTCTTATAGTGTGACATTGACCACCCTTCCTAGCACCTCTTTTTTGCACCCATAATTTTTTGCTCTACCTTATTTTCTACTTCTTTGTTTTGTTTCTGTGTCGTGATTTGGCCTCAATACCTCGATGGCATCGCCATATTCAATGATGGAGCTGTTAACACAAAAAAAGCTTTAGCTTAGCTAAATAACTGAGGTCAATCAGTTGATAGCCAAGGCATATGACATAAACATTTGATAGTTGAGGTAGGTGATTGGGCCGCCTTAATAATGGGCCTAGGCCTATTGACAACATGGTTTGCACATGCAAGTGAGAATCTATAAGGAATTCAGTGCTGAAAGGAGTGGATAAATCATTAACTAAGTCCAAAACCACTTTTCTAAATTATAAGAGTTCACGGAGAATCTGTTTTGTGGCTATTGTAAGTTCAAAACGTAGAACGGTACCCATCTTCCTTAAAGATAAGGATTATGTTGAAATGATCAGCTAGTGAAGCAGTTGTTCAACTAACTTATATAATGTATTTGGTCTCTAAACTGAAGGATCTTAGCTGATGTGATAATAAGCACCACTTTAATTGTTGGTCATGATTCCAAACATTGGAAAGTGTGTAGAAAGCTTAGGAAACATGCAAACAATTTTTGTGGAGGATAACTACTAGTTTTAGGCTCTATAAATAGCTATTGTGAACTTAATTGTAAACACTACTCAACACAACAACCTCTTAATTAATCAAATACAAGCCTTTACATTTATCTTTTTTCTTTCAGTCATTGCTTTACTTTACCACTTTATTTACAACTTTCTTTATTGCTTTCTTTACCACTATTATGCCTTTACCTTCATTTTTAACCTTTATCAAACTTAGTTTTTAGCCGATTTTCGAACTAGGATCTTTCTTTAGTCATCCTAGGATCTTACAGCTAAGGAATAGAGTCTTTTCCTTGGAGTATCGCCTGATCAAAATGAATTAACTATTTCGCGAATTAGCTGAGCCATTAAGCTAATTAGTCAATTAGCCGATTAGCTCAGCTAATAATCAGAAAATTTTGCAAACAGGAGCCAATAAGGTCGTGGAAGTCATCTTGATTGCTAGTGAATGATTCCTAGTTGACAATTGGAGATCAATGAAGAAGACTACTAGTTTTTGCCTCCAATAAAGAAGGCTAGTGGTATTATTTTAGAGATCTAGCTTTTTGCCCCCCTCAAAGATTTGGCTTTTATTCACACGCTTTCTATTTTATTTTTTGAATTTTTTTTGTATGGCTAAAGGTAGTAGTATCTTTTATATATAAAAGAGGAGTATTATGGTGTTGCCTTAGGGTTTCCCTAGGATCTCACTTTCCCTCTTAAACTAATGGTATTTTCGGTATTTTTTATTTAGATGCTTTTAACTTAGTTACTTTAGAGCTTTCAAAATCTTAATTCTCACTAATTATGTATTAATTGTATTCCATTTCCCATGAATTACTCTTAATTGTCTTTGATAATCTCTCTCATTACTCATAGGTCTAAATATTATTCATGTATTAATTGTATTCTAATCCCCATGAATTACTCTTAATTATTTTTTATAGTCTCTCTCATTATTCATAGGTCTAGTTAGATATTATTTCCAATGTATTTCTCCTTTTAAATATTTACTTTTTATTTTGAATTTTTTAATTATTTCATTTATTATCCCAGTTAATCAATATTAAATATTTTAAATTTTCTATAACTAATATTCCCTATTTTTGTTATATAAGTATTTTTAGACCATGTAATTTATGTTCCCATTAAGTAGTTTTATCAAGTAGTTTTAAATTGTTTTCAATTACCTATGAAGGTCTCTTAATTACCTTGTATACTCTTCATGCCACGTTTCTTGAATCAAGATATTAGAAACCCTATTAAAATCACGTTTCCTATAGAATATGCCGCTTTAGCCAAATCTGAATGTGCATATAAAGTTTCAATTTCCAAAATATATTTTTTCTAACTTTAACCTTTCAATTTGGGTTCATATTTATCCGTTGAACATGATATGCACCAACTCTGAGAATTTTTCTTTTATGTTTAATAACATTATTGGAAATAATTAACATACTAATGCATAGAATGAAAGTGACATACAATTTGGGGTAAAAGTACTATATAAGTATCTTTTTATTATATATAAAAGTAATCAAAATCAGGTTTTCCTATAGAATATGCTGCTTTAGCCGAATCTGAATGTGCTTATAAAGTTTCAATTCCCAAAATATATCTTTTCTAACTTTAACCTTTCAATTTGGGTTCATATTTATCTGTTGAACATGATATGCACCAACTCTGAGAATTTTTCTTTTATGTTCAATAACATTATTGGAAATAATTAACATACTAATGCATAGAATGAAAGTGACATACAATTTGGGGTAAAAGTACTATATAAGTATCTTTTTATTATATATAAAAGTAATCAAGTCCTAGGTTTCACTTTTCTTCTTAAATTGAAGGTATTTTAGATATTTCATATTTAAATACTTTTAATTTAATTATTTTGGAACTTTTAACTATTTAAATGTTTTAAATTTTCTATACGTCTAAATTATTTTGTCATTAATATTTTACAATTCTTATCCCACTTAGTTATTTTTAATACTTTCCATTGATTCAGTCTCTCCAGTCTCCACTATCCCATTGAACCATTGTGACTGTCAAAATTAACGCTTTAAAGAAAAAGAGAAATCTCTCCACTATCCCTTTGACTCAGGCTCTCCAATCTCATGTCTTTCTTTCTCTTTCTTTCTAATACTATGTTTGGATGATAGGTAATGAGGGGAAGGGAAAGATAATGAGAGGAAGAGAAATAACTTCTCTTGTTTGGGAGTTTTAAAATACATGGGAAAGGAACGGAATACATGAGGAACCATTTCTCCTATCTTCCTCTCAAATGTCCAACTTTTGTTTCCCCCAAAATTGATGTGAAATGGGAGGAACACATGGGTAATGAAGTTCCATTCCGTTCCGTTATTAATCTTCCAAACAAAGAGAATGATAATTATGTTTCATTTCTTTTCTTTCCTTTCCGGTCCATCCCCACCTATTTCGTTTCATTCCAATAATGAAAAAACATCCAAATACAAGGTAAGATGAGGCAGGATTCAAATTTCAGAGAAGGATCTCTTCCTTCACACACTTCATGCCCATTACTCCTCTCCTATTTGCATCCAAAATTTCTTTTATGTAGCTCCAACTCTCTTTTCCATCACTTTTTTTCTAGGATTTTCTAATGCTATTTTATCGCCTTATTCATAGGTGTCCGACTAGAGCATGGTTTCATTTTTCAAATAGAAGGAAACACTTTCCAACCTAGAACCAACAAGTCCAAATATACCCTTTCCCATAAGTGATAATATGTATTAGTGATAACATTATACCTATACTAATCCATAATTAAAATGCAATCATAGGAAGCTATTTAGAATAGCATTCTAAACCATTTAGAATAGATCGAGTTCTCTATGTTTCAATTAGTATTGAGCATATGTTTTATAAGATCAGTAAGTTTATGGTGGGCAGAAATCTTTTATCCTCTCTCCATGTTTCCCTCCCTATCCTACTAATTAAACTCTGGCAAATAATATTAAATAGGGGAAAGTCTAATATGGACCCAATTGTTTTAAGTCCATGGATGAACCATTGATGTTTTGTCCATTGATTTTATTATTAAAATAAATCAATGACTTAGATTAAAAGGTTATATTTTTACTGATTTTAACTTGTAACACTTAGATTCGCACAGAAATTCAGTCAAATTATATTTTTTTTACGAATAACTGTAAATATAAGAAATTTACAAATTAAAACTGATAATTTTTATATACACCCAAATCTATATATAAATACTATCAAATAAAGTTCATTCATGAACCCAAACTTGTTGGGTCCATGATCGCATCATCCTTAAATAGGACAACTCATCTATTTTACTTCAATTAAAGGCTTAACGTCGTTCACTCTTGTTGGTTTCAACCCATTCCCGGTCACTGAAATGTGGGCTACTTTGCTAAAACAATTATTGATTTTTTTTGGTTTGCCTAGAATATTTTAACCTTCTCTTTGTCTCTTATCCAGTTATCATGTTCTTTAATTTACACTTGCTCTCAACCCCTCCACCGTTGATGTAGCAGATCATAACATATTATCTCTTTCGGTGCTAATTCTCTTATTTTCTATTGATTAAGAAATAAAGTAAAATTACACACTATCTTTGTTGGTGTTAATTCTCAGCGGGTGGATTTTTATTGTTTCGGTAATAGAAATGGGAACCACCTAAAGACCCAAACCACTCTTTTACCAAATTGCACCTCCACCAAGAATAGCAACCAGTAGGGGTGTAAATTGGTTCGGATAACCCGACCAATCCGATCAATCCGAACTGAACTAATTAAATTAGTTCGGTTTGGTTTGGGTATATTGATTGGTTCAGGCAAAATTCGAACCAATTAAAGCTTAATTAGTTCGGTTCTCGGATTTTAATTTCAAAACCAAGAATCAAACCAAACCAAACCAAACTATATGTGTGTGTGTGTGTGTGTGTGTGTGTGTTTGGATTGTGTTTAGATTGAGTTTGGATTAAGTTTGGATTGACTTTGGGTGTTGCCCATTGTTATGTTATGTACTTGTGTTTCCTTTTAATTATGTTTGGACTAAGTTTGAGTGTTGTTGTGTACTTATTTTTGTACTAGTATCCATTGTTATATATCTTTTAATTATGTTTGTTTGTAGGTTTAAACTTTGTCTATTTGTTGTACTTTGTAGTGTGTTTATTGAGATAAATAAGTTTGATTCTATTTCTAAATTTTTTTCATAGGTTTATTATGTATTTTTTTTTTGTTATAGAAAGCTAATTATTTAGCTATTTTTTGTGTAAAAAAAATGGCCAACCCGATTACCCGAACTAAACCAATCTATAGATGTTTGGGTTGATTAGGTTCAGATTTGGCTATCAAAAAATACAAAATTTGAACCAAACTGAACTAATTGATTTTGATTGGTTCATATTTATTTTTCTCCAAAAACTGAACCAAACCGAATTAAACCGACCCGATTACACGCCTAGCAACCAGTAACCACCAAAGTCCCAAACCCCAGTCATTATTGTCTTTCGCAACCCATGCCACTATCAACCACTACGTACAACCGTCCTCAACCATGAACCACCTAGCCATAGCAATGTCACACCATTGTCGCCATCAGCCGCTCCACCTCTCAACCACGATTCACCTAAAAAACTCTATCACTTTCTACATAAAACAACAAGAATAGTTACTGAATTCATTGCATAAGGAGCTTAATATCATTGAGGGGGGTGGTGATGATCTTGGTGGGAGCGTTGGCGACAGGTCTTACAAAGAACAGAGTGGTGTCTTTGGGTACAAATGTGACAGCTAGTGGGTGCTTTAGGGTGGTTGGTGTAACGCCCCTTTTCGTAAGGGAACGTCACATTGTCAATTACAATGCAGAAATAAAATTGTGTAAGTTAAGACCCGGTTCATTTTAATAATATGTATATTTACTTGATTATAGTTGGGTAATTAAATTGGCGAGTATATTTTTTTTTGTTGATTTAATAACCATGATGATAATGACAATAAATGGAAATAAAGGATGAAGATAGAATTAAAGCGTACATTGGAAATTAACATTTCATATTCATATATATTTATCAAACTGTTTAGTTACAAAGCATGGTACATCAAAAAGTAAAACTATACCTACCCCCAAAGGATTATACGTACAAATCCCCACGGTATCAGAATATACAGCCCATTACAGAAAAAACATCAGGCCCCCAAAATAAAATACTGGTAGCCCTCAGTAGCTACAAGTAAAGTCAGTCCCTCAAGTGAGGAGGAACCGTGTCAGGATCCTCCTCGGAGTCGTCCTCAAGGACTTCCTCGGGATCTTCCTCAGGATCTTCCTCATCAGAGGAAATCACCATAGGAATCGCAGAATTATGGGATGGGGCCCGAGCTGTGGAATGAAAAGAGTCTTCCCGCGGAGTGAAATAACGCTCACCCCACATCTCGCGTATCGGTAGTTGAAACTCCAAATGTAAACTAATACAGGAGGTGAAGATAGGCGGCTAGTGGCGCCTCCAGGCTAGAGATATCGATACATCCCCCGTATAGACGCAACGCCCAGAACCATAGTTGATGTGCCAGCACTCTGGCCCTCCCAAGAAAGTCAGGCGCACATCTCCCAAAAATCTCTGCATGCGTGGCTCCATATTCTTCTGCAGTCGCTCAGTCGAGATATGGCCAAAAACCAGGGAAGTCGGGAGCTTCCAGTTCCTTGCAGTTATCTTCTATGGAATGCAGTATACATACAAAATAGTAATGGAGAGACAGAAAAGAGGTAAGACATCCTACCATCATTACCAATTATAGCATCAAGAAACCAAATGGCGCAAAGCACCCACATAGCATTTATGATAGCAATAATGTTAGTAAACATTCAGTAACAATTATGATCAACCAAACAGTTCCAGGCAATCATATACATACCAATAATACAACAATCCCAAACTATGATAACAATAAATGCCAGATAATTCATGGACTCACTATGCACATGCTCTCAATAACCAAAATCCTACTCCATGGAGCTAGACACAAAACAGTCGGAGAGAACGATCAGGAGGTATGTTTGTATTCCTTGGCTGCCCAGGCCCTCAAGTGCTATAATTCTCAAATTATCATCATGCACATCATGGCATTTTACAAGACATTCTACACAGATCTCGACATAGGACAGCGTCTCGGTCCGGATCGTCAGTGTGTTTGCATCGGTCTGCCCCATGGACAGAGAGCTACCAACTACCCATTGCGAGGTACCCGCACCCTGACGCCCCCAAGGTCAACAAGTAACCTACACTTGTCTATTCGCACCCGCACAAAGGTGTAAGTTCAACTCCTAGGCTACCGGCCTTAACCAAGTCCAACGGACAATCACATTATTTTTGTTCAATGCATAACTTAATCATGCTCTTCATGACCAACTAGGTCCATCATGCTTCAAATGCATGCCATATCATTTAACAACAAAATTTGATCCCATTCACGGGTCCACAACAAGCCAATAGTACCTTTTAAGAATAACCACAATTTCCATTCCTAGTCATGATAGAAGTCAACCATTAAATTCATTATATGCCTCACAAGCTCACCCATACTCATGTTCTTCCCTGTTTATGAATCCCTAATTAATTTTTAGTCATCCAATTATTTATGATTAATATGCTTTTATTAGTCCAAAGGTTTTGAGTCCAGGAAGATACACGGCCAGAATCACCAACAAAGTCACAGATTTAATTGCTAGGTGTTCGGTGATAAACCATACTTGTGAATTCAACAGAGACAATGTATTTAGTGGAAAATTGAGGCTGTCATTCGATGAAAAATAACATGGCAGAAGGATGAAAGATGGGAGAACATTTTATAACAAGATTGGCTAAAAATCAATTTCTATCGGATGGAGGTTCTGTGGAACGGAGATCAAAACTATCAAATTTTTCTAGAAGGTCAGCAGAAGTCCTAATTCGACGGATGTGGGTGTCGATGTTGGAGAAATCTCCCAAGTGTCGAACCGACGAAAACACTGGTCAGAAACTCTAATTCGACGGATCTGTCATTCTAACTCGATGGATTTTAACATTCCTAAATGATCAGGATATCAATTTCGACGAGTTTGGCCAGGAGCTCATACTCGACGGATTTTAACATTTTACTAAGTGATCAGGACATCAAATTCGACGGGTTTGGCCAGGAGTTCATACTCGATGGATTTTAACATTTTACTAAGTGATCAAGATATCAAATTCAACTGGTTTGGTTAGGAGTTCATGCTTGACGGATTCTGACATTTTACTAAGTGATCAAGATATCAAATTCGACGGGTTTGGCCAGGAGTTCATACTCGATGGATTCTAACATTTTACTAAGTGATCAAGATATCAAATTCGACGGGTTTGGCCAGGAGTTCATACTCGACGGATTTTAACATTTCACTAACTGATTAGGATATCATATTCGACGAGTTTGGCCAGGGGTTCATACTCGACAGATTTTAACATTTTACTAAGTGATCAAGATATCAAATTAGATGGGTTTGGCCAGGAGTTCATGCTCGACGGATTCTAACATTTTACTAAGTGATCAAGATATCAAATTCGATGGGTTTGGCCAGGAGTTCATACTCGACGGATTCTAACATTTTACTAAATGATTAGGATATAATATTTGACGGGTTTGGCCAGGGGTTCATACTGTTACTAGTTTTCACATGAAATTTCCAAATTTTTGGGCTAAAGACCGTGACCATCTGAGAACCAGTCGAAAGTCATTCCCTTCCATATTACACGTTACAATACATCCAGATATATATCAAAACACACAAACAACCAAATAGCACACATACAATACAAACAACATGCAAAAATAGAATGACCCTCAACACCAATCACAGACGTTCCTAAATGCTAAAATAGGTTGAGGAGGAGTGTCTTCCTCTTACCTTAGAGAAGCACAAAGAAATGTTGCTCCTTTTTTATCAGAAATTGCGTTTTCAGCTTCCAGGAAATCCTTAAACATTTAAACTTGCAAAAATCAAAATCCAAATATTGATGGATACCCATTGTCATCAAAATGACAGTGGGTTACGAAAATGAGAAGAGATGGAGATAAAGCTAAGAGCTTTACCTTAAAGCTCCAACCTTTAAGCTTCAAAGACGTAAGAGAATGGAGATGGAGAAAATGGCAGAACTTTGAAGATGATTTCCTCAATGATGGTGGTCCTCCAACACAAAATGGTGCTAGGATTGTGACGGTTTAAAGAACAAAATGGAGGTGTGGGTGGATGGTGTTGCTGCTGTGGGGTGAAAGAGAAGAGAGAAATATGAGTGAATAGTGAGCTGCGTACAGGGCAGAGAGGAAAAGGTGAGAAAGAAAATGAATTAGACTCCCAAATAGCTAAATGTGCAGCACCCAAGAAAAGGAGGAGAGAGAAAAAATATAAAATGGTTGGAAGAAGCTTCCTTGAGAAGTTTCGCGCGCTTCTCGACAAGGTGCATAGTAAGCTTGTCTCCAAATTAAATACATCTGACAGATGATTAATTACACTGCTAAAATTATTTTCTCAGTGAATAAAAGTTACAATTGATGAAAATAATATTTTATTATTCATCAGATAATTTTGTGACACCGCGATTTTATCTAGCATATAAAATCTTGAAAAACGTAAACCTCGTAAACTATGCCCAGCCTCGGGTTTAGTAAGATCCCCCATTGACATGTTGACAGTTCAAGGTTTACCAGCCTTAGGGAAAATATTCTATTTTCCCCGGCTCCGCTCAGTGTACACGCAAAATGAAGAATATATTAAAATATTCATCATTTCTAGAAAAATCCACAAAAATTCCTAAAAATCATAAATATTATAAAATGGTCGTTTATAATGAAATAAAGAATTTTTGGGATGTTACAACACTCCCCTTCTAAAAAGGAATTTCGTCCTCGAAATTTGCATACCTTAGAATAACTGTGGATGTTGCTCCTTCATTTTGTCCTCCAGTTCCCAGGTTGCATCTCTAGTCACCTCGTTCCAGATTACTTTCACCAATGCGATCTATTTGCCTCTTAATTGCTTTATCCTCCTATCCTCGATTCTTACAGGAGACGTCTCATAAGTTAAGTTTTTTTTTAATTGTATTGCATCCGGTGCTATGACATGACTTGGATCAGGAAGGTATTTTCGAAGTTGTGACACATGGAAAACATCATGTATGTTCGAAAGGAAAGGAGGTAACGCTATTTGGTAGGCTACAGGACCTACTCGGCGAATGATTTGGTATGGTCCAAGAAATTTTGGAGCGAGTTTTTTAGATTTTAAAGCCCGGCCTACCCCAGTCCTAGGTGTGACTTTCAGGAATACATGCTCGCCTTCCTCAAACTCAAGAGGCTTTCTCCTTTTGTCTGCATAACTCTTTTGTCGACTCTGAGCCGTCCTTATCTTTTCCTGAATCATCTTAACCTTCTCAGTTGTCTGCTGTATAATCTCTGGTCCAATAGTAAGGCGCTCGCCGCCTTGATACCAACACAGAGGTGTTCGACACCGTCGTCCATACAGAGCTTCATAAGGTGCCATCCTTATGCTCGAATGATAACTGTTCTTGTAGGTGAATTTTATCAAGGGTAGAATGTCATCCCAACTTCTAGTTTGTTCTATGGTACAGGCTCTAAGCAAATCTTCCAAAGATTGGATCGTCCTCTCTGATTGACCATCGGTCTATGGGTGATACACAAAACTCAGACGTAACTTCGTCCCCAACGCTTCTTGCAAACTCTCCCAGAGATTTGAAGTAAATCTCGGATCTCTATCCGAAACAATACTTGTAGGCACACCATGCAGTCTAACAATTTCTCCAATATAGATCTGAGTCAATCTCTCCAGCTTGTATTTTATGTCGATCGGGAGAAAGTGTGCGGATTTCGTAAGTCGGTCCACAATTACCCAAATCGAATCATAACCTTTTCTCGTCCTTGGCAATCCGACTATAAAATCCATGGCGATACTGTCCCACTTCCATTCAGGAATAGACAATGGTTGCAGCAATCTCGCTGGTCTCTAATGTTCCACTTTAGCTTTTTGACAAACTAGACAAGTCGATACATATCTAGTGACGTCACTCTTCATTCCATGCCACCAGAACAACTTCTTCAAGTCTTGGTACATTTTTGTTATGCCTGGATGCATACTCAGCTGGCTTGTATGTGCATGGTTGATAATATATTCTCTAAGATCTTTGTCTCGGGGAATACAAACTCTTCCACGAAACTTCAGAATTCTATCCTTTCCTTCCGCAAACTCTGTTTCATTTCCTTGCTCCACTTGCTCTCTCACTTCTTGTAAGAACTTGTCGATCTTCTATTTTTCCTTTATGTCATCCATTAGCTCACTTGTGATGGTAACCATATTCATGCAAATCTTTCTAGGTTCTAACTCCACAAAAGGCCACACATCTATGAATTGCTCTAACATATCCTTTTCCTTGATCATCAAGGCAGCGACACTGATCATCTTCCTACTTAGAGCATCTGCCACAACATTTGCTTTGCCAGGGTGATACAAAAGTTGGAAATCATAATCCTTCAAGAACTCTAACCACCTTCGCTGCCTCATGTTCAACTCCTTTTGATCATACAAATACTTCAGACTCTTATGATCACTGAAGATGTTGAACGTCGCTCCGTAGAGAAAATGCCTCCATATCTTCAGAGCAAAAACTATAGCCGCTAACTCCAAGTCGTGCGTCGGGTAGTTCTTCTCGTGCACTCGCAACTGCCTTGAAGCATAAGCCACTACTCTTCCATGCTGCATAAGTACAGATCCTAGCCCTTGGTATGAAGCGTCACAGTACACTTCAAACTGCTCATTCGGATCAGGTAGCACTAACACCGGTTAGTCAGTCAATTCTTCAACTCTTGGAAACTTTGCTTACAGCTGTCGGTCCACTCAAAAGCTTAGTTCTTCCTTGTGAGTTGTGTAAGTGGTCCAACAATCTTGGAGAATCCCTCAATGAACCTCCGGTAATATCCCGCTAAACCCACGAAGCTTCGGATCTCCGTCACGGACGTTAGTCTTTCCCATTGCAGCACTGCCTCCACCTTCGATGGATCCACTGCAATCCCATCCTTTGAGATCACGTGACCCAGAAACTTAACTTCTTCCAGCCAGAACTCACATTTTGATAGTTTGGAATACAGTTCCTTCTCCTTCAGAATCTGAAGAACGATACTGAAGTGTTCAGCATGGTCCTCCCGATTTTGAGAGTATACCAGAATGTCATCAATGAAGACCACTACAAATCTGTCCAAGTAAGGATGAAAGGTTTGGTTCATGTAATCAATGAAGATAGATGGTGTATTCGTCACGCCAAACGGCATCACGAGGTATTCGTAATGACCGTATCGGGTACGAAAAGCTGTCTTGGGTACATCCTCCGTCTTCACTCGTATCTAATGGTACCCAGATCGCAGATCGATCTTTGAAAACACCGCTGCTCCCTTCAGTTGGTCCATTAAGTCATCAATTCTTGGGGGTGGATACTTGTTCTTGATCATTACTTTATTCAGCTGCCGATAGTCCATACACAATCTTGATATACCATCCTTCTTGCGAACTAACAGCACTGGTGCTCCCCATGGTGACAAACTTGGTCTGACAAATTACTTTTCCAAAAGCTCTTCTAGCTGTTTCTTGAGCTTAGCTAACTCTATCGGTGCCATCCTATAAGGTGCTATAGACACGGGACCAGCTCCCGGTACTAGGTTGATAGCAAACTCTATCTCTCGAGCTGGTGGTAAACCAGGTACATCCTCAGGAAAGACTTCGGGAAACTCATTCACCACTGGAATCGTGTTCACATCAACCTCGTTCTCGACTTTCAAAGAAGACAGTAGCATATATCCGTGAGCTCCTTCTTTTAAGAGAGCTTGAACTCGGTTAGCCATCAAAAATCTAGAATTCTCCTCTACGGGAAAAACTATAGTCTTTCTGAAACAGTCCAACAGAACATAGTTAGAAGACAACCAGTCCATCCCTAAGATAATATCTAGTTGGGAAAGGGGTAAACAGATCAGATCGACCGAAAAGGTTCAACCTTCAATAACCAATGGACAATTTAGACAGATTTTGGTAGTAACTACCAGTTTATCAGTGGGGGTAGAAACAGTTAAGTTAAAAGGTAAAGACAACACAGGTAGACCCAATCTTTGCACACAGTCATATGATATGAAAGAATGGGTTGCCCCAGAGTCATACAGCACAGTTAAAAGATTACCTTCTATGGTAACTTTCCCTTATATCAAATCTTCGGATTCGGAGGCCTCAGCTCCGCTCATAGTGTAGACTCGCCCTCCAGCTTGTGGTTTCTTGGCTCTTGCAGCATTCACTGAAGGTTCGGCCTTCGCTTGATTACAGTCTCGGGACACGTGGCCAGGTTTGCCACATTTGAAGCAAATGAATCCTTTCATGGTACAGTCCCTTGTGAGATGGTCTTTCCCACACTTTAGACATCTGGAAGGATACGCCGTGTTCGGGCCAGTCCTATGCCCAGTAGAACCTCCACTAGAACTTCCACCCATGGCTTGTTGCTGATTCCCCGTGGGTCGGGAGTATGGCTTCTTCTGGAAGCGGTTAGCACTGTTACTGCCACCTCTCTGGAATCTCGTAGGCCCAAAGTTTCTGCTCCTCGTGTCTCTAGATTGCTCCAGAGCCTCTACATCACAGCAAGTATCCAGTAGTTATGAGAATTCATTGATCCTCAAGGTGATCACAGCCTTTCTTCACTTCATACCTCAGCCTCCTCCGTGAATCTTCGGCATTTTCCATGCTTTATCTGGTTGGTTTGAAAGTACGTCAAAAACTGTGACAAGTTTTTGAATTTCACTGCGTACTCACTAACAGTCATATTTCCTTGTCGCAGGTTGAGGAATTCCGACTCCTTCGCATGCTTTACGCTTGCAGGAAAATACTTATCCAAGATTTTTTCCTTGAATAAGCCCCAAGTAATCTCCCGGTTCGCAACTTCCAGCATCTGCTGCACTCCATTCCTCTAATTTTCAGCATTGCCTACCAGCATAAATGTAGCATAGTTTACCTTCTTGTCCTCGGTGCAGTTCATTCCTCAAAAGACTTTCTCCAATTCCTTGATCCACAGACTAGCCTTGTCCGGATTAAATTCTCCCTTGAATTAAGGAGGGTTATGGCGTCGAAACTCCGCTAAATTCTGAGCATCAGCAGTAGCCTCTAGCTGTTGAGCAGCTCGCTCTTGTTGTTGTGCAACTCTCTCTTGCTGCTGAGCAGCTTGCTCGGTTTGTTGTGCGACGGCCTCAGCCATCCTCTGCATTACTGTAATAGCCGCTGCCATATCTTCCCTTCGCGCCATCTTACTTTCTTAGATCAGATTAACTGAAAACATAGAAAAGTCAGTTGCATTCACTAGGAACACCAAACAATACACCTTTACGTATACTATTCAGAGAACACACAGCACAAACAAGATAGACTCAACCACAAGACCCAAAGAAACATAAACCGGGGCTTTGATACTAACTTAATGTAACGCCCCTTTTCGTAAGGGAACGTCACATTGTCAATTACAATGCGGAAATAAAATTGTGTAAGTTAAGACCCGGTTCATTTTAATAATATGTATATTTACTTGATTATAGTTGGGTAATTAAATTGGCGAGTATTTTTTTTTGTTGATTTAATAACCATGATGATAATGACAATAAATGGACATAAAGGATGAAGACAGAATTAAAGCGTACATTGGAAATTAACATTTCATATTCATATATATTTATCAAACTGTTTAGTTACAAAGCCTGGTACATCAAAAAGCAAAACTATACGTGCCCCCAAAGGATTATACATACAAATCTCCACGGTATCAGAATATACAGCCCACTACAGATAAAACATCAGGCCCCCAAAATAAAATACTGGTAGCCCTCAGTAGCTATAAGTAAAGTCAGTCCCTCAAGTGAGGAGGAATCGTGTCAGGATCCTCTTCAAGATCCTCCTCAGAGTCGTCCTCAGGGACTTTCTCGGGATCTTCCTCAGGATCTTCCTCATCAGAGGAAATCACCATAGGAATCGCAAAATTACGGGACGGGGCCCGAGCTGTGGAACGAAAAAAGTCTTCCCGCGGAGTGAAATAACAGTCACCCCACATCTCGCGTATCGGTAGTTGAAACTCTAAACGTAGACTAATATAGCAGGTGAAGACAGGCGGCTCGTGGCGCCTCCAGGCTAGAGATATCGATACATCCCCCGTATAGATGCAATGCTCAAAACCATAGTTGATGTGCCAGCACTCTGGCCCTCCCAAGAAAGTCAGGTGCACATCTCCCAAAAATCTCTGCGTGTGTGGCTCCATATTCTTCTGCAGTTGCTCAGTCGAGATAAGGCCAAAAACCAGGGAAGTCGGGAGCTTCCGGTTCCTTGCAGTTATCTTCTATGGAACGCAGTATACAGATAAAATAGTAATGGAGAGACAGAAAAGAGGTAAGACATCCTACCATTATTACCAATTATAGCATCAAGAAACCAAATGGCGTAAAGCGCCCATATAGCATTTATGATAGCAATAATGTTAATAAACATTCAGTAACAATTATGATCAACCAAACAGTTCCAGGCAGTCATATACATACCAATAATACAACAATTCTAAACTATGATAACAATAAATGCCAGATAATTCATGGACTCACTATGCACATGCTCTCAATAACCAAAATCCTACTCCATGGAGTTAGACACAAAACAGTCGGAGAGAACGATCAGAAGGTATGTCTGTATTCCTTGGCTGCCCAGGCCCTCAAGTGCTATAATTCTTAAATTATCATCGTGCACATCATGGCATTTTACAAGACATTCTACACAGATCTCGACATAGGACAGCGTCTCGGTCCGGATCGTCAGTGTGTTTGCATCGGTTTGCCCCACGGACAGAGAGTTACCAACTGCCCATTGTGAGGTACCAGCACCCTGACACCCCCAAGGTCAACAAGTAACCTACACTTGTCTATTCGCACCCGTACAAAGGTGTAAGTTCAACTCCTAGGCTACCGGCCTTAACCAAGTCCAACGGACAATCACATTCTTTTTGTTCAATGCATAACTCAATCATGCTCTTCATGACCAACTAGGTCCATCATGCTTCAAATGCATGTCATATCATTTAACAATAAGATTTGATCCCATTCACGGGTCCACAACAAGCCAATAGTACCTTTTAAGAATAACCACAATTTCCATTCTTAGTCATGATAGAAGTCAACCATTAAATTCATTATGTGCCTCACAAGCTCACCCATACTCATGTTCTTCCCTGTTTATGAATCCCTAATTAATTTCTAGTCATCCAATTATTTATGATTAATATGCTTTTATTAGTCCAAAGGTTTTGAGTCTAGGAAGATACACGGCCGGAATCACCAACAAAGTCATAGATTTAATTGCTAGGTGTTGGGTGATAAACCATACTTGTGAATTCGACGGAGACAATGTATTTAGTGAAAAATTGAGGCTGCCATTCGACGAAAAATAACATGGCAGAAGGATGAAAGATGGGAGAACATTTTATAACAAGATTGGCTAAAAATCAATTTCTGTCGGATGGAGGTTCTGTCGAACGGAGATCAAAATTGTCGAATTTTTCCAGAAGGTCAGCAGAAGTCCTAATTCGATGGATGTGGGTGTCGACATTGGAGAAATCTCCCAAGTGTCGAACCGACGAAAACACTGGTCAGAAACTCTAATTCGACGGATTTGTCATTCTAACTCGATGGATTTTAACATTCCTAAATGATCAGGATATCAATTTCAACGGGTTTGGCCAGGAGCTCATACTCGACGAATTTTAACATTTTACTAAGTGATCAGGACATCAAATTCGACGGGTTTGGCCAAGAGTTCATACTCGACGGATTTTAACATTTTACTAAGTGATCAAGATATCAAATTCGACGGGTTTGGCCAGGAGTTCATACTCGACGGATTCTAACATTTTACTAAGTGATCAAGATATCAAATTCGATGGGTTTGGTCAGGAGTTCATACTCGACAGATTTTAACATTTCACTAACTGATTAGGATATCATATTCGACGAGTTTGGCCAGGGGTTCATACTCGATGGATTTTAATATTTTACTAAGTGATCAAGATATCAAATTCGACGGGTTTGGCTAGGAGTTCATGCTCGACGGATTCTAACATTTTACTAAGTGATCAAGATACCAAATTCGACGGGTTTGGCCAGGAGTTCATACTCGACGGATTCTAACATTTTACTAAGTCATCAAGATATCAAATTCGACGGGTTTGGCCAGGAGCTCATACTCGACGGATTTTAACATTTCACTAACTGATTAGGATATCATATTCGACGAGTTTGGCCAGGGGTTCATACTCGACGAATTTTAACATTTTACTAAATGATTAGGATATCATATTCGACGGGTTTGGCCAAGGGTTCATACTGTTACTAGTTTTCACTTGAAATTTCCAAATTTTTGGGCTCAACACCGTGACCATCCGAGAACCAGTCGAAAGTCATTCCCTTCCATATTACACGTTCCAATACATCCAGATATATATCAAAACAAACAAACAATCAAATAGCACACATACAATACAAACAACATGCAAAAATAGAATGACCCTCAACACCAATCACAGACGTTCCTAAATGCTAAAATAGGTTGAGGAGGAGTGTCTTCCTCTTACCTTAGAGAAGCACAAAGAAAGGTTGCTCCTTTTTGGTCAGAAATTGCATTTTCAGCTTCCAGGAAATCCTTAAACATTTAAACTTGCAAAAATCAAAATCCAAATATTGAAATGGATACCCATTGTCATCAAAATGATAGTGGGTTACGAAAATGAGAAGAGAAGGAGACAAAGCTAAGAGCTTTACCTTAAAGCTCCAACCTTTAAACTTCAAAGATGTAAGAGAATGGAGATGGAGAAAAGGGCAGAACTTTGAAGATGATTTCCTCAATGATGGTGGTCCTCCAACACAAAATGGTGCTAGGATTGTGATGGTTTGAAGAACAAAATGGAGGTGTGGGTGGATGGTGTTGCTGCTGTGGGGTGAAAGAGAAGAGAGAAAGATGAGTGAATAGTGAGCTGCGTACAGGGAGGAGGGGAAAAGGTGAGAACGAAAATGAATTGGACCCCCAAATAGCCAAACGTGCAGCACCCAAGGAAAGGAGGAGAGAGAAAAAATATAAAATGGTTGGAAGAAGCTTCCTTGAGATGCTTCGCGCGCTTCTCGACAAGGTGCATAGTAAGCTTGTCTCAAAATTAAATACATCCGACAGATGATTAATTACACTGCTAAAATTATTTTCTCAGTGAATAAAAGTTACAATGGATGAAAATAATATTTTATTATTCATCAGATAATTTTATGATACCGCGATTTTATCTAGCAGATAAAACCTCGAAAAACGTAAACCTCGCAAACTGTGCCCGGTCTCGGGTTTAGTAAGATCCTCCGTTGACACATTGACAGTTCAAGGTTTACCAGTCTCAGGAAAAATATTCTATTTTCCCCGGCTCCGCTCAGTGTACACACAAAACGAAAAATATATTAAAATATTCATCATTTTCAGAAAAATCCACAAAAATTCTTAAAAATCATAAATAATATAAAATGATCGTTTATAATGAAATAAAGAATTTTTGGGATGTTACAGTTGGGCTCAACATCACCACAAGAGGTTTAGAGGTTTGGGTTGTTACTCCTTGTCTCGATGGCTTACTCCTCTATCGTGGTGATTTTTAAATTGGAATTTAGAAATATTGATAATGAAGAAAGCACAGAAGGATTGGAAGGAATGCAGAGAGAACTATAGTGACAGACTCCAAGAATTTTAGACACTAGGGGCAAAAGTAATGCTATCAATATAAAAGTATAAAAAAAATTTCAATAATTATATATATATATATAAAAATATATTAATAAAAAATTATAAAAAAACAATTTACAATTATTTTCTTTGCGTTTTCATATTTAGAAAATGCTAAATAATCTTTTCATTATCAATAAGATAATACTATCAAACATTTTCCTCTCTCTACATATATAACCAAACATTCATTCAATCATTCATCTCTCATACAATTCCGTAATCAATTCTTTATGATATTTATAGGGTGAAGAATAAATGGTTAAATAAAAAAAAAGCTTGAGAAATGTAAGAAGTACCACTAAAGTGTAACAGTGAAGAGAAAGAAGTGGGAGAAGACTTTGATGCTCTGAGTATTTTGGCAAACTTTAATACTCTATTGGCTCCAAATCACATAGGGACAATTGGGTGTTTTGAAAAGTAATATTAAAAAAATAAATTTTACTTTCTATGACTTGAAATTTATTAATTTATTTGTATAAGAGCAAAAATTACATATACAAAAAATAAAAAAGATAAATACATGTATAAAATAAAAAAATTTCAAGCTGAGTGGGGACTTATGCCCCCACTCTTTTATACATGAGTCCATCCCTTGGAGAGAAGGGTTACTGAGAGAATTATAGCCTCAATACATACGACATTAAATTTTTAACAATAGCAATATAAATGACGTGTCATATTTCATATTCGGTGGCAAAGTTTAATTGGTGGCATAAAAAAGGGGGACAGGGAGAAGGGATAGAAGATTTCCATCCATCTATGGTATGTCAAATTCATTTACTATTCTAAATTCATTCTCTCTTTAGGCACCTAATGTAGGTGGTTTTGTATTGACATGAAGATGGGGTTGTTCATAGAGATTTGATGCTTGAGAACATTCTCTTAGCAACAAGAGCCTCCTCAATCTCCAATTAAATTGGCAGAATTTGGGCTTGCAACCTACATCAAGCTTGGTACTTGCTTTCTTTGCTTCCTTTGCAAATTATTAGTCTTCTTTGAAATTTCTATTGCTCCACTGAAAAACTTGTGGTATTTATCTTCAAATGTTGGGCTTTGTTTAAGCAAGACAGAGTTTGCATGGGTTAGTTGGGAGTCCGTTCTATATAGCTCCAGAGGTACTAGCAGGTGCATATAACCAAGCTGCTGATGTATGGAGTGTTGGGCTTATCATTCTATCGAGTGGGATGTCCCCATTTTGGGGGAAGACCAGGTCACAGATATATGAAGCTGTTAAGGCAGCCTTGAGGTTCCTATCAAAACCATGGGATCGCATTTCTGAATTAGGTAAGGATTTGATCAGGGGAATGCTCTATACGAACCTTCTTGAAAGCTCACACTGCCAAGGAGGATTTAGGTAAGTTTATATTTTTTTTTTAATTTTTTTTTCCTTTAATGCATATCTACTAAAGTTATTTTATTTAGATTCATCATTGGAGTTAAAGAGCATTTTAGACAAGTAGGATAATGATAATTCAACTGAAATGTAGACTATTATTCAGAAATTGAGCATAGATTATTACTATATAATTGAACACATAATAAGTTAATTTGGAGCATTAAGAACAAGTTTATTCTGCTTATCAAACATATAGCCTGACAGTTCCATTTGTTTAGATTACAACGAATGGTTCAGCCATGAATTTATTCCATAACACCGAAAACTATCAAAATTTAAAGGGGATATTTACAGTATGAAATTCATCCTATTCAGTCATTTATGGTATGCTTGTTCAAAACTGCTATTAACAATAGGCTATTGTTTATTAAATATAGTATGTTACTCTGCGGTCCTCACCATCCCCCCAAAAGAACAAGTTTGCAGATTTTGTATAAGAATATTAATCTCAAATTTTTTTCCCCTTCAAAATAAATAATTTATATTGTCATTTTTTGTGTTATTTCTATATTTTTTTTCTAATTTTATGGATTGCATGTTAATTTTTTTTTTCTTCTCTTCAATATATAAATATATTTATGTTGTCATTATTATGAGTTCTATCTATAAATTTTTTTGCTAATTTTATGGATTGCATGTTGTATATATGCCCATCAATCTCTATTCTTTCTAATTCTGTTATGTAATCCTGGGTATTTTAATTACGCATCCTTTTATTATTTATCTCATCCATATATATATATATAGGGAGTGTATCTAATGAGAGGAGTATTTATTATGAAAAGTGAGATGAGTGAATTTTGACTATTGGATCTTTCATGAATGGTCAAGATTAGAAGATAAATGCATGTGACTTTTTTAAGTAGTCACATAACCTTTAAGTAACTTTTAATCTTGACCATCCATATATGGTTGTATGGTCAAGTTTTACTCCTCTCACCCTCTCACAATAAATGTAACACCCCAAAATTTCCTATCCTATAAACAGTAATTTTGACAACTAACAGAATTTTACTGTTTAGTAATTTCTAGATGCTGTAAAATTATTTTATTTATTCTGCCAGCGTATTTGATCGTTTTGAGTGATTTACTCCGTGTCAGAAAAATAATAATTTCTGGGCCGGGAAAAATCTTTCTTTATTTATTTCTCTTGATTGTTAATTATTTTTAACAATCTGACTTGATTTTCATACGTTTTCTAATTTTTGTGATTTTATGTGTGATTATGAATTTTTTGACTGTATGTGGGCCAGGTAGTCCTAGGTGGGCCCAGGTAACCTTACGTGGGCCCAGGTGGGTTTCGTAAAGTGAAAAAAAATTTTACGCATAGAAAAATTTGTACTGTTTAGACGGAGACAGGGGATCTTACTAAACCTGAATCCGGAAATAGTTTTAGAAAATTTGTTTTGTACTGTATTTATTTATCGAAAGATAAAAATACAGTAAATATATTCTTTCGTGGGATTTTTAGTAGATAAAAATAGAAATTATATTGCTTAAGTCAACATTGGTGGTTTGCATATCCACTATTGATTCAATTAACGGTTAAGAAATAAATTTAATAAAGAAACATAAGATAATCATCATTGATTTAATCAATGGTGTGAGAATAAACTTAATTAGGCAAGCTTCAATATCAACCGTAGATTTAATCAACGGTGTAAAATTAATTATATAAAGTGACCATTTACAACCATTGGATTTAGAGTTGATCAAGGGTGGAGATTTGGTCTTAAAAAGTGACAAAGACTATTTATGACCATTGGATGAAGAATTAATCAAGGGTGGAGATTTGGTCTTAAAAAGTAACAAAGACTAATTATGACCCTTGGATTAAAAGTAAGAAGAAGCAATCTTGACCATTTATTTTGGAGACACATCTAATGGCTAGAATTTAAAGGAAAAGGATCCAATGGCTTATATTTAGTCTTCTAAAAATTAAAAGTCTACCTAAATCCTAATCATTGAATTAATCAATGGCTAGAAATGCTTCAAATAATGGCCTAATTAACAAGTCAAGTAAACTAAATTAAATGTTAAATTATTATAATCTAATTCTTAATTAGATATCCTAATTTTAATTAGAGATTATAATATATGAAATAATATGTTTAATTAATTAGTTATGTAATTAGAAAATTAGTTAAGATTGATTAGGAAACTTAATCTAATGAATTAACTAATCAATTAGCAAGTAATTATGACAACTTTGGAGTACATGATGAAGGGGGGGATGGTTGGAGAAGCAAGAAAGAAGAAGAGACATGTTGAGACATGTTGGAGTAGCCTTTTTAGGCCAAAGAAAAAGATGACAAAGTGGAAGACTTTTGCATGCATGTGATAGCCTTCAATTATGCTAAACAAATTTCTATCTCTCCATTCTTTCACTCCTACGGTTACCCACTTCAATTCAGCCCTCTATTTTGATTTTCTATCACACTTAGTAACACAAAGACCATTCTCTCTCTTCTCTCTCTTCCAATTGTTCAAGAATACCAAGAACAAATACAAAGAACACCATTTTCTCTATTCTTTGAGCTATTCGGTCACCACCCATAGAACCACTTTCAATCTTTCATAATTTTATCTAGCTACATATCTTGAATCCTTTCATCAATTCAAAACACTTTCATGTTGGAGACTTTCTCTAAATCATTCATCTTCATGGACTTTCTTCAAGAACAAAGTTATGGGGTTTTTGAGGTAAAGTATAAGAAGACTTCATTTCTTCTCTTCTTTTTCATGATCTAAACCATGTTTGATCCATGGTTCCTCTTAATCAAGCTTAGTATACTAATTTCTATGTATTTTGTTTTGAATTTGAGAAGCCCTTGGTGTTGAAGGACTTTGAAAGAGAAGCAAAATCAAGAAGCTTTGAGGATCTTCAAGAGGTAAGAGGGAGATCCATCTCACCAACCAATTATGGTGGTGGGAGATGGTCTTATATTTGATGGATTGTGAATTCATGTGAGAATTTCAATCCATGGTCATGTAATAATTAATTGTGTGTTTATGAGTTTTGCTTTATTTTCTTGTGCTTTGATTATTTTTGTCTATGCTTAATATGCTTTGCATGATTTTATGACTTTGATAGTATACTTATAATATGCATGATGAGTATATGGTATGTTTGTGATATTTATAATGAAATATATATACGTATGTCATGATGTGTGGATGGAAAGAAAATTGATCTTGGTTCCAATGGCCAAGAAAGAACTACGATTTTGATGCCCTTGATTTGGGTAAATGTTGAAATTTTTCAAGAATAAGGAAATTAAATTCTGATCCCTAGAATAATGAGAATTTCGGCCAAGACACCTCAAAATAGGTGTTTACAAATTAATATGTTTATGAAGAATAAAATTGAATTGATTTGAGGAGTATGAAAAATGAACTAAAGATTTATTTTTATTTTTTTAGAAAACATGAACACAAATTTTAGAATGAAATTTTATTGATTTATTTTGTGTAGAAACAAGAATGGAATTTATTTAAGTTAGAAGAAAAATATTTCATGATTCCAATGGCCATTTATAAGATTTTGATAAATTTAGAACAAATGTTTTACGTATCTTTAAATTAATATTTTCATGAAGAATGATAATGGATGATTTGAAGAGTATGAAAAATAAACAAAGGGTTTGTTTTTTTTAAGAGAACAAAAATACGATTTTAGAGGAATTTTTATTGATTTATTTTGTGTAAAAAGATCCTAAGTATTTTTCTAAATATGAGTTTTGAATGAAATGGGCAAACATTGATTTTAAGGATTTGCAAAGAAAGTGAAAAAGGAATTGTAAAGAAAGTAAAAATGAATTTGAACAAATGGGTTTGGTTTTTATAACCATCGGTACTTCGGTTTTGAAAATAAAATTTTAACGATTTTGTTTGGGTAAAACCATATCAATTTAAAAGGAAAAATATTTGATGATTTCAATAGTCATGTCCACATTTTTGAAGGCTTGTAATGCTTTGATTTTTATGAACGAAGTGATTTTCAAAGTGGAAACGTAACTTGAGTTAATACAAGAATTTGGAAATGGAATTAGAGCATTTATCACTTGAGAATTAAATTTTTGTAAACAAGAATGTTTTCGAACTTTAATTTATTTTGAAGAAGGTTGTGTTTGGAAATGCTTTGAGAAAAATGGAGAATATAATGGTGATTTAAGAATTTACTAAAATATAACTTATTTTCAAGTTTTGAAATATGTGTGGAAATTTTAAGATTTGAAACATTAATTTATATCAATAGAAAAGTAATTTTGTGGATTATATTTGAAAAAGAATTTCTTGAGTAAAGAAACATGGAAAAAGATTTTCTTGAGTAAGAAAATGTGAAAAATGAAATACAAAGTCATAATATTTTGAGAAAAGATGAAATGGAATTTTTGAAGGTTGAGAAATATTTTTTATGGTGAAAAATTATTTACGTATCTTAAAAATATGTTGAAAATGATATTGACTTATTTGAAAGTCCAAAATAATGTTTAGAATATTGAGGAATATTTTACATGATTGTAAAATGGTGAAAAATGATTTACGTATCTTAAAAATGATTTAAAATATAGTAAAATATTTCTACGCAATTTGAAATATGTTAAAATATTTCTACGTGATTTGAATTACGTTTAAATATTTTATGTAAGCTTAAATATTTTACATGATTTGAAATATTGTTGAAAAATCAATACGTGATTTAAAAGTGCAACAGAAGAGTGCGACATTTTGAAAACATAACAAAAGTGTTACAAAGATTGTGAAAATATAACAGAAACGTTTCAGAATTTTGAAAATGTAACAGAAACATTTTATTGTGAAAACATAATGGAAATGTTTCACAATTTTGTGAAAACACGGCGAAAATGTTTTATAACTATGAAAACATGATAACATGATTTCGTGTTGAAAATATAGTATAATTACTGTTGAACCAGTGTATGGACACTGTATGAGAAAATGACGTGTTTTGCCTATGACTGGTATTTGATGCATTTTGTATGCATTGGAAAGAGATGCCTGTGAATGGATTTGGTGCATTATACATACATTGAAAAAGTATGCGTTGAAGCATATGATATAAATTGAACCAATGAAATTGAAAAGATTTGGCCCTTTGGGGTTGGACTTGCACTGATATATTCGTGCATTGTATAAAATATAGCTAATAGCTATTATGGCCCTTGTGGTTGAAGAGGGAATGAGAATTGATAGTGAGGTCTATGATGGATCTTGGGGGCGGCAAGGCGCGGTGGCACCGGTGGACGTTGTTGGCTAGTACCTGTACCACTTAGTGATGCGATGCGTTACGCTTGCAACGCATTGACGATACCCGACAAGAACACGATTCTTTTCAACAACCGGGAGATTGTCTTTGGGCTAAGGTCGACAATTGACCAGAGCATTCTTCTCGAAATTGTGAAAACCTCCATGGAGTTGTTTTTGAAAAACTGAGTCTTTGTACATATGCATAAATCTAAACATTTATATCTGTGTGATATATTAATTGAGGAATATTGGTTATTGGTTATGATAATTGAATTGATAAATGATTGGATGATGATTGAACTGATAAATGATTAGATGATGATAGTTGATTAATGGTGATAGCATGATTATGGCATGATCTGTCTGTATGATATTGTTGGCTGTGTGTTATCTCTATGCTGCCATGTTGGTATTGGTGTAGGTGATCTCACCTCTTTGTTATGTTGTTTTGCTGTGTTTGTATTATTAAAATCAAACAATAGAAGGATCGAGTTGTCTTAGACATAACGGGCGATAAATACTCTAAGATTGGTGACAACAATAAGGAGTGGACATTCAGGACTCGAAGGTGTGCAGTGTTGACAAAGGAACAGATGTCTGATGCATCAAGATGAACAGAAAAAGGAATAAGTATGTTAAAGTTTCTTGTTAGTGTTGTATCGTGCTATTAAGTAGGACCCGTCATGGGGTTTGCTACTGTCAAAAAAAAATAAGTCTGTTAATTTTATATTTCTCTTTAAATTGTGTTATTAATTGGTGTCAATATTGCATAATGAATAGTTGAAAGATGATTTTCAATATTACCTAATATTTTCAGTAAATTTACATTTCAGTAAAGAAGAAATTTTGAAACCCATCTTTTATAACTCAAACTTTGTGCGAACTTATTTTCAGATTATGAGTCGGAAGTCAGAAATGTGATGCCCTAGCTAGGGTGTTACATTAGTTGGTGTCAGAGCTAGGGTGTTACATTAGTTGGTATCAGAGCTAGGGTGTTACAATAAAAACTTCTCTCACTAGATATGCCTCCTATATATATATATATATTGATTTTTTGGGTTGCATGCTCTATATATGCGAATGAATCTGTGTTCTTCCTGATTTTGTTTTGTAAGATTTATTCTTCCTATTCCTGCTACTACCGTCTTTTATGTTGGTTTTGTTTATTTACTCTTATTATGATATCTTTTTGACTGTTATCTTTATTTTGTTCTTATTTGTAGGTTATAAAGTTTTATGTATATCTTTACTCTTCAATTTTGGACCATCTATTTGTAGTTGATTATTGATCAAAATATTTACAACTCTTATATTCTTACATCAAACAGTACATACACATCTTTTCATACCTCATTTAATATAATTCATTATACATATTTTTTCTATCACTTTTTCTCACTTAATCATATCCCTTAAAAAGGGTGTGAATAGTACTTACACCCTTTTTTAGATATGTAAGATGATAATTTTCAGAAATTTAACCCCCGACGGTTAAATATCGTCTATCTTATATATGTTCGTTATTTCCTGTTTCCATACTATAAACTGTTATTTGAAAACACCCACACTAATATATTGTTATTTGGATTTGTTTTTTTAATCCTTTTATTTTTCTTTCTTAAATTATCTTTTTTTCTCAATTTTTGGGGTGCTTATCTCTTTCTTTTTTAAGGATTTCAGCTGCCTCAATATTACATTTGTCACTGTCTAATGGTACCATAAACCTGAGATTATAAAACATCTATAAATAGTTATCAAACAAATAATGTAATTCAATAATCATGTTCGTTGTCTGTCAATTGAATTTTTCAGGTTAGTAGTGCTATTAATTGATTTTATTTGTAAATGACAGTTACTATATGGATTCGTTTTCAAATTCCTATACGATTCTTTCTTAAATTATTCTTATTTCTTATAAGTCTATGCTTACTTCTTTCATTTTCAAGGTCTTCTGATGTCTTTATGATTATATTTACCTTTGTCTAATGATATCGCAAACCTGAGATCATAAAGTTAGATAGAGTAAGCTCATTGTTACATGCAATCGTTTTCTGACTCCTTACATGATTCTTTCTTAAATTATCTGTTGAGTTAGTTTATTTAATAGTTAGTTATTTAAATGTCAGTTAGTTAGTTAGACAGTTGTAGTTAGTTAACACACAATTATAGTTAGTTAACATAGTTAGGTAAGTTAAATCCATTGCATATAAAGACATTCAGATTGTACTGAAAGTTCAAGTTAGTTACGATTTTTACTTCTTTCTCTTTTTTCTTTTGTATTAACTTCATCTCTAAAAGTTTGTTTCTTCCATCAAATTTATGCTTCAACTTTCATCAAGTTTTGATTCTATTTTCATCAAGTTTTTGCTTCTATTATGGTATCAAATTTATCATTACTGCTACACTTTGATTCTTTTCTCTTACAATCATGGAGAACTTAGTTAATCCTCTATTAGATCCTGCTAGTCCTTACTTTCTGCATCTAAATGAGAATCTTGCGAGTATGTTGGTTTCCACTCCTCTTTCGAGTACCAACTATCATTCTTGGTCACACCAAATGAAAATGGCTTTTCAAGCAAAAAACAAATTGCATTTTGTAGATGGTTCACTTCCAATGCCTGATGCAGCTAATGCATTGTTCTTGCCTTGGGAAAGATGTAACACAATGGTGATTTCTTAGTTCACTTGATCTTTGTCCCAAGATATTGTGACCAGTGTTATGTGGATGAACACTACAATTGAGATCTGGTCTGATCTTAAGATTTGGTTTTCACAAGGAGATAAGATGAGGATAGCAAATTTGCAAGAGGAGTTGTATGCAATCAATCAAGGAGATCTCATGATTACTCAATATTACACCTGATTGAAGTCTTTGTGGGAAGAGTTGGAAAAATTTAGACCAATTCCAAATTACAGGTGTCAACATCCTTGCACCTGTGATTTGATCCCAATTGTTCGTTCCTATAGACAACAAGATCAAGTAATGTGTTTTCTGAAACGTTTGATTGATTCCTATTCTTCTGTTAAATCTCAAATTTTGATGATGGAGCCTTTACCTGAAATCAGCAAGGTGTTCTCTCTTATTATTCAACAAGAAAGATAGTATAATAGTCAATTGCATGAATATTCTAAAGTTCTTGCAACCATAAGTAATGCTACTAACTCTGGTTTCAATAAATTTGCTAAAGGCAAACCATCTATGGGTAGAGGTACTGGTTCTTAATTTTAAGTTCTGTACTCATTGCCACAAAAAATGGTCATACTATAGAAGTATGTTGTAAAAAAACATGGTTTTCCACAAGGTTATAGGAGAATCCGTAAAGCCAATTAGCGGGTAATAACATAAGTTCCATGAATCTTGAAGAAACTAGTTCTGCAGACAACTCTGGTTCATAAGAGAATTTTATCAGTTTAGACGATTCTGGTTTTACACATGCTCAGCTTTAGGTTCTCATGGACCTCGTCCAACAATCACATCAACAGCATGTAGCCAACCATATTACTACACATCCAGAACCTAGTTCTAATCTTAATGTCAAACCAATCTCAAGTAGCCCTCATTTAGCTTTCAATTGTCATTCCAAACCTATAAGTTGGATATTAGACACAGGAGAAATAGATCATATTTGTTGTTCACTGGATCTATATTCCTCTTATAAACAAATAAAGCCCATTTTAGTTAGATTATCATATGGCAATCTTGTTCTTGCTCAAATTCCTGGTACTGTCATGTTTTCCAATAAGTTTTATCTTAATGATGTTTAGTTTTTGTTACCAAGTAGGTCCAATACTCAAGAGGGGGGTGAATTGAGTATAGAAATTTTTTGCAAAAGCTTTTAAAACAAAAACAAACGTAGAAGCTATTTAATAAAAGATGAGAATGCAAAGATAGGATAAAAAGCCTTAGGAATAGGAAGTAAACAATTAAGCAATAATAAATAAATTGTAGTAAATAAAGAGAGTAAGAAGAGAAGAGCAAACACAATATTTATCCTGGTTCAATCATCAAACCACTTGTGGCCTATGTCTAGTCCTCGAAAAATTATCCAAGATTTTTCACTATGAATACAAGCTTAAACCGGTGCTTGCTACCAATACAAACTAGAGCACTTTTCACACACAGAGAAACTCTACCCTTGTGCTAAAACCTCAATTTTCAGGGATACCTCACTCTTATACAAAAACTTGAAGGATACCTCACCCTCGTTATAGAGAAGCAGAAAATAGATTAAAAAAAAAAGAGAAACTCTCACAAAGAGTAAATATCATAAATTGAAGTGCTAAGAAGCTCTTTAAGGATGTTTCAAAAAAATTGGCAAAAAGAGCATAGAAAATAGGTAAAAAATTGTAAATCACGTTATAAAAGCAAGCAGATATTAATTCAAATAGTTTTTTTAAAAACAGAAGTGACCCATGGTCTCTATTTATAGAGTCTTAGAAGAAAATAGCAGTTGGGTGCAATTAATTTATGTAATAATTGCAAATATAGCCATTTCTTTCTAAAACAATATCCTGTGTTTATTCAAATAACTCTCAATTTATTAGAATAACACGTTTTCAAAAAAAAAAGTTCTAATATGGGTTATTCAAATAACATGATATTTATTCGAATAACACTGCTTTAAAAAGTTTTTTAAGAAACAGGTTTATTCGAATAACTTTGAAGTTATTCGAATAGCTTATAAAAGGAAATCATTCTAAAAAGCTTTTATTCGAATAGCAGAGATGCTACTCGAATAGCACTTGTGAAAATAGAGGCGCGTAGTAGGATTTTGAAAACATTATTCGAATAACTCTTGGGTTATTCAAATAACTCAGTTAAAAGACAATTTTTCTAAGCTTGGTTTATTCGGAAAAAAAGACCTTTATTCGAATAACTCTTGTTAAAAAAACATTTGAAAATACTTTTAGAAAAAGGCCAGATGATTTTCAAAACACCAAAACTTTTTAATTTATTTTCAAGACTATTTTTTAGTTTTGGGATTTTAGTTTAAAACTATTTTTATCTTATCTTGTAAAAAACAATGAGATATCCAAAAAAAATCTTCGTACACAAAGACTCTAAGTCCTAAAGCTAATCTTGAAGTTCTTGAACTTGGCCTTCTCATCATCTTCATATTTGTTATCATCAAAACTAATCTTCACTGTAGCATAGCCAATCACAGTTTTTGCCTCAATTTACTTTTAATCTCATTTCATTCTTAAAATTGACCTCATCTCTCCATTGTGATTTACTTTTTAATCATTCCTCTTGTTCAATACAAGATCACATTTCCTTGAAGAATATTGGATCAACTGAAGTCATTAATGGCCTATATGTACTGCAAGCCTCACATATGGTGAATTTAGTAAAAAATGACATAGTCAATCCTGTACCTAGTTGTGTCAATGATATTTGACATTTTAGGCTTGGTCATCCATCTAGTGCCAAATTAGATATACTTCATAAATTTTTTCCCTTCATTACTTGTAATTCTTGTACTGTTTGTGACATTTGTCTTATGGCAAAATTCAAATGATTTCCTTATTTTGACAATAATACGAAATCTAGTTGCATTTTCTATTTTTTACATATGGATATCTGGGGTCCTTGTTCTCTTCCTACATTCCAAGGTTACAAATATTTTTTAACTGTTGTGGATGATTATTCAAGGCACACCTAGTTATTTTTTATTAAACAAAAGTCAGAAACTATGTCTCATATCAAGTATTTCATTTTCCTTGTTGAAACTCAATTTTCTACCAGAGTAAAAGTCATCAGATTTGATAATAGACTTGAATTTCTTTATTTGTCACAGTTTTATAAAGACAAGGGCATTATTTATCATAGATCATGTGTTGAGTCACCATAGCAGAATGGAGTTGTTGAACGAAAACATCAACATATTTTGATTGTGGCTAGAGATATTATGTTTCAATCAAGCCTTCCAAAATCTTTTTGGACTTTTGCTATTGCTTATGTAGTGTTTCTGATAAACAAACTTCCTTGTAGTTCCATTCAAAACCAATGTCCTCACACTATTCTGTATGACAAACATCCTGTTTTTGTCGATCTCAAAGTTTTTGGTTGTTTGTGTTTTGCAGTCACACTTGTTGCTCACAGAAATAAGTTTGATTTTAGATCAATAAAATGTGTTTTCTTGGGATTTAGGGCTAGTGTCAAAGGTTATTTACTTTTTGATATCAGTTCCAAATCTGTGTTTGTCTCCAGAAATGTTGTTTTTCATGAAAATGTTTTTCCATATCAAGTTTCCTCTACTTTTATTGAGTCTACCAATCATAATCAACTAGTTACAAAACATTCCTTTCCTGATTATGACATTTTTGTTGCTTCACCAGTCATTCCTCCACCTGATCAACCAATACAACATGCTCCTAATCCATATTCTAGACAATCATCTAGACCTAGAAAGCTACCTAGTTATTTATAAGATTATCATTGCAATCTTAATGCTTCAACATAGACCCAAATTTCTTCAGGTAATTTGTATCCATTGTCTACTTATCTCTCTTATGATAGATTGTCATCTTACCATAAAACATTTACTTTAAATATTACCACTACACCTGAACCTAAAACCTATCAACACGCTGTTAGACATGATTGTTGGAGACAAGTCATAGCTTCTGAAATTCAAGCTTTAGAATAGAATCAAACCTGGATACTAGTTGATTTACCCCCTAGTAAGTAGCCAATTGGCTATAAGTGGGTATAGAGGATGAAAAACAAATATGATGTCACTATAGAGAGACACAAGGCAAGATTAGTAGCCAAGGGCTATGCACAAACTAAAGGGCTGGACTTTCATGAAACATTTTTCCTAGTAGCCAAAATGACTACAATGAGATTGTTACTAGCTCTTGCATCTACTCAATAATGGCACTTACATCAACCAGATGTAAATAATGCCTTTTTGCATGGAGATTTGGATGAAGATGTATACATGACTGTACCTCAAGACTTTCATTCTTTCAAAGCCAACCAATTATGCAAATTGCAGAAGTCACTGTATGGTTTGCGATAATCCAGCAGGCAGTGGTTTTCTAAATTGTCCAGTTCTTTAATCATTTATGGTTACATTCCTAGCAAGGTGGATTATTCCTTATTCATCAAAATAAATGGCACTTCATTCACTACTCTATTGGCTTATGTAGATGGTATCATTTTGGCTTGAAATGATATAGATGAGATCAAGTCAATTAAATGTCAGTTAGATTTCTCCTTTAAAATTAAAGATCTGGGGGTACTCAAGTATTTTTTGGGTCTCGAAATAGCCTAAAACAGTATCGGCATCTCATTATATCAAAGAAAATATGCATTTAAGCTCATACAAGATGCAAGTTTATTATCCTGTAAACTTGTTTCAACTCTTATTCTTTATGATGCTAAGCTACAAAAGGATGATGGGTAGCCTTATGAAGACATGTCTGCTTATACAATATTAATTGGCAGACTTCTATATTTGACCACAACTTGTCCAGACATTACCTATGCAGTGCATCATCTCATTTAGTTTTTACCCAAGCTTATGACTTCACACTATAATACTACTCTGCGAATTCTCAAACATGTCAAAGCTTCACCTGACAAGGGCCTATTTTTTCCTAGAACCTCCTCTCTTCAGCCATATTGTCAGAGAAAAAGTCCAAGCAGAGATTATGCATCTTTTGCCAGTTTTATCAACATCTCAAATTGCTCATACCAAAGCCCTTCCTCCTAAAAGTTTTTATTTTCTCAATTCTAATATAGAAATGTTAGATATACATTCTCCAACTTGCAGGGGGCTATTGAGTTAGTTTATTTAGTAGTTAGTTAGTTAGACAATTATAGTTAGTTAACACACATTTATAGTTAGGTAAGTTAAATCCCTTTTATATATCTTCAACTTTCATCAAGCTTTGGTTCTATTTTCATCAAGCTTCTGCTTCTGTTATTATCCTTATTTCTTAGTTTTTTGGGTGCTTATTTCTTTTGTTTTGAAAATTTTCAGTTAACTTTATGATTACATTTGCGTTTTTCTAATGGTATCATAAACCTGAGATCATAAAACACTAATAAATAATTATAAATATAGAGGGAAGAACATATAAAAGGTATTAAATAAACACAACATATTATAAAAGGTATTAAAATAATTTATAACTGACTAATAATCTAATAGTACTAATATTGTACATCACAAGTACTCTGAACTTCATTGATGGCATTAATCTTTAGTTTTTTAAATAAAAATGCTTGTATATTGATACACATAAAATACACTAAGAGCAAGTACACTCTATTGCATAGTAATATAGGACTTGAGTCCCAATTGTCGATCCCACAAGGAATAAGAAGTAATTACTAGATTTGCTAAACTCTTGGTTGTTTAGACAATCGTAGGTGTAAGAAGAAACTCAAAATAAAATCAAAAAAACAAATAAAGAAGAATGATGGACAATTAAACAATGTAGAGATAAATCAATTAGAGGGAAACTAGGGCGCAAGGTTTATTTGAATCCAATTAACCAGATTTTCATTCATTTATGATGTAAGGTAATCCTTTTGTCAATATTATCTTAATTGCTATTGAATCCCAATGGTCATAGATAATCAATATTCTATTTCTAAATTATTCACCTATTTGGTCATTTAGTTGAATTAATTAGGAATGCATTAAGCCTCAATTCAAGAGATGAACTAACATAATCGTCAATTCAATTGATAGAATAAATTGATGTTTGATCATTCACTAATCTAATCCTAGGTTTATTATATAGGTCCACTCATTGGTTGTGAATGGTCACCGGTCAAACAATGAATTAAAGCATGCCAAAAGTGATCAAGTCTTAACAAGAATTCAAGCAATACAATAAACTCACAAGAAATTACCTTAATTAAAGTTGATTGAAAATTAACTAATTAGGAAAACAAGATCCCCCATAAGCCCTAACTATTGGATTAGTTACTCATGTTCAATAACAAACCCATATCACAATACAAATCCATGGAAAGAAAAACCTGAAGAAAAGGAAAAACTAGAGGGAAATAGAAATCAAAACCTCTTTAATGGAGATTATGATCTTAACGCCTTCAAGGATTTTGTCCTCTCTTCGTAGCCGTTGATAATCTACTAGATTATCTATTTTTCCATGGCTTTTTGAGTGGATTTCACCACCTAAGTCCAACTTTTGACGTTGTTTTGATCTTAAGACAACTTTATTTTTATCTTTTGAGTTAATCCATTCTAGCTCGTTAGATTGAGTCATTTTGATTAGAATTACTAGTGTTTTATCTTATTTGTTAATGTTTTGATTATAGGTACCAAAAAAAACAAGATGAAGCTCATAAGGGTAAAGGACATTCACTGAAGTCCAGGCGCCAGGCGCCCAATTTCGGGCGTCAAAGATACAACAGCACACTTGTTCAGGCGCCAGGCGCCCAATTTCAGAGCGCCAGGCGCTCACCTTCCCGAGATTCAGTTTTAAGTGGACTCCTGGGCGCCAGGCGCTGGATTCCTGAGCGCCAGGCGCTCTGCTCATTCCTGACACATATAAAAAACCCATTCTTTCCAGAATGAGGGACTTTTGGGCTGCTGGACACGAAGAAGAAGAGAAAACTGACCTAATTTGGAAAGCTTGGAGGTGGACTTGAAGGGAAGAAGAGTGGGAGCTCAGATTTTCTTCAAGCTTCAATGGAGTTTTACTTCTTCTTCTCTATTGTTTTAATTTCTGTTTTTGTTTCTATGTCTAGCTAAACTCTCCCTTGTTGGGATTGAGTGGATTTTGATGGAATTTGCTTGTATTTGACTTGGGTTTCAGTTATGCTTAATGAATATTTCTATTTTGAGTTTATAATCTCTTTTCTTAAAGCTTTCTAGGGTTTAATCATCCTTAGAATGATTTTTAGGTTTATGCATTGGATGGAAATTTGATGTGTGAACTATGTTTGAGATTGTAAACCTTGTGATTCGTTGTGCTAGGAATAGTCGATGAATGCTTGTTATCTCGTTGGATTCTAAATCTTAATGCTTTTTCCCTTTTAGAATCACCTAAGGAATTAAGGTTTTTAACTAGGATTTAAGGTTCTTGTGCCTAAGGAATTAGGACTTGGATATTTGGGAGAGTCCGATAACAAAATAGAAGTGGAAATTTGTCTTAACTCCAGGTTAACATGCAGCAAATGAAATCAAATGAAACTTGATCCCAACTCTTTCTTATCTTTGAATTCCTATCTCTTTTGTGTTCTAAGTGTTTGTCAAATTGTTAAAGCCAAAATACCAAAAAGAGTCTTTTACTTTAATTAATTTCTTTCATGCTTAATTGTTTACGATTGAGCTCCCTTTGAACCAAAGTTCTGTTTGAATAGTAGCTAAGTTCGTGAATTGGTAATTGGTTATTGATCCCTGAGAATGATATCCGGTTTTCTCACTGTTTTTATTACTTGACGATCTGGTAAACTTGCCGTGGTCTTATCAAGTTTTTGGCGCCATTGTCGGGGATCGATTTTACCAATATCGGTAATATCGAAGGCAGCTACTAGTTTAAACATTTATCTTTTCTTTCATTTATTCATTGTTGTGTTTAGTTCTCTTTATTTTACTTATTTTTAGTACGTTTAGAATTTTATATCTCAATTCTTGCATTTTATTGAGTTTTCTTTATTCTGACTCATTGTCTTCGTTGTATGCGAGGTAAAGTTCATCCGGATCAACTTCTTTTTGACCCAGAAATAAGAAGGACTGAAAGGGCTTTGAGGAAGCAATTAAGAGAACAAAGAAGGAATTTGGATAGCACTCAAATATCTGTTGAAGACATGGCGGACAATGGGGAAAACAGATCCCCCAATGGAGAAAATAATGGAGAAAATGTAGATCCTCCACCACCACATCAACTCAACTCTCATGGATTACTCTATTCCTAGCATGGATGGGTGTGGGGCAAGCATAGCAAGACCTCCAGTTCAAGCTAACAATTTCGAATTGAAGCCAGCTCTACTTCATTTGATTCAGAATAATCAGTTTGGGGGATTCGATACTGAGGACCCACATGCACATATACAAGGGTTCCTTCAAATTTGTGATACTGTGAAGTTGAATGGAGTGAGTGAGGATGCCATTCGTTTAAGATTGTTCCCTTTCTCTGTGAGGGATAAGGCTAAGAGCTGGTTGGATTCATTGGCAAGGGGAAGCATAACTACCTGGGCAATTTTGGTGCAGAAATTTTTGACAAGGTATTTCCCTCCGTCCAAGGCTGTAAAGTTGCGAAGTGATATCACATCATTCAGGCAGCTTGATGGGGAGTCTCTCAGCGAGGCGTGGGAGAGATACAATGAAATATTGAGGAAATGCCCACACCACTGTTTTGACTTTTGGATCCAGGTGCAAAGCTTCTATAATGGCATGTTACCTCAAACTAGAGCCATGGTAGATGCTGCAGCAGGCGGGGCCTTGAACTATAAAACTCCAGAAGAAGCTTGGGACCTGTTTGAAATGATGGCCAATAATGACTACCAAAGAAATGGGGAAAGAGCAGTGGGGAAGAAAGGATACTTGGAGGTTGATTCGATGAATGCACTTTTAGCCCAGAACAAAATCTTGACTCAATAACTTGAGAATCTCACGAAGAAGGTTGACACTCTTAATGTGAATGCCGTAAGTAATGCGCCCTTGTCGTGTGATTTTTGTGGAGGAGAGCATGAGAATGTAGACTGTCCGGGTAACATGTTTGGAGCTCTATCTCAAGAACAAGTCAATTTCATGAATAACCCTCCAAGGCAACAACACAACCCCTACTCCAACACTTATAATCCGGGGTGGAGGAATCACCCTAACTTTTCATGGAGTAACCAAGGTAGTCAAGGCAACCAAGCTCCTCAGAGACAACAACTTTCATACCAAGGTCCTCCTCAACACTCTTCGCATCAAGGCTCTTCATCTCAACCTCCACCTATTGAGAAGAAGGCTTCATGGGAAGTAGCTTTGGAGAAACTAGCTTCCCAAACCTCCTCTTTTGTCCAAAAGACTACCGATTTCATGGATGAGACAAGAGGTGTATTTAGGAATCAAGAGGCATCAATCCGGAATTTGGAATCTCAAGTGGGCCAACTAGCAAAACAGATTTCGGAGAGACCTCCAGGTTCATTGCCAAGTGACACAGTCCCAAATCCTAGAGGAATGGAGCATGCTAAAGCCATAACAACTAGGAGTGGGAAGATGATTGAGCCGCTACCAAGGAAAGAGAAGAAGAGTGAAGACAAAGGAGAAAGGCCTAGTGAAGAAGTCCCTCTCAAGGAAACTGAAACATCTCAAGGTGACTCACTCAATAACTCTAATGAAAAGGAGTCACCAAAGGAGCAAGAAGTGAAGATGCCATCACCAACTATCAAGTTGTCATTCCCTCAACAACTCAAGAAGGAGCATGATAAAAAACAGTTTGGGAAGTTTCTGGAGGTATTTAACAAGCTGCAAATCAACATCCCATTTGCCGAAGCTCTGGAACAAATGCCCTCCTATGTGAAATTCATGAAGGAGTTGCTGTCCAAGAAGAGAAGGATTGGGAATGAAGAGACCATTGTGCTCACGGAGGAGTGCAGTGCAATTCTACAAAGGAAGCTTCCTCCTAAGCTTAAGGATCCTGAAAGTTTCTCCATTCCGTGCACCATTGGTGATAGAACATTTGGGAAGGCTTTATGTGATCTTGGCGCAAGCATTAGTCTCATGCCTCTATCCATTTTCAAGCAATTGGGAATCGGCCAAATAAAGCCCACCATGGTAACGCTTCAATTTGCGGATAGGTCTATGAAGCATCCCCATGGGGTAATTGAAGACGTGTTGGTGAAAGTAGACAAATTCATCTTTCCGGTGGACTTTGTTGTTCTTGACATGGAAGAAGATAGGGACATTCCATTAATTTTGGGAAGGCCATTCCTTGTAACCAGTAGAGCTCTCATTGATGTGGCGGATGGGACTTTAACATTGAAGATCCAAGATGAAGCCATTACTTTTAATGTCTTTGAAGCTATGAAGCACCCGGGAGATAAAGAGGCATGCTTTAGCATTGATGTATGTGATTCTGTGATCTCCAAGTCTTATATGGGAGGCAGCCTCTCTTCACCTCTTGAAAAGTTGCTTGCTGGATCAAAAATGGAAGTTGATGAAGATGATGATCCTACAGTTAAAGAAATACCCAGTTCGTTGAAAAGCTCACTCCCCTATTCTAAAAATGAACAATCAGAATGGGAGGAATTGGTAGGAGAAGGAGATGGAACCCAACAAAAAAGAGATGAAGTGCCAAAAGTTGAGCTCAAATCATTGCCCTAAAATATTCCTTTCTTGGTGAGCACAATTCTTGCCCTGTCATCATAAATGCTGGATTGAGCCAATTGGAAGAAGAAAAACTGTTGGGGGTACTTCGGGATCATAAGGAGGCCATTGGATGGTCAATTGGTGATTTGAAAGGAATAAGTCCTTCTCTGTGCATGCACAAAATACTCATGGAAGAAAATCATAAAGCAGTAGTGCAACCTCAAAGGAAACTTAATCCGGTCATGAAAGAAGTAGTTCGGAAGGAGGTTTTCAAGCTTTTTGATGCTGGACTCATTTACCCTATTTCGGACAGTCCTTGGGTTAGTCCCGTCCAAGTCGTGCCCAAAAAGGGTGGGACGACAGTGATTATGAATGAAAACAATGAATTGATACCCACTCGGACTGTTACGGGATGGAGGGTATGTATTGACTATCGGAAGCTGAACGATGCAACAAGGAAGGATCACTTCCCACTTCCTTTCATCGATCAGATGTTAGAGTGGTTAGCCGGGCATGACTATTATTGCTTTTTAGATGGATATTCCGGCTATAACCAAATTGCTGTAGCTCCAGAGGATCAGGAGAAAACTGTATTTACATGCCCTTATGGAGTGTTCGCCTACAGAAGGATGCCCTTCGGACTTTGCAATGCACCAGCCACATTCCAAAGGTGTATGATGTCCATTTTTTCTGATATGATTGAAAAACATATTGAAGTGTTTATGGATGATTTCTCTGTGTTTGGTTCTTCATTTGATATATGCTTGCATAACCTATCTTTAGTTTTAAAGAGATGTGAAGAAATAAACTTGGTTTTAAACTGGAAAAAATGTCATTTCATGGTGAGAGAGGGAATCGTTTTAGGGCACCGCATCTCTAACCAAGGGATTGCAGTTGATCGTGCCAAAGTTGAAGTTATTGAAAAACTTCCCCCTCCCACTAATGTAAAAGGCATTCGTAGTTTTTTGGGGCATGCTGGCTTTTATAGGATATTCATTAAAAAAATTTCAAAAATTGCTAAACCTCTGAGTGATCTCCTTGTAAAAGATGCTCCGTTCAATTTTGATGATGCATGCATGTTAGCCTTTAACACTTTGAAGCATAAACTGACCACTGCACCAATTGTCACTGCACCCGATTGGAGTTTGCCATTTGAAATCATGTGTGATGCAAGTGACACGGCTGTAGGTGCTGTTTTAGGCCAAAGGAAAGATAAGTTGCTGCATGTGATTTATTATGCGAGTCATGTTTTAAATGCTGCACAACTTAATTATGCTACTACTGAAAAAGAACTATTGGCTGTGGTTTATGCATTTGACAAGTTTTGTTCTTACTTGGTAGGTTCCAAGGTGATTGTATATACTGAGACCATGCAAATGTTTCGGTATCTATTTGCCAAGCAAGATTCGAAACCAAGGCTTATTCGATGGATTCTACTGCTTCAAGAGTTCGATCTGGAGATAAAAGATAAGAAAGGAACCGAGAATTCAGTGGCTAATCATTTATCTCAGTTGGAAAGTGCAGAAGAAAATGAGGAGAAAAGACCAATCAATGATCAGTTTTCTGATGAGCAGTTGTGGGCCATGGTGAGTTTGCCATGGTATGCTGAAATAGCCAATTACAAGGTTGGCAAGGTGGTTCCCGTGGACTTCAACTCACAACAGCGGAAAAGGTTCTTTCATGAAGTCAAGTTCTATGTGTGGGACGAACCATTTCTGTACAAGAGAGGTGTTAATGGTCTATTGAGAAGATGTGTGCCCGAGGAAGAGCAAGAACAAATTCTGTGGCATTGTCACAATTCTGGGTACGGTGGACATTTCAGTGGAGATAGGACAGCAGCAAAGGTCTTACAATCTGGGTTATTTTGGCCATCACTCTTCAAGGATGCATTTGCTTATATCAAGATATGTGATAGGTGCCAACGAACCAGAAACATATCAAAGAGGAATGAGATGCCCCAAAATTCCATTTTAGAAGTTGAAGTATTTGATGTTTGGGGTATCGACTTCATGGGCCTTTTTCCCTCTTCATTTGCTAAGGTGTATATCTTGGTGGCCGTTGACTACGTCTCAAAATGGGTGGAAGCAGCTGCAACCTCAACCAATGATGCAAAAGTGGTGATCAATTTCTTGAAGAAGAATATATTTTCAAGGTTTGGGGTGCCTAGAGCGTTGATTAGTGATAAGGGAACCCATTTCTGCAACAGGAAGTTGGAGACGTTGTTGAGAAAGTATGCTGTTCATCATAGAGTGGCCACTCCCTATCACCCGCAGTCAAGTGGTCAAGTTGAGGTGTCTAACCGCCAGTTGAAGCAAATTTTGGAGAAAACAATCAGTTCATCTAGAAAAGACCAAGCAATGAAGCTTGATGATGCTCTTTGGGCATACAAAACAGCTTTCAAAACTCCAATTGGTATGTCTCCGTTCCAATTGGTTTATGGCAAGGCATGCCATTTACCTCTTGAATTGGAGCATAAGGCACTGTGGGCAACAAAGTACTTGAACTTTGATTTAACAAAAGCGGGTGAGTCAAGGATCTTGCAGCTCCATGAACTTGAAGAATTCCGGAACTCGGCCTATGAGAATGCCAAAATTTACAAGGAGAATACTAAGAAGTGGCATGACAAGAGGATTGTTCATAAAGAATTCCGGGAAGGCCAATTGGTACTGCTATTCAACTCAAGACTCAAGTTATTTCCAGGAAAACTCAAATCTCGTTGGTTAGGACCTTTTGAAGTGAAACAAGTATTTCCATATGGAGCCGTGGAATTGAAAGACCCAACTTCTGAGAGAAGCTTTAAGGTGAATGGGCAGAGGCTCAAGCTTTATTTTGGGGGAGATGTTGAGCGGAAAAGGGAGTCCATCAACTTGATCTCCACTTGAAGCAGCACAACGTCAAGCTAATGACGTTAAACAAGCGCTTCATGGGAGGCAACTCATGCTAGGAAGTTTTCCTAACTTTACTTTTGCATTTATTCATGTCTTTCTAATCTTTCTTTTGTGTTGTTTGCTTTGTTGCATCTTTAGTGTGTTGGTTAATTTTAGAATTGTGTGTGTGAGTGCTTTTATTTAAGTTTAGAGTGTGTGAAATCATTTCGTTTTTCTTCTTTTGTTTTCATGCATGATTTACAATTTAGTTAGATTCGTTTTCCAATTGATGTCTTTGAACTTTGGGAGTCCTGAATTGCATAAGCTCTCTAAAAAAAAAAGGAAAAAAAAATCATTTCTGCATAATTCTGCAGAAGAGTCCAGGCGCCAGGCGCTAGGCGCTACTCCTCAAGCACTGGGCGCTCTCTGGAGGTCCAAAAAGTTGGACACTGTGAGTTGGGCGCTAGGCGCCCTGAACCCAAGCGCCAGGCGCTGGTTCCTCCCAGGAAAAGAAGGCCTCTCGGCCCATCAAGCGCTGGGCGCCTGATTTAGGAGCGCTAGGCGCTCTGTTCTGTAAAAAAAATAAAATAAAATAAAATAAAAGGGGGGGACTCTCGGCCCAGCAAGCGCTGGGCGCCCATGGTGTAGCGCCAGGCGCTACTTGTGTACAATCTGGAGGTAGCTTCGGCTCAGCAAGTGCTGGGCGCCTGTTTTAGGAGCGCTAGGCGCTCGGTAGTTAAAAAAAAAAATCTCCACTTAAGCCCCTCACTTCACTTCACGCAGCTCCCACTCACTCTTCTTTCCCCCCTTTCATTTTCTCTCACACACATAAGCTCCTTACGTACCCACGTTTCTTTCTCCTCCACTCTCACCATTCCTCTTCTCTTTCTTTCTCTTCTCCCTTGTCACAAACTCTCTCTCTCACGCATCTTCTTTCTTCTTCTTTTCTCCATTTTCGTGCTCTCTCTCTCCTCCATTGTTGCCACTTTGCAAGGTATGCTCTTTTACCCAAAATTTCTTTCAAGTTGACCCATAGTTTTGTTTGGTTTCTACTCATTCTGCAATTTAATTGTGGGTTCTCCTTGGTGTTTTGGATGATGAGTGTGTCTACATTTGTATTAATTGCATGCTTAGGGTTTGAATATGCCAATTTGGGGATTTTTGTGTGAAATGCATTTTATGGTAAATTGATGATTTAATCTTGCAATTGAGAGCTTTGTTAACTTAATTCCATTGTTAGATTCTTGAGACTGATTGTAAATGAGGTGGAATTGTGTTAAAATTGCAGGATTAGGGTTTAGATTTGTTAATTTGGGGATTATTGAGGTGTTAGGGGTTTTGAGGATTTATGCACGTAATGATGAAATTAAACCCTTTATTGAGCTATTGGATTACTCAATTTTGGAAGGCAAGGTTTTAATTTTTGAAATTTTGAGATTATTGTGCTTATTGGATAAATTGAAGTTTGGGGTCGCATTTGGGTTTGTCCAAGAGGTTTAACTACCTTATGTAGAATGTTTGCACCCCCTCAGTGTTATCCCTTTGTGTAAATGTCACCCTTATGGCTTGTGTTATTGAGTTGCATTACTGACTGTTGGTATTTTGAAAGTACCCTTATGGCTCCAAAGCTTCCCATTCGGAGAAATCCAAAGAAAAGAAAGTCAGAGGCATCTTCTTCAAGAGGTCCTACTTTTGATAGCACCCGATTCCGAACAGAAGAACATGAGAAGAGGTGTGAGGCAATGCACAAAAGAGATATAATTCAAGAGCGGAGATTGGAACTGACTGGTAGGGAAATTGAAGAAATAGACAGAGCAATTGAAACCAGAAGCTGGAGGACTTTAGTTTCCTACCCCAAAATAGCTTATTCTGAATTGGTGAAAGAATTCTATGTAAATGCCTATGCCACAGAAAAAAAAGAAAAAAATATGAAAGCTTTGTGAGGGGGAAAAGTGTGCCATTTGATCGTAGGACGATAGACACTCTCCTGGGCACAAAGCCATATTAGGTTGGAAACAGCGGTTGGCAGGAACTTCAGAGCTACACAGTTAACACTGAAGGTATTCTTAGCACATTATGCCGACCGGGAGCTCAGTGGACGAGCACTAAGGGAGGTCAACCAAAAAAATTGTCCTCCACTGATTTGAAGATAATTCCAAAAATCTGGGCATCTTTCCTGGTTACCAATGTCTTACCCTGTGCAAACAAGTCAGATGTCAAGGTGGATCGAGCTCAAATGGTGGTTGCCATAATGAAAGGGATGAGCATAAACATAGGTGACATTATTACCTCAAATATCCAAGCCATAGCAAACTCCTCTTCAAAAGCACTAGCATACCCATGCTTGATCACTATGTTGTGTGAAAGAGCCAGGGTGCCCAAAGAAGAGTTTCAGCCCATGAAGAGCCCTTCTTCCATCAACATGGCCTATGTTGTCAAGTTTTGTGCAATGAATGATGCACAACCAAGTGGAAGGTCAAGCACCTGCAAGAGTGATGCACCACAAATTCATCGTAGGTCTCAACGGAAGAAGACTTGCATCACTCGAGCGTCAATGTCAACTATGCACCACAACATGGAAGCCGGATTGAGAATGATGAACGTGTTGAGAGAAGACAACAAAGGGCTTGAGACTATGTTACAAAAGTTGGGAGAAAAATTTGATCTCACTTTGGGACCAATGAACTCCAAATCTGATGAAGAGATAAGGAATTATGTTGATTGGAGATCTTTTGAAGATGACTAAGCTGATGAAGAGGAAGAAGAAGAAGACCAAGAAGACGAATCTGCTGAGTCTGAAGAAGGAGATGATGACTAGCCAAGAAAGCCTCAAGTGAAGTAAAGAGCAATGGGGAATTTGGAAAGGGCTCTTCACAGAGCCCATCAGATAACTTTGACTTCTATTTCTTTTATGTTTTTGTTTATTTATTTTTGTGTGTGGTAGATTTCCTTTATGTTCGTAGTCCAATTATTTTATTTTCTTTTATTGTGTAGTTGTTCAGTTGAGTCAAGTCAATGTTGGACTATTTGGAGTTTACTGTTGTGGGTCCCCATGTTTGATAGTGTCATTGTAATGTGAGTCAACCATGCATGCACTGCCTGTTAAGAAAACTTGGAAGCTTCATGAACTTATTTCTTAGATTGTGGTACTTGAATGGGGATTATGATTTCCATGCATGAATCTTATGGCTTATTGTTAATGTACTTGGTGATTTTTGTGATTGGATTTCATAATTCATCCTTGGGAGTTGTTTTGAGCCTTCAACATTTTTGCTTTGATGAGAGGTCACTTATGAGTTTCTATTCTCCTAACTTTGCTTGAATCTCATTTGCATGCAGTGACTTGCGCAATGCATCAACATGATAAAGGCATTTTTGTTGTTATACCAGATAGCCATATAGCCAACCAAATGATGTTTGTGTCCATTGTGTTGCCCCTTTGAGCCTAATAAACTGAATTCTTTGTTTGACCCATACAACATGCCTTAGCCAAAATGATTAATGTCTTATCCACCCGAAAGGAGTAGGTGAGCATTGCATTTATTGACTTTGTGAGATAACAATGTACTAAGTTTGGGGTCACCATTGTGAATTGAAAAAAAAAAGAATTTTTTTTTATGGTTATGAAGACAGCTGTTATTTCAAAAATAAATAAATAAAAAAAATAAAAAAAAGAAAAAAAAATTGTATGGAAAAAAGGAAAGAGAATCAAGAGGAGCGTAAATTCATGAGGCGAAGTGTAATGAAAGTCTTAATGCTCACTTATTCTCTAGGGTTTTAGCCTGTCAAATCCTATTTCATCCACCATTAACCTTGACCCTATTACAACCCTTAATAAGTCCTTTTGATTGTTGCATCTGTGAGTTGCGTGCATGCATGTTTGAGATGAAAAGCAAATTCAAGGAGGGTGAGCTCAATAAGTGATGACTGAGGGAAACACAAGCCCAAACATGAGTGACTGAGAGTCTCTTTTCACTTATAGAAAGTTTGAGTGACCCAATTATCAGGTGTACTTTGTTTCCATGTTCATTAGCTTTCAAGCTGTAATTGATTAGTGCATGGTTATGATGATCCCTATTCTTGACCCTCTGAGTTTCAGTTACACAGTTGAGAGTTCTAATTTCAAGAATGCATGTATGAATTGATTTACTGTCACTTGGATGCTTTTGAATTGTGGGACACTCTTGGTTTATTCTTTTCAGTTCAGCGTCGGTGTTTGAGTTGTGGAGTTGTCTTTTTGTTTGGCTAGTTTGTTCTTCTGTTTTGCTTGAGGACAAGCAATGTTTTAAGTTTGGAGTGGTGATAATCTACTAGATTATCTATTTTTCCATGGCTTTTTGAGTGGATTTCACCACCTAAGTCCAACTTTTGACGTTGTTTTGATCTTAAGACAACTTTATTTTTATCTTTTGAGTTAATCCATTCTAGCTCGTTAGATTGAGTCATTTTGATTAGAATTACTAGTGTTTTATCTTATTTGTTAATGTTTTGATTATAGGTACCAAAGAAAACAAGATGAAGCTCATAAGGGTAAAGGACATTCACTGAAGTCCAGGCGCCAGGCGCCCAATTTCAGAGCGCCAGGCGCTCGGCCAAAGATACAGCACACTTGTTCAGCGCCAGCGCCCAATTTCGAGCGCGCCAGCGCTCACCTTCCCGAGATTCGGTTTAAGTGGACTCTGGGCGCCGGTATTTGGATTCTGAGCGCCAGCGCTCGCTCATTCCCGACACATATAAAAAACCCATTCTTTCCAGAATGAGGACTTTTGGGCTGCTGGACACGAAGAAGAAGAGAAAACTGACCTAATTTGGAAAGCTTGGAGGTGGACTTGAAGGGAAGAAGAGTGGGAGCTCAGATTTTCTTCAAGCTTCAATGGAGTTTTACTTCTTCTTCTCTATTGTTTTAATTTCTGTTTTTATTTCTATGTCTAGCTAAACTCTCCCTTGTTGGGATTGAGTGGATTTTGATGGAATTTGCTTGTATTTGACTTGGGTTTCAGTTATGCTTAATGAATATTTCTATTTTGAGTTTATAATCTCTTTTCTTAAAGCTTTCTAGGGTTTGATCATCCTTAGAATGATTTTTAGGTTTATGCATTGGATGGAAATTTGATGTGTGAACTATGTTTGAGATTGTAAACCTTGTGATTCGTTGTGCTAGGAATAGTCGATGAATGCTTGTTATCTCGTTGGATTCTGAATCTTAATGCTTTTTCCCTTTTAGAATCACCTAAGGAATTAGGGTTTTTAACTAGGATTTAAGGTTCTTGTGCCTAAGGAATTAGGACATGGATATTTGGGAGAGTCCGATAACAAAATAGAAGTGGAAATTTGTCTTAACTCCAGGTTAACATGCAAAGAAATGAAATCAAATGAAACTTGATCCCAACTCTTTCTTATCTTTGAATTCCTATCTCTTTTGTGTTCTAAGTGTTTGTCAAATTGTCAAAGCCAAAATACCAAAAAGAGTCTTTTACTTTAATTTAATTTCTTTCATGCTTAATTGTTTACGATTGAGCTCCCTTTGAACCAAAGTTCTATTTGAATAGTATCTAAGTTCGTGAATTGGTAATTGGTTATTGATCCCTGAGAACGATATCCGGTTTTCTCACCGTTTTTATTACTTGACGATCCGGTACACTTGCCGTGGTCCCATCAGCCGTCTTCCAAAGATTCCTGACAATTCTCTCTTCTGAATTATCTCTCAAAGTCTACCTCGCAAAAGTTGTTTTTAGGTTTAGGGATTTGCTTCTATTTATAATAGTGAGGGGCAAAAACTGCCATTTTTACGCACAGAAAGCCTCACACAGCCGTGTCTAAGCTTGACATAACTGTGTGAGCATAAAATCAACGTAACTATAGCATAAGGGAGACACAACTGTGTGACCCAGAGACATAGCTATGTCTCAATTCTAGAGACATTTTCCACGTTAGACAAGATCGTGTCTAACTCCTCAATCGCCTCTGAGTTGACACAGAGTCCTGTCTAAATCAAAATGATATTCTTTTGCTCTGAAAACACGGTGTCTTCACCTGCTTTCACTCCAAATATGACAAACTTCTTTAATCTGTAAAAACAAAGACAATAATAAAGATCTATCTAAAATTCACCAATAAACATAAGCAAATCATTATAATTTATCCAATTTAAGACTATAAAATATAGGTTTATCATATAACATGAAGGACTTAATTTTAACATACATATTGGGTTTAAGAGGAGTGTTAGGAACATACTCTCCATCACACTCCTTTCAACACACCCTCTTCTATTGGGCCATGTCACACTAAAATACACACTCAAACTTGATTATAGCTAATTGAGTTGATTACACACTAATCGAGTTAATTACATGCTAATCGAAGTTAAGTGTCTTCTTCTATTGGACCACGTCACATACTAAAATACACATTTAACTTCAATTAGAGTATGATTAACTTGATTAGCATATAATTAACTCAATTAACGTGTAATCAAGTTTGAGTGTGTACTTTAGTGTGTAATATAACTCAATATAAGAGAGTGTGTTCCTAACATTCCCCTTAGGTTTAGTGGATATTCAGATGACTTTCTCTACATTGTTAGGTTGTGGCTTTTTATAAAAAGGTATATTTCTCAAATTAATTACGTAATACCAGCTGGTGTTAAATTTTAGCACTTTACATTTCTTTGTTATTATGCATTAATTTGATGTTATTCCTTTATATAATTTTACTTTGTTGTATTTTAAATTGTTTTCTAAATTATTATCTACTTTAATTTATCTTAACCATTTATGACATTGGAATTGTTATATGTTTGAATTGACGACATACATGCAGTTAAATGAAGAAGAGCTAAAAAATCTTGTACTTGCAAAGATTGTGAATCTGTTGAGAAGTAAGGAGTCATAACAAAAGTCTTATTGATTTCCTAACAATATGTTCCCCAGATATGCCAGCTTAAAATAGATTCATTCATTTTGAACTTAATTAAGATAGGAAGTCATTGGTTGCCGAACATACTCAACTTTTCTCCAAAATGATTGATGAGTGATAGCAATATATTTTATTCATTTAATGATCCTCTCACTAAGCTTCTTAAGGTTCAATTTGGCTTAATTAAGTTGGCTTTGTCATATTTTATGATATTGGTCCTGATTGGATCTTTGAATGAATTATTGCATGAATTAACCTTAATTTATCTATTTTGCAGTATTTAGTAATTTGGCTATAATATGAGTTTCGAATATTTGATTGATGTGATTATGGTCTTGTAGGAAATCTAAGAAAAATATCTACAAGTTTCATGAAGACCTCAGGAGCTTGATCATATATTTGAATAATTTAAACTGAAGTAGAAGCAAGAGCCAGAATGCTAATCCTGACAACTTGACCTCTGCGTACTCATTAGCCCATATATGCAGTTATAGGAGTCTAATCAATGTCAAACTAAGCCCAAATGGAAGCTAAGATACAAACCTACAACTTTATGAAGACTCCTAAGTTGAACTACGTCGTTGTGGGCATGCAATTGAAGATGGAAAGTAGAGGTGAGTTGCTGATGAGTTAGGCCACTTAATTGAGCATAACTTGAGTTTTAGGCCTCTAAATGACATGAGACTTGGACCTAATGATTCCTAATTGACCTAGATTTGTACCCATTAGAATTCTAGTCATGTAAAGCCAAATTAGAAGTTAGTTTTATGGGGTTAGAGCAGAAGAACGAGAACCATCTTCTCATTCAACACTTTTCATTCTTTTTCTAGATCTTTCTTCATTTCCCTTCTCTCTAGATTTTCTCTCTTTTTTTTGTAGTTCTTCCCTCTAATTCATGGAGGGCTATAGCCTTTAATTTATCCCAGGGATTGACAATCTTGATGCTTAATTCTGATATTCTGTTTTAATTGTTCTACATTCAATTATTAATCAAGTTTCTTTCCTTCCTCTTTGTTTAATTCTTATTGAGTTGCCTAATTTGATTGGGATTTTCATATGATAATTGCTTAATTACCATGTGTTAATGGAGAATTTTAGAGACTAAATAAGGCATCAAAGGTATCTGATGAAATATTTAGCTTGGTTGGATCCTGTTTCTTAGATCAATTTGGGATTAGATGGATACTTAATTTGTCTAACCTTGATTGATCGAATTCTTGATGCTTAACTAGTAGAGGATCCATGGATCATCTTGAGGCTTCTTGATGTGATCTAAGACTGAGAATTCGGTTAATGATTGAATGGAATCATAATGATCAAGGATGGATTAAAATCAAAATTAGTTAATTTTCTTGGATTTGTTGTTTTCCTAATTCTGTTTACTATTTTAACTGCTTTCGGTTTATTAATCTTGAAAACCCACCCCCTATTATTAATATTTTAATTTCATTATGTAATTAAAGTAATCTAAGGGCTCGACTCGGTGTTACCTTATACAACAAGTAGTTTAGGTGAATCAGTTATAAATTGATATAATTTGATAATTTCAGCAGTTATCAAATTTTTGGCACCGTTGGGATCACTCTGATTTTGATCAATCTTATTAGGAGTATATTTGACTACTAATCCTTTACTAACCCCTTTGTTGCTGTGTTTTGGTAGTTTTTAGGAGAAAATGAGTGATTTTAGGTGAATCTTCAGAAAAATATATAAACAAACATGCTTAGAATGAGCTGAAACTTGGTCAGTTGAAGGAAAATGACCTAATAAACAAGGCTCACAAACTCTCTATGAGGTCACCCCATGTTTGCTCAAATTCCATTGTTTAGACCACTTTTTCAATTTTTTAATATTTTCTATTGTATTTTGAGTTTCATTTTTGTGTAGTTTTCATGCTATGGTGGTCCCATAATTTTTAAAAAAGTGTAGATAGGTTAACTAGATTTATTTTGGTAGTATTTTAGTGTTGTATAGTCTATTTTACATGTTTTGTGTTTTTCTACTTTGTATGTTGCATAACTAGGTCTTCCACTAGTCATTTACTTGATTTTGACCCTGATATTGAGAGAACCTTGCATATACAAAATAGAGCTCATAGGCTTGATGAAAGAATTACACTTAAACTTAAATTTGACATTGAAACTGAAAGTGAACCTGAGAGCTTAAGTGGTATTGCAACTATGGGTGATAACATGCATAATAGGACCCTTAAGGAACTTGCTGCTCCTGATGTTACTTACTACCCTTTAAGGGTTCAATATCCTAATCTTGTTGCAGACTTTGAACTTAAATCTAGATTGATACATTTGTTGTCAAATTTTCATGGTCTGGTAGGTGAGGACCCTCATAAGCATTTAAAGGAGTTCCATGTGGTCTGTTCAACCATGAAGCCACAAAGGATACCTGAGTAACACATCAAGCTGAGAGCATTCCTTTTCTCCCTTATTGATGCGGCCAAGGACTAGCTATACTACCTTTCACCAGGTTCAGTAATGTGTTGGAATGATATAAAGAGGCTGGTCTTGGAGAAGTTCTTTCCTGTATCTAGAGTTATTATCATTAGAAAAGACATATGTGGTATAAGACAGATGACAGGAGAGACTTTGCATGAGTACTAGGAAAGGTTCAAGAAATTATGCTCAAGTTGTCCCCACCACCAAATTAGTGACCAGCTGCTGACCCAGTACTTCTATGAAGGCTTATTGCCTATGGATAGGAGCATGATTGATGCCGTCAGTGGAGGTGCATTGGTTGATAAAACTCCAATTGCTTCCAGAGACTTAATTGCTAACATGGCTGCTAATTCCTGACAGTTTGGAACTCGAATGATCACTTCAACTAGAGGAGTCAATGAGCTTCATGTGCCTCATGCTGACCAACAAAGAATGGAGCATAGACTTAATGAGTTGAGATAGGTGATAGTGGGACAACAATTACCTGTGTTGGGGCCTGCAAGCGTGTGTGGCATTTGTTCTTCCTCATCTCATCCTACAGATGCATGCCCTACACTTTAGGATAATGGTTTTGCATTTCAAGATCACTCTGTAGCTGTAGTAGGTGTCTATCTTGGTAAACCACAATACTAGCAGCAGCAGCAACAATAGCCTAGATATGATCCATACTCCAACATATATAACCCTAGCTGGAGAGATCATCCAAATCTGAGATATGGTAATGCAACCTCATAACAACAGCAACCACAGTAATTCAGATAACCATTCTAGCAACCACTTAGGCAACCATAGTTTCAGCCTCATGTTGGACTAAGTAGGCAATAATTCCAGCATCCTATTCAACAACCAAGTCCAGCAGCCATAAAAATTAAGCCTTCATTTGAGGATTTGGTGAAGCAGATGGCCTCCAATAATATTTAGTTCCAGCAGAGGACAGAGGCCTCCATATAGAATTTAGAAACTCAGATTGGACAATTAGCCTCTTCTTTGAATTAGTTGCAGGCCCAAGGTTCTGGCCAACTTCCTTCGCAAACAATTCCTAATCCAAAGGAGAATGTGAGTGCTATTATGACGAGGTTTGGAAAATCTGTACAAGTACCAACTGAGCCTTAACCTGCAAACAAGCAACAACCAGCATAGAAATTAGTTTATGACGAACTAGCCCAAAAATATGAGGATAAGAAGAAATCAGTGGTTGTTAATGAGCAACAGAAGCCTGTAGTAGCCCTTCTTTTTCCACAAAGAGCCACCCTGTCTAGAAAAATAGATGAGGTTGAGAAGGATATAGAGCTTCTTGAGACCTTTAGGAAAGTGGAAGTCAATATTCTATTGTTGGATGCAATTAAACAAATCCTAAAATATGTCAAGTTTCTTAAGGAATTATGCATCCACAGGAGGAGACTGAAGGGTAATGAGAAAATCAATATAGGCCAAAATGTTTCAGCCCTCATTCACCCTATGCCTCAGAAATGCAAGGATCTAGGGACTTTTAAAATTTCATGTATTATAGGCAATTATAGATTTAAACATGCCATGCTAGATTTAGGTGCTTCTACTAATGTAATACCTATGTCTGTTTTTAATTCTCTTGGACTTGGCCCTTTGTGGGCTACAGGTGTTGTGATTTAGCTAGCTAATAAGAGCAATATGTACCCAACCGGGTTGATTGAAGATGTGTTAGTACGGGTTGATGAGCTGATCTTTCTTGCAGATTTTTATATTCTGGAGATGGAGGGGGAGTCACCATCCAGCAAGACTCCACTCATTCTATAGAGGCCATTCCTCAAAACAGCAAGGATCAAGATAGATGTGCATGCAAGAATTCTATCCATGGAGTTTGGAGACTTTATTGTTCAGTTTAACATTTTTTATGCTATGAAGCATTGTTGCGACCGACATTATGGCAGAATAGCAACTTAAATTAAAATATTAAGAGTTGCCAATAATTTTATTTTTTATTAGGGAAAATTAGAAAACCTACGAAGAATAGTCTTTGAAACCATATTGGATTCAAGAGGTAGTTATGTATAGGGAATGTTGGAAACTTAATCCCATAGCACCCCTAATACACCCGTCCTGAGACGGTACCTTAAGTTAATTGTGTAAATTCTTGATAACTTTTGAAAATATTTATTTTATCCATTTTGTTAAAAGATAAACAAAATAGACAAATAAATTATAAAAATTTCATTTTTGGCTTGACGGAATAAGAGTTCCATTCCTATGTATCCTCGGGTGCAATGAGGAAATCAAAGTTACATAGTTCTTTAGAAAAACGATTGTGGATTGATTGTTTTTAATTTTTTTTGAAAATCTGTTTGATTCTTTTTTCTTTTTAAAAAATGAATCATTAAACTGTTACAACTTAGATGATAGAAAAAATACAGGATTAACAAGTTGTCATAACTCAGCTAATCCCACTTTATTCTTCTTAACAAGGATCAAATAATTTATTTTATTTTATTTTTTTAAATAAAAAAAGATAGCTCATAACCTACTAATAAAACTTAGCCTATACAAACATAAATTTTTTTTGAAAAAAAGGACTAAACCTTCATCCAAATCCAACATGATAATGATAAAAACCAAGATGAAACTCCAATAACACGTATAAAAGAGGTTGGCCCAAATAAAATAAAAAAATCAGTAACCCAAACCCAAAGTAACAAATAGAAAGAAAGAAAAAAAAAAGGAAAAACTAAAATCAAACCAAATAAAAAGACAAAAGGGAAAATATGTTGAGTTAAAGAACACATCAATAGGGGAGGTGCGCTACTATTGGGACGGTGGCCAGATGGAAAGGGGTTCTAGCAAGTGGACAGCGTGAAGGTGGCTGACGGCAGCATGGGCGGCGAAATGTGTTCGCAAAGATTGGTGGTGGTTAGGTGACCTAGACGTACGGTGGGTTCTGGTTGTGGTGTTTTGGTGACGATTCGTTGCCTCTATGGAGGCGCAAATGGAGGCTTACATGGAGGATGGTGGGGTGGTTCGAATTTGGGTGTGACAGGATCTGGTGGTTTTGGGTTTTCTGGTGGTTGATGCCACGGGTTCCAGGTAAAGGGGCTGTTTTGGTGGTTGGGTTCGTAGGTGGGGGCAAGGATGTGGCGCGTCCGGGGCGACGAGGGCGGGGAGTGATCGCCGGTGCATTGAAGCACGGACAAGGAGCGGCTCTGGCGGTGCTTCTAGGCGGAGGGTCTCGCATGAATGAACCGAATACGCACCTAATGAGAGGATTCGAGACTATGCGGGTATGGGACCGCATAGTTGAGAATGGCTTAAAGGAATTGATTTGGTGTAGCCATATCAACAAGTTGCAATTTCTTTTCGGGAGCCTAGAACATAAGAACTCCATGGTTAAGCGTGCTTGACCTGGAGCAATTGTGGGATGGGTGACCTCCTGGGAAGTTTCCTAGGATGTGTGTGAGTGAGGACAAAGCACACTGAAAAGACCCGTGTTGGTTTGTGGAGACAGTCATCAATCCTGCAGGCAGTCCCGGGTCGTTACATTAATGGTATCAGAGACGGGACCTCTCCCAGTACGGTGTGGTTCGGGGATGAACCAAGCGGAAGTTGGTGGGCATGTGGCGTCCCGGGGCTGACGAGGGCGGGGAGTGATCGCCGGTGCATTGAAGCACGGACAAGGAGCGGCTCCTGGCAGGCTTCTAGGCGGAGGGTCTGCATGAATGAACTGAATACGCACCGGAATGAGAGGGATTCAGAGACTATGCAGGTATGGGACTGCATAGTTGAGAATGGCTTAAAGGAATTGATTTGGTGTAGCCATATCAACAAGTTGCAATTTCTTTTCGGGAGCCTAGAACATAAGAACTCCATGGTTAAGCGTGCTTGACCTGGAGCAATTGTGGGATGGGTGACCTCTTGGGAAGTTTCCTAGGATGTGTGTGAGTGAGGACAAAGCACACTGAAAAGACCCGTGTTGGTTTGTGGAGACAGTCATCAATCCTGCAGGCAGTCCCGGGTCGTTACAAAGGATAGTGATACGGTGTGGTGGCTGTGGCAGACAAGGGTTTTGGGTGGATGTTGAGACCAATTGGTAGAGGTGAGTGGTGGTTCATGGTGGAGGACAGATCTGGGTTCTGTGGATGGAAAAAGGGATCAATAGGATGGCTTTGTGAGGTGGTTTGAGTGGTTCAGGTTTGGGTGTTTGCTGGGTGGTGCTCCAGTGGCTACTGGTGGTTGGGGGCTTGTCGCGGTTCCATGGATGTGCGATTATGGTTGTTGATTTGGGGCTGTGCTTTCTCAGTGTGGTTTTGGAGTATGGGTTTGTTGCTGTGTTGGTGGTGAACTTTCTGATTTATGGGTTTGTGACATGGTAATGGTGCAACTGAATTTTTTGTTGGTACTATGTTGAGAATGGCTATGGAGGCTTAGGTTGCTATGGTTAGGGTTTAGTTGAAATTGTGGAATTTCATGGTGGTAGAGGTTGAAGCATGGCTTGTAAACATTTTTGAGATATGTGAATGCTCTTTTTTTTTTCTATTGTTGCTTCTCTGGTCTTTTTTCTCTCAATGTTTTTTTTTCCAGGCTACCACCAGAGATCAGCCAAAATTAGCCCTGAAAAACCTCCCCTTTCTTTCTTTTATATGCCTTTGTCTATCCTTTTTTTTTGCTTAAGCTCTCTGCCTCAACCTCTCTCTCTTTCTTTCTATTACGCTGGGCAGTGAATGTGTAAGAGTGTACGTGAAAGTGAGTGCATGTGTGTGCAACAGTGCAAGTTAAGTACGTGAGAGCAATGGTGAAAGTGAGTGGGGAGCAAAGTAGCATTGTCCCCTCTATGGTGTTATATGTGCTTGCTACCCTTTACAGTGTGTAATGGAAAAGAATGCATAATGTATGGCCAAGAAAGGGGAAAAAAAATAGAGCAAGAGATAAAAAATTAGTTTCCACCCAAAAATAGAAAAACAACCAAGCAGCAAGTAGCTCTACATTTTTTCTTTTTTTGATGTTGTTTTTTTTTTGCTGTTTTTTTTTGTTTTTATTTTTTGTTTTTGGTTATTTTTTTAACAAAAAAGTTGTAATGCTTCAGATAAAATTGAGTGTTCACAAGCATCCAATAGAGGAGCATTCTGTTTTTCATATTAATATAATTACTAATTTAGTTGAGGAAACTTATAATGAGTTGTGTTATGAGTTTCCTGATTTTATTGATTTCAATGATTTTATTTATTACCACTCATGTACTGATTGTGATGGTGATATGATATGTGCTATTTGTACTGAGATTTTTGCATTCTTGAGAGATGATTATTCTGTATCTATAGATTATGTAGCAGCTGCTGATTATGAGGAGATTTTGTAACACCCTAAAATTTTCTATCTCTTAAATAGTAATTTTGACAGTTAATAGAATTTTACTGTTTAGTAATTTCTGGATACTGTAAAATTATTTTGATTATTCCGTCAGCATATTTGATCGTTTTGAGTGATTTACTCCGAGTCAGGAAAATAAAAATTTTTGGGCTGGGGAAAACTTTACGTAATTTAATTTTTACCATTAGGTTTTAATTATTTTACGTAATCTGATTTGATATTTGTGTGTTTTCTAATTTTTGTGATTTTATGTGTGATTATGATAATTTTTACTGTTTGTGGGCCCAGGGGGTGTATGTGGGCCTAGGTAGCCATACGTGGGCCCAGGTGGGTCTCGCAAAGTGAAAAAAAATTTAACGCATAGAAAAATTTATACTGTTTAGATAGAGACAGGGGATCTTACTAAACTTGAATCTGGAAACAGTTTTTATAATTTTCTTTTACTGTGTTTTGTACTGTATTTATTTATCAGACGATAAAAATACAGTAAATATATTCTTTCGTGGGGTTATAATAGATAAAAATAAAATTCTATACTGTTAAGTCAACATTGGTGGTTTGAATATCCACCATTGATTTAATTAACGATGGAGACTTGATCTTGATTTAATCAACGGAGGAGATTTGATCTTAAAAGTGAATAAGATCATTTATAACCATTAGATGGAGATTAAATCAAGGGTAGAGATTTAGTTTTATATAATGGCTATGACCATTTACCATTGGATTTAGAAGTGATCAAGGGTGGAGATTTGGACTTGTAAAGTAACAAGGTCCATTTATGACCATTAGATGAAGATTTAATCAATGGTGAAGATTTAGTCTTAAAAAGTGACAAAGACTAATTATGACCCTTGAATTTAAAGTTTGAATGAGCAATCTTGACCCTTTATTTTGGAGACACATCTAATGGCTAGAATTTAAAGGAGAAAGATCTAATGGCCTAGATTAAATCTTCTAAATTAAAAGTCTACCTAAATCCTAACTATTGAATTAATCAATGGCTAGAAATACTCTAGATGGTGACTAATAATGATGACAACTTCATGAATGCATTAGGAAGAGGGGAGACGGTTTTGGAGAATGCATAGGAAGGAGGAGACAATTTTGAGTAGCCTTTTTAGGCCAAAGAAAAAGTTTGAAGACCATTAATTTCCTATCTTGATCAATCTTCATCATTCATTGATTTTCCAAAAGTAAGACTTAGCAAAATATATTCTCTTCTTTCTCTCCATAAGAGCTACGACCATGCATTCCAAAGAAGACCAAAAATTTTGGTTTCTATCATTTGTATCATAATTGCTTTCTATTCATCATCTTCTCCAAAGCAAAATACAAAAAACTCTATTTTCTTCTCCAAGAAATACCATTCGGTCAACACCTAGAAACCATGTCTCCAAGCTTCTAAAATTTCATCTAAACACATTTCCTAAACCTAAACACTATTCTAAGAACATCTCTAGTTATGAGTTTTTCCAAAATCATTCATCTTGAGCTTCAAATCCAAGCTTCAAGTTTCTATCAAAAATAAAAAATTCCATCTTTGTGCTTCAAGAGAAACCATTCGGTCAAGACACCTAAAACCACTCTCCAATCTCTTTTAATTTCATCCAACCATAGATCTTGATTCTACATGATATTCTAAGCAACTTTTATGTTGGAGATTTTCTCTAAATCATTCATCTTCATGGACTTTCTTCAAGATCAGAGTTATTGGGTTTTTGAGGTGAAGTATAGGAAGACTTCATTTCTTCTCTTCTTTTTCATGATCTAAACTATGTTTAATCCATGGTTCCTCTTAATCAAGCTTAGTATACTAATTTCTATATATTTTGTTTTGTATTTGAGAAGCCCTTGGTGGTGAAGGACTTGGAAAACGAAGCAAAACAATGAGTTTTTTAGGATCTTCAAGAGGTAAGAGGGAGATTCATCTCACCAACCAAGCATGGTGGTGAGAGATGGTTTTATATTTGATGGATGGTGAATCCATGTGAGGATTCATATCCATGGTCATGTAATAATTTGTGTGTGTTATGTACTTTGATTATTTTTGTCTATACTTGATATGTTTTGCATGATTTACTTTTGTATGCATGCTTAGTATGATTTCTATTTGCTTATATGGTATGTTTATGATATGAATGTTGAGGATATATTGAATATATTATGATGAAAGTACGATAAAACAAGAAATTTTGGCTCCAAAGACCAAAGAGAAGGTCACGGTTTTGAGCTTCCAAAACTATGGTTTGTTTTTTTCAAGAGAATAAGAATACGATTTTTAATAACCATTTAGTAGAGAAATTTCTCAAAATCCGTCGAGTAGAGTTTCTGATCACTTAGGAAAGAAACTTCTCCAATGTCAAAATCCGTCGAGTAAGAATGTCAAATCTGTCGAATAAGAGTGTCAAAATTCGTCGAGTAAGAATGCCAAATCCGTCGAGTAAGAATGTCAAAATCCGTCGAGTAGAGTTTCTGATCACTTAGGAGAAAAACTTCTCCAATGTCAAAATTCGTCGAGTAAGAATGTCAAATATGTCGAGTAAGAATGTCAAAATCCGTCGAGTAAGAATGCCAAATCCGTCGAGTAAGAATGTCAAAATCCATCTAGTAGAGTTTCTGATCACTTAGGAGAGAAACTTCTCCAATGTCAAAATCCGTCGAGTAAGAATGCCAAATCTGTCGAGTAAGAATGTCAAAATCCGTCGAGTAAGAATGCCAAATCTATCGAGTAAGAATGTCAAAATCCGTTGAATCAGAATTTCTGACCATTTTGAGTTTTCGTCGGTTCAACACTGGAAGATTTCTCCAACGTCAACACCCATCCGTCAAATTAGGATTTCTGCTAATCTTCTAGCATATTCAACGGTTTTTTATCTTCATTCGACAGAACCTTCATTCGACAGAAATTAATTCTTGACCATTCTTGTCAAAATGGTAACTCGGTCATTCTGTCACCAAATCCCCTTTATAGCTGACTTTTTTTTCATCATTCTGCCATGTTATTTTTCATCGAAAGGCAGCTCTCACAAGAATTTTCAATTAAGGATTTTGAAAAGGGAATTAAAGTGTTTTTCTAAATATGAGTTTTGAATGAAACGGGCAAACGTTGATTTTAAGGATTTGCAAAGAAAGTGAAAAAGGATTTACAAAGAAAGTAAAAATGAATTTGAAAGGAAAGTAAAAATGAATTTGAACAAATAAGTTTGGTTTTTATAACCATCGGTACTTCAGTTTTGAAAACAATTTTAATGATTTTGTTTGTGTAAAACCATATTAATTTAGAAGGAAAAATGTTTTGATAATTTTCAATAGTCATGTCCACGTTTTTGAAGGCTTGTAATGCCTAGATTTTTTATGAAACAAAGTAATTTTTCCAAGTGAAAATATAATTGATTTAACACAAGAAATTTGAAAAGGGAATCAGAGCATTTTAATCACTTGAGAAATTAAATTTTTGTAAACGAAAATATTTTTGAACTTCAATTTATTTTGAAGAAGGTTGTGTTTGGAAATGATTTGGGAAAAATGAAGAATATAGTGATAATATGATTTTCCTATTGAAAATACAGTATAAATACTGTAAAACCAGTATATGGATGTTATGTAAGAAAATGACATGTTTTGCCTGTGATTGGCATTTGGTGCATTATACATGCATTGGAAAGATATGTCTATGATTGGATTTGGTGCATTATACGTGCATTGAAAAAATTTACGTTGAAGTATATGATTACATTGAACAAATGAAATTGAAAAGATTTGGCCCTTTGGGGTTGGACTTGCACTAATATATTCGTGCATTGTATAAAATATAACTAATAGCTATTATGGCCCTTGTGGTTGAAGAGGGAATGAGAATTGATAGTGAGGTCTATGATGGATCTTGGGCGTCGAGGTAGCGGTCGACCGAGTGGATAGTTAGCGAGTACCACTGTGCCACTTAGCGTCGATGCAAATCCGTTACAACGCATTGACGATACCCGATAAGAACACGATTCTTTTCAACGACTAGGAGATTGTCTTTGGGCTAAGGCTGACAATTAACTAGAGCATTCTTCTCGAAATTGTGAAAACCTCCATAGAGTTGTTTTTGATAAACTGAATCTTTGTGCATATGCATAAATCTGAGCATTTATATCTGTATGATATATTAATTAAGGAATATTAGCTATGACAATTGTTTTGATTACTTGGATGATGATTGAACTGATAAATGATTAGATGATGATAGTTGATTAATACTGATAGCATGATTATGGTATGATCTACCTGTATGATATTGCTATTTGTGTTATCTCTATGCTGCCATGCTGGTATTGGTGTAGGTGATCTCACCTCTTTGTTATGCTATTTTGCTGTGTCTGTACTGTTAAAATCAAATAATAGAAGGATCAAGTTGTTTTAGACATAACGGGCGATGGATACTCTGAGATTGGTGACAACAATAAGGAGTGGACATTCAGGACTCGAAGGTGTGCAGTGTTGACAAAGGAACAGATGTCTGAATGCATCAAAATGGACAGAAAAAGGAAAAAGTATGTTAAAGTTTCTCGTTAGTGTTGTACCGTGCTATTAAGTAGGACCCGTCATGGGGTTTGCTACTGTAAAAAAAAAATAAGTCTTTTAATTTTATATTTCTCTTTAAATTGTGATATTAATTGGTGTCAATATTGCATAATGAATAGTTGAAGTATGATTTTCAATATTACCTAATATTTTCAGTAAATTTGCGTTTCAGTAAAGAAGGAATTTTAAAACCCATCTTTTATAAATCAAACTTTGTGCGAACTTCTTTTCAGATTATAAGTCGAGAGTCAGACATGTGATACCCTGAGGAGGGTGTTACACATTTAGTTTGTAGAAACAGTGCAGCCCTCTAGATTACTCCCCTCTAGCTTAAGCCTTTGCTTGAGCACCTGAAGTATGCATACTTGGCGACTGATGAGCTGCTTCTTGTGATCGTGGCCAAGAACCTCCTTACTGAACAGGAGGAGAGATTGCTACAAATTCTGAGATAGCATAAGAAAGCCATTGAATGGACTCTTGCGGATATTCATTCCTGGTATTAGCTCTTCCACATGCATGCATCGGATATTACTTGAGGATGGACCTAAACCAGCAAGGCAGCCCCAGAGGAGACTGAATCCTCTGATTCTAGATGTGGAAAAGAAAGAGATGACTAAGCTACTGTAGGCTAGCATTATTTATCCTATATCTGATAACGCTTGGGTGAGTCTTATGCAGTTTGTCCCGAAGAAATCCAGGGTTATAGTGGTAGCAAACCAGAAGAATGAGTTGATCCCTAATAGAATGTAGAACAGATGGAGAGTCTGTATTGATTATAGGAGGCTCAACTAGGTCACTCAGAAGGATCATTACCCCCTACCTTTCATTGATCAGATGCTGGAGCGATTGGCTGGGAAATGACATTACTGCTTCTTGGATGCCTACACTGGCTACTTTTAGATCCATATTGCACCTGCAAATCATGACAAGACCACTTTCACCTATCCCTTTAGCATTTTTGCTTATATATGGATGCCCTTCGGCCTTTGCAACGCCCCTGGTACCTTCTAGCGGTGCATGGTAAGCATCTTCTCAGACTTTCTAGAGGAGTGCATGGAGGTGTTTATCGATGATTTCACTGTATATGGTTCTTCTTTTGATTCTTGTTCGGATAGCTTATCTAGAGTGCTAAATAGATGCATTGAAACTAATCCTATTCTAAATTTTGAGAAATGTCATTTCATGGTAGAGCATGGTATAATTTTAGGTCATGTAGTGTCTGTGAAGGTGTTGAGGTAGATCCTATAAAAATATATATGATTACCTATTTATCTTACCTCATATGCGTGTTAGAAGTTCGCTCTTTTCTTGGACATGCAGGTTTCTATAGGCACTTTATCAGAGATTTTAGTCAGATAGCCCTTCCGTTGTCTAACCTTCTGCAAAAAGATGCTGAGTTTGTGTTTGACCAGAAATGTAAGGAAGCCTTCAATCATTTGAAGCAGACTTTGACCAGTACCCCTATCATCCAGCCACCTGACTAGACACTCTCATTTGAGCTGATGTATGATGCTTCTAACTATGTTGTGGGAGTTGTCTTAGCATAGAGAGTGGGCAGAGTCTTCCATGTGATCTACTATGTTTCCAAAACTTTGGATGTTGCTCAAACAAATTACATAACCATAGAAAAATAATTTTTAGCTATTGTGTTTACATTAGATAAGTTTAGATCCTATTTGCTTGGTTCTTAGGTTGTGGTGTTTTCTGATCATTCAGCTCTAAAGTTTCTTTTGAAGAAACTTGAGGATAAGCCACATTTTATTAGGTGAAAACTGATGCTCTAGGAGTTTGACATTGAGATTTGAGATAGAAGTGGAACAGAGAACCTGGTGGCTAATTGAGAAAGCCTCAGATCCCCTTCCCATCCATGATTCTTTTCCTAATGAGCACCTTTTACAATTGCAAGATAAGATCACCTCTCCTTGGTTTGCAGATATGGTCAATTTCTTGGTTGCTAGTGTTTTTCCTGCATGTTTTACTAGGGCTCGGAATGATAAATTGAAAAGTGAGTCTATGTATTATGTGTACGATGATCCTTACCTACGAAAGTTTTGTACTGAGCAAGTTATTAGGCGATGTGTACCTGATCATGAGTTCCAGTTTGTTCTTAGTTTTTGTTATGCATTTGCATGTGGTGGGCATTTTGGGCCTCAACATACAACTAGGAATTACTATCTTAGTGCATATCCAAGTTAAATTACTACTTACTCAACATAAGTCCATATAATGAATAGTATTTGCCCAAAAATTTAGCTATCCTAGTGCACGACTAGCAAAACTTGCATCTTACAAAAAAGACCTAAAATAATAAAAATAGCATTAACTAGATCATATACAAATAGTTCATAGTTGCTATAAGAGATACAGAAATACAGAAAACTTACTATACGAGACAATATTTAGAAATTACACAAACAAGCATTGTATATATATATTTTTTTTCTGAACATAGTGATCCTTAATTGTCCATAGAATAATTCAAGAGAGTTTTTTGATTCATGTCTTTCCAATTACCAAATTAGACAAGAAGTAAAAGATAATAATTCACCATTAGTTCCTAAACAAATCCAAAGTAAACAAAAGGAAGCATTAGTCATGGGGCTAAGATCATAGTAAAGAAAAATATAAGTAAATCATAACAATGGCACCAAGCTTCTATTGTGACGGTGCTCTTTAAGCAACTACAAGTAAAATTTTATTTCACATTCAAACTTTTATAACCAGCTATTGGAAAAAAAATATTAAAAAAAAGAGAGAAAAGGAATATAAAGGCCTTAGATCTCATAGCTTAATACAAAATCATGTACATCTTATGACACTGATTTCATTCACAACCTTCTTGAACCTTTGCAAACTAATCCACACACACACACACACACACACACACAAAGATGCAGATCAGGTTATGAACATGTGAAAAAGTGCTTTGATGTTTCTAAATGATTTACCTAAGAGTAGTTGCTAATTTCAAGAAGCCTTTTGTAATTGTTTATATAATGACACAATTTAGAAATTTTATATAAACATATTAATAACACTAACATATTAATAACATGTGTAAGTTAATTTATTAACAAGTTGACCATAAGTATAAGCAAAAGAGTTTTACTTTCCTATCATCATGTATAATTAATTCTTCATGTTTCATGATGTAACCTTTAGTAATTACTGTTAGATACATGGATATATGTTGATTTCAACACCTGTCATTTTTTACAGTAGCTTAGCTAGCTTATTTCAGAGATTAATATACTTAGTTAAGGCCAAATAAAAGTGGGTTAATATCTAAGAGAAGAACTTTAAGACGGTTAGAACATGTCCAAAGTTATTGTTTCTTTTTCAAAATTACTTTCAAACGCTAACTTTTATATTGGCAGATTGTTTGAGGAGATCCACTAATGCCTCAAAGGATTCACAGGTCTTAGATTTTTCTACAGCTTATGCACTTGCTGCCTAGAAAAAACAGTTCTATCCATATAGTTCTATCCATGTGTAACAAAATTAGCCAATGATTATCACTAAGCTATCATCCTTTAAGCATACTTTATATTGTTTCTCTTTCTTTCTTTGTTTGGATTTGCTTGCATTCTCTTATACGTCAAAATAATAATAATAAAAAATCAAAAAATAGCAAAAGGCAAAAAACCTTGTCAAATGCAAAGGTTCTATTGATCTGCTTGTTGGCTATATTCTGCACAGCCGAAACTTCCTTTCTTCCCTCGTTACACGAAATCACAATGGGTGTATACAACCTGATTTCATCTTCACTCAATGACCTACAAAAGCACACACGAAACCAATCACCGAATTTTCCAAGTCATAAAACAAAATCAACTCAGCTTAACACTGAGTTAGACCAAGTTAGACTTACCTGATTTCTTTAGGGCTTACCCGTGGACTTGGAGCAGAGGCAGATGCTGAGTAGATCTGGACCTGCGAGCTCGTGTTGGCGTGACAGTGACGCGGGTTTCACGGCTTTGGGTAGAGGCAGAGGCTAAGCAGAGAATAGAGGCTGCAACTTTGAGTGAGAGAGAATGAAAGTGAGAGTGAGAGTGAGAGCACGAGAGAGAAAGGGTGAGGGTCAGGGTGAGAGTGAGAGTGAGAGTGAGAGGGAGAGGGAGAGCACGAGAGAGAGAGGGTGAGAGAGGGAGAGCGTGGCTGTGAAGGATTTAGAATTCTTTAAAATATTTTAATTAGGTTTTGCGAGGGATTTGCGACAAAAATTTCCCTCGCTAAAATTTTATCAGTTAGCGAGGGAAACTTTCCCTCACAATTCCCTTGCTAATTTTAGCGAGGGAAATTATCCCTCGCAATTCTCTCACTAATTTGACTAAGTTTTAACTATGCTTTTAGCAAAGAAAATTATTCATCGTGAGAGGGAAATTATCCCTCGCAATTTCCTCAATAATTTTAGCGAGGGAAAATATCTCTCGCAATTCCCTAGCTAATTTTAATGAGGGATATTTTCTCTCGCAATTCCCTCACTATTAACTCGCTATTTTCTCCTCGAATTTATTTTTTAAAATTTAGCGAGGGCTCATATTTCCCTTGCTAATCCCTTGCAATTCTCTCGCTAATTAGCAAGGGATTAGCGCGGGAAATTTTCCCTCACAAAATTTAGTTGCTAAATCGCAAATTTCTTGTAGTGTGTTGACTATTAGATATTACATGAATGGTCAAGATTAGAATATAAATGCGTGTGATTTTTTAAGTGGTCACATGACTTGTATGTAACTTTAAATCGTGACCATTTATGTATAATTGTATAGTCAATATTTATTCTTCTCATACTCTCACAATAAAAACTCCCCTCACTAGATGCGCCCATCATATATATATATATGGAGCGTATCTGGTGAGAGGAGTGTTTGTTGTAAAAGGTAAGATGAGTGAATCTTGACTATTAAATCTTATATGAATGGTCAAGATTAGAACATAAATGTATGTGATTTTTTTAAGTGATCACATAACCTTTAAATAACTTTTAATTTTGATCATCTGTGCATAGTTGTATGGTCAATATTTACCCTCTCATCCTCTCACAATAAAAACTATTTTCATTATATATGCCTATATATATATAGTGGTAATAATTTTAATTAAATTACTAACTGTTTGTTGGTAAGAAATTGTGAATTGGCCTTGATAGTATTTAGTATGTATTATTATATGTATCATATAGTTAATATGTATACAACAACAAAAAATATTAAAGTTTTATGTAAAATATACTTGTCATGTCGAAAATGTAATTTATATGAAGTAGCAGAATAACATTTATTTAGATAATAAAGTGAGATAAACAATATCACTAACCATTATACTAATTAAGGAAATCATTTGCTATTTACTTTATTTTATTTCTACCTACTAAACAATGCTAGCCTGAAAAATGGTTTATAACAACGAAATGCTTTAATATGTATTGGTATATTACATTAAGATCTTATAAAAACAACAAACAACAACAACAAACCAAGCCTTTTTTTCACTAGGTGAGATCGGCTACGTGGATCAAAATTATGTCATTGTATGCTATCATAAATCAAGTCTTCAAAAATGTCATTCAAATCTAAATCTTTTTTAATCGTTTTACCTATAGTCTTTCTTGGTCTTCCTCTCCCTCTAGCTATTTAACTATCCTCCACCTGATCTACTCTTCTTACAGGGGCTCATAATGGTCTTCTTTTTACATGTCCAAACCACCTAAGAAGAGATTCTGCCATCTTTTCAACAATATGTGCTACCTCTACTTTCTCTGTAATGCATTCATTCTTAATCCTATCTTATCTTGTTTGACCACACATCCAGCGCAACATCCTCATCTCAGCGACACTAATCTTATGCTCTTGCTGGATTTTTACCCTAACATTCGGTACTATACAACATTACGGGTCTTATAGTTGTGTAGTAAAATTTACTCTTAAGTTTGAGAGACACTTTTCTATCACAAATAACTCCTGAAGCACTTCTCAATTTCATCCATCCAACTTGAATCATATGATTTACATCTCTCTCTATCTCTCAGTCATTTTGTATGATAAATTCAAGATACATAAATCGCGTGACTTATGGTATGGCATGGTCTTCAATTCTCACCATTAAGCTAGTATTAGCATGCTTCTTACTTAATTTACATTTTATATACTCTGTCTTACTTCTGCTTAGATGGAAGTCATATTCTTCCAAAGCTCGTCTCCATAACTCTAGCTTCCCATTTGTTTCCTCTCTTGGCTCTCCAACTAAGACTATATCATCTGCAAAAAGCATGCATTACGGCACCAGCTCTTGGATATGTGCAGTAAGCACATCCAAGACCAAGGTAAAAAGATATGAACTCAAAGTTCACCCTTGGTGCAATCCTATAATTATAGAAAAATTTTCTATGATCTCACCATGTGTTTTCACACTAGTTTTAGCCCCGTCATACATATCTTGGATTGCTTGAATATAAGTGATACGAACTCCTTTATTCTTCAGAGCCTTCCACAAGACCTCTCTTGGTACTCTATCGTAAGCTTTTTTCAGATCAATGAAAATCATGTATTGGTCTTTTTGCTTCCTCCGATACCTCTCTATCAATCTTCGAAGAAGATAGATTACTTCCATGGTTTACCTCCCAAAAATAAAACCAAATTGATTTTCTGAAATATGAGTCTCTTATCTTAATCTCTGTTTAATTACTCTTAACCAATTACTCTTGTCTTGAACAAATGATGTGAGCATGATTAATTTTGAAAATTCTAAAGTAAAGATACGAAAAAATTTGCAAATAAAAATAAAAATAAAAAAATCAGCTAAAATAAATCAATACAAAAAACTGTGCGTACCTTGTAGTAATTCCACTCACATGATGCACGGTAAGTATAATTTGATCACGTAGATATAAATCCAATTATACTTAATGTATTAGAATTTCAAAATATTAAAAAAATAATATATACATTTATGAATTAAAATAATTATTTAAAAATACATAATCAATCAATTTATTTTAAATAATAAAGTGTGTTTCACTTTATTATTTCAATTAGTTTAATAATAATTTTTAAAAATATAATTAAAAATATTAAAATTCATATTAATTGTTATTGTAAAATATAAGAGTTCATTAAAAATAATTTATTGATAAAATGACTAATATGAATCATGAATGCATTACCAATTACAAATAACATTAAACTAAAATTAAATAAAAAACTAATTCTATATTTAGTGTTCATCTTGGAATCAAAGAATTTCTTATGGTAAAAATAATGGAATGTCATTTCTATTCGAAATTATATTCTACAAATTTTATGAATCTCATTCCTCTAAAAAAAGTTTCATTAGCATTTCATATCTTTATAAAATAAGATTTTAATATATTTTTCTTAATATGTCCTTATTTAACTTGTAATTTATAATTTATAAAGTACTTTTACTCTCCGTCTAATTTATTTTCTCAATAAAATAAATGTTGGATAATTTTTAATCTAAACTTTTATTTATTTTTAATCAATTTTTCTTTTTTTTTCATATGAAGTTTTAATGAATTTTTTTAAATCTTACACAATATTAGATTTAATATTATACCAACATCATAAAGAATTATATTACTATAGACCTAGGATCATAATGAACCATATACAAGGAAACAAATTTAATATTAAATTTTATAACATGCACATATTTATAATTTTAAATTGTTTTCAACAAATATGTTGTTATATATTGGATTTTCCTTGAGCTCGACTCAACATTAACACTACTTTATCATAAAATATAGGGCATTATAAAGTTGCTTATAAGAAAGGAAAAAAATAGTTAAATAACTATTATCAAAATCTCTCTTATGAAGTTATTGAAAATTTAATTTGAATTTATTTTTTAAAAAAACACACATTCCTATTATATATATAAAACATAGAAGAAAAAAATAATTTTTCTTTTACCTTTCGTCATTTACATCAATTTGAATTTCATTTCATATTGTATCCCATATATTAAATTGTAAAATCACCTTTCATGCCATCTTATTTAGCATTGTACCAAACAGTAAAACTATAATAGGATTACCATTCTATTTTACTATTTTTTATTCTTTTTTTTTTCATTCCGTAAAATTCCATTCTTTGCTCCCTGAATTATAGAAGAAAACTTACATAAGTTCAAAAGTTAATACCTAAAATGTATATCACAATAAAATAATTCAATAATATGGTCAAGAAAGATAATTGCCGACTTTATTTTTCTATTAATAATATTAGGATCACAATGCTCATGCAAATATTGCAACTTCCAATTCAACTCCTAAAATTATCTTCTTCCTTATATCCCAGTCTATGAAAATTTGCTCGATATTTTTGGCTCCATTAGAGGAGCAAGCCAAACCCCTAAATCAATAAGCAAATGCAATTTATGCTTGAAGCAAATGCCAAGACATCTTTGTAGCTTTTTGGTCTTGCAGAGGATAATGGATCTTGAGAAGCATGTCAAGCAACTATATTAGGATATGGAGGTATATGAAATGATAGTAGAATAAATATGGTATGACCAGTTACAAATAAATTGGTAGTTCTTCATAAAATATATTTGCATCCAAATACAATAGTATAGAACTTAAAAATTAAGTCCATCACGAACTTGAAGTCAAGATTAAATCATTCTAAGATAGATAAGAAGCAAAACATTATAGGCATATCACATCATGAGAATTCTCAACACGCCCACATGAAGCTGAACATGAACCATTCTTTGGAAAAGACCTATTATCAAGCGCAACTAGAAAACAAAAGAAACAGGTGACAACCCCACACCATAAACATTCCATATTTTATAGAGGGAATAATGCATTTTGATTGGCTTCCAAAAAGGCAAACCAATTGCACGTTTGAAGTCACATTTAATTGTTCCTCCCCTATGATTGGTCATGTAGGCAGCGAGCTGTTGGGAAACAAAGCAGAAAACTACTATCCTCATTAAAGCAATTTTGATTCTCAATAAATTCAAAGTAACGGCTCTCAAGCAAGTACAAACTACTACTAACCAAAAAGTAAAGGTTGCCAAACGGACATCAAACCCCTAAGAGCAATAAAGTCCTTACCCTCATTCAAGAAACACACAACAGACTCCGCGAACTACACATGGGCCAACCTGTAACATCCCGAAAATTATTTATTTCATTATAAATGATCATTTTATAATATTTATAATTTTTGGGAATTTTTGTGAAATTTTCTGAAAACGTTGAATATTTTAATATATTCTTCGTTTTACGTGTGCACTGAGCGGAGCCAGGAAAACAAAATATGTTTTTTCCTAAGGCTGATAAACTTTGGACTGTGGAAATGTCAACGGGGGATCTTACTAAACTCAAGGCCGAGCACACTTTACAAGGTTTATGTTTTCTGAGATTTTATCTGATAAATAAAATCATTGTATCATAAAATCATCTGATGAATAATAAAATATTATTTTCATCAACTGTAACTTTTATTCACGGAGAAAATAATTCTAACAGTATAATTAATCATCTGTCAGATGTATTTAATTAAGGGAATAAGCTTACTATGCACTTTATCGAGAAGCGCGTGAAGCTTCTCAAGGAAGCTTTGAGGGAAACTTCTAGGAAGCTTCCTTCCCAATCACTTTTCTCTCTCCTCCCTTTTTGGTGCTGCACGGTTGGCTAAGAGAGATATTTCATTTTCACTTCTCCCATTTTCTCTCATTCACGCTGCTCTTTCTCTCTTCCTCTCACTCTCTTCCTCTCTTCTCCATACGGCTACACACCCACAAACTCCATTGTTGATTTCAAGTTTTCCATACTCAAGCTAACTCAAACCATTTCTTCCCCTCTCCATCCTCAAGCTTTCCTTTTTGTGGAACTCACCTTGGCTCCTCCTTTTTCGTGGTTGGCAGCCCAACACCAAAGCTTTAAGCTTTAAGGTAAAGCTCTCAACTTTCTTCTCATTTTCTCCCCATTTCCACGGTCCATGGTCACATTGGTGACTATGGATGCCATTTCCACCCTTTAATCTTGATTTTTATGGATTTGAACACCAAGGTTTCTGTGGTGGTGAAGCATGAAATTCCTAAGCAAAAAGGAGCTTGCTTTTCCTTGTTCTTCACTAAGGTAAGAGGAAGATTATTCTCTTCAACCTATTTTGGTAGTGAGAAACTCTTTGTTTGCATGTTGTTTATAATCTATTGTGCTATTAGATTGTTTGTTTATGTATATTGATGTATCTAAATAGAATGGAATGCATGACATGGAAGAAAATGATGTCGAATTGATTCTCAGATGGCCACGGCTTTAAGGCCAAAATTTGGGGATTCTTTGTGAACAATTGTAACAATTAGAATTTTTGACCATATCCGTCGAATTTGAATTTCTGACCATTTAGCGCAATGTCAATATCCGTCGAATTTGAATTTCTGACCATTTAGTACAATGTCAATATCCGTTGAATTTGATTTTCTGACCATTTAGTGCAATGTCAATATCCGTCGAATTTGATCTTCTGACCATTTAGTACAATGTCAATATCCGTCAAATTTGATCTTCTGACTATATCTGTCGAATTTGATCTTCTGACCATTTAGTGCAATGTTAATATCCGTCAAGTTAGAATTTCTGACCATTTAGTAGAGAAACTCCTCCAATGTCAATATCCGTCGAATTAGAACTTCTAACCCTTTAGCACTTTCGTCGGTTCAACACTTGGAAGATTTCTCCAACGTCAACACCCATCCGTCGAATTAGGATTTCTGCTTGTCTTCTAGTATATTCGACAGTTCTATACATCATTCGATAGAGCTAACCTTCTAGTATATTTGACAGTTTTTTATCTCCATTCGACAAAATCTTCATTCGACAGAAATTGATTTTTGGTCATTCTTGTCAAAATTGTAACTCAACCATTTTCGTCACCAAATCACCTTATGACTGACATCTTTCATCACTCTGTCATGTTATTTTTCGTCGAAAGGTAGCCTCACATTTGTACACTAGAGGCATTTTCTCCGTCGAATCCCAAACCAAAAATTTATCACCTACATCGAGTGATTAAATTAATGGTAATAGGATGCAAGGATTAGTAAATTAGAAAATTTAATTGTACTTTGAGATTCATAAATATTAAAGAAACAAGAATGATAGTTTGCCTTATAGTTTAGAGCAATTTTTGGAATAAAGGAAGAACAAGAGTGTGAGAAGGGCTGTGAGGAACTTAAACTAAATATTCTAAGAGAGTTAACGTGAGAACATAATGGAATTAAAGCATAACTTTCATAGTAACTTTGAATAGTATGTGTTCACCTATGAGATTTTAGTATTGATTCGTCGTGGTGTGTGAATTTGAATAAGTTATGCTATCATTATGAATATATATATATATATATACATGTATATATATATATATGTATATATATATATATACATATATATATGTATGCATTGAATCCATATGCATTGGAGCATGCATTGTCATTGTGATATTGGGAAGACGAACTGGACTCTGGAAATATTTGATAGACTACTGAGTCTGATGTGATTTTATTTCATTGGATATGCATTTGAGCATTATACAGTTATGGTGTATTATACCTAGGAGTGGACGAGGACTTACAGGATAGTGGGGTCTTTTTAGACCTAGGGGACGTCAGGGCGCGGTGTTTCACCTGTGAACCGATTATCACCTTATATATATACCTCTGGCCGTGAACACTGTTGCAACGCACTAGCAGCCCGACATAGCACTATTACTTTCCATGGCCCAGTGTAGACTGTCTATTGAGAGGGGCAGATCTTCTGGGGTGTTCATCTCTGAAAACTTTGAGTTTAGCTCCATGGAGTAGGAAATGAGTGCATTGTACATGAGAATAGTCAGCATACGCATTGTGCACATGCATGGTTAGTCCACATATTATCATGGGCATGGCTAACATACATATTGTGGAACCATACATGCATGTTATATATCTATAGTGAATACTTGTTGTTATAGTGCTGTTGATGATTGTATTATCGTGGTATATGTTTTCTGAGAATATCTATGAAATTCATAACTTGAACATATTTGTAATATCTGTATGTGTGGAATGACTTTGTCATTCATGTTATGTTTCTTTGCTGCCATCATAGGTAATGAAAGTAGAATGTCTTACCTCTTTTCTGTATTTGTTACTATCCTATGTGGTTTTTGGTTAAAGTTTGTAAATGGGGCGAGGTCGAATCTCTTAGATTTCGCTATGGTTTGATCTTCTGCGTTCGGTAAGGACAACTTGAAAGGATCCTATTAGTTTCGTCGTATTTGAGTTCACCGAAGATGCTAGGGCTTGGCGAGTCGACTGGACTAACAAGCGTACGTGATTTGTTGGGAATCTGACCTTGACCATGAAAAGGACTGCGATTGAAGACCTTATCCCGTATTTCTTACTACACCAGTGTGCTTGGAGTTGCCTCATGCATTCGGGATCCGAGGGAGTGCCCAACTCTTTAGTCGAGGATATGTTGTGGGTAGTTTATACTTTATTTTGCATTACCTGTATAAAGTGTATCTTTGGGTATATGTATGTTTTAAGATGATTATCCAGTCTAAAATGCCGTAATTTGAGTACATATTATAATTCACATTTTCACTGGTTGTATATGTAACTATTCATTCGTGGCTCCTATTTTCCTCTTATGCAAAATGATTCATTGTTTTGGAAAAATTGTTGTTTGACAATCGTAACACACCAAAATTTAACGACCGTGACATAATGACGATTGTGCAGTGGTTATTAAATCGAGGGGTGTTACATTAGGTGGTATCAGAGCTCAGTTCATCCTGTTGAGCCGGGGTATGAACTGACTATGCTTAGACATGTTAGAAGTTTTTGTATGTTGTGTACTTCCTTGTCTCTTGAATTGAGATGTTGGGAAAAGAAGGCATGGCTTGCCATAGGTTGAGTGTTGGTAGCTACTGTTGCACGGTTACATGATATTGAGTACTGGCCCACTCAATGTGTAATGTTCTGTGTCTACAGGAAACTATAACTTCACCTAGACGTATTAAGGTAATAGGAATTCTTTTAGAAAGAAGCTCAGCTGGTATGACTGAACTTGCTTAGGATTTGTTTGCATTTACACCCTTGTTGTGTTACCTCTAGAATTGTTTGAGCTAATGGGTTAGAAAAAGAGTAGTTAAATAAGACTTGCGAAGTTTGTGGACTGAGGTAACCAAGAAGTTTTCAAAAACCGATTCTCTTTGGAAAAGAGTATCTGGCGTAAGTTTGGTTCGAGGAGCTACATAAGAGTCAAAGACTTACAGGAGATCGCGTCGCAGAAGGCAGAGTGAAGGAGCTCAAGTTATAGTCTTTTGGGTTTGTCTCATTGGGTTGTGTGACTCTTTGTGTTTGGTTTCCGAAAGGAGACAATATTGTTTGGACTGAATGCTTTTGATTTTCCTCATGGTTTGATTTGTTTGTCCTTGAAGGAAGACAATGACTCGAAGTAGATGTGAGTGTGTGAACGCGGGGAGTGACAATGATGGTACAACTACGGTAGCTGAAGAAATGCAAAGAATGGTTGATATAACAACACACCAGGATCAGAGGGCCGCACAACAGCAGGAATTGGAAGTTAAGGTTCAGAGTTTAAAGGAAGAAAGTCGACTTTGGGGTAACTCTAAATTACCTAAGTTCCAAAGGAGGAACAACAGGAAAGTCAATCAGTTTAAGCAGAAACCGTATACACTATGACCAAAGGAGCAACAGCGACAGCAAATGTATCACGGAGGTGCGAGTGGTAGCAAGTCCAATCCAACCGTGGTACCGTTATCAAGGTGTAAGAAGTGCAGAAAGGACCACTTCACGAGGGACTGTAAGATCGAAGGAATAATTTGTTTCAAGTGCAGAAAGCAAGGACATGTGTGGAGGGATTGTGCTTTACATGGGACGAAGCCTTCATGTGCGATCACAGGGATAATTTGTTTCAAATGCAGAGAGCTAGGACATGTGGCGAGGAACTGTACTTCGCAAAGGATGAAGCCTTACATCGGAGATGTACGTACTTCGAAATCTCATGAAGAATGGAAAGTTAATTCCTCCACTCAAATTGAAGATCGAAATGAAGAAAGGGACTGTGCTACAGTGGATGACCCTATGACTTCATTGTATAATTCTGGGGATAGCCCATTTCCTTATGACGCATGACTGTATGAGTATTTTAGGGTCGTGTGTACCTCTGACATCTTTTGACTAAGTTATTCTACTTCTGCTACTAAGAACTTGTTGATGGTAGCTAAGTTGTTTAAATTATCCTATGACCTGTTAAAGACTGAATCCTTCTGTTGATCTGATTTGTTTACTTCTTTTATAAATTGGATGTAATGTTAATGAAGGGATTGGTTATCTTCCAACCATATCCTGTTGAAATATTTCAATGAAATTTTAAGATTTCATTTCTGGAATTAGGTTGTCTGTGTATTTACTTCCTTTCGACCTGAATGATACTATTCACGTTTGTAAGCCTGCTTTCATTGCAACAAGTTTATTTAAAAAAAACTATCCTAATGTTGTTAGAAATTTGAAACCTTTTTTACCAATTCGATTATCCACTCTCTTCGTGAATAGGCTTGATCTCAGGAAGGAGATTGATCGTTTTCTAAACGGGTCTCGTCATTCGGTTTCAACCGAAACTTAGTATTTCTTGATACATAAATTTCCTAGATGTGAATCCATGAAACTCACTCCTAAGTTTTATTGGACCATATATCATACTCTTTGTTAGGCGGGTCCAGTGGTAAATCAAGTGACTTCCCTACTTTTCTTTCTAACCTTTATAACGTTTCTAGTATACTTCGATTGAGTAGATGTATTCCCGAATCTGAACCATAGCAATGCGACAAGTGTAGCACAATTAGGTGAGAACTTACCCTATGAGACAATTGATTCGAATCAAGGAAAGATGGTTTGACAAATCAATTGAAGAACGCTGCTATTTTCTCTAAGATCATTTTGAGTTCTCAACTATCATCAAGATCACCTGAGAGAAGGGTATATTTCCAAGGCAACTTTTTCTGACGCGTCATGGACACCACGGGTATATCGTAATGTCATTCCATATAATGAACGCTTTGGTAGTACTCATCGACTACACCAACAAGATATTTCTTCCCTATTGAGACAAAATTGTCGTGTTGTTCTTCAAATTCAGAAGAAGAATAAGGAGTTATGCTAGAAGCTATCCAAGTGCGAATTTCGGTTTGAGGTAGTTTAACTTTTGAGTCAAGTGATCTTTAAAAGAATGACTTATTGGAGATCTGTCGCAAGTTGGAGCAATTCTTCAATAGGACAGATCAAAGACTGTATTGCAGATTTGTAACTTTATAGGATCAGCTGGTTAATACGGGAGACTCACTACAGAATTCTTCAAGATGGTAATACTTCTCGTCTAACTCATGCATGAGAGTCAAGTTTGTAGGATTGGTGCATATAAGGAAAGATTTTCAAGGATTGAAGAGACACTCGATTTCTTCACTAAAGATGATTCTGCCTAAATCCTAATGAACTTTTTGGAATGCCTAGTGATGCTTCGCATTGGAAGTTTAGAACATATGCTTGATCAGAATAGAAGGAATAGTAACATGCGCTTTGAGACAATCGAGAGCACATAAGAAGGATTACCTTACACTAACTCAGTGTTAGCTTCGTAGTTGCATTGAAAGATCTGGAAGTATTATCTACAAGGAGAAATTCTCAATGCCTATGGTAATCTTAAGAGCCAAAGGTATTTTGGTCTATTGGAATGAGTTGAATATAAGGCAGAGAGGATGATTAGAAGTTTCGAAAGATTTTGATTTTTCATTTTGGTGTAATCCCGGAAGAGGCCAATGTCGTAGTGGATGCCTTGAGAAGAAAACAAGCTTAGTTTGTCTACTACGGTGAGCAAGGAGAATAAGTTCGAGAGAGCCACTCAGCAATGTACAGTTGTTTGGGGAGTTAGCTGTTGGAATGGCGGAAGACTCAAGGAGCGTAAAATCTTTTATTGATCGGCCTAAGATATCAACACGTTTTTGCCCATTAATATAAGATACTCAATGGAAGGAAGCAACCTCAGTCCCGGTGATTTGGATTGATGCAGCTGAAGATACAACACGAGAACTAGGAGACAAAATGAAAGAAACACAGTCGCGTTTGTTCTAAGATATGATGAATTTCGAGGACGAAATTCCTTTTTAGAAGAGGAGTGTTGTAACATCCCGAAAATTATTTATTTCATTATAAATGATCATTTTATAATATTTATAATTTTTAAGAATTTTTGTGGAATTTTCTGAAAATGTTAAATATTTTAATATATTCTTCGTTTTACGTGTGCACTGAGCGGAGTCGGGAAAACAAAATATTTTTTTCCTAAGACTGATAAACTTTGGACTATGGAAACATCGATGGGGGATCTTACTAAACCCGAGGCCGAGCACAGTTTACGAGGTTGACGTTTTGCGAGATTTTATCTAATAAATAAAATCATGGTATCATAAAACCATCTGATGAATAATAAAATATTATTTTCATCAAGTGTAACTTTTATTCACAGGGAAAATAATTCTAACAGTATAATTAATCATCTGTCAGATATATTTAATTAAGGGAACAAGCTTACTATGCACTTTATCGAGAAGCGTGCGAAGCTTCTCAAGGAAGCTTTGAGGGAAGTTTCTAAGAAGCTTCCTTCCCAACCACTTTTCTCTCTCCTCCTTTTTTGGTGGTGCACGGTTGGCTAAGAGGGATATTTCATTTTTACTTCTCCCATTTTCTCCCATTTTCTCTCATTCACGCTTCTTTCTCTCTTCCTCTCACTCTCTTCCTCTCTTCTCCATACGGCTACACACCCACAAACTCCATTGTTGATTTCAAGCTTTCTATACTCAAGCTAACTCAAACCATTTCTTCCCCTCTCCATCCTCAAGCTTTCCCTTTTGTGGAACTCACCTTGGCTCCTCCATTTTCGTGGTTGGCAGCCCAACACCAAAGCTTTAAGCTTTAAGGTAAAGCTCTCAACTTTCTTCTCATTTTCTCCCCATTTTCGTGGTCCATGGTCACATTGGTGACTATGGATGCCATTTCCATCCTTTGATCTTCATTTTTATGGATTTGAACACCAAGGTTTCTGTGGTGGTGAAGCACGAAATTCCTAAGCAAAAAGGAGCTTGCTTTTCCTTGTTCTTCACTAAGGTAAGAGGAAGATTATTCTCTTCAACCTATTTTGGTAGTGAGAAACTCTTTGTTTGCATGTTGTTTATAATCTGTTGTGCTATTAGATTGTTTGTTTGTGTATATTGATGTATCTGAATAGAATGGCATGCATGACATGGAAGAAAATGATGTCGGATTGATTCTCGGATGGCCACGGCTTTGAGGCCAAAATTTAGGGATTCTTTGTGAACAATTGTAACAATTAGAATTTCTGACCATATCCGTCGAATTTGAATTTCTGACCATTTAGTGCAATGTCAATATCCGTCGAAATTGATCTTTTGACCATTTAGTACAATGTCAATATCCGTCGAATTTGATCTTCTGACCATATCTATCGAATTTGATCTTCTGACCATTTAGTGCAATATCAATATCCGTCGAATTTGATCTTTTGACCATTTAGTACAATGTCAATATCCGTCGAATTTGATCTTCTGACCATATCCGTCGAATTTGATCTTCTGACCATTTAGTGCAATGTCAATATCCGTCGAATTTGATCTTCTGACCATTTAGTACAATGTCAATATCCGTCGAATTTGATTTTCTGACCATTTAGTGCAATGTCAATATCCGTCGAATGTGATCTTCTGACCATTTAGTACAATGTCAATATCCGTCGAGTTAGAATTTCTGACCATTTAGTAGAGAAACTCCTCCAATGTCAATATCCGTCGAATTAGAACTTCTAACCCTTTAGTACTTTCATCGGTTCAACACTTGGAAGATTTCCCCAACGTCAACACCCATCCGTCGAATTAGGATTTCTGCTGATCTTCTAGTATAATCGACAGCTCTATACATCATTCGACAGAGCTAACCTTCTAGTATATTCGACAGTTTTTTATCTCCATTCGACAGAATCTTCATTCGACAGAAATTGATTTTTAGCCATTCTTGTCAAAATTGTAACTCAGCCATTTCTGTCACCAAATCAATTTATGACTGACATCTTTCATCACTCTATCATGTTATTTTTCGTCGAAAGGTAGCCTCACATTTGTACACTAGAGGCATTTTCTCCATCGAATGCCAAACCAAAAATTTATCACCTACACCGAGTGATTAAATTAATGGTAATAGGATGCAAGGATTAGTAAATTGGAAAATTTAATTGTACTTTGAGATTCATAAATATTAAAGAAACAAGAATGATAGTTTGCCTTATAGTTTAGAGCAATTTTTGGAATAAAGGAAGAACAAGAGTATGAGAAGGGTTGTGAGGAACTTAAACTAAATATTCTAAGAGAGTTAACGTGAGAACATAATGGAATTAAAGCATAACTTTCATAGTAACTTTGAATAGTATGTGTTCATCTAAGAGATTTTAGTATTGATTCGTCGTGGTGTGTGAATTTGAATAAGTTATGTTATCTTTGTGAATATATATATATATATATATATATATATATATATATATATATATATACATATGTATGCATTGAATCCATATGCATTGGAGCATGCATTGTCATTGTGATATTGGGCCGACGAACTGGACCCTGGAAATATCTGATAGACTACTGAGTCTGATATGATTTGATTTCATTAGATATGCATTTGAGCATTATACAATTATGGCATATTATGCCTAGGAGTGGACGAGGACTTGCAGGATAGTAGGGTCTTTTTAGACTTAGGGGACGTCAGGGCGCGGTGTTTCACCTGTGAACCGGTTATCACCTTATATATATACCTCTGGCCGTGAACACTGTTGCAACGCACTGGCAGCCCGACATAGCACTATTACTTTCCATGGCCCAGCGTAGACTGTCTATTGAGGGGGGACAGATCTTCTAGGGCGTTCATCTCCGTAAACTTTGATTTTAGCTCCATGGAGTAGGAAATGAGTGCATTGTACATGAGAATAGTCAGCATACACATTGTGCACATGCATGGTTAGTCCACATATTATCATGAGCATGGCTAACATACATATTGTGGAAACATAAATACTTGTTATATATTTATAGTGAATACTTGTTGTTATAGTGCTGTTGATGATTGTATTATCGTGGCATATGTTTTCTAAGAATATCTATGAAATTGATAACTTGAACATATTTGTAATATCTGTATGTGTTGAATGACTTCGTCATTCGTGTTATGTTTCTTTGCTGCCATCATAGGTAATGAAAGTAGAATGTCTTACCTCTTTTCTGTATTTGTTGCTATCCTGTGTGGTTTTTGGTTAAAGTCTGTAAATGGGGCGAGGTCGAATCTCTTAGATTTCGCTATGGTTTGATCTTCTGCGTTCGGTAAGGACAACTTGAAGGGATCCTATTGGTTTCGTTGTATTTGAGTTCACTGAAGGTGCCAGGGCTTGGCGAGTCGACCGGACTGACAAGCGTACGTGATTTGTTGGGAATCTGACCTTGACCGTGAAGAGGACTGCGATTGAAGACCTTATCCCGTATTTCTTACTACACCATGTTGGGAATTGCGGATCAAAATATCTCGCAGCGGAATAATAGGATTCCCACATAGGATCCATGCGAAAAGTCCATAATTCGAGTTTTTAAAAATTACCTCTTGAAGCGTGATAAACACAAGCGAGGTGAATCACCAACACCGTAATAGCGACGATGTTTCTGCGGTATCCACACGAACAGACTTGCAAAAGGAGTCACGCCTCTGTTTCGCGGTGCTAGTCGAATAGATAGAAGAACCTTTCACCGTGGCGGCTAGGGTTGTGATGTAACATATATAGCAGCCCCCTTAACGATGCAATAGTGGCGCCTTAAGTGAGTGTGAGCAATAGCAAGGTAAGATGTGTAACCCTAAAACCCATCTGTCATGAGTTAGGCCCACAATTGAATCCGAGTCCAACTTGGATCCTTATTGCTCCAATTTAGTCTGTTCTAAGTGTGCGACCTATGTTTCTCATGACGTTGGTAGTAATATTAAAATCTCATTTTAATATTACAAACAAATGAGCTTGTATCTAGCAACACATCACTTTGCTACCCAAGTAATGAGAATGTCGTGATTTGACATAACCTATCCGTGATCAATGTTTCCGTGTAGTTTAGTCCCTTTGTCAAGATATCTAGATTGAACACAAGGCATGGAATGCGTCACCCTTGTATAGTCCAATCATTCGTTTCTGATACTCGAGTAGACTTTGTAACAATAAATGAGATCAATATCTCATATTGACTCATTTGAGCATGGCCATGCATTTCGCAATCTCACTCAATCGTGGGGCCCGAAGATATCGCTCCCGTTATTAGGAGTGAAAAATTCCATCTAGGTCACTCACATCCTCTCGTATGATTTGCGGTATGTCAATAACCAACTTTATAATCACCTTGTTACGTATGACGTTTGATGGCATTAAAACACACAACTCCTCATGTAGGAATCGTAGTGATTTCAGTCAAAGGACCACAAACACCATTATCACTATGAGAATCGCTTATGACACTCACGTAACGATCCATGTAGCGTTCTCATGGTGGGTCGATCCCAATTCATTACTCTAATATGTACCAATGTGAAGACTTGATATCTCATATCCATGACCCGTGAGATGCGGTCATCAGTCTCTACACATACTAGTCTCAATGTATTATTGTTGTCCTAATTAACAATAATACTTGACTAGGGACATTTAAGAATAATGTTGTAACCAAAAGGATCTCACGATCAAGTCATCCACTTGATGTCCTATGGCATCAAACTTACTATTCTAAGGACTTTATTATGTTTATCAAAAAGAACACAATAAATGAAATGCCTCATATATAAAATAGCATAATATAATGTATATCAATACAAACAAAATATATTGGCCACTAGGGCATACACCAACACACCAATGTGCTTGGAGTTGCCTCACGCATTCGGGATCCGAGGGAGTGCCCAACTCTTTAGTCGAGGATATGTTGTGGGTAGTTTATACTTTATTTTGCATTACCTGTATAAAGTGTATCTTTGGGTATATGTATGTTTTAAGATGATTATCCAATCTAAAATGCCGTAATTTGAGTACATCTTATAATTCACATTTTCACTAGTTATATATGTAACTATTCATTCATGGCTCCTATTTTCCTCTTATGCAAAATGATTAATTATTTTGGAAAAATTGTTGTTTGACAATCATAACACGCTGAAATTTAATGACCGTGACATAATGACGATTGTGCCGTGGTTATTAAATCGAGAGGTGTTGCACAACCTATTATATACCCTATATAGCATAATGATGATGTAAGTAGAGCGATCCAATTCAGATCTCGCCCTTACTTATTAACCATTGGAAATGTACAAATGACATATCACAGACCTCGGCCTTTTGGAAGAAAATTGCGAGATCCGACGTTAACACTATGATTAGGATCCCTTTGTCCATTGCGTGTCATGTGCTCCTATTAAATTCGGATACCTTGATACTCAGTTGTCCTATCTAAGCGCTAAGCTGGGGGCAATTGTTATGAACTGTGATCTAGGACACTAATCCCATGGGTCAACCAGGACGCATCAAGCTGGAGTCCACTATTGACACCCCAATGGGAATTCACTCGTGGCGCACTGTTAAGATCCCAGCACAACAGATGTCAGACCATGACATTGGGTAGCAGCAACATTATCACGAGATTTACACAGTGGATGAATCTTGCGATTATCTGTAACTGTCAATCATGATCTTGCGTAATAATAGCGCTTATAACCACCTTTGATTACTCATAACTGTAGTATCAACATTCTGATTTTATAGGAATCTTCTCCAACAATCAAGGGAACGTGTTTCCCCATTCACCATTGTTGAAGAATTATAAGATTAGGGTTAGGGAGAAGGAAAATACACAAAGACAACTATAAACTGATAATGTTATTGATATGATAATCTGATATAAAATTATAACATACTACCCTATATATACTAATAACTGGGGCAAATACTTGTACTACTAATATAAGCCCAAGCCCATTAACCATAAGAATAATAACCTAATATCTTCTAACGCTCCTCCCTCAAGCTTAAGCTTACTAAACTTAAGCTTGTTACAAGTAAAAAACTCATAAAGGCATAAATTGAAAATAAAGAACATCACCAACATTTAAAACTCAACCGATCTTAACAAATAAATAAGGAAACTAGTGCTCCTCCTGAATGACAAAGCCTTGGCAATGTCCTTGGCAGATAGCTCTATGCTTTTCCTCGGCACACATCCCAAGCAAATGAGACCAATTTTGGAGTCTTCGACTTTTCTCCTCAGTGGCCACCTCGACCTCCAAACTGGTCTCGAAAACATTAAGTCGAGTATTATACCACCCAGTAACACAAATGAGGGTCCTTAACCAATGTCAAAGTCTTCAATTCGCAAACCCAGAAACCAAACAAACCAAGATTGCAACCACATCAAGGAGATTGAACAAAGAAGAGAAGATAAACTGGGAAACTCTTGCTCCTATACCTGCGACACCCTTGGTCACACCTTTCTGGCTAGCCAAAACCACAACTTACAGGGACTACTCCTGCTCCCAAACCTATGATACCCTTAGTCGTATCTTGTTGGCTGATCGCGACATACCTGGTCACCAAAAGGATGAAAGAATATCCTGAACACCTTATGTGATAGTCATAACTTGCCGATGGTCACAGCAACCCAGTCATCAACCGAACCCCCATCCATCATCCATCACAATCCTGAACTTTGCCTTTAAACAAAATCTCAAACAAATCGAATCACCATCAACTCCACCAACGCAAAGCCATAGTCAACCCTCAAACATGGTCATTGCACAACTTGCTCTTCATGAAGTAGACCCATAGCCCTCCAAAATTTCCCTACCTTCTTCTTTGCGACCAATCTTCATAGTTGTATCCCTCATCAAAATTCCAACAGCAAACCAACCATCTAAGACTTCCTCCAATCCCAGCCACAATACACCATTGAACCACCACAACACCTCCCTCAAGAGGCTGAACCAATGCACCAACAACCACCGCGACCAGTCCAAGACTCCCTTTTACTGAAGGAGCCAACAAAATCAAACCAAGAAGGAGGGCAAAGATCACTAAATCTCACATAAACAGACTAGGTCACCTAAATCCCATCAAAACACTTGAAACATCACCAAAACAAGGTTGAAACCATGAAACCAGAGATGTCACCAGACCTCTGGTCACCGGTGCACCTCACAGACCACCGTATGCTCTGGTCTGTGTCAAAATCGTCAGTCACCAGCTACCCACAACGTCAGTCACGTGTACCACACTCAACCTGCTCAAAAACCACGATCTCAACCTAAAATCACGACCCAACTCGCTATCGGCCATTAATGGCTTTGCCTCCCTCCACCCTACACCAAGCCAATTTGTTGTCAACGATCACTCACCGATGGCCTAAAAACCAAAATAGTACCCATCTTTTGCACAAAACCAACATAGCCAACAAAAATGCACCACCCAGCTCGTTGTAGGCCGTCACTTTTACCACCGGCCCTCTGCCTGGCATCAGTCAATCGCAACCGACCACTCACCGATGATCACACTCTGATTACTTGAAACTTGCAACAGTAGTAGTGGGCTGCGTAAGGCTTGAGACATGACCTAGTTCAGGACAGTGCTCTGTATTCCTTTTTTTTTTTTTGTCAAAACACTAATTATTCAAAAATTACTTGAGAAAAATAGAAAGGGGGATATAGATGAGCTCCATATTTTGGGAACTCAAATAGTAGAAACAATCATAGACAGGTCACAGTGGATAGTACTTCTCTGATACCATGTTGAAGAGTTATAGGATTAGGGTTAGGGAGAAGGAAAAGAGACAAAGATAGCTATAAACTGATAATGTTATTAATTTGATAATTTGATACAAAACCATAACCTACTATCCTATATATACTAATAACTGGGGCAAATACTTGTACTGCTAATACAAGCTCAAGCCCATTAACCATAAGTCCAATAACCTAATATCTTCTACCAACCATCTATAAATATCAGGTTTAATCACTTTTAAAAGGGAACTATTGCTCTTTTGCTTAAACCCTACTTGTGCACAACCTGACTTGAGCATTGGAGTCCCTTTGCAAGTACCAACCACCCCCGTCTCAACATGCTTTGCTGCTGCTCAAAGAGGAAAACACCCATACTTGCCTACTCAGGTAAACCTCAGTATCCCTTACTGAACAAGTAAATTATAAATATCCTAAAGATAGTGTGAAATGATTTACATATTGATATATTTCTTATGTCTCCTATGATTTATTGGTTGAAGTGTTTGTAAAGCTATGTAATGTCTGGATTTGTGATTATAAAATGTATTGTTTAATTATTGAAATTGAACTTCTGCCCTGGAGAAGAGAAATGAAGCATTTTGGCATTAGCCACCTTTCTATGAAATATTTTAAAAGTTGATTTGATTCCTTGAAGTAGCTGGAATTGTTATGATGATATATAATTTATAGAAATACTGACAATTTCAAGAATTCTCACCCCTTTATCTTTCTTTTTCATGATAATTCTAGCACAAGATCCGCCCTCTGTGTAGAGATGCTGATACTGATCTAGCACAGAGTCATTCTACACTTTTGATATCAATAGTGACTGATTTATATTGTATCAGATAGTTAGAGATTATGACTTATATTTTTTACCATTGCCATGTATTATATTTATGTAGTGATTTGTATATGATGTATATATGCCTACCAAGGCAAGATATGTGTATTTTAATACAGATGTAATGAATTGTATAGGTTATTGAAATTAGTATGACTTATACATGACAAGTATATAATCGGGTATTACAGGTGTATGTTTGTACTTGGAAGTAGTATATGATAATTTTATGATACCTCAGTAGATAAATGTTCAAATTCCTAGAATTCAATCAAGAGGACTCAAAGGACAAAAATTGGATGATAAAGAAATGAATAAATAATGGATGGTAACTTAGTGGAGGTATTCAGTTAAGCTCTCCATTTGAGCAAAAATTTACCCTCACAAGGCTTGATTAAAATATAAAATTGGTATAGATAATTATTAAGGTAGTAAGGAGATTAGTTGTAACGTGCCTAAGCCTAAGTACCTTTGTGTAGTCCAAATATATGTGGAATAATTAGTCTTAAGGCATTACATTTAATGGTATTAGAGCAATTCATCCTGCTGAGCCTAGGGTACAAATTGACTATGCCTGTAGTATATTAAAAGTTCTTATTTTATGTTATGTGTTGTAGTTTTCTTGTCCTTGATGATGAGATACATAGTTAGTTCGGAATGCATAATTGCCTTAGGTGTGATTGTTAGAAGTTTATGTCACACTGTTTACATGATATTGAGATTGATTAACTCAATATGTATTATTTTGTGTGCTAGAAGCCAATAGCATCCACTAGGTATACTTTTGCTAACAATGAAATGGCAAAACTCCTGGGAACTCTTAGTGAGGTGGCTACTGCTATGAGGGAGCAGACTGCCACAATGAATTGAATGTTAGAGTATAGGGAAGTTGATTCACCTGAATAGCCACATCTGGGAGTGAAATTTGTTACCAAGTGGTCTCAAAACTCAAGAGGGGGTGAATTGAGTTTATAAAAACTTTTCACAATTCTATTGAAAAACTCTTGATTGTCAATTTTCGTTGAAGCTATTGATTGATGAAAATGAAGAATAGATAAGATAGAAAGATATTGCACAACAATGAACTAATTCAAAAGAGAAATACTCAACCAATCAAATGAACCAATGCAGAAATGTAAAGAGAAGGGTTTAGAGAATCAAACACAATGGTTTATCCTAGTTTAACCACCCCTTGTGACCTACGTCCAGTCCTCAAGCAATCACTCGAGATTTTCCACTAAATTCCAAGCTTGAATCAGGTGCTTGTAACCTTTACAAATTTGAGCACTCAACACCACTTTGGGATACCTCACCTTTTGTAGCTTGAGCCTCTTTAATCAAGGGATGCCTCATCCTTTACAATTTGGAGAGATACCTCACCCTCTTCTATAGAATAATCAAGGTTTGAAAGAATGAAACTCTCACAAGAGTAATTGATACAAATTGAAACTCTAGAATGCTCTTCAAAGATATCTCAAGGATTTTTAAAAAAACAAAGCAAAAATGATTTCAAGGATTGATTTTCGTATAAAGTGTTAGAAAGATGTTTCAAGGTTCAAGGTCAGCCATTAATGATACCCCAACACAAGTATATAAAATGTTTTTCATTAAAAGAGTCGTTGGGGGCTTTAATGCCCAGCATTTAATGCACCTAATATAGCCGTTGGGCACTGTCAGACCGGTGGTAATCGATTACACCATAGTGGTAATAGATTACATGGTTGTTTGAACGTGTTCTTGGCTTTCTGAGCAGAAGTTAATCGATTACCAGCCTTGTGTAATCGATTACATAGCCTCTGCCAGACTTGTTGTAATTGATTACAAGGCTTTTGTCATGCTTGTAATCAATTACAACACATGTGTAATCGATTACTATGTCCTTCGAACACATTTTTCTAGCCCAATTAAGTGTATTGGTCAATTTTTACTTATAGAAACTTGGATTTTGACAAGATTTACATTTGAATTACAAAATCTAAGATTGAAATCAACATAACATTTAAAAGGATGAACTTTGAATTATAAGTTGATTTAAAAGGATCTTGAAAAATCATTTGAAGATCATTAACATACCTTGAGAGTATTTTACATTGATATTCTAAGACCTATATCGATATACCTCTTAGTTTCCTTCTTTTGATCTTGGTCTTTTCTTTTGATCTTGATCTTTTCTTTTGCTTTTGTTATCATCAAAAACTTATTTGATACGCTTCAAGACATAAGCATTCACAAAATTGACAATTTTCTGGTGAATTGAAATCATAACTAGGTGGGTAAGTTGCCTTGCAAGTTTTTGGTATGCCAATTGGAGCTGTAGGTGTTTATTTTTATTTGATGCCTGCTGTTTTTTTTTTTTTTGGACTCAGTGTTGATATACTAATGTAGTAATGCCTATTTTGATGAATGAAAAAGAGATATGATGGTGTAAGTGTTTTGAGATTGAACAAATGTGTTGTGAAGTGTTTAGATGGAGTGATTTATGGTGTTTGATGATCTGAGATCTTAACTGATTTATAATGCTTTACTATGACTCGAATTTTTTTTTTGTGTCTTTATTTTGGGAATGGTTTGGTTATGGTAATAAAAAAAATGTAGTTCTTCAAGGGCTGTATGTGAATGAAATGATGAAAGGCATAGAGTTTAGTTCTCTTAGTTTCAAAAACCTCAAATCTGTTTTTGTGCTTATTAATATGTGAATGCCATGTTATGGTCTGTTCCTAACTGCCTTGAGTGTAATGGGCATGGGTGGCTAGAATACAGGTTAGTGTAATTGGTTTCATTTGTTCTTCGAATCAATTGTGAGACCTGTATCTTACCATATTGAAGGTTGAGTTGTTAAGTTAAATCATGGCTTGATTTGATGATAATTTAGCCAAAGTTGTGGGGGTGAAGGGGATATAGTTTGGTTTTGGGTCTTCAACAGTGATTTTTGTTCTTTCCTTATGAAGTCCTGATTTTTTTTTATGCTGCATTGATTTTGTTCTGTTTTCTTAGAGGAAGTTTGCTTGTGCTCAAAATGAAAGAATGCATTGTTGTGTGCATGAAATAGAAAGCTTGGCTTGCATGATACTTTAAGAGCATTGCTGGTCTATAATGCCTTATTATGAATAGAAAGGAATTCTTTGATATGCAGAGAATAGGTTTGATATCTATAATCACTGCTATCATTTTATTTAGTGTCCTCATAATTGTCAAATCAAGTTTAAATCAGAAAAAGATGTAAATCAGTTCCCTAATGGACTTATGGAAAATAAGATATTTGAGGTCATAGGCATTACAAGTTTCATGGATTCCAAATTTACACAAGATCTTGAGCTATACTACTGAGTCATACTTACTAATTCATGATGCTGTGCTTCGAATTGGCACTCTAAAATTGCACTTGGTTTTTATTATTTTACCGGGGACTTGAGTGAGTTTCCTGGTGTGCATATGGTAATCATGTTGTTTGGTATCATGCTACTGTCTTTTGGTTGTTAATGTTTTCTAAAATTGAAAATCTATGCTTAGTTGAGCAATTCAGTTTTTCAAAGAGCTTCCTTAATTTTTAAAAATGCATAATGTTGTGAGCGTCATATCTTTATGGTTCTATAAGTTCCTGGTCTTTAAAGTTATGTCATCACCTGACAGCCCACGGTACTAGTGCCATAACTGGTGTTATCGATAAACAAATTATCTGTCACTTATGATGTTTGAAAGCTACGATATATGGCTACTTGTATAAAATTTCTAGAATTTCAGCTCCACTTAAGTTCTAGTTCGCCAGAGAAGATAGGTCAAATTCTGCAGAATTACATTCTGCTGTCATGGAAGGACAACCTAGATATTTTATCGCTTAACTTGGTCTATAGGAACCTAAAAATCATGAAACCAGTCACATTGCAAAACTAAGACATAAGGCGTCTTGCAGTAAAAATTTCAGATTTTTATGACTTCTTCAGTAGCACAGGTTTCTGGTTGAAGTCGGTAAATTCTGCAGAAATGAGCAAACTAGCACCTATTAAACCAAATTGCATAACTTTTTGCTCCAAAGTCTAAAATACATGAGACCAGTCGCATTTTGAAGCTAACATGTGAGGCTATAAGAGATAGAGATTTCAATAATTTTGCATTCTTCATGCATTCCCAGTTTTAGTTTAAAGTAGGGTCATATTATGATAAAATGGCTAGTTGCCCTATTACAACTTCTGCATTTTGTTGTATAGCTTCAATTAAACTAAGTCAAATAAAGTGAAGTTTGTTTTATTTGAAAGATATGATATAATGCTAATTATGTATAAAATTTTAGAAGTTTTGAAGTTAATATGTATTTTTGGTGCAGTCATGAAAATCAGTCTTTTAAAGTAAAATTGAGGTTTTGAAAGCCCATGGTCCCAGGTAACTTGGACTACAAGTAACCAAATTACCTGCCACTTGCTGCATTCAAAAGCTAAGACATGAGTCTAGATGTGATAAAAATTTCAAGATTTTAGCATCAGTGATGAAGTCCTAGTTTACATGAGAAAATAGGTCACATTCTGTAGAATCATATATGTTGTCAACACCCTGGCAACCTGTGTGTTTTATCATATATCTTGGGCCACAAAAGTCCAAATTATATATCGTTTGTATGGTTTTAAAACTGAGAGGCAGGGCATTTAGTAGCTAAAGTTTTAGAATTTTTACAAGTCAAATGCAATACCAATTATTTTATATGAAGTTAGGATTGATTCTGCAGAGGATGCACCATAACAGTATATATGGCTGCATAACTAAAGTTATAGGAGTCTTTTTTATATGATTCTTGTTCCATATTAAAGCTAAGACAAGACTTTTTGGCAATGAAATTTCAAAAATTTTACTTTATTCTTGTGCTCCCAATAGAGCACAACTTCGTGTCATTTCTACAGTATAGGATTCTGCTATGACAGAAAAGTTATCTAACTGTATAGGTTTGGTTGAGGGACCAAGTGACCTCAGAATATCATAAAATTTTGAACATAAATATCTTATTACATTAGGAATGAGTCCGTAAAATTTCATGAATTTTGAAGGCCTCAAACTACATTAAGCTCACTAAGGAGTTTGGGAATAAGATCCTACACTTATGATGGACAACACCCAATCATGAGTTAAAAGAGATACCAAATGAATTAGTTAGGAGTTGTAACTTGGTTTAAAGGTATTATGAGAACTAAATCTTGTAGGAACTTTCTCCAAAGATGCCAAAGGAAAGAAAACTTCCCTAATTGAACTGGTTAAAAAATGATAATAGGGTATGAGAGGCTTGATATTTTGCTGCTCTTACACGTGTAATGCTGCAAAATTTTGAGAGTATAATATGGATCTCCTACTGCCCTGTTGTGATTGTATTTTCAATCTCATAAATCACATATGTAGTAGTTGTAGTCATGTAAAACTACAAAGGGAAGGGCTGCCCTGTTGCAGCCAAAGTAATTGCTTAGGTATTATACATATGATATGGCAAAATTGTGCTACATAATTACTATTTTGTCCCCTCCATGATTTGTTAATTTGATGTCTATATATATATATATATATAATTGCCACTAAGCACCAAAGTAAAACTGTACATCCACATGTATATGAATGGTAAAGAGTTGAGTTAGTGTAGTATGAAATTCTAGTTTGAGACCAAGAGTGTCGAGGTTTATAATAGAACTTATATATTTTATATACATCAATATATGCTTATTCGTGTTATCTTTAAGATTAAAATTGAATGGAAAAGGTACTATTTTGTACACCATCATTACCATCTCAATTCATGTAATGGTGTGACTAGAGAATACTATTTGAACGAATGTTTGAATGTGGAGTGTTAGAAAGAAAATGTAATTAGACTAATAGTAATAATGACTATTCAAGCTTTGTATTCATGTTCTTGTTTTCGATAGTGAAACCATTTAGCCTTGGATCATGAATTGAATGTGTTCTTAATTAAACCTATATGTAATGTGATAGATGGGGATTAGGGAATATTAAAATTTGGGTCATGTCTTAGACTTACAAGGAGAAAATTAGTTGTCATGTAATTTGAGTTATCTAATTAATCACATGCTAAATTAACTCAAGTGAAAAATGAATTCCTTTAGATGAAGCCATACGGGAAGAGATGATTTCTGAGTAGGCTGCTTGGGAACGGGAGACTAGTACGAGACAAAATTGTTTAGAATTACTTTTATCGGGTAATTAAATTTTGAAGGCGAAATTTTTTAAAAAAGAGGAGACAATTGTAACATCTTCTTTATTTTGTTAGCCTTAATGATTATTATAGTAGTTCATTAACACTTGTGTGATTTACCTGTTAATTTTTAAAAAATTTTGAATTAGTTTAGGCATAACGATAAAGCACAGAATGTGAGAAATAACTTATATGAATCTAGAAATTAACATAGATTGCTTAAAAGACGGAAATAAATATGAAATAAATTATTTCTAAGTTATAAATAATTAGAATGAATTAAGGTCATTCTTGGGGAACCAAATAAATTAGTTTGGTATTTTTAATAAACAGAATAAGTGTTTAAAGGCTAAATTAAATAGGAAAATAGCTCAAAAAATTATGAAAATTTGTGGAGCTATTAAATAGAGGATGAAGATTATTTTAAAAATAATTACGGGTTAAGGCAAATACCTATAAGGTTATATTAACTTAAGGAAAAGTAAATAGAGCAGATACGTATTAGTTACTTCCTTAAGGTTATATTAACTTAAGGAAAAGTAATAGATCCTAATAGCTATTAAATGATGTGTATAGAAACTTAATGGGATCTTAGAATTTTCTACAATACTTGTGGAAGCTAGAAAATTTATTAATGGAAGATCAAAGTATCCCTAAGACAAATCCCTCACAACCAAAGATAACCACATATTTACTTTGCTCTTATCCCTCACTCTCTCCAACGTCTCACCACAATCACACACACACATCTCCTCACATTTTCCTCTCACCTTTCTCTCGGCTAAACAACAGAAAAACAGAGAAAGGAAAGAAAAGAAAATACAAAGGGAAAGAGAGCGTTGGTGGAGAGGAAGGGAGCTTACTTCCAGGTTGTGTTTGGTGGTCGTGGAGTGACCGGTTGGCCTTACACCAATTGAGAAAGTTGCTCCACTCCTCACGCTCTTCATCTTGACACCAAAAACACCACCATCCATCAACCATCCTTCATCTCCTTCTAGGCTAAGGCAAAGAGGTAAGGGTTTATGCTTCTCTATCTCACTCTTTTCTCTTCTTGCTCCTTAAATCTCGTTTTGATGAATTAGATTAAGGTTGTTATTGTAGGCTAGATGTTGGATTGATAGTGCATATGAGTTTTGGTTTTGAGACTATATATGAGATCCTATGGATTTGTGGTTGATGATATTGGATTTTGATTTGAGAATATGTTAGGGGTTTGATATAACCTTGATTGGAAATGAATTGTTTTACAACCTTGAGGCTATTTGAAAGATTATCATGCTTAGGAACCATTTTTTTGGTTGGAAGCCATTTGATAATCAATTACTGAAGTCAGTAATCAATTATCAGCCTTCAAAGCCTGTTGTTGAGTATGTGGTAATCAATTATCATAGGTGGTAATCGATTACCAAGCTCCTGTTTGTGGAAAATTACATGTGGTAATCGATTACCATGTAAGGTAATCGATTACCAAGCTCCTATCTTAAGAAATTATAATGCGATAATCGATTACTAAGCATGATAATCGATTACCAAGCTCCTATTTTAGGAAGAATGACTTGTGGTAATTGATTACCGAGCATAACAATTGATTACTAGTGGTGTAGTATGGATTGTGAATAAAATTAAGATCAAAATCAGTTGCTAGGTTCTATAAAAAATATAAAAACTTTACAACTAGTTGTAGTTAGCAAAGGTCGATCCATAGAGAACTAATTTGATTAACACTATAAACTAGTTTCTAAATTAAACTTCGAAGAACAATAAACAGAAAAAAGGGATTTTGTTTGTTAAAACTAAGAATAGAAATTAAGTCTAAAGCAACAACAGTAAACACGATTTGAATTACCAATTTAAAGGTATTGGTTAAGAGATAGAATCCACCACTAGATTTATATGATAATGCTAACCTACATATCCTTTATCCCAACATGATCAATTATGTCTTTATGCAACTGTGAGATTAATTTTATGTTTTTCTTAAGTTTTGGTTAATTTAGCAACCGCTCAAATTAAGCCATAATCATTAGTTAGCTATAAAGTAATTGCTCTTATAACTACCTAATGATTGCATTAAGATTTAGAAAACTACTCACGCTAAGATCCAATCACACACCGGGATTGAATTACTTAGATTATATGTCTCACTAGTCCTACCACTGCAACCACGCATAGCAATCCTAGTTTTACCACTTTAGAAATTAGCAAAGAGTACAAAAACCTTTATACTAAATTAAGATCAGAAACCTATGAATAAAAACACAACTTTATTGAAATAAAGAACTATGTAAGATTCACAAAATCAAAACTAAGGTTTCATCTTCCCTTAACCAAAAAAGAAACTTAGCCACACATGGCAAATTCAAAATCAAAAGAAAAACAAAAGAAAAACATTGTCAAGAATACAAGTGCAAAAGAAAATTAAAGATCAAACTAGTTTCCAATGATCAAGTTTGATTGATCGTCGATGGTTCAAACCCGAATCTTCAATCTTTGATCAAATCCCTCTTTCTCTTCTTCTTCGAATTCTCTTCAGTTATTTGGCGGCTTCTATCTCAGACTCCCCTTTTAGAACCCTAAACAATCCTATTTATATCTTTGGGCCCATAGCTCATCATCCAGATTTAAAATTGATTTTTTGAGCCGAAGACATGGGCCATGTCTGGTGACACGACCCCCCGTGTCTTAGTCTGTTAACATGATTCTCGTGGGAATGAGCAGGTAGAGAGGTACACCCCCCTGTGTCTTGGAACACAGGTCGTGTCTTTGGTCACACTTAGAACTGGGTCCAATTGAGGTGCCAAAGAAGGACACGACCCCCCTGTGTCTTAGGACACGGGCCGTGTCACTTGATTTCTTCATGTTCAGCTCTGATTCTTCACATATGATCTTCTCTCCTTGTTTCTGGAGGTGATGTTGATATCCTTGAGTCTTTAGCTTTCTCCTCAAGTAGATAGCAAGCTTGGTTTGATGTTAATGGACTCCATCACTCAAAGATCTCCTGAAAAGTACAATTCAATTATGAGTGCTTATAATGATACTTAAGCATAGTTTCACAATAAGGATCTGATTAAGCTTCATATCTAGAAACTTAGCTAAATGTTAACAATTAAGCACATATGAAGTCCAATTAGATCAAACATAAGACACTTAAGATGTAGAAATAATCGACAGATCAAATGCCCCCACACTTAGCTTTTTACACTCTTGGACAAAAATATACAATTAAGTACATGTTTCCTAACAAGTAATGAAAGTGCAGAGCAATGAGCAAAGACCTACACACTTTAGTCTTTTTAAGGAATCTAAGCATTCATGAATTTCTTCCCTTGACAATCCAAACCAGCAAGTAAAGTCAATCAAAATTAGGATTAAATCAAAATGATAGATCCTCACAGATATACTCTTTCACTCAAGTGTTTAGAGCTTGTGTTTACTCTCAACCTACTCATGAAAACATGCCCTACCATAAGCTTGGCAACCCTCTACTTCTCTACCACCTAGGCCACATGCACACAAAGATCAAAAGGTCTTTAATTTGGTTGTAATATGATCAGGGTTAAGGTAGGATACATTAAGGATGAGCAAAGTTAGACCATAGGAAATAGAAGAGCAAAGGGGAAAATATTCAATCATTACAATAAAAATTACCCCAAGACTTTTCAACCTCAATTCTCCTTTTCTATATATCTTTACCCTTTTCTTGCCTTTCATAATACAACAATCAAACTTCCTTTTCTTCTTCATTTCTTTCTTTTTCACTTTTGAGCTTTTTTTTTTTTTTGAATACCTTGCATCACATCCAGGCATCTTAATATTTTGCCAATATTTATTCATATGCATACATGGCTAGGCAAACGCATTATTAAATCCCCCCACACTTATTCAAAACCATTTCCCAGCATAATTACTAAGCTTTTCTACTTCCTAAGGTAGGGTAGCATAATGGTTTTTTGCTTTTAGGCTTGTATTGAGCTATGATAGAAGGAAAGGAAGAAAAGGTCAATTAGGCTCAAAGGGGCAAACAATGGGTAAAAATGCAATGATGGCTATTTGGCTAGTAGCTATTTGAAAGAAATGCCTTTATCATTTCAAATATGTGCAGTGGTCATTTGTAGCTTAAAAAGAGTCAAGACAGGTTCTGAAAAACACATAGTCATGAGTGAAATCACACAACAAAGAACAAAGATGACATAATAGTAGCCATACACACTAAAGCCCAAAATCTCACTAGGTCTCAATCTATCACATTTGAATTAACCCTTCAAGTTTTTAAAACCTCACTTGACAAATTTGAAAGCAAGAAATCTACTCCTTCAAGCTTAAAAACTTATTAGATTTTTTTTTTAAATGTATGTTTTGTTCACCACTCAAATCACTCTAAAACCCATTAAAGAGACATGCGCCATAAATTCAACTAATATCATTACCCCCCACACTTAAAGTCAACATTGTCCATAATGTCAAGGCATACACACATCAGAGAATTTAAACGCAAGTAAACCAATAGTGCATAGTCAAAGACATCAAGAAGGAAATTGAATCCAAAACTAGTAGTCATCATTTATATCCCAATATAAGATCCAATTACAATGCCAAAATACTAATAATAAGAACCAAAACAGAATCCAAAATAGCAAGGGTAATAAATAAAGATGGGGTGGGGGATAAAATGGCCTCTGAAGCAAAGCATCCAGCTTGCCATCTATGGTATCCATCCGTCGGGTAGTAAAGTCCTCCAACTGTTGGAATCAGTCCTCCAAGTGCTGGAATCGGGTGGCATGATCCAGCTCCAGTCTATCAATACGGGCCATGACCTTATCATATGAAGTAGCTCTAGTGGATGGCTCTGCATCTGCTGCAAAAGAGGGAACATACTCCGGAGGCACTGATGTTGCAACAGGCTCCTACGGCTCGGGTATTGGAGCTCTCCGAGGTAGGACATTACCATCTGGACTAACTAAGCGGAAGACACCATTCTGGTTCATGCACATGCCCATGGTTACCAGAATAGGCCCGTCAATAGCACTAGGACCCTTTACAGAATCCTCCTCCAGCAACAGGTCCAGATCAACTCCACATTGTTCCGCGATAGCAGTGATGTATCCTCCAAGTAATATTCGCCCAAATCTAGTGGACCTTATATGCTTGAATTGATTACAAAGCCAATAACCCCCATTCACTTTTGCCCCATGTACCATGCAGTGTAGGAAAAACAACTCGGGTCTACTGAGGACCCCCTGGCTTTCCCCCTTCGCACAAATTGTATTTGCCAACCACTTTTGTATATATTTGATGGCAGGGGATCGGAGCTTGGAAGCCTTAGATTTAATATCCTTAATCACATGTTAGACTTGTATATGGTTACAAAAGGTAGCATATTACATGTTTAACATGTCTGTAAAGTTTTATGACAAACTGAGTTCGTTTAGGCACTTAGTTGCAACCCAGAAGTTAAAAAGTAGCTTAAAATGACTCAGATAATGGCTTTAAAGGTAAAGTTAAGGGAAATTAAATAGAGAGTTTGTTTCTAGGTCACAAATGAGCTAAGTAAGATATAGTTAAAGTTTCAAGACAATCGGAGTTAGTTTAGTATTTTTAGGCATACTAGTTGTGCATTTAATACCGAATTGACTACCAGCAGATATGAAAAATCATGAAAATTGTAAAACAATAATTTAGATGAATATTATGATTTATTCTACAATTGTTGAAAGCTGAAAAACTTGAATTAGCATAATTCAAGTGTTCTTAGCAGATAAGGAAATTCTAGGAAAATATCCTAAGGGATATGATGGTCATTTTCTCAATTTTTCTCTCTCTCAGTTAAAAGCAGCAACAACTACTGCAAAGGAAAGAAAATAGAGAAATAAAGAATAGAGAAAATGAAGAGAAGGGAGAGAGGGGAAGAAGAAAAAGGAGAAGGAGAGAGAGAAGAGGAAGATCAAGATCAACAATCAAAGCTTGAAGATTGATCATCCAATCAAGAGGTGTCGTGACCGTGATCGTAGCGAAATAGCAACTTATAGGATTTAAAAAAGAAAATGGAGTCGCCATCAATTTTATTTAAATTAGGAAAAATTAGAAAACCTTTCTTTGAAAATAGTCTTTGAAACCAGATTAGATTCGAGAGTCAGTTATGCATAGGGAATTGTGAAAACTTAATCCCACAGCACCCCTAACACACTTGCCTTGAGACGGTACCTTAAGTCAATTGTGCGAATTCTTGATAATCTCAAAATATATTTATTTTTCTCCTCTTAAAAATATTGTAACTATTTTTTTATTAAAAAAAACCAAATTGTGAAATTTTAATTTTTAGCTTGACGAGATAGAGATTCTACTCCTACGTATCCTCAAGTATAATAAGGAACTCAAAGTCATGTAGTTCTCTAGAAAATAAGTGTATGTTAGTTAATTTTAGTTAAAAAGAAGAACTCCGAAAGTTCAAATCAAGTTTGATAATAATAGATTGAGTTAAATAAAACAACTCGCCAACTAACATAACAGTCAAGACAATAAACTAGATAAAATAACAAAGAGACAAAGATAAATCAAAATCAAGTCAAACTAACCCATAAACTCGTTTTTTATCCCTTTTAGCATGTTCTATATTTCTTCAATTTTTCCTTTTTTCTTTTTTTCCCTTTTCTTATCACTTCATTTTTTTTTTTTTGTATTTTTTGATGCATAACAAGAAACTATAAAAAAAATCTAACTTATTAAAAAAAAACTTTGGTCCACTATGATATAGAATCAATCCCAACTTAAACTAAATCTCTAAAGCCCAAACCCAAAATAAGTAAACTTTTTTTTCTTTTTTTATATTTTCTCATTCATTTTTTAAACCAGATAAACAAAACAATACTAACCCTTTGTTTGGATGAGGAGAGAAAATGAGAGGAAAGAAAATGAAAAGAAAGAAAATGGATAAAAAATAGATAGAAACGTAGAGAGAATTTTTAGTTGTTTGGATAAAGAGAAAATGAGAAGAAAGAAAACATAGAAAAGATTAAAAAAATATTTTTTTACAAAAATCAAAAATAAAAAAAAAGCTTTTTTTTTATACATCTCTTAACCCCATCCTACCACGTCCCCACCCCACCCCACCGCCACGTCCCCACCCCACCCCACTCCATTCCCTTTCCGTATTTCTTTCATTCTCCACCCATTCCCTCCGTCACCCACCTGCACCCGCTCCCCTTTCTTCCTCACCCACCCCTTCCCCCATCCCTTTATCCAACCGAGAGGAAAGGAAGCCATGGCTGCTGTGGTGAGTACCTCTGCCTCATCGTTCACCTGCAACCGCGTGTCGCTCGACCCTGATCCGAGTCGCACCGTGCGGATCTAAGCCGCCATCAACCGTGTTCATCGAATCATGAGTTGCGCCACCCAACAACCAAATCCACAAGCCCAGCCTCATTGTGCACCAACGAAGCCGCCACTATCCGTGAACTAGACCTGCTTGAAATAGAACCCACGTCGTCGGTCGCTGTTCATGCTCAGATCCAGTCAGCCGCACCACGCCCAGCAACCCGATGAACTCAGCCACCCAACTGTCGTCCGCTCGAGCCGCACGCCTTTCTCGCTTAAATCGCGATTGGTGCGTCAAGCCGCCGACTCACCGCATCCCGCCACCTCAATAATCGCACCAAACATTCCATTGCTTCTCTGCAAACATCCCAAAAAAAGTAAAGTAAAGGCTGCTTTTTTGTTTCTCTTCATTTTCTTTTTTCCCAGTTTTCTTGTCTCATCTAAACGAGAGAAAATCGAAGATTTTGTCTCTTTTCTCTTCATTTCTTTTCTTTCCTCTTATTTTCTCTCATTCTAAATGAAGCGTAAAAGTATCTTCACTTCAAAAAAAAACTAAAAAAACACAAAAATAAGGCTTTTGGCCTCTGAAACTGAGATTCTAACCAAAGAAAAGGGAAGGCTTGCAGTGGTACAAAACGATGGAAATCCCAGCAGAGGCGCACTCTGGGTTGCGCGACACCCTAGGTGAGTTGGCTGGTGAGTGGCGCAGCAGGGAGATCTAGCTTTGCGGTGGTGGATCTGGCTGCGCGTGTGCCGTGGTTCTTGCAGAAATAGAGGAGAGTGGACGGTGGTCTTCGATTTGGGTGGTTGTGACGGGGACGGCGTTGGATCTAGTGGTTGGGGGCTTGTCGCAGTGGTGTTGGGTGCTGCAATAGCGGAACATGGAGCGAGACAAACGTTCACAATGGTTCGCGACTGAGAGCAACGGCGGCTAGTTCTGGTGATTGGGGGCTTGGCTTGACGAGGTGGATGACGACGATGGGGTTTGTCGTGGAGTTTGGTCAAGGCTGCTGGTTGTCGTTGGTGGCTCTGTTCAGGTAACGCGAAACAGGGATGACGATGGCTTCAAGGTAGCAAGACGCTCAGATTTGTGGAGTTCCAATTTGGTGCTGCACGGGTGACGCAAGGATGACGGTTGGGGTCTGCGATGAGGGTGGTGACTGGCTATTTGGTGGTGTGAAACTGAGTTGGGAAGGCTCTGTTTCACGGTTGGGTGTTATGGGGGACGGTGGAGTTGGGTTGGGTTGGGTTGAAGATGGTGAAGTGGTTTTGGAAGATAGTGGTTATGGTGTGCTAGTGAGGGTGAAGATGGTGAGGTGGTGGTTCCTTGGGTGATTATGGAAGTTTGGATGAAATGATGGTTATGGATGAGGAAGAGGACGTGGGGAAAAAGTTTGTTTGGTGGTGGTTATAGATGAGGAGGAGGACGTGGGGAAGGAGTTTGTTTGGTGGTTGTTTTCTGGGTTTTGTCTTAGTTCATGGAGGCTTGAAGCTGTGTGGGTTCATGGTGGAGATCGTGAAGATGGCTGAGATGGTTGGTAGGATTGGATAATTGTTAATGGTGGGTTTGTGTTGTTGATAGTAGCAGCAAGGTAATGGGTTTGGGTTATTGATGGTGGTTGTAGCATGGTGGTTGGGAAGGTGAGATGAAAATGGTGAAGTGGAAGGTTGAAGGTGGTCGTTGATGGTTGATGGTGGAAAAATGGTTCTCCGAAAAATTGTTCTCAGCCTCCCCCCATTTTTTGCTGAAAGACTGACTTTTGTGCCCTGTCGTTGCTTGTGTACAAGTGAGTGAAGTTGTGCAGAGGGGTTGCGTGTGTGCACGTTGGTTTCTTGTGAGCAGGTGAGTGAAGCTTGTGTGCAGGTGAGTGAAATTGTGAAGAGTGAGTGAGTGTGTCTGCAAAGAGGTTTTGTGTTGCGGTGAGTTATGCAAAGCATAAAGTAACAAGCGGTCAGTAAATTTTTTATTTTTATTATTATTGTATTTTTATTTTTATTTTTATTATTATTTTATTTATTAATTAGTTTTTTTGGGAGTTCGTTCAAAATTAAGTTTTCACAATTGCCCTCTTTGCTTGATGTAACACCCTGAAATTTATTTGTTTCATCATAAATTATCATTTTGTAATATTTATGATTTTTGAAAATTTCTATGGATTTTTCTAGAAACGTTGAATATTTTAATATATTTTTTATTTTGCGCGCACACTGAGCAGTGTCAGTGTAACACCCCGAAAATGATTTGTTTCTTCATGAATAGTCATTTCCCAATATTCATGATTTTTGGAAATTTTTCTGGAATTTTTCAGAAATGCTGAATATTTTAATATATTTCTCATTTTACATGCACACTGAGCAGAGTCAGTCAAACGCCCTGAAAAACTATTTATTTCATGACAAATACCCATTTTCTAATATTTGTGATTTTTAAGAATTTTTGTGGATTTTTCTGAAAATGTCAAATATTTTAATATATTTCTTGTTTTGCGTACGCGCTGAGTGGAGCCGGGATAACGAAATGTTTTCCCTGAGACTGGTAAATATTGAACTGTCGATGTGTCGATGGGGGATCTTACTAAACCCGAGGCCGAGCACAGTTTGTGAGGTTTACGTTTTTTGAGATTTTATCTGATAAATAAAATCACTGTACCGAAAATTTTTCGATGAATAGTAAATACCATTTTCATTAACTGTAACTTTTGTTCACTGGAAAATAATTCTAGCAGAGTAATTAATCATCTGTCCTAGAGTGTTTAATTAAGGAGATAACCTTATTTTTTACTTTATCGAGAAACGTGTAAAGCTTCTCAAGGAAGCCTCAAGGAAGCTTCTAGGAAATTTCCTCCCAATCTTCCCAAGGAAGCTACTCACTTCCTCTCTCCTTCCTCTCACTCATGGCTGCTGCACCAAATTAGGAGGGAAAAATTTGTGTTTCACAAATTTAATTATATCACATTAATTTCAAAAACCTAAAAGTACCTTTCATTTTCCTATGCACTTTCTCTCTCTACCTTCTTCTTCATTTGCATTTTCTCCTCCTTCTCTCTAGGAGAAGCTCACGGCCAGCAGCCCCTCAAGCACTCCGCCATCACAAAAATTCCAACTAACCCTATTTTATTGATCCCCTCTATCATCTAAACACTTCTCTAGTTAGTGATTCTTTGAAAAACCTTTATCTTCACCATTTTCTTCAAGCTTCAAGCTTAGGGTTTTTGGGTAACCTTCTTGATTCTTCACTCTCTTTTACCCATTTTCGTTTTTATGGTCTCTTTTGTGACCATCAATACCTTATTTTTCAAGCATTGGTGTTATTTTGATGATATTGAAATTTCTAGGGTTTGGTTGGGTGTGAATCCGAAAATCCAAGGAGCTTCAAGGGAGTTCTTTGTTTGTTCTTCTCTTAGGTAAGAAGAAGACATTCCTCCTCAACCTCTATTAGTAGTAAGGAACCTTGTCTTGTGATTGATTGTGAGAAAACCCTATTGAGGGTTATTCTTTGTGTGCATGATGGGTATGATTACATGTTGTATTTAATTTGTTTAAGATATTTGATTGATTGGTTATGTATATTGATATATTTGAATGGATTGGAAAGCATGAAATGGAAGGAAATAATTTAGATTTCCTTTAGGATAGCTCACGGTTTTGGGGGCCCAAAATTAGGGTTCTTGATGAACAATTGTAACAAGTGGAAGACATAATTAATCAAGTGCACAATATGTAATTAATGGAATGAAAAATTTAGGAACTTAATTCCCTAGGGAGGCCACAGCCTCTAGGGCCATTTAGGGATTGATTATGCAACTTTAGGTAATCTTGGAACTTAAATAAACAAGTGATTGAATTATTGGAAAATTAGCAAATTGGAAGATTAGAAAATAAATTAGGATTCATAAATTTGAAAGAACCAAGAATGAAATCTATCATAAGTCTTAGGGTAAATTTTAATTAAAGAAAGAACAAGCGAGTATGAGACTTTGAAACCCTTAGAGCAATTTTCTAAGTGCGAGTGTGTGAATAAATTACAATTGAAAATTCCCCTAGAGACTAACTTTGTAAGATATGCTACATTTAAGTGAGAATTCATAATGAACCTTGAACATGTATTATTTCATTTAAATTCTGATATTATGATATTGTGGGTCTATGTAAGTGACCAATGATGTGTTAATACTTGCCTTGGCCAATTGAGGCATATTGTGGAAAAGTATGTGATGATGAACATACATGGGTATGCATTGGGTCTTCATGTATTGTGAAAGTCCGTTGGACTGTTGTTAAGGCCAAGTTGCCTAGGAGATGAACACACCTTAGTGCGGGTGATAGTAGACTAGTGTAGGTCATACTGTTGACCTTGGGGACGTCGGGGTATGAGTACCTCGCAATGGACAGTTGGTAGCTCATCTGTCAGTGAGGCAGACTGATGCAAACGCACTGACGATCCGGACTGAGACACTGTCCTATATCGTGATCTAGCGTAGACTGTCTGTACAATGCCTTGATGTGCACGTGGATAAACTGATGAGTTATAGCACTTTGGCCGCGGCAGCCGAGTTGCAGACGTGTCTCCTGATCTTTCTCTCTGACTGTTTGTGTCTAGCTCCATGGAGTAGGATTTTGAATTTGTATGCATGTGCGTAGTGAGTCCATGTATTATCTGGCATCTATTTATTATTATAATTGGAACTGTTGTATTACTGATATATAACTGCCTGAAACTGCTTAATTGTGTATTGCTGCTATTTAATGCTTATGATTATTATTTTGAAATGCTTTGTGGGCGCTTTGCACCATTTTGTTTCTTGCTGTTGTAATTGGTAATGATGGTAGGATGTCTTACCTCTTTCCTGTATTTTTATTATTTTCTATCTGTATATTGTGTCCCATCGAAGACGTCGACAAGGAGGGTGAAGCTCCCGATTTCCCCAGCTTCTGGCCCGACCACGATTAGCACCTACTGTTGGATCATGGCGGCACGCTCACGCGGATTTTTAGGTGATGTGTGTTTGACCTTCCTTGGAGGGCCAGACTGCTGGCACATCAACCTAAATTCCGATTGCTGTGTCTACCTGGGAGACGTGTCGATCTCATTGGCTTAGAGGCATCATGAACCACTAATCTTTACTTGCTGCGTCAGCTTACGTTTGGAGTTTTATCTGTCCATCAGGGACATGTGGGGTGATCGCTATTATACCCCATAAGAGGATTCTTTTGATTCCACTGCTCGAGCTCTGGCTCGTAGCTCGGTGGCTCCTATAGAGGTTTCCTCGAATGAGGAAGACCCTGAGGAGGATCCCGAAGAGGATCCTGACACGATTCCTCCTCATCTCAGGGATTGATATGGTTGGTAGCTACTGATGGCTACCAGTGTTTTATTTTGGGGACCTGATGTGTCTTTATTTTGGTGGGCTATATATGTATGATCCTTTGGGCAGGTATAGTTTTGCTTTTTGTACATCGAGCTTGTAATTAAACAGATCTGATATAATTATATATATATAAATATGCAATGTTGATCAAATGTATGTCTTACTTCTGTCTTGCCCTTTTTTTTTGCCATTTATGTTTCGCCACTATAATTTATTAATTATATAAAAAAAAATAGTCACCATTTTACTTATGCAACTTTAATCAGGCAAATGAAATTAAAACGAGAATAAGAACTGGGTCTTAACTTCATTTTTATTTTCTGCATTGTAAATGACAATGTGACGTTCCCTCCTAAAAAAGGAGTGTTACACATGACTAGATAAAAAAGATCGTGGTTTTTCATATTATCATTGTAAGAAACGAGTAAAGACATGAACTTCAATTTTGTCTGACAATGCATAAGATGAAACAAAAAGAAAAACAAAATAATGCGAGAATAATGAAATGCGAAGAGCCGATGTGTTCAAAAGTAAATGATGAAAATTTAAAATGCAAGGAGTCGATGTGCTCAAAAGTAAATGACAAAAATTTAAAATGCAAGGAGTCGATGCGCTCAAATATAAATGACAAGAAAATAAAATGCATGAAGTCGATGTGCTCAAAAGAATTGACAGAAATTAAAATGCATGGAGCCGATGTGCTCAAAAGTAAATGACAAAAATTTAAATGGTAAGAACCGATGCGCTCAAAAAGTAAATGACAAGAATTTAAAATGCAAGGAGCCAATGCACTCAAAAAAATGATAGAAATTTAAAATGTATGGAGCTCAAAGATAAATGACAGGAAATTAAAATGCATGGAGCCGATGCGCTCAAAAGAATTGACAGAAATTAAAATGCATAGAGTCGATGCGCTCAAAAGAATTGACAGAAATTAAAATACATGGAGCTGATGCGCTCAAATGTAAATGACAGGAGCCGATGCGCTCAAAAGTAAATGACAAGAATTTAAAATGCAAGGAGCCGATGCACTAAAAAGAATGATAGAAATTTAAAATGCATGAAGCCGATGTGCTTAAAGATAAATGACAGAAAATTAAAATGCATAGAGCCGATGCGCTCAAAAGAATTGACAGAAATAAAAATACATGGAGCCGATGCGCTCAAAAGTAAATGACAGAAATTTAAATGACAGAGCCGATGCGCTCAAAAGTAAATGACAAAAGTTTAAATCATAGGAGCTAATGCGCTCAAAAGTAAATGACAAGAATTTAAAAATGACGAATATGCCTCTGAGCCTAAAACTAAATGCACTGGGCCTTTGAGCCCCTAAACAAAACAAAACAGGCCTCTGAACCTAAAACTAAATGAAGTAGGCCCCTGAGCCAGAAAACTTTATGTAGTGGACCTTGAGCCAAAGAAGCAAATGTACTTGAGAAAAACATTTTTACCAAAGCTTTGAACTAAACGCTTCCTAAAAAACTTTGACCAACCAAACCCACATTCAAAAGGGATCACTATCAATCTCATCTTGTTCAAATTTATCCTCACTGGATATAGCCTACATAGAAGCTTGTGACTTTCTTCCTTTAAAGGTTCTTATTTCCACCGGACACACTTCAATCTGAATCACCTATTGAGGATGCCATACCCTTCATCGATTGAAACTTTAGAGCTCCTTTGGCTTGAGTTGTTCAACAAGAGGCTATCATTAGATGGTTAAATTGTACTACTATACTTATGTTCACCTGACCTGAAGCATCATGTACCAGATATGCATGGATTCAAAAGTACAACAGGAAAGGGATTTACTAAGTAACTTTTTGATTGATTTTGGGAGTATGACTACACAAAGGCATTTGTAATGGATAAGGACACAAGAAGTAGAATAGCAAGAAAACCAGAATTTTTTTTTTGCCCCAGTATGGATGTGATTGATCCTTACTCGACAACTGGACATCATGACTATTGTTTTATCAGGTATCTACAAAAATCTACTCTCGAGTAGGGTATTAAATGAATTTAACTTAGGGTATGTTATTTATGAACAAAGTTGCCTCAGTGTAGGTCATTTGACAACAAAAATTTGCCCCAATGTGGGACAATTGAGAATAAAAATTTTTTGCCCCAGTGTAAGTCACGAAGTCGCCCTAGTGTAGGGCCAAATCGAGCTAGAGAAAAATTTTGCCCCATTGTAGGGCCGAATTGAACAGGGTAGAAATTTGCCCCAGCATAAGTCTCTTTTTTTTTCTTTCCTTTTTTTTTTGTTCTATCTTTTGCTTAGACCGCCCTTGTGGGTTTTCAACCTAATAGGCTTTTTTTTTTGTTTTTCCTTTTTTTTAAAGAGCAATGACATACTTGTATGAACACAACCTTTTGTCTCAAAATTAAAACTTACAAAAATAAAGACAATCATTCATTGATCTGAATGGACTTTTTAAGGATTGTAACGTGGCCAAGGTTAGTGGTTATGAAATGAAAGATATAAGGCTCAAATAAGTATTTAAGGGTTGAATGAGACCAAGGATCCTTGTTCAAAAGTAAACTTTGTCAATTACCTTTGCGCTTTGAAACACACTTTTCTCTTATTATTCTCCATTTCTTCCCTTTTTCTTTTCACTTCAATTATTCACCTTTGTTATGACATTTTTCATTTCATTTGCTTTCTTCTTTCTTTCCCTTCTCTTTTTTTTAATTTTTTTTTTATTTTTTTTTCTTTAGTTTTACTTTCTGCCCATTCCATATTTTCTTCTTTTTCTCTTTTTCCATTATGCTTTAAAATAATCACCATGACAATCAACCTTTGTTTTGTGTTATCTCCTAGTATAGGGGTGATCTTTGTCCAGGGTTTATTGAAGAAAAATTTCAAGCTCAAAAAGGGATAACGAGAGATAATGAAAAGATGCTTTCTTATGAAGGATAGAGAAAGATGGTCAATCTTCATTTCAAATTTTGATTGCTCATTTTCAAAAATTTTAATTTAGAGACAAAAGGATAATGCACACCAAGTGATTACTTCTTTGCTCTCTTTTATTTTTCTTTTTGATTTATTCTTCTTCTTCTTCTTTTTTACAAATAGCACCTGCACACATAGGCCTTATGACCACTGACATCTATCAAAGCAAGGATTGTCAAGAATTGGAGTCCAATGGGGCCCTAATACAAAGAAGATACTTTGAGTAAACGAAAGAAAATAAATGATAAGAAAGACCGTGAAAATGAAAGGAAGCAAGATATGCTTGAATCCATGCAAAATCATTACATTAATGCTTCAAGAAAGTTAACATAAATTCAACATCACAAAAGTATAGAATGACAATCACATCAATTAACACCTCAAATCGCAATTGTTCAGAGCTTTCAAGTTTCTCGAGGGCGATTGATGTAGACAAGATGGGTTGGGATATATGGACACGGTGAGTTGACTTGGTATGAGATTTGGTGAGTTGAATAAGCGAGTGGAGGCACTTGATAAGAAGGGTAATGATTTGGGTTATATGGAGGGGCTTGGTAGGCAAGGTAAGATGGTGGATGGGGGGTTTGGTTTTGCACGTAACTCACTTCCGACTCCTTTTTCTTAGGAAAAAACTCCTTCTTGAAACCATTTTCATCATTTTCAGTAGGCAATTTGCCAACTTTTACCAAAATTTCAATCCTCTCCCCAACAGCTATTAATTCAGCAAAGTCTAGATAAGCAGCACTCGCCATTGTCTCAATATAAGGATCTCCCAAAGTCCCTAGAAAATATGAGCACATTTCTGTCAACGTCAATAATGGTAGCACTTGTGCTGTGAATGTTGGTGTATGCCCTAGAGGCTGATACATTTGTCCGTATTTACATAGATTCTATTATGCTTATTTTAATATATGAGGCATTTCATTTATTGTGTTCTTTTTAATAAACATAATAAAGTCCTTAGAATAGTAAGTTTGATGCTATAGGACATTAAGTGGTTGACTTGATCGTGAGATCCTATTGGATAAAATTAGAACATTATTCTTAAATGTCCCTAGTCAAGTATTATTGTTAATTAGGACAACAATAATGCATTGAGACTAGTATGTGCATAGACTAATGACCACATATCACGGGCCATGGATATGAGATATCAAGTCTTCACATGGGTACATATTAGAGTAATGATGTACTGGACTGACCCGCCATGAAAACGCTACATGGATCGTTACATGAGTGTCATAAGCGATTCTCATAGTAATAATGGTGTCTATGGTCCTTTGACCTGAAATCACTACGATTCCTACATGAAGAGTTATGTGTTTTAATGCCATCAAACGTCATCTATAACAAGGTGATTATAAAGTTAGTTATTGGACATACCGCGAATTATGCAGAGGGATGTGAATGACCTAGATGGGATTTGTCACTCCTACATAATAGGAGCGATATCTTCAGGCCCCCTGATTGAGTGAGACTGCGAAATGCATGACCATACTCAAATGAGTCAATATGAGATATTGATTTCATTTGTTGTTACAAAGTCTACTCGAGTATCAGGAAACGAAGGATTGGACTATACAAGGGTGACGCATTTCATGCCTTGTGTTCAATCTAGATATCTTGACAAAGGGACTAAACGACATGGAAATATTGGTCACAGAAAGGTTATGTCAAATCACTGACATTCTTATTACTTGGATAGCAGCAATGTGTTGCTAGATACCTCTCACTACTTGTAATATTAAAATGGGATTTTAATATTACTGTCAACGTAATGAGAACCTACAGGGTCACACACATAGAGCATACTAAAATTGGAGCAATGGTGTGGAGTGGAATATGATTAAGAATTATATCAAAAGCAGTTGCCAAGTTCCACCAAAATTATAAAAACCTTGCAACCAGTTGTAGTAAGCAAGGGTCAATCCACAGAGAACAATTCAATTAATACTATCAATCCAATTCCTAAATTAAACTCTGATGAACAATAAACAGTAAAAAGTAAAAAAGGGGGTTTTTGTTAATTAAAACTAAAAAGAAAAATTAAACTTAAATCAAAATAGTAAACACAAATTGAATTATCAAGTTAAAGGTATTGGTTAAGAGATGGAATCCACCACTAGATTTATATGATTATGCTAACTTACATACTCTTTATACCAACATGATCAATTATGTTCTTATGTGATTGTGAGATAAATCCCTTATTTTCCTTAAGTTTTGCTTAATTCAGCAACCGCTCAAATCAAACCCTAACCATTAGTTATTTGTAAAGCAACCACTCTTACACCTACCTAATGATTGCATTAAGAATTAGAAAACCAATTACACTAAGATCTAATCACACACCGGGATTAAATTACTTAAATTATATGTCTCACTAGTCATACCACTGCAACCGCGCATAACAATCCTAGTTTTACCACTCTTGAAATTTGGCAAGAATATGAAGACGTTTATATTGATTTAAAGATAGGAACATATGAATAAAAACATAATTGTATTGATATAAAGAAATATGTAAGATTCACATAATCAAAACTAGAGTTTCATCTTCCCTTAACTAATCAAGAAGTTTAGCCACACATAGCAAATTCAAAAATAGAAGAAGAATTAAAGAAAGACATTTTTCAGAACAAAAGAAGAAAAGAAAACTAAAAATCAAACTAGTTTCCAAGGTTTGAGAATGATTGATCTTCGATCGCTCAAATCCGAGTCTCCAATCCTCAATCGAATCTCTCTCTTTCTTGGTCTTTGTGTTTCCCTCAATTTCCTTGACGGCTCTCTCTGTCCAGATATCCCTTAAGGGCTCTAAGCAACCCTATTTATAGGTTTGGATACCTAATTTAGCATTAAAATTTGAATTTGAATTTCTGGGCCGATGACACGGGTTGTGTCATATAAGACACAGCCCAGCCCGTGTCTGAATCTGGTAACAAAATTCTAACTAATTTCAAAGTCAAAGAAGAACACGGCCCAACCCGTGTTATGTGACACGGGCCGTGTTATAGGTCAAGGCTGAAAACTGAATTCCCTTGTGAAGACAGAGACGTACACGGCCTACCCCGTGTCATATCACACGGGCTGTGTTGTCCAAAAATAGGATTTGACCCATCTTGAAATAGTTAGAGGAGTACATGGCCCACCCTGTGTCATATCACACGGGCCGTGTCACTCACTTTCTTCAAATGCGACCTTGATTCTTCATAACTGCCCTTCTTCCGTTGCTTCCCAGGGTAAAATTGATCTTCTTAAGTATTCATCTCTCTCCTCAAATGGTCATCAAGCTCGGTTTGATGCTAATGGATTCAAACACTCAAGGATCTCCTGAAAAGCATAATTCATTTATAAGTGTTTATAACCACATTTAAGCATAGTTTCACAATAAACATCCGATTAAGCTTTAAATCAGAAACTTAGCTAAATGCCAACAATTGAGCACATATGGAGTCCAATTAGATCAAACAAAAGCCTTTCAAATTA